>OY997270.1:491644323-492844323 GCA_963921465.1 Triticum timopheevii | reverse complement strand
TACGACGACATCTCTATGCACAAGCCAAACAACAGACAATACATAAGCAATATGTAAGTATGCAACAAAAGGATCGGAAGAGAGAAGCAAGACAGTAATAGCACGATTCATCGTCCTACTAATAAGTAGCATCGATTACATCTAAGTTGAACGACTGTCCAAACCAAAGAGACATACGAATTCATTAAAGTTTAATTACAACATGAGCCAATCAATGCTTCAGAACTACACATCACTACTTTCGACTCGACTCACCGGACAGGAGCGTGGATGAAGCCGTCATCTGTCGTGATGGTCATGAAATCGCGGTCGTTGTCACCCTGCATTTGTAGCGTTCCATCTATCTCACTGTTGGACGGTTGATATCTGTGGAAGAACTGCCCCGAGGTATGAAGGACATCTTGATGGATGATGTCCGCAAACTCCGACTGGATGCGAAAGAATTCTTGTCTGAGGTCCGTGTCCTGGGTTGCCGACAACCTCGTGGCCCAATCTTTGAGACTATCTGATAGCAGAAGGTGATGATGGTCCCTTACGATCGCCCGCATGTGATGGAGGGCGTAGTAGGCATCCTTCTGACCGCCAGGCGGCTGCTTGACGCAGCAGAACTTTGTATTGTGTGAGAAGGTGTGCTTGCCATACTTACGAACTGCCCTGGTGAAGGTGCCTCCAGATTTGGCGTAGCCGGGGAGAACATCATCAAGAACTTTCTTGACATTTGTGTAGTCTATCTTGGACTTACGGTTCGGGTCGAAATACGTGGCCATGGAATATTTCAGGCTTAAGAGGATGAGTGTGCAATGTGTGTCACTGCACAGAATACGGAATGTTAGAAAAAAAAGAACGATCGAAATCTAAGAAATCATATGTTACGGGGCGGTTAAGGGATGACTTACTCGGGAAAGTAAGCCACAAGGAAGTTATCCTTATCTGGGTTTGCCAGAATGACGCCTTCGAGGTGTGAACTCGCAACTTGGCGGTCCCCAGCGCTGCTCAAGTGCTTGGCACGCATGTAGAAGGGGTCGACTATCACGATGTCCGGGGTCTTGTCTCTAATGATCCGCATCTCCATACTCAGTGAAAACAGCCGAACGAAGGTGTAGTGCAGCGGATGAAGGTTAAACATAGGAAAGATGTTATCAAACCGTAGGATGATCGTACCCCCGATGTCGCCATACACAAAGCCCTTGCCCTCTAGCACCTTGGCCACGAAAACCGGATATGCCACATCATTCTCTCTGAGACGCCGCTTCTCCAAAGAAAGAACACTACCATGCAGACTCCGCATAGCACCGGTTGCAGCATTGAGCATATTTGGCGGTAGCATCGCCCTACCCACCACATTCACCCTCCTCGAGATATCCTTAGGTCAAGGTGGCCCGTCCTGAGCACGGATCGAACTCGGTGCCGGCTGGCTCGCACCGACGCCCTTGTTAGTCTTTCGTTTTCGTCCCTTCTTCTTGATCTCCTGTAATGGGACCGAGTTCTGCTCAGAGACCGCCTTCTTGAGCGTGTTGGGGCTGATAATATTTCGCACCTCAGCTATCTGAGGCTCGGTGAAGGCGGGAGCTGGAGGCGTCTCCTGAGAACTGAACGCCAGAAGACGCCTGTTGCAATTGGATTTCTCCACCGTATCAGCTAGATTGCGGTCGTCTTGGTTGGGTTCTTGAGAAAGAGGCCCGCAGAACTCGTCAGCGTACCCATGTTTGGCAAAGTACTTATCGACATTGGTAAATGTACCATCGTCGTTGTCGTCCGGATCCTGTGCCATAGGGATGTTCGTATCCTGTGCCATAGGGATGTCCGGCATAGGGATGTCCGGCGGTCCGGTAGTGTTGCGGCGTTCTTGCCATGGCTTGGCGCCGGCACGACTGGCGGTCTTGTCTGTGGGGTGGTGTCCCCCTCCCCAAAACGAATCTGGCTCTTCGGCCAAAGCAGGGGCCAGTTTACGCAGGCGCTGAGGGTCATCTCATCTTCTTTGTCGGCCCCAGCGGGTCGAATCGGAGGTAGCAGCTCGTCGCAGCCTGGCAGCACCCGAACCACTTCAACCCTATACACTATGGGTGCCATCGAATTACCGTGGAACATGCGGTTGCCCGGTTGAACGATTCTGCCCTTGGCGACATCGACCAACTCGCCACCCACGAAGTGCAGAAGAGTGCAAGGAACGTCGGCGGCGCCCTGCGAAAACATGTAGGGCGTCAGGGATGCCCAGTCAAAGGCAAGGAGATGAAGTCATCGTCCGAGAGGCTTAGTTACAGTGATGCCATCGAGCTCGGCTAATGTCGAGGCACAGCCAACGGCGGGCGTGCAACTGACGGAGGGGGCGCTTGCTGGTGAGGTGCTGGCCGGCGTACACCCGGGTGCATTAAGCTCCAATGCCCGTGCCGGCGCCGGAGACACGAATACCGCCTCCGTCGGAGACACCAATGGTGCCGCTGGAGACACCAATGGCGCCGCCTGCGCGCTGTGCGAGTTGCTGGCCGTGAAGCTGGGAACCGGGGGAGGCCCCTGTTGGCCGCCCGCAATCCACGTCGTCAGCCCATGAATCAACGTAGGCACCATGGCGTTGAGCTTCGTTCCCAGTTGTTGTTCCACTTGCTCTTGGACAAGCTCCGGAATCCACGCCACTTGTGCCTTGAGTGCTTCAACCTCGCGCGTCTGGCTTTCCGAGCTGGTCTTTTTCTCCTTCCGCACACCAGCGGTATAGTATGACCCCCATTTTGTGGACAAGCCTTTGCCGGCCACATGACCAGCTGACGTCGGCTTAGTGAGCTTATCCTTGTTTTTCATTATGTTCAACACCCTATTTAAAGGGGTGTCGAAAGGGGAGCTCTGAGACGACCCCGCGCTACTGCTTTCAGTTTCCTGCGGAAGGAACATGAACCATTTAGAAATATTGGGGATTAATTAGAGTGCAACCAAATGGAGCTAATTACGCGGGGGTGTATTCCTTACCAGAACAAGCTCAAGCGCCCTGGTCTTCGGATCCGTGGTAAGATCCTTTGTTATCGGGTCCTCCTTGTACCGGGCCCTGACAAAGTTCCTGGTCTGCTTGTCACCGCTGTATTTCTCGAAGCGAGGCGGTAGGCCTTGCTCGGCACGCTCCGCGTCCTCCTTGTCCCATATAGGCTCCGCCACTCTGTAACCGCCGGGACCGAGTTTGTGTTCCCCTAAGTTCAACTCCCGCATTTCTTAGCCCCACTAACTTGATTCGGAGGTTGCGCTGCTCTCGCACTTGATCTTGAACTCCTTGTAGTCATCTTCGCTGATCGAAGAATATTTCGCCTTGATCTTCTCATAACTATCACCTGTATCAATCATTCTCTTCACCGCGCTTCTCCAAGTAGATAGTGTCGTGGTTCTAAGTCTGACAGTAGAGTGGGGGGTAGGTATGGAGAGGCAAGGTCCTAGCTATGGAGAGGTTGTAAACACAAGCGATGTACGAGTTCAGGCCCTTCTCAGAGGAAGTAAAAGCCCTACGTCTCGGAGCCCCGAGGCGGTCGAGTGGATTATGTGTATATGTGTTACAAGAGTCCGAACCCTTCTGCCTGTGGAGGGGGGTGGCTTATATAGAGTACGCCAGGACCCCTGCCAGCCCACGTAATGGAGGGTTTAAAGTATATTAAGTCTGGGGCGTTACTGGTAACGCCCCACATAAAGTGCCTTAACTATCATTAAGTCTATTCAATTACAGGCCGTTGCAGTGCAGAGTGCCTTCTGACCTTCTGATGGTCGAGTGTATCTTCATGGTCGAGTGAATCTCCATGGTCGAGTCCTTTTGATCAGTCGAGTGGGTTCCTCGTTGGTCGACTGGAAGGTGATCTCTTCTAAGGATGTCCCTGGGTAGGACATTCAGGCCAGGCCTATGACCCTACCCTAGGTACATGAATCCATCATTAGCCCCCGAATGGATTGAGGCTTGAATGAGGAAGGAGTTGATGTTGTTTCCGATTGACTTTTGCATACTGGCTATGCGTCGGTCTGGATTAAGATCTTCTTTGTCGATAATCGAGCAACCTTTCTTCGGTCGACTCGATCCATTCTTGTCTTTCGTCGAGTGATCTTTTAGACTTTGCTGGTTCCCGAGCGACGGATCGCAGGAAATCTCGCGTCTGACAGACCGATCTGCCGTTTGCGGATTCCACGGGATGCGAAATTTGGGGGAGCGCGCGAAGCGGAACGAACCGTGGCGCTCGGACGGGACGGGACATAGATGCCTCGATCTCCGCACCGCTTTTTCCGCCACGTATCGCGTCGATGCAACTGTTTCGGGATATGATTAGGTTGCCTGAGACCACCTGTCATCCACTCGGAAGGGATGTTATAAATGCAACCAGCGAGGGTTTTCTGAACAGTGCTCCATCCTTTCTCTTCTGCTCTCCCCGTCTCCGCCCCACGCGCTCGCTCTCGCACCCGCAAAGCTCTTCCTCGCGCACCTCGCCGGCAGCCATGGTCAAGGAGAAGACGGCGGCGCTGGAGCGCGCAAAGAAGGCATCGGCGATGGAGAAGGCGTCGGCGGCGGAGAAGGCGAAGGGGAGATCCACCAGCCGCAGTGGGTCTTCGTCGAGATCCCGCTTGCCGAAGGGCTGGGTCCAGGGAGATTGGATCCAGTCGGCCATCAGGGAGAAGGATCTCCTTGACATGGCCGACGACGGGCTGATCCCCCATGGCGCCGCAAGACTTCCAGGGAAAGAGTGGCAACCTCAGCCGGAAGAGGGTGAGTGTGTGCTCCTGGCCACTCATATTGATCGAGGGTTTTCTTTGCCACCGAGCATTTTCTTTCGTGGTTTTTTGAACTTCTTTGGAGCCCAACTCCACCACTTTACTCCGAACTCCATTGCGTACCTTGCTGCGTTCGTATCCATGTGCGAGAGTTTCCTAGGCTGTCGACCGCACTGGGGCTTGTTCAAGCACATCTTCACGTGTCGTTCTCAGACCGTGAAGAAGGCGAGTCCAGGCGATGAAAAGACCCAGGTCGTCCAAATGTGCGGAGGTCTGGGAATTCAAGTGAGGAACAAGAGCACCTTCCCAGCTATGACGTTTCCCGAGTCGGTCAGGGGCTGGCAGTCGACTTGGTTCTACTGCCGGAACGAGCTGACGCCGGGGCAGTCGAGTGGACTCCCCCCATTCACCATGAGTCGAGTGAACAAGCCCTCCTCTCTGAAGGTGGTTCCGGAGGAGAGGGCTGATGTGAAGATGTTGATGGACCGCGTGGTGCAGTTGGTCCGGGACGGAGTGACTGGCATGGACCTTCTGGAGGTTTTCCTTCGGCGGCGGATCCAGCCTCTTCAGTTCCGGAGCCATGGCATGTGGTTGTACTGCGGGACTGAAGACGATACCCGAGTCCACCCGGAAGCAGTCGACGACGCCACAGTGGAATGATGGATGGCCGCGGTCACTGGGAATAAGGATAATCCCCGTGGATCCAGGAGGGTTCCTCCACTCGACCATCACACCGTTCCAGATAAGGTATATTTGCTCTGCTTTCCATTGTATATTTGTTGAATTTGCTTCTGTATGCTCTGTGACTTGGTCGACTGATCTCTGTCTTGCCGTCTTCCAGGCTCTCACCGACCTGTACTCGATGCCCAATGGAGCTCAGGCTCCGACTGAGGAGGGAGAAGCCAGCGGGGGCGAGAGCCAGGAGGAGTGGGATTCAGACGCTGCCGAAGATGACGATGACGACGATGATGACGAGGACGAAGAGGAGGAGGAGGAGGAGGCTGCACCACCGCGCTTGGAAAGGCGGTCGAAGCTCGTCCATGACCCCGCGACTGAACGCGGTAAGGGGGTGGCGACTGCCTCGCAGTCGACCAAACGCCCTCGGACCGCTTCTCCGGTGCCGAGTGAAAGGGCTCCGAAGTAGTCGAGGGTGGCTCCGCCGAAACCCACCAAGCTCCTGCCGAAGATGAAAGTGTCCATCCCCACCATATCCGGGTAAACACGCTACTTGAGTTCTCTTGTTTTGTATAAGCTTTATCTCTGGTTGATACTTGAGTTGGTCGACTGATTCTTTGGAACTTCAGTGCTGCAACTTCTGAGACCTCAGGCAAGGCTGATGACCATGAGATGGAGGACGCAGCAACCTCAAATCCTGGTACTATACTCTCAATTCTGTCCTTAGTCGACTGACTCAAGATTTCTGACTTTGATTCTTTTTCTGAAGCTCCACCTCACGACATTATCACCCTTCCTGAAGATGACGATGAGGATGAAGAATCGCTGAGGCACAGGATGAGCAGCAAGACGTCTACTGGTAAGGCAACCCAGAGTGCGACGGCGCCCAAGGCTGTGGTCACGGAAGGGGAGAACCTCACTCGACACACCGTGTCTTTCACGGTGCCGTTGACGAGTGCTCATCCTACTTCGTCGAGTGCTGCACAACCTTCGCTCTTCACAACACATCATGTCCCAGAGGACCAAGCCAGTGCTGCTAAGGAGGCGATACGTCAAGCGGGGATCATGATGGAGCAGGTGAAGATCGTCCGGGATGCAAGCCAAGCAGCTTATGACGCTAGCTCCGCCCTTCAAAGCAATGTTCAGGTCAGTCGACCACCGCCTGTTCTGTTAGGATATGCTATCAAAACTTTTTCTTTCTGATTTCTAAAATCCATAGCAATCACCCACTGGGTGTGTCGATAGAAAACTGCGTGTTAGCGGGGGCACGCTGAGTGCACCCGCTGGGTGTAGTCCCCAAGGCTAAGGTCGACTGCTGGCAGTCGGCCTTAGGCTTTAGAAGTAAAGGTTGTTCATCATTCGATTTGGTCGACTGGTCGACTCTGTCTTGAACAGATCTAGTGGGGGCACGCTGAGTGCACCCACTGGGTGTAGTCCCCGAGACTGTGGTCGACTGCTTGCAGTCGACTACAGTCTGAAGACCACGTCTCTCTTTTTTTTGGGTCGACTGGTCGACTCTGTCTTAAACAGAACTAGTGGGGGCACGCTGAGTGCACCCACTGGGTGTAGTCCCCGAGACTACGGTTGAATGCTTGCCTTCGACTGTAGTCTTAGAAACGTATGATCTTTCTCTATCCACTCGGAAGTGAACCATCTTTGATATTTTGTCGATTGTTTCTTCGTAGAAATCCTATGACCTTGCAGCTCGCTATACGGAACTGGAGCAGAAGCACATTCAGCTCGAGCTGGATCTGAAGCTGGTGCAGGAGAATCTGACGAAGGCGAAGGAGGAGACCAAAGGTATGTTCGGTGAGGCCTCGACGACTCCTTTTTCCTTCCATTTGTTTCAAAATCTGACTTTGCTGTAACTTGCAGACAAGGTGCGGGAGGCCCAGAAGAAGAAGGACCTTGAGCTAGCTGAGAAGACCAAGCTTGCTGACGAGAAGTTAGCTTCAATCACCAAGCTTGAATAGGAAAATCACAATCTGAAAACTGCTCTGGCGATTGCCTCCAAGGATGTTGACCGACTGAAAGCTGACAAGACTACCCTGACCGAGAAGATCAACCAATTGACTGGGAAGAAGAATGACCTTGAAAGCTTCCTGGGCGGTCTTGCCAAGAAATTGTTCCTTATGCTCGAAGGTAATCTTTTCACTCGACCAGCATTTTCAACTGCGATGCTTCCATTCGACCATTGTCTTGATTCGGTGTTTTGTCCTTGCAGAATTCTGTCGGAATTTTGAAGATGAGACTAGCCAGTTGGAGCCGAACCTTGACCCTATCAATTCTCCGGTGAATGATGAAGTTGCTATGAATGTCTTCCGACTGGAGTCCCGCGTTGCAGCTGTTGTGGACTATCTCGCAAGGCTGAAGGCCGCCACTTCTCGCATCGACTCGACGCTTTGGCCCGGGGCGACACTTCAGAATGACCTCGAGTCGTTGATGGCTCGACTAATCGCGGTCCCCGACCGTGTGCAAGAGTGGAAGAAGTCCTCGGCTCGGTGTGGCGCAGATGTTGCCCTGTGTCTGGCCCGAGTCCACTGCAAGGACGCGCGAGAAGAGAAGCTGGCGGCTCTCCGAGTGGCCAACACCAAGAAACACGACTTCAGATCCTTCATGGAAACTTTCATCGCCGCTGCTACCCGGATCGCAGACGGGATCGACCTCGACGAGTTTGTTGCTCCTTCCAGCCCTCCACAGGAGGGGTAAAAAACTTTCTTTAAGTCTGACACTTTAAATTTGCCTCGGTATGCCGAGTGGAATTGTAACCGGTAAACCTTAACAGGCTTAGTGCCTGAGCACTCTCGGTTCCTTTAGGTATCGACCTAAACTTGGATTTGATGTTTGGATATGATTGCTCCTGGTTCGAATTGTCCTTTGCAGGTTCACAGCAAGATGTCCACTGCAGTCGACTTATTCCTTAGGCGAGCACTGGGCTGCAGCTAAGCCTCCGAGTGAGAGGTTCGCTCTTCACTCGGTAGGATTTTTATAACTTAGGCGAGCGCTGGGCTGCAGCTAAGCCTACGAGTGAGAGGTTCGCTCTTCACTCGGTAGGATTTTTTATAACTTAGGCGAGCGCTGGGCTGCAGCTAAGCCCCCGAGTGAGAGGTTTGCTCTTCACTCGGTAGGATTTTTTTTATAACTTAGGCGAGTACTTGGACTGCAGCTAAGCCTCCGAGTGAGAGGTTTGCTCTTCACTCGGTAGGATTTTTTTTATAACTTAGGCGAGTACTTGGACTGCAGCTAAGCCTCCGAGTGAGAGGTTTGATCTTCACTCGGTAGGATTTTTTTTATAACTTAGGCGAGTACTTGGACTGCAGCTAAGCCTCCGAGTGAGAGGTTTGCTCTTCACTCGGTAGGATTTTTTGTAACTTAGGCGAGCGCTGGGCTGCAGCTAAGCCCCCGAGTGAGAGGTTTGCTCTTCACTCGGTAGGATTTTTTTATAACTTAGGCGAGCGCTGGGCTGCAGCTAAGCCCCCGAGTGAGAGGTTTGCTCTTCACTCGGTAAGAATTTTTTATAACTTAGGCGAGCGCTGGGCTGCAGCTAAGCCCCCGAGTGAGAGGTTTGCTCTTCACTCGGTAGGATTTTTTATAACTTAGGCGAGCGCTGGGCTGCAGCTAAGCCCCCGAGTGAGAGGTTTGCTCTTCACTCGGTAGGATTTTTATAACTTAGGCGAGCATTGAGCTGCAGCTAAGCCCCCGAGTGGAAGTCTGGCTTACCACTCGGTAGGATTTTTTTATAACTTAGGCGAGCGCTGGGCTGCAGCTAAGCCCCCGAGTGAGAGGTTTGCTCTTCACTCGGTAGGATTTTTATAACTTAGGCGAGCACTGAGCTGCAGCTAAGCCCCCGAGTGGAAGTCTGGCTTACAACTCGGTAGGATTTTTTTATAACTTAGGCGAGCGCTGGGCTGCAGCTAAGCCCCCGAGTGAGAGGTTTGCTCTTCACTCGGTAGGATTTTTATAACTTAGGCGAGCACTGAGCTGCAGCTAAGCCCCCGAGTGGAAGTCTGGCTTACCACTCGGTAGGATTTTTTATAACTTAGGCGAAACGGATTCGCGGCTAAGCCTCCGAGTGGAAGTCTGGCTTACCACTCGGTAGGATTTTTACAAACTTAGGCGAAACGGATTCGCGGCTAAGCCACCCACTGGGGGAAAAAGTGACAAAAATTATGAAGGAATTATGGCACTTATTATTTCGAGATCCATGAACTACAGAAGTATTTTATTACAACTCATCCGAGTGGAAAACTTTTAAGTGTAAAACGGGCGGAGCAGATCCGCATTCCAAGCTCGGGGCTCTTCGATGTTGTGTTCGACGTTGTAGAGACGGTATGCCCCGTTGTGGAGAACTTTGGTGACGATGAAGGGTCCTTCCCAAGAAGGAGCGAGCTTATGCTGTTTCTGCTGATCCACTCGGAGAACTAGATCTCCTTCTTGGAAGGCTCGACCCCTCACATTCCTGGCGTGAAAGCGACGCAAGTCTTGTTGATAGATGGTCGATCGGATCAGAGCCATATCCCTTTCTTCCTCTAGAAGGTCGACTGCGTCCTGACGCGCTTGCTCAGCTTCTGCTTCGTTGTAGAGTTCAACTCGAGGAGCATTGTGAAGAAGATCACTCGGCAAGACTGCTTCAGCTCCATAGACCAAAAAGAATGGAGTTCTTCCAGTCGACCGATTGGGTGTGGTCCGCAAACCCCAAAGCACCGAAGGAAGTTCGTCGACCCATGCTCCAGCCGCGTGCTTGAGATCACGCATCAGTCGGGGTTTTAAACCCTTGAGGATTAAGCCATTGGCTCGCTCCGATTGTCCATTCGACTGGGGGTGAGCGACTGAAGCGTAGTCGACTCGTGTGCCTTGAGCGTTCCAGAAATCCTTGAATTCTTCCGAGTCAAAGTTCGACCCATTATCCATAATGATGCTGTGCGGGACCCCATATCTGAACGTCAGTTCCCTGATGAAGGTAACTGCAGTACCGGCGTCAAGATTCTTGATTGGTTTAGCTTCGATCCACTTTGTGAACTTGTCGACTGCGACCAGTACGTGCGTGAAACCACTTCGACCTGTTCTCAAGGGACCGACCATGTCCAACCCCCATACTGCAAACAGCCAGACGAGTGGAATGGTCTTCAGAGCTGACGCAGGCTTGTGTGACATATTGGAGTAGAACTGACATCCTTCGCACTTGTCCACTATTTCCTTTGCCATCTCATTCGCCCTTGGCCAGTAAAATCCAGCTCGGTATGCTTTGGCTACAATGGTCCGAGAGGACGCATGGTGACCACAGGTCCCCGAGTGGATATCATTGAGAATGATTCGACCTTCTTCTGGCGTTATGCATTTTTGACCAACCCCAGTCGGGCTTTCTCTATACAGTTGTCCTTTGATAACGGTAAAGGCTTTGGATCGACGGACGATCTGCCGAGCCTCTTCCTCATCCTCTGGGAGCTCTTTTCTGAGGATATATGCGATATAGGGAATTGTCTAGTCGGGAGTGACCACTAAAACCTCCATGACCAAGTCGACTACTGCTGGGACCTCAACCTCAGTCGGATCTGTGGCACTCTTGGGCTGTGGAGCTTCCTCTGTGAAGGGATCTTCTTTAACTGACGGAGTGTGTACATGCTCCAAAAACACACCACTCGGAATGGCTTCTCTTTTGGAACCTATCTTTGCCAGATCATCCGCTGCTTGATTTTTCAGCCGGGGGATGTGATGGAGCTCCAACCCCTCGAACTTCTTTTCCAGCTTCCTCACTGCATTGCAGTATCCAGTCATGGCTGGGCTTCTCACGTCCCACTCCTTCATCACCTGGTTGACCACTAAATCTGAATCGCCATAAACCATCAGGCGATGGACGCCGAGTGAGATGGCCATGCGCAATCCATATAAAAGGGGGCCTCATACTCTGCCTCATTGTTGGAGGAATCAAAGTGAATCTGGAGCACATATCTAAGCTTATCTCCTCCGGGGGAAACCAGAACAACCCCAGCACCAGAACCATTCAGCATCTTAGAGCCATCGAAGAACATGGTCCAATGCTCCGAGTGAACTTCAGTCGGCTGTTGTTGTTCAATCCACTCGGCGAGGAAATCTGCTCTTGCCTGGGACATAATGGCTTTCTTTGCCTCAAACTTGATATCAAGGGGAAGAAGTTCAATCGCCCATTTCGCCACTCGACCAGTTGCATCTCTGTTGTGCAGAATCTCTGATAGTGGGGCGTCGCTGACGACTGTGATAGAATGATCAGAGAAATAATGAGCAACCTTCTTCGTGGTCATGTATATTCCATACACAAGCTTCTGATAATGAGGATATCTCTGCTTGGATGGAGTCAAGACTTCAGACAAATAATACACCGGGCGCTGAACTTTGAAGGCTTTCCCTTCTTCTTCCCGCTCGACCGTAAGTACCGTACTGACGACTTGTCCTGTGGCTGCAATATAAAGCAACAAAGGCTCTTTGCTGACTGGAGCAGCAAGCACCGGCTGGGTGGAGAGCAGAGCTTTTAGCTCAGCAAATGCTGCATCAGCTTCTGGAGTCCACTCGAACTTGTCTGCCTTCTTCATCAGTCGGTAAAGAGGCAATGCCTTTTCACCGAGTCGTGAGATGAATCGACTCAATGCGGCCAAGCATCCAGTAAGCTTCTGGACATCGTGCACTCGCACAGGGCGTTTCATTCGGAGAATAGTGCCGATCTTCTCTGGATTAGCGTCGATCCCTCGCTCGGAAATGAGAAAACCGAGTAACTTTCCACCAGGAACTCCGAATGTGCACTTCGATGGATTGAGCTTGATATCGTACCTTCTGAGGTTGGCAAATGTTTCGGCGAGGTCAGCAAGCAGGTCGGAACCTTTTCGCGACTTAACGACGATATCATCCATATACGCTTCCACATTCCGACTGATTTGAGTGAGAAGACACTTCTGAATCATACGCATAAATGTGGCTCCGGCGTTCTTGAGGCCGAATGGCATGGTGATATAGCAGAAGGACCCGAATGGAGTGATGAAAGCTGTTTTTACTTCGTCGGGTCCATACAGACGGATCTGATGATACCCGGAATATGCGTCTAGAAAAGACAATCTCTCACATCCCGCGGTCGAGTCAACAATTTGATCTATGCGAGGGAGAGGAAAATGATCTTTCGGGCAGGCCCGATTGATGTGCTTGAAGTCGATGCACATGCGGAGTGATTTGTCCTTCTTGGGAACCATGACGACATTAGCGAGCCACTCGGAGTGGTATATCTCTCGGATAAATCCTGCCGCCAACAGTCGAGCCACTTCCTCACCAATAGCTTTTCTCTTCTGGATGGCGGACCGCCGAAGATGCTCTTTGACTGGTTTTGCTGATTTGTCGACTCTGAGGCGATGCTCAGCCAGTCCCCTGGGAACACCTGGCATGTCAGCTGGCTTCCATGCAAAAATGTCCCAGTTCTCACGGAGGAACTGGATGAGCGCTTCTTCCTATTTCGGGTCGAGTGTCGTGGAGATGTGGGTCGGGGCTGCATTGGCGTCGGTCGGGTGAATGTGAACAGGTTTTGTCTCACCAGACGACTGAAATGTAGACTCTGTGGCTGGTTTCTTGGATCACAACAAATCACTCGGATCTGCGTTTTGCTTGTACTCTTCGAACTCGACCGCTGTCACCTGGGAATCAGCAATCTTCGAGCCCTTCTGAAAGCACTCTTCTGCCTTTTTCCGATCGCCAGTGACAGTGATCACCCCTTTGGGACCTGGCATTTTCAGTTTGAGGTACACGTAACATGGTCGAGCCATGAACCGTGCATAGGCGGGCCTCCCCAAAATGGCGTGGTACGCGCTCTGAAAATCCACAACCTCAAAGGTCAACTTTTCCTTGCGAAAATGTTTTGAGTCGCCAAAAACCACATCCAGGGCTATTTGGCCGAGTGAGTTGGCTTTCTTCCCTGGTATGACTCCGTGGAAACTCATGTTGCTGGTGCTCAGTCGAGACATCGGGATGCCCATTCCCTTCAGTGTGTCTGCATACAACAAGTTCAGCCCACTGCCACCGTCCATCAGCACTTTCGTCAGTCGAGTGCCTTCGACAACTGGGTCGACCACCAAAGCTTGCCTCCCAGGGGTGGCAATATGAGTCGGGTGATCAGATTGGTCGAATGTGATGGGTGTTTGGGACCATTTCAGATAACTTGGTTTTGCTGGGGCAACCATATTCACCTCACGATTAATGACTTTCAGTCGACTCTTGCTCTCCACATCCGCGAAGATCATCAGAGTGGAGTTGATATGCAGATATTCTTCCTCACTGTCCTCTTTGTCTCCGGCCTTGTCTGACTCTTTCTCCTTGTCCTTAGACTGTTTTCCCTGAAACTGCTGGATCAGGAGTCGACACTGGCGAGTGGTGTGCTTTGGGTAAATAATGTTGCCCTCTTCATCTTTCTTTGTGTGGATGTGGCACGGCATATCCATCACATCGTTTCCTTCTTTATCCTTTACTTTCTTAGGATTCCAGGATCCTTTTGGCTTCCCTTTGAACTTTCCCTGAGTCATGGCCAGGGCCTCTCCAGGAGCTGCTGGTTCGGCTTTCCGCTTCTGTTTCCGACTGGAATTTCCCTTCTCCGACTGACTTGGCTTATACTTGCCGCTTCGGAGTCGGTCCTCTTCCTCGCCATTGGCGTACTTGGTAGCAATCTCCATCATCCGACTCAGAGTCATGTCCCCGGTTCGACCAAACTTCAGACTCAATTCCCTGTTCTTGACGCCATCTTTGAAGGCGCAGACTGCTTGATGATTAGACACGTTCTACACAGTATGGTGCAGAGTGATCCACCTCTGAATGTACTCTCTAAGAGTCTCATTGGTCTTCTGCACACAAACTTGCAGCTCTGTCAAACTAGCTGGTCGCTTGCAGGTTCCTTCAAAAGTTCTGACGAACACTCGGAACAAATCTTCCCAAGTATAAATACTGTCAGGAGGTAACTGATTCAACCACGCTCTGGCTGAACCTTCCAGCATGAGGGGCAAATGCTTCATGGCCACCTCGTCATTCCCACCGCCAATCTGAACAGCCACTCGGTAGTCCTCAAGCCAAGTTTCAGGATTGGACTCCCCAGTGAACTTGCTGACTCCTGTCGCCAACCTGAAATTGGGGGGAATCACTGCGGCTCTGATAGCCCTGCTAAAACACTCTGGACCAGAAACATGCACTCGACTGCTCGTGGGTGCATCTCTCTCGGGTCCACCTCGATGGGCTCTGTTCCGGTCGACCAAGCTTTGCACGATAATGGATCGCGCGTCGAAGCCTGGTCCCCTGGGGTCGACTGGAACTCTTCGCCCCGCACTGAACTGACGCCTGTCATCCTGTCGCCGAGGAGCGTAAGACCCTTCCCTCGGAGGGGAAACGGGCACTCGACGCCTGTCATCTCGGTCGTGTCGGTCTCCATACTGATCACGCTGGTTGTCGCGCCCTTCCCGCCGCGGAGGCGATTTGGGACTGTGAGCCGACTGAACCGTATTCGCAGCGACGGATCGACTGTTAATTCTGTTGCACGACTGCGACACGGCTGAGTTCTGGTCCCCAGCTGCTCGGAGCAAATCTCTGATCTACATCAAGCCTCTCCCAGCTTCCGACTGTGAAGGCTGGATGGACTTTGCTATACGGGTTGCAGCTGCTAAATTCTGAATTGGCGTGCGGTATACCTGAGTCGGTGGGAAGAGTCGACGTCGACTGACTTCGGGGACTCGTTGCTGCGCGCGCTCGTCGAGTGCTCGCTGAAGGTTCTCCAGACGAGCGCGTTCAGCTACATTGGCCAAACGTGCCTCCTCCAAGGCGCGAGCCTCGGGGGTTTCTCCCGTAATGGGAGTATGCAGGGCATCCATGTTCCTGCGGCGAAGCTCTTCCCTCTGCAAAGAGTCGAGTGCCTCGGGCTGGTACTCTTCGTGGTCCTGAGCGGGGCCACCTCCACCGCCCGCTCCACCACCATGGGCGAAGCCGGGAGGACTGCGGGGCCCGTCGACCATGAGAATTTCCGCCGCTAGATCACTGCTATCGCATTCGGATGCAGTCTCTACGGAGCCAGTCGACAGATCGAACAGGCCGTAGAGAGATTCGTCGGGCTCGATTGCCGCAACTTGTGCGATGGCCGCCTGGCGAGCCACCGCGTGTTTCACCCACCGCTGAAGCCTCGACCGACCAGAGCGCTTGCGCTGATGGGAGACCGGACGGGCGACCGATAAAGGAGTCGACCGATAGGGGGCCGACGGTTGCCGCAGCAGAACACCGCGGACACATGCGCGAAAATGTGTCGCACCGCGGACGGGGAGCGCATCAACGTCGAGTGGAGCCTCCTGGAGCCACGCGGAGTCGTCGGCGACGAAGGTGAGAGCGCCAAGACGGATCTCGCGCCCCTCGACCAAAACTCCAGCAGTCATCATGATGAAAGTACTCGGAAATACTGCAACTTCCCCACAAAATCGCTAAAACACCTGCCCCACGGTGGGCGCCAACTGTCGTGGTTCTAAGTCTGACAGTAGAATGGGGGGTAGGTATGGAGAGGCAAGGTCCTAGCTATGAAGAGGTTGTAAACACAAGCGATGTACGAGTTCAGGCCCTTCTCGGAGGAAGTAAAAGCCCTACGTCTCGGAGCCCTGAGGCGGTCGAGTGGATTATGTGTATATGTGTTACAAGAGTCCGAACCCTTCTGCCTGTGGAGGGGGTGGCTTATATAGAGTACGCCAGGACCCCTGCCAGCCCACGTAATGGAGGGTTTAAAGTATATTAAGTCTGGGGCGTTACTGGTAACGCCCCACATAAAGTGCCTTAACTATCATTAAGTCTATTCAATTACAGGCCGTTGCAGTGCAGAGTGCCTTCTGACCTTCTGATGGTCGAGTGTATCTTCATGGTCGAGTGAATCTCCATGGTCGAGTCCTTATGATCAGTCGAGTGGGTTCCTCGTTGGTCGACTGGAAGGTGATCTCTTCTAAGGATGTCCCTGGGTAGGACATTCAGGCCAGGCCTATGACCCTACCCTAGGTACATGAATCCATCAGATAGGGCCGTGCTCATCCTCGTGAGGGAGGCACTGTTCACTTTATTCCCTGAGAGGCGTGTGTTTTCAAAATCGGCGGTGAACTTGTATCGTTCGTGCAACTTCATGAAGAGGAGGTTGCGCAAATTCCCTCGGTCCTTAGCACCCGAGCTGAAGCGAGTACCCCTTGACTATATGTTTGGGCTCCGTTGGATGCCCGTCGGAGTCCACTTAAGTAAATTCCTCCTTGAGGGTGCTAAGCGCATTCGGGTGCCGGTCCTTCCTTTGCTTCTTCGGTTGGCTACCATCTGTGTGTGCGTCGCCATCATCAGTGGTCGCATCCTCGGCGGCACCATCAGTGGTGTCATCCCCAACGCCACTAGGGGTTGTGTAGTCAGGATCGGTGTCTTCCGCGGCGTCCTCATAGCGGTGAGGTTGTTCCTCCATCTCCTGGGAGAGCTCCCAGAATTGCTTGCCGCCCGAACCACCGGCCTAATCGTTGTTGGCTATGTTTCACTCTAAATAGGAAAACAGTTTGGTCAAAAAGTTGGTTATTGTCAAGGAACAAGATCATGGTCTCATCATTTAGGGTTTTTCGACATCGAGGCATCCTAAAAGCTAAGCTTTTATCAATTAGGGTTTGTCGACGCCGAGGCACCCTAAAAGCCTAAGCGTACATCATTTAGATTCTCATCCACACCGAGGCACCCTAAAAGCCAAGGTTTCATCATTTAGGGTTTGTCGACGCCGAGGCACCCTAAATGCTAAGTTAAGTTTTCATCATTTAGGGTTTATCGATGCCGAGGCACCCTAGGTTGGGCCTAATCACTTGGCACTAATCACTTCGCTCTATTGCCACATATGTTGGGTTTATTATCTAGGGTTTATCGATGCTGAGGAGAATTCTAAGTTGGGCCTAATCACTTGGCTCTATTGCCACCTATGGTTTAATGCAGCAAGAATAAAGGGGCAGTTGATCCTACTTAATTAAGTACTAAGATACCCCGACCATGCATTAGTAGCAAGTACCCCATATGTCCGATTTTTAGCAAAGTCATGCTAAAATTCACGGAAAATTTCAGCATGACCTTTGCTGAAAATAGGACATATGAAGTACCCGAATTTGCCGGAACGGAAGTTAATCGACATTCCGGCAAACTCAAGGGCCTCTCGGGGTACCTGCAAAATCATCACGACACGAAGGGCCTCTCAAGGGCCTCAAGCAGCAGCGGCGTCTCCCAGGACCCCATTTTTTTGCTAAATTTCTTTGAGCAACAATCAGAGCAGAAAATTCTGCATATTTCTATACAATAGCACTGTAAAGATGAAGAACAGTTCTACAGCAGCCCATTTATATACAATAGCATCTTTGGTCATACCAATTTATGAAACAATTCAAATCTGAATTGTATCTTGCGTAGGCACCACTACTGCAAGTGCCATACTACTGCAAGTGCCATACTACTGCAAGTGCTATACTACTGTAGGAAAGGAGGATCATCATACACATATGTAGGAAAGGAGGCCCATTCCTATTTTAGGAAGCAAACAAATGTACACATAAGATAAAAATGTAGTGCTGAAAGTTTAATGCTTACAAAAGACTTGCTAAAATAGTGAAAAATATGGAGTCACCAAGCTGGCTAAGAAACTCCCAAAGTCCACTAGCAAATCCAAGATATAATCCCGTTACACACATCATAACAATTTAAGATAATTAGGATAAGGATAGTAGGAAATGAAAAAGAAAGAGCTCAAAAAACTCCCTAATTGGGAGATTTGTATTTGCACCATCTTTCATATCAATATCATATATACATGGAGATGGTGTCATTCAACTTGAGCATGAGCTAGTTTAGTCATCCAGCTTACTGCATACACATGGAGATGGTGTCATTCAACTTGGAACACATCAAACTTTTGTTCCGTGCTACTTCACCTCAAAACTCACAGCTTTTTCAGAATAAAAACTGACGAATAATAACACACAGCAGATATATGAATGAGTTCCATGGTGGATCTGCTATGTTCACGGCACAGTAATTCAACAAAACCTTTTTATGGACCAAGGGAAACACAAATCAAGTGTTCAGCAAAAATATGACCCTGAATGCAAATGGAGCTTAGGTCCCAACAAATGCAGGTAGCTACTTGGAACAGAATATAAGTGAATTAACAACAACAGCCTAGGTATTGTAGGTATTCAGAAGACTACAAGTTCCGACACGGTAACCTTGCAACACAGTGATAGAGTTTAGCTCTGAATCATCAAAGTAAGGAACGTTGGCAATAATCAACCAAAGTGTATGTAGCAAGTGGCAACTTCCAGTTGAGACCACCATTTCCATCCTAAACACTAATCAGCAGGCACTCTCCTGCTACAGCTAACCAAAATCTGCAAGCTGATTCTTAAATCAGACAGTTTGAGCACTACAATTCTCACAAGATCTGCAATAGACATTTACAATTAAAATGTTAGGCATTTGTAGGCATCTGTCATGTTAGGCATTTACCGAACATGTTTACTGAACATGTGAGGAATTTACAACTCATTTGTCTGTTTGAGCACTACAATCAGACAGTTTACTGAACATGTTAGGCATTTGTCATGTCATAATCTTTGCCATTTTACAACTAAAATGCACTTGTTTGTGTGGACTAATTTTGAAGCAGTTTGTAGAGTACTGTCAAAATTCAGAATGGTGACTGAATTTAACTGACAAACAAGAACCTAATGCGCATTCCCCAACTAATAAAACCGATCAAGAAGCAGCAACAGCGGCACGACGGGGCGGCGGTGGTGAACTCCTGCTCCTAACCCTAGGTCGCCGCCCCGTGGGGGCATGGGGATGAGCGGGGGAGAGAGGGAGGGAGGGACAGAGACTAACCATCGTCAATGAGCAGTAGCCGCGCGGGGAGGCTCGCGCCAGCGTCGAGGAGCACGTCCGACGAGGCTAGCCGTCATTCGTCCGTCCGTCGAGGAGCCCGTCCATCGAGGAGCGCGGGGAGGCTCGCGCCGCCGTCCGTCCGAGGAGGTCGCGGGCTCGAGGGGGAGGAAGGGGAGAGGGAGGCGGCGGGGGCGCGTGGGCGGCTGCAGCGCAGTGGGTCGGGGCAGCGGCGGCGGCGGTGCAGTGGAGGGAGGGACGAGGGAAGGAGCGGCGCGGTGGATCGAGGGAGAGGGAACTGGCGAGGGGGAGATGGAAGGGGGGATCGGGCGAAGGGGTACACACTATAGCAATGGCGCACCATCCTCTGGTGCTCCATTAGTAGTTTTCTTTCTTATAGCAATGGCGCACCCACCTCTGGTGCGCCATTAGTAACTTTTTTTTCTGACAGCAATGGCGCACCCACCTAGGGTGCGCAATTAATATTTTTTTTCATTATTTCTTGTTGCATCTAATAATTTGTTTTTTATCAAATTTGTTATTTTCATGAGGACTAGAACAGAAGATATCATCACATATCATCAATTTTTTTTGAAAATATCATCAATTTTTGTTAATTGAAAATATCATCAAATTTGTTATTTGAAAATATCATCAAAAAGTGGGGGGGTGCGGGGTGTCGGCGGCGGCGGTGGAGCGGGGGAGGGTGCGGGGGGTGCTCGGCGGCGGTGGAGCGGGGGAGGGTGCGGGGGGTGCTCGGCGGCGAGGGGGATCTGGCGAGGGGGATCGGATAGCTATCGAGAGGGAGGGGGATTGAGATCGAGTGTCCTCATGAATATTCAATATTTTTTCATATTGAATATGAAAAAATATCATCAAATTTGAAAAATATTCATGAATTCAAAAAGTTCCCATGAAATTTAAAAATATTCATGATATCAAAAAGTGCCCGAGAAATGAAGACTACGATTTAAATAACAATCGATCTTAGCTAGCTATCTGTTCACAATCTTCTTGCCCTTCTTTTTTGCAGATGGAGTTCTTCTGTGGAACGGACATCCTTTAGGTAGGGTGGTCCTGCTTCTTCTTGTGGTGTGTGCTGCTACTTCATCGTCGTTGTCATGTTCGATCTTCGGGTCGCCGTACTTGTCGAAGTCTTGCTCATTGGCTACTCCATCCATTCTGATGATCTTCCTTTTGCCTCTCCTCACGACAATACGACTGGGCTTTGGCGGGTCGGTAATGAAGAAGCATTGGTCCACTTGGGAAGCCAGTACCCATGGCTCATTTTTCGCGGTGACGTTTGCGCCCACGGTCTTGGATTTGGCTTCGGGTATAACCATGGTGGTGAAATACTGGTCTTCTTTTAGGACGCTCTTGGCCCATCTGACACGGAACATCGGGACCTTCTCTCCAGCGTAGCTCAGCTCCCAGATCTCCTCGATCCTTCCGTAGTATCTGTCCTTGTCGTTGTCGGTGTAGCATACCATCGTTACCCCGAAGTTCTGATAACCATCGCTCTTCATGTCCTTGTTGTCGGTGTAGAATGTGTAGCCGTTGATATCGTACGCCTCATAGGTCATAGAGTTGTGCTCGGCGCCCTGTGACAAGGCGAATATGAGTTGTTCTTCCGCGGAAGAATCCTCATGTAAAGAGTACAACAGAAGCTTCTGCTTGAACCAACGCGTGAAACATGAGTTGTGCTCTTTGATTATATCTCCGTCCGTCCTCTGTTGGCCTCGGTCATTGTACGTCTTCTCAATAAAGGTTTTGTGCTCTACCACCCAAGGATCGACCACTTCTATGTGTTGTAGCGCGACTAGGTTTGCTCTTTCAAAATCGGCGAGTCGACCCTCGAAGTCGACATGCATTTCGCGGCGACCCTCACGGTGACCCCATCCAGCGAGCCTGCCGACGTGCCTGTTGACGGGCTGACCAACGGGGTTCTCGATGCCTAGATAATTCGTGCAGTAGGAGATGCACTCTTCGGTCAGAAAGCCCCTGGCTATACTTCCCTCTGGACGTGACATGTTGCGAACCTATCCTTTGATGACACCATTCAACCTTTCGAATGGCATCATGCTGTGCAGGAACGTCGGCCCGAGTTGGATGATATCTTCCACGATATGGACCAGCAGATGCACCATAACGTCGAAGAATGCGGGCGGGAAGTACATCTCAAGCTCGCATAGTATCACCACGATCTCTTCCTGTAGCCTTCTGAGTTGCCTCACGCCAATCGACTTCCGAGAGATGACGTCGAAAAAGTTGCATAGGCCAAATAGCGTTTCACGGACGTGCGCGTCCATGATCCCACGGATTGCAACTGGAAGTATCTGCGTCATCAGCACGTGACAGTCGTGAGACTTCAGACCGCTGAACTTCTGCTTCGTTGGGTCTAGGTATCTGCTTATCTTCCCCGCGTAACCGTAAGGAAGTTTTACTCCTAGGAGGCAGGTGAAAAACTACTCGATCTTCTCCTGACTTAGAGTGAAGCACGCGGGAGGGTAGTCATTTCCGGTCTTCTTGGCCTTTTTGCCTTTGCGACGACTTTCTGTGTCCTGCTTTGCCTCATCATCATCATCATCATCATTAGTGTGAAGCTCCTGCCTGATGCCCATTGATTTCAAGTCTGCCCTTTCTTTTGGCCCATCTTTGGTCCTCTCTGGCATGTTGAGCAGGGTACCAAGCAGACTCTCGCACACGTTCTTCATGATATGCATGACATCAAGGCTGTGAGGCACACGGTGGATCTTCCAGTACGGCAAGTCCCAGAAAACAGACATCGTTTTCCATACCTTCAGCAGCGGCTCTGGCGCCTTTCGCTTCTTTCTCGGCTCTGGCGCCTTTTGCTTCTTTCCCGACAGTGGGCAGTCTTTCCAATTTTTCAACAACTCGTCTATTTCCTCGCCGCTCCTCGTACACGGGCGTATTCGGGGTTCGGTTTCACCATCGAACAGATCCTTGCGTTTCCTGCACGGGTCATCGTCGTGAAGCCACCTTCGATGTCCCATGAACACGATTTTCAAAGACCCGGGATCTCTATCTAGCTGGCGATACGTTGTGTCATCCATGCACCTTACGCATCCAGAAAATCCATGGACTACCTGCCCTGCGAGATATCCGTAACCGAGATAGTCGTGCACCGTCGTGAGCAGTGCAGCTCTCGTAGGGAAATATTCTTTCTCTGCAGCGTCCCACGTATTGGCTGGCGTTTTCCACAGCGTGTCTAGCTCCTCCTTCAGCAGCCCTAGATACATGATGTCGTTCCCTGGTTGTTTCGGCCCTTCAATTAGCATACTCATGTGAATGTACTTCCTCTTCATGCACAACCAGGGGGAAGGTTGTATATCCACACAAACACAGGCCAGGTGCTATGTGTGCTTCTCTGGCTACCAAACGGATTGACTCCATCGGTGCTCGCGCCCAGCACGATGTTCCTTGGATCCTTCCCAAATTCTGGGTATTCGAAATTCAACGCTTGCCACTGGCTCGCATCCTTAGGGTGACTCAGCATCTTGTCTTTTTTATTTATCTCCGAATTATTTCCGTCATCTTCCCGCTTCTTCTCCTCCCTATCTGCGTGCCAACGCAGGAGCTTTGCTACCTTAGGGTCCGCGAAATATCGCTGCAGACGAGGAGTGATCGGAAAGTACCACACTGATTTTTGAGGAGCTTTCTTCCTCTTCTTGTATCGAGTGACGCCGCACACCGGACATATGGTAGACTCTGCGTGCTCGTCCCGATAAATGATGCAATTGTTCATGCACACATGGTATTTCACGTGCGGTAAATCCAGAGGACACATGATTTTCTTCGCCTCCTCGAAACTGGTCGGGCACTTGTTCCCCTTGGGAAGACGTTCGTGCCAGAATGACATGTTCTCGTCGAAGCATGCGTCGGTCATTTTGTGTTTTACCTTCATCTCCAGAGCCATGAGCGTTACTTTCAGGCGGGTATCCTCGAGCCTGCATCCTTCATACAATGGAGTAACCGCGTCTATCTCCAGTTGATCCAGCTTGGCTTTCTCTCGGGCGGCAGCTCTTGTGTTATCCGTCTGCTTGAGAAGCTACTCTTGAATATGAGGGTCCTGCACCCAGCCTACATCGTCGTCTGCTCCGGCATCTTCATCTTCATGATCATGCCCTTCGTCTTGATCTTCCTCATCATCATGTACGACATCTTCTACATGATGACTATGTCCAGCATCACCGTCGTGATCATGTCCTGGAGATTCTTCGTCTTCTCGCCCGCCCTCGCCGCGGTGGTTGTCTTGTTGCCCTTCCTCATTTCTTGCCCGGCCCCCATGGACGACTTCATAGTCATCTTCATCACCTTGCCACCGATAGCCATCCATGAAACCACGCAAGAGCAGGTGGTCCCGCACCTGCCCGGAATCCGGGTCCGCAATAAGGCTCTTCAGCTTGCATCTTCGACATGGACATCTTATCTCCGTCTCGTTCTTTTGAAGCATCTCGGCCTTCGTGGAGCTCAAAAACCTATTCACGATGCCTTCGGTCATCGTGCAGACCATGGTCGCCTGCGGGGTAGAGCAAAACGATATTTTAGAACCAAGAAAAAATTTGGCATGACCTTCCCTAAAAATAGGACCAAAAAGAATGCATAATGCCAAAATTCTCGCCGAAATGGAAATGAATCAATATTCCGGTAAAATATTTGCAACTATCGCATTTCAAATACTGGTACCTGCAAACACAAACATATATGCAACACCACAAACATATGCAACATCACAAACATACATATATAGATCTAGCTAGGCCACAAAAAGTGCATGTGCACGTTGTTGGAGCGAGCTAGGGAGAAAAAAAGTAGATCTACAACATGAAGATAGCTTTCCCCTTACTTACCTATCAAAAAAAGGTAATTTCACCACTTAATTTTGATGAATCTATGGTGCAGGAGGAGGCAGCCGAAAATTTGGAGAAGGAGGTGGAGGGAATGAAGTGGGGAAAGTGAGTGGGTAGGTGTGGCTGTCCAAAATATCTTGTTGGGTCCCAGGTTACTAATGGCAAACCACCAGCAAATGCGCCATTAGTATGCCTGCTTACTAATGGCGCACCTGCATGTGGTGCGCCATTAGTAGTTTTGCAAAAAAGTAAAAAAAATAGTGCGCCATTGCTTGCTTGGATGCGCCATTAGTATGTATGGAAAAATGGAAAAAAAACTTAATTACTAGTGGCGCACCGTTTTTCTGGTGCGTCATTAGTGTCTTCCACACTAATGGCGCATCTCTGGAGGGTACGCCAGTATATATAGTAGTGGCGCACCACCTGACAGGTGCGCCATTAGTGCCCATTCCATCTATAGCCCTTTTCGTAGTAGTGAGCCGTCCTCCATTATAAGGGGCTTAATGTACATAAAGTAGGGGCATTACTAATAATGGCAGGCTTAAGTGCTATTAATGACCTTAAAGACTACAAAGTGAACGTCTGACCATTACAATGCTGAGTGATTTCTGATATTTGGTAGGTCGAGTGATTCCTTGAATGGTCGAGTGACAATAGGTAGGGGGTCACCCGAGTGATATGACTGGTCTAGTGGATTGCACTCGACATCTTTGACTGGGGGTCTCTTGTTGCCTCTTGGACTTCTTATCTTCCTGGGTGGTGAGCTTGGGTAGGACGTATAGGTCAGGCCCATGACCCTACCACAGGACTGTATCCTCATCATGGGGTCCACCCGACCGTCAGCTCACGTATGCACCAAGATGGCGCACCTAATTTTACATGTAGGAAGTTTGACTCAATTTGTTAGTTTTAGAAGTAAAATAAAACTGCTGAGATGTAAAAGGCAAGTATCTTTATATTTTAAGAGAGTCCAGAATTTATTTGAGTTAGAGATAGGGGTGTGTGCTCGTTTTGCAAGCCTAGTTGTGGACTATTAAAAGTGATGGTGCCGCCACGTAAAAGGCAGGCGAAATAGTCACGATGTGTTTTTCAGGGTAGACACCCTTATCATGTTTTAGAGGGATCTTTAGAAAACTTCCGTGTTGCGATTTCTCTTCGTGGAAATTGTTTTGCGCGTGAGTACCTTCGTTCAGATTAGTTTTCTCATGCTGGGCCGCAAGGTTCAAACTCTTTACTTCGTGTTCATTGCGTGTGCGGGCGAGAGGTTGCTACTGCTGGTGGTTGAGTGTCGTGAAAGATCGGGCCGCAACAACAGATCGGATCTCGCCATCGAGGTTCGGTCGACATCAGACAACCTCTACTCGATGGCATTGATCTCATCGTTCTCTAGCGCAGCTCGCTGTAACAGATACAAAAACGGGTGGCATCGTGAGATCCACGCTCTAGAGAACACATCGAAGCACTCCTGCCAATAGGGACCTGGTTACCATGTATCTGAATCTGAGGCTGGCGAGCGTGAGGGGCAAGCAGGGGCGGCTCAGATAGCAGTGGGGCCCGGTCTTCAGAAGCGTACTCGTCGGGCTCGACGCAGAGTATGGTGCGGCGGCTATGAAAGACCGGCCAGTCACAATGAGAGAGGCGGGGGAAGTGACGGGGTAGTGTAGGCGGGTTTGCTTCGTTTTTGTGGTCAGAACTCTGGAGAGCAACACCATTTTTTAGTTGAGGACACAACAATTATTGCTGGGAGGGATTGGTTCCCTGCACTTGCGTGTTGAATTTTAACTGGAAGAAGAGAAGAAAAAATATTGGCTTGTGTCAGTGGGGACGTGCGGAAGCCGTTGGATCCGTTATGTAACAGTCATTCGATTTGGGACTTGTCAGCCCCACCATTTTGAACATGATTCATGTTGCATTCACGTTGCAAGCACTACACGGCTGCTGCTCAAGCTGGTCGGAACGCAACACAAACTGTGTAACGCCCAATTGTCTTGCAACATACCCTAGGTTTCAAAGCGTGTGTGCTGTAGGGGAGGGGATTGTTGTGCCCCGCACGATCAAAGGTTGGTCGAACAGTTGCGGAGGGGGGGGGGGGGGGGGTGGGGTCCACGTGTCCCAATTATCAGCCAATTGAGCCCAAATGTTTCCCAAAAATGTTTCAACTGTTGTATACGTCATACTATTGTATACACCGTTAAGACAAGCATTGGTCGAATAGGGCTTATATGAAACACGATAGACCAAAAAATGAACTGAACCCAACACTAAATTGACATAATTTTTTTGGCCATTTTGATTATACATCAAACGCATGACTGATGAAATGTGTGTGATGGTGTGTGATGTGCTATTTGTGTACTGGTGTTCGAACTAATTACAACGGGTAAAATAATAAAAACCCACATGGCATAGTTAAAAAACTGCTTGAAGCCAAGCACATGACTATGACATAGGGCACGGTTCTGGGTACAGCTCTATAAATCTCGGCAAACTAGGCACCATATAACTGTAAGTTGTCGAGTGCTAGTGATCAAGTACTTTCTTTAGTCTTCCCCAAAAAGAAGTGCTCTCGTTAGTACACGCCTGCTCAGTACTCAAGGACATAGGCCTTCTATGTAAGATTAGCTCTTCGTTTTCCAGCAAATTGGGTGTCTGTACGACAGTGATATGTAGTTGGGATTGTGAGGCATTGGGAATTTACGCGTCATGCTTTCTCCCGCGAACCATGTGGATCGACATGGATGCGTCGGGGACTGACTGATTCACGGATGACCATGTCAACAGAATTGCCACTGAGGTTGGTATTCGCAGACAGATTGTTCAAGGGACTCGACTCTTCAGGGTCGTGTAACTACTGCGCCTGAGCTGTACACGGGGTCATGGTTTAAGGTGCAAACGCAACCACTTTCAATTATTACACTAGTAACTTCGGGTACTGCTTGTACGGGGACAATTCCTTTCAGGTCGATGCCATGATAATCCAGAGTTCCTGATATTTATGGCGAGCGTTTGACCTACTTAATTTGCCCTCTGGTTAGTCTTAAAAAGGACAATATAAATTAGTTTGTAGAAAACTGTTTAGAGTACCATTATGGCTCTAACGTTGAGGGATTGTTACCCTGGGGCCCCTCATCTGCATGAACAAGTTGACTCAGTAACATGTATTATATGAACTTTTGGTCAGCACGCTTTACCACCAGATTGAAAATCAATCTACATATATACAATAAAATGCCCCACCAAACTGTACAAGTTTTCCTCACACTATGACACTAATACATGTAAATATATGGTCACTTATAATCATTCCATTATCAGTATATGCCTTGTTGTCCAATTTAGCTCTCATTTGTTTTGCCAAGCCAATATTGGCTAAAAAAGGGCATGTACATCAGACCAAAGACTTAGAACAAACACAATGGAAGTCAAAGAGAATTGATTGGTGATGAATGGTAAAGCAAACAATCAACATTTTTATCCAATGCATTGAAAGTAGGTTTAGATAGTAGAAACATTTTAGCGATTACACTGGACCGAGAAGAACACACCATCTATTGATTATCTCATTAGTCTGCCTGCCTTAACCCGTTCTGCAACACTGGACGACAGATTGCACTGAGAAAGACCATGCAGTGCCACTGATTGATATTTTCAAGATGTGCCCACCTGCTCACCCGTCATGTCGAGCCATCCGCGTTGTTCACCTGTAACAATTGAGCATGCATGCAGTAGTGTCGTACTTCCTCCGTTCCTAAATATTTGGGAACGGAGGGAGTATATTATTGTAGACGCGTGGGAGAATTGCCGAAACCATCTATCTTAGGGTCCCTTCTCAGCCGCCGGTGGTTCAGCCAGTTGGCCTCCCATCTGGCCACTACCGGAGGCCACCGCCGGTGGGGCCAAGGACGGTGGCAGTGGGGGATTCTGCGGACGAGTCTGGGCCTTCTTCCATGGTGATCTCGTGACGGTGAATTCAGGCGGTGGTGGCGGCGCCCGATGCGTTTCCCGTCCTGCTTATCCTGTCCCAAAAGAAGACATTCTCCATCATTCCCTAGGGCATGGTGGTCGTTGCAGAAAGCGCCAGTGCAGGCTCCAGCGATGTGCACATGGTTCGAGAACCCTATTTCAGATCAGGTGTCGATCCGGTGACATCAATGGCAGTGCCGCTGATATGTTGAGCCAAGGGTTGGTCCATGTCGACCTGCCTTGGTACGAGATCCTAAATCTTCGTAGGCCGACACGGGGTGGCCGCATCCGGTTCCCTCGTCCAGATTGGGACAGGGCATGCACGGGGTCCTTTCCAAGACAGATCAAGGTGGTTCCTTGGGCTAGGTTAGACCATGACGATAGCCAAGTGTGGTGATCGCTTCGGCCTGTGGCAATGGCCTCGCTACGTATTGTGATTGCTATCGATACATTTTGTGATAGTTTCATCTTTGCAAATCCGGTGGTTGATTTAGACTGCGAGATGAAAACTATGAACGGTTTCTTGATGTAGAGGGATAGTTGTGCAGCGACGGCGGTCACATCACGAGTAGCTGCTAGGTTCGCGAAAAAGTGGGGGCGACAACACATGAATGATTTCGATGGTGGTGCTACTCGAGCACCCGGTCTCGATGTTCGGGGTGAAAGGCTAGGTCTAACCAGAGTTGGGTATACCTTGCAATGGTGATGTTTTTATATTGTTACCTTGTTGAAGGCATTGTTCAGAATGCTCAGACGGATTCTTCTGGGTGAAAACCTATATTCTAGCCTTGGGTGGTTGGATCCGGTGATGGTGACGCTTGATTGTCGCTCCCTTCCTGAAGGCGTTGTTGTTGAAGAATCTCGTTGTCCATGTGGTGTCATGAGGTGAATGGTGCAGGTCTGGTCATTGTTCTAGTTTGCCCATCGCGGATCTGGTCGCCTTGGGACTTTTTCTTTTCTTTTTTCATCGCCTACACAAGCTTTCGTTTTATATGACTTTGCTATTTGTTGGCGTGTTTTCGTGTGCGTGAGCTGATGTTGTCTGTGTGCATCCTAGCTATGCAGAGGCCGGGTATGTGCTCATTGTGTTTGTATCTTCTTGATGCTTCATTTTGAGTCAATTAAATCCACCTTTTGTTGAAAATAATAATACTCATATGGACGATTTAGATGGTCAGTTAGACCAACCCATGTCGTAATTCTCCAGTGGTCGGCCCTTATGAGAAGAAGGCTTAGGCCATAGGAAGCAGTACTACTAGATCCCGATGCTCTCGATGTCATGGCCATGGAGGCAAACTGAGACTGCTCGAGGCATCACTGTCAGAAACGTTGCTCTCAACGCCCCTCATTGTGCGCGGAGAGCAGCGGCAGGTCGAGTGGCAGTGGGGCGTGGCTGCTGAAAGCTTATTGGGCTCATTGGTGAGGGGAAGCGGGCCGTGGAGGCGGTAATAAATGAGTCAGCTGGCAGCAGTGGTACCGGGTTTGGAAACAGACTGGGATTTGGAAAAGCTATAAGATCTTTTGAGGAGTGGAAAAGCTATGAACTAGTAGTGGAGTAGCTTTGTTTTTGCAATTAGCACTCTGAAAACTAGCCCCGTCTATGAGATGCGGACACAGAAGAGAGGGGGGATTTGCTTCTCCATGACGTTCCTGCCTTGCGCGTGCCTTTTGACTTGAAGAAGAGAGGAAGAAAATGTTTCAACCATTATATTTGCCCTTGGACTAGCACTGCTTCAAATAGGGGTGGCGGCAAATCCGATGGACCAAAAGCCAAACTGAACCGAAATCGACGAGATTAGCCGAGGTTTTTTTTTACCATTTCAATAGCACACGCCACACAACTGGTAATTAAATGTGTGAGCAATGATGTTGCGCCCAATCGCATATGGGCTAGCAATAGTGTGCGACGTGCTATCGTGCACAAGTTTGAACAAACATGGTTAAAAATAGGTACAACAGACCCACATGGCATAGTTAGAGGACATAAAAGGACTTCAAGCTAAGCACGTGACAATGACAGGGTATGGTTCCCTGCACTGTTCTATAAATTGTCTAGACCCTTAGACACCACATAACTGCACGATGTTGTGTGCTAGTGACCATGCGATTCTCTGTAGTACATGCCTACTCGGTATTCATGGCAAGTCGGCAGTCCATGTATGATTAACTCTCTGTTTTCCAACAAATAGGGTGTATGTTCAATCTTGGTACGTAGTTGGGATTATGAGGTGTTGGGAATTTACATGTTTTGCTTTATCTTGCGAACCATGTGAATTGATATGGATGCCTTGCGGGCAGATAGTTTCATGGTTGAACACACCGAGGACACTTCCACTGAGGTTGGTATCGGAAGATGGAGCGCTGAAACAACTCAACTTTGCATAGGGTTGTGTCTACGAGATTAAGGCAAGACATGTGATCATGGCATTAAGTGGACAGACAACCAAATTCTTACTGCATCATATATGGGAGCGGTCTTTCTTGGGTCCATGACATGATATTCCAGACTTCATGATATCTATGGAGACAGTTGAGCTAGTTTGCCCATCTAGTTCACTCATCTATAAAAGGGACAATGGAGGTTGCTTGGATATTATTTTGTACCCTAGAGTTCCTCATCATTTGGATGGACATGTTTGCCAAGTTTATTTAAACTCTCCGCCAGCGTGCTTCACCGCCAGATTTTGGCGCACATAAACGTATGAATTCAAAATCAATCTGGGACATACAATAAATGAATACGTAAATTCTTGGTCAATGATCAGTGGGTAGTTAGAGACACTACTAGGGAAAAGCCTAGCAGTCTGTAGCGCGGGAGACGGCGCTACTAATAAGACGCTACAACTAACTCGTAGCAGCAGCGCTTGCGCGCCCGCGCTACTGATATGCAAGTGTAGCAGCAGCGTTCTTACCGGGAGCTCGCTACTGCTAATAGCTATAGCGCGCTTCTCCTGTGCGCGCTACTGCTACTGCTACTATCGCGCTGCTGCTAACTTTTCTCCACTCGCTACTGCTAATTTTAGTAGTTTTTTGTTTTTTTCTGCATATTTGTTTTGTATTTGAACAAGCTTTATAGAAGAATCTTTAGCACATATAAATGTCATCATGATACACATACAAATGCCTGCGAGACCACAAATGTAATCATAGCATATACATATAAATAGTCTTATCATAATCATCATCCAACACAAAGTGGTATCTTGTCATCATCTCGAAAATAGCGATACATGCAAGTCTCGAATACTTGCAACTACAACGTCATCCATCTAAACAAAGGTATACGCGAGAAGAGCTATCACTATGAGTGAGAGCGGAACTATGCAGTACATGAGGTGGCGGTTATGAGTCCTCTCTCGCGCTAGTGTGAACCTCAAGTAACTAGCTTCTCCTTCTTGTCTGCTTTTGAAGCCTTTATGGCTGGCGCCCGAGAACCCATTCACTTGCGCCTGACACTCATGCCACACGTTGTACACCCCCGGAACCTTCCCTTTGTACACGACATAGCACTGCCATCTCACCATCAAGAAACTAGGTGCCTGTTAGAGATGCATCTTCATGAAGAGGATGTACAATCATATGCAACAAAATATACAAGAGCAACACGAAAAAGAAAGGGTTAGCAACTAGATGCAACATACAGTACGCAAACTAATTAACTAGAGGTACGCAGGTCATCGTACACAAACTAACAAAGTAGCGTTACGCAAGTTCTACAGGTACCGTGGACATCACAAAGTTTCATCGCTACAAAAAGTATACAAGTTGAACCGACACATATCATCATCATCGGCATCATAAATCACTAGAAATTCCATCATTCCATATCATTGAGGATGGACCCTAGCTTCTTGAATGGCGTGAGGTCTAGACGTTGCATGCCTATGTGAGTTTAGACGCCAGCTCGCGATATAGGGCCATGGTGGAACATCCCTTCTCATCGACGACTTCTTTCATGATGATCGTCGTAATGCCCCTTTGGATGCGAAAGAAGTCATCTCTAAGTTTATAATCCCCTTCTCCATGATATTCTAGCCACTTATGGATATGATCATCATTTCTGTTGCCATGCGAAGCTTTTGGTGATCTGTGTTGAACTAAATCATGAGATGGACGATGTAGAATCCATCCTTCTTGCTTGGTTTTGGGACATGGATGTAGGAGAAGTTAGTTTTATGCACGAAACCCATCTTCTTGTTCCTTTGTTTCCTGATCTGCATGTGGCCACCTCTAATGTTGAAGCCTTGGAGAGCATCATCTAGAATATTCATTGTGTGGGTGTAGTCCTTTTTCTCGTAGTCTCTGGAAGGATCAAAATACACGGTGTGGGAGACTTGCGGGTAAAGAACAATAAGGACGGCACGCCCATTGCTGCGGGGAAAAGACACCTCAAATTATTCTCCATATGAGCGAGAAGGAATGATTGAAATGTACGAAAGGGTTGTCCGGAACTGACTTACTTTGGATGATAAGGCACGAGGACAACTTCGTGGTCCTTATTCTGTACCATGAAGTTTTGGAGGTAGTCCCTAGCAGTTTCATGCTCAAAGTCCCCGAGACTCAAGAAAGACTCGTGCATGTAGTACGGATCCACCACACAGATTTGTGAGACTTCTTCACTCTTCATGACAGAGCCCATATGTAGGGAAAAAAGGCGGACGATTGTAAAATCGACCCGCCTTGTCAGAAACATCTCAAAGATATGGTCAAACCGCAGGAAGAACACCTCCGCGGGCCGTGTGTCGACGTAGCACCTCACCTCAGGCACACGAGCCGCGTATGTCGGATATCCTGGATCCTTTGATGCTAATAGGCTTTTCTCAGTCGACAGCACATGGTCGTGCAGTCTCCTGAGATCCTCTGATAGTCCCTCCAGCGGTTTCGGCGGTAGCATCGGCTCGCCCATGAGATGGAACATGGCCGCACCTTTCACGGGTACACACTCTTCGGAATCCATCGTCTGGCTATTATGTGCTCTGGCTTATTTGGAGGCAGTTATCTCCCCCGATCTCTTCCTCTCCTTTTTCTTGGGCACACCTTCCAGACCCTTCCTTAACCCCTGCCCCAGGGTTCCCGGGCTAAGCACTGTACGACCCCCGGCTAGTTGAGCCTGTGTTGAGGAGGCATCTTCAGGCGTGTCCTATGAGGAATTCATGAAGAGAGACTTTTTGCAATCCTTCCAACGACCTTCCTGCCCGGGCATATCATCCATATCCTCATTAGCATGCTGATAGCCCGACTCGTCATATGGTTGACTCATCATATCTATGTCACGGTCATACACGTTTGTATTGAGGAAACCCATAGGGTCGACCTCCGTCTCATCATCCATTCTCTGTTCTACAGGACCGATTACATCAGCCAGTACTATTGTACCCCCTTCATCACGTCGTCCGCCGCTCTCACCCGACACTACTAGAGCTGGTAATTGCATAGGCGGGGTGGTGGTCTCGCACATGCTTGTTTATGTGTGGTTATTGGTGTGCTCTCGGCCGGCTCCAGATGAATAAGATTCTTTGGCCATAGCAGCACCCAACCCTTGCAGCTTCCAATCCGCGGCGGGGCATCGTCGTCCTCTCCCACATGCTGTACTAGAGGAGGCAAAGCCTCGTGCCCCTAGTTCACACTGGACAAGCTAACGCTGAAGTTCCCAACGGGGATCGGCTGGTTGTGGAACGTTGGTTTCAAGGGGTTCAATATCATCCCCTTTCCCACGTCCACCTTCTAGCCATTGATCAAGCAGAGTATGGTGCACGGGGTTTCTTCGCCTTGCAAACACATATGTCTGTGGCGTAAAACATCCGAAAGGCAACAAAAATGGAATATTATATATATATATATGTGTGTGTGTGTGTGTGTGTGTGTGTGTGTGTGTGTGTGTGTGTGTGTTGGTGCGACATGTAATTACCGTCACGGCGTCGAGCTCAGCCAAAGACGAAGGCCCACCTAGCGCGCCAGAGACTCAATAGCTCGTTTCACCCTCCCTTTCCAGGAGGCCAAATCATTGCTGAACATGCCCATGGCGTGATTGTTAATCTTTTTCATCTTCGGATCATCCCACGGTTGTTCTATGTTATCATCTTGGTCGGGGAACTTGAATCGCTTGTGCAACTTCGTTAGGAGCACTGCGTGAAATGTTCTTTACTCCTTAAGTCATCGTCGTTGATGCTCGCGCATTCCCGTAGGATGCATCCTACTTGCTTCCCATAGCACTTGCGAGGTTCTTCTGGCTCTAATGGCTCAAACTTGCCAAGTGCCATCTTTGTGATCACTAGTCATCCAATACCTAGCTTGTTAGGTTTTCGTATCCTCTGCTTCTTATGTTTCTTCTTTTCGGTAGCGGCATCGGCGCCGGTACCTTCCCCGCCGGTATCTGTGACACTCCAAAATTTTTGGCGTTTTGTTTTTCAAAAGAGCCTTGCTTGGTTTGAAAGGAGGTCATTTAAACCCTTCCTAAAAACCATCTTCTAAGTTTGCCCTCTCAAAATCCTTTTCTTGGATTTGGTTTCTTTTAAAATGAAAACCCTTTTAGTTTTGGGCTTTTATTTGGTTTTGATCCCTTCAAAATTTTACCATGCCTCCTATGGTGAAATTTTCCCAAAACCTCTCCTCCCACTATAGTTCAACCCAAACATTCTGTCCAAACTAATAAAATCCATTTTTGGACTTTATTCCAACTATTTCTCCTCCCAAAATAATTCTGTCTTTTCTTTTGAGCCTAGGTGGATTGCAAAGCAAGTACCCCAATGCTTATGACTTTTGACCTCAACTCAACACCCCTGGATAGTCCTTTGTACCCACAACCCAGAACCATCTTGATCCACTCTTCTCCTGTTCAAATATTTCAAAATTCACTCACTGCAAGTTTGGACCAGATTTGCCAAATTTGGTGAAAACCATATCTACACCTCTCCAAAAATTCTACAAATATTCAGGCAGCCTCCAGGTGCAATGAGAGGCCCCTCCACCAAAAACCAGCTCAAGGGGAGATCTCTACACACTAGAATCATTCTGTCGAACACCTTGCATGCGCTAGTACTGTTCACTTTCAGAAATTCAGAAGTTCAGTGTCGATCTTCGTCAGTAACTTCAGTCACGAGCTCACAGTGCGCTTGGCACATAGCTCACGGCCAGGCTTGCTTGTACGGAGCCTCACACGCGCGCTTGGAGCCTTCCTGGCGTCGGTGGCGCCCTGGCCCGCCTGCGCCGGCGTGTCTTGCGGCGGCCGTAGCGCCGTAGCGGCCGACAGGAAGCAGAACGGCGGCACAACGCCGTTCGGCCGCGCCCAAGCGTCCTGGTGGCTCCGCGTGGCCACCTCCTTGCCAGCGCACGCATGCAGCACCGTCGCCGTGGCGCGGCACGGGCAGAGCGCGCTCTGTGCCGCCGACGGGCCCGCGCCGCCCCGTTCCGTCAAACTCCCCCTAAGCGACCAAATTACAGCGCGGTTAGCATCTAAACGGAACCAGGGGACATCCACGACGAAGCTCAACCTCTGACCCCCCCCCCCCCCCGTGCAACCACTGCGCCGCCGTAATCACCTCGCCGGAGAACCCCGTTCTCGGCAACCGCCTCGGGGCGGCTATATATAGCACCCCGAGCTTGCGCTCGCCTCTGCATGACTCCACCACCACACCAGACCCCGCCCGGCCACTGCACGAGCCTCGAGGGGACTTTCCTCCTCGACTCCGGCCACCTCCGTACGCCTCGGGCTCCGGCTTCGTTCTCTACGGTGAGAAACCCTCCGCCGCCCTAGTTTCGACCGTAGCCTCGTACCACCTCTAGTAAGATAACCCCCAGCTCAATTTTGGCCTCGCAGCTCTCTCCGACGAGATCCACGACCACCCGAACCGCCGTCCGCTGGAGCAAGCGTCACCACCGACGTGGTACTCGCCGGCGACCACCACCACCTCCCACAGACGCGGAATGGCACCCTGAACACAGAGGTACACCCCGATCACCTTACCTCGCCGTGGCTCGCCGCCGGCGACCACCGCGCCTCTCGGCGCCATCGCGCTCTGTTTTCCCTCGTTTGAAAATTCAAACCTGACGGGTGGAGCCCGCCTGTCAGTCTCTCAGCCGTTTTTTTAAAACGAAACGTTATCTGTACTTTTCCGCAGAACCCCCTGGAAGTTTTCTGTTTCATTACAGATGAGTCCTTGGGTTAAAACACTTATAACTTTTTAACAGAAAGGAATGTTTGAGTGATTCTTTTTCTGTCCTCTTCAACATTTTGTCTAGTTGTTTATCATATTTATTTGAAAAATATTTAGAACACTTTTCTGTACACTCACGGCATTTACGTTGCGTGCGTATCTTTTCTTATACCGTAGATACCGAAGGAGGTGACGGAGCTACAAACCTCGCACAGTTAGGCTCCGACTACTCCGAACCAGGCAAGCATGTTTGAACTCTTGATATGATGAGTGTTGTTGCGTGTTTGGATTTTTGTATGTTCATGGCATGTTTATGAACAACTATTAAATGTAATATTTCATATATATAATCGGAAAGTAAGTTTCGGTAAGCATTATGTTATTGGATACATATTTGCATAGCCATGTGTTGGCGTGAGGATGCATAAGATGGCAGTGTCGTGACATGCCAGGCTTAGGCCAGTCCTTTGACAGCAGTGTCAACATGATCAAATCATAGTAAGTTGCTATGCTGCCACTTGTTTTCCACAAGGGATATGGCATAGTAAGTTGCAACCGTTTTCCTGGTACACACCAAGTGGAGAGGCTGGGATGAGGGTTCCATGGCCCTGGATTAAAGCCCGTCATCCGGTCAGTGGGCATGGGTGTTTCCAGTTGGGACCGAGAGGGGGGCACCCCTTAGAGCGCGCGTATAGAAATTTGATCCCATGCTATTCGAGGTTGTGGCCTCCCCGTCTCAATGTTTTTCTTGGACGTTGTCCAGGGTGATTCCTGGCATCGTGAGGTGAAATGAGTGTGTACTAGTTAAATGTGTTTCTACTGAAATACCGTAAACGGAACTAGTCCTTCGTGACTACGGAAATCCGTTGGCTGTGGTCAGTTCATCCAAACTCTGCAGAGTCTCAAATCCTTCAATTATCTTATGCTTTGTTCAAGTACTATATTCATCTTATCTTGTCAGGTATCAACCTCAGTGACAAAAACCTGGTGGGATTTATGTGTGATAAATCCGGTTAAAAGATTATTCTTGTGGATGGACTAATCTTGTTATTTACATTTATTATAAGCCCAGTCTGTGATGTCGCTCAGACGTCCGAGGGTGGGATTTCTTTTAAGCCCTGTCTGTGATGTCGCTCAGACGTCTGACGGTGGCATTTCTTTTAAAGCCCTGTCTGTGATGTCGCTCAGACGTCCGACGGTGGCATTTCTTTTAAAGCCCTGTCTGTGATGTCGCTCAGACGTCCGACGGTGGCATTTCTCTTAAAGCCCTGTCTGTGATGTCGCTCAGACGTCCGACGGTGGCATTTCTTTTAAGCCCTGTCTGTGATGTCGCGCAGACGTCCGACTGTGGTATTTCTTTTAAGCCCTTTATGTGGTGTCGCTTAGACGGCCGACTGCGGCATGCATTTTATTTATTTACCTTTCGAGGCGTCGCTTCAGACACCCGATCGGTTTTCCGTTATTTATTTTATTCTTCACGTACTGCAATATTATCGTTATTTTATGAGCATCATCCTGGATCATGACGCATTCATGCATTCATAGATTATATCTTTTGTCCGAACTGTCTTGCGAGTACTTTCGAGTACTCACCTGGCTTGTTGATTTGGCCAGATGTTGATGAAGGCGATCTCATGGATGAAGAGTTTGATAGCGAGTCCGACGCCTAGTGGAGTCCCAGTCAGTCCCGTGCGATCCTGTTTTGGTCATTGTATTATCCGCTTCCGCAACCCCGAATAAATTCATCGAGCCTCATCTCGACGCTCGATGTACTGCCAGTAGAAGTCAAGTTATCCACCACCGTTTTTCCTCGAGCTAGTAGCATGCCAATCCACCCCCGTGACTTAACCGCTCTTATTTAAGATTGGCGGGTTTGTAATAAACTGTTGAGCAGCCTCAGCTCAATCCTGTAATATATTTGATGCTACTGGTTCTCTGTTTATCAAGCTTTGTCTTCCAGAAAGGATGACTTTTCCTATACTGGGTTTAAAAGATCGGTTTTATCAATAATCATTTTATTGAAAAGCCGGTCGTGACAGACTTGGTAACCAGAGCCAGGCTGACTGTAGGAAGCCACTAGGTGCGATCGCTAATTGGTTATTAGCATGATAGAGTTATTCATATTTTTACAAATGTAGTCATTTTTTGACAGTCAACATAAAATTTATGATCTGATCACTAGAATTTTTGCCTACTTTTGTAGATGGCCGGCAACGACTGCGAGTCCCAAATGTTCGCCAACGTGCCTGAGGGGTTCATCAAACTCCTCTCCTTCATCGTTCAGGTCACAATGGGGCCATCCGTGCGCCCAGTCTTCACGCTTTATCCACACAAGATCAACGGCAATCTGACTATGCACCAGGCTGCGGTGCAATTCAGGGGAGGCCATGCTGAAGTACGCCATCTCCGGTTCGTGGGGAGAGCCATGCCTACAGAAAGACATGCTATGCAGATGGCTGCCCGCGAGGCGATAGCCCGTCTTCAGGATGTTCTTCCTGCAATGAAGACCCGTCGCTACCGCTACCTTCCATGCCATGTGCCTTACACCTGTCACTAGTCTTTCTCTTGCCCCAGAGGAGAGCGAGACGAAGCCTTTGAGATGCTTGTCGAGTACCTCCGAGCCCTGGAGGCAGCATTCGACTGCATGGTGGATGACCTCGTAGCTGCACACATGGACTCAGTTCATGACTGTGCTGCTAACAGGAGGGAACTCCTGCACACCGCTCCACCATTGACTTTCGTGTCATCCGCAGCCTCTCACTCACCTTCCACACTCGCCACTGCTCGTCACCTGCCTACCACAGAGGAATTTAACCAGGCTATTGCACCCACTCCCGTCCGCTCTGCACCACTTGTTACACCCACTCCCATATGTGCTACCCACTCGTATTCGTGTTATTCCACCTACGGCACCTACTCCATCAGCTCAGCACAAAGTTTCTCGTCTGGAACTTATTAGCGAGGAGGAGGTTGATTCCCCAGCGTCTCTGCGTCTCACCCTCGGCAGGCCAAGGGAGATCCTCACCATCTCCGACTGAGTACGCGTAGACGCCATGCGATGTATCAGCTTGTGTAATGTGTTTTTTTGTACATAGGTTGTGAGTAGTAGCCTGTTTGCGCATCATGTAGAATCTGGAGGAGTGCACTAGTTTAAATAACATGTCAGGATTATGTACGCATATCCTGAGTGATGTAATGTATAAATATGCCCGCGTGAAAGATATGCGCTAGTCCTTCTCTGCGCGAAATCGTGTGTTTCCAAAAATATCCTGGAGTTTAAAAATGTTCTTTGTGTGTGATTTTGTTGACTTTTACGTCTCTCTTGCTTATCTTACGAGTTCTCACAATATATCCCCAGAGTGAAAAATGTCTCGTCGTTGGACGCGCTCCATGCCAACTCAGCCAGAAGAGAATTATGGCACGCCGCAGAACCAAAATTTCACTCAGGGACAGACAAGTCAACAGGGCAGTGAAACAGCTTTCACACAAGTTTGTCGTTTGTACGGACAGAGTCAACAGCAACACCAGGAAATGATGAACCAATTCATCAATATGGGAAGTAACCATGGTCAGTATCAACCGCAATCCAAATTATTTGAGTTACAAAAGACACGTCCTCCAACATTTTCTCATACTGACAATCCTCTTGAGGCCGAGGACTGGCTTCGAGACATGGAGAGAAAATTAATTATCGGACAGTGTTCGGACCGTGAAAAAGTACTATATGCACCACATTATCTCACAGGTGCAGCTGCATCGTGGTGGGAAAACTTCCTACACATGCACCCCAACAAAAATGAAATCACCTGGGAAAATTTCAAAGAAGGTTTTCGTGGGGCACATATTCCGAAGAGCGTCATGAAAATCAAGAAGAAAGAATTTGATGAACTCAAGCAAAGAGCCATGACAGTGTCAGAATACAACAGCCAATTCACACTGCTGTCTCGCTACGCCAATGAAGAATGCATGACCGAGAGCCAGAAGATGGAAAAATTCTTGGAAGGCCTGGGACCCGCCCTTAAGTGCCAGCTAGTTGTGCATAAACTTCCAGACTTTAAAACACTAGTGGATAAGGCCATTACCCTGGAAAATGAGCGACGTAGCCTGGAAGATTTCCGCAAATGGAAAAGGGACCAGACTACTTTTTCTCGCAATCAAAGAAGCAAGAAGGAATTTCAGAAGGGGGATTCGCACAAAACCCCGACGAATAATTCACGTCCAACCAAGAATTTCCATGCAAGAGACAAAGAATTCACCTATTGCCCAGACGTTACCTGTTATGCTTGTGGAGAAGAAGGGCACTATGCCAAGCAGTGTCCCAAGCGAAGGAACTCAACCCCGAAGCTCAATAATGGTGGCAATAATTCAGCACCAAAGCGAAGCAATTTCAACCCCAACAACAACCACCGGAAAGGTCACTTGAACCACGTGACCCGAGAGGAAGCACAGAATGCCCCAGATATCGTACTCGGTACGTACCCCGTCAACACAATTCCTGCCATGGTTTTGTTTGATTCTGGAGCTTCTCACTCATTCGTTTCGAAAAGTTTTGCTTTGCAAAATAATTTTTTGATGCTTCCCTTGGAAAAATCAATGATTGTCAAGTCCCCTGGAATTAAGCAATTGACCCAGAGTTACTGTCAAGGTGTGATTATTGAATTTGAAGGATTGAAGTTTTACGCCAACCTTATTGTACTAGAAAGCAAGGGACTGGATGTCATCCTAGGAATGGATTGGTTAACCACCAACAAAGGTTTTATTGACTGCTTCAACCGTACCGTGATTCTCACACACCATCATGGGAAGAAAATAAAAGTTTCAGCCAGAGTGAGACAAATACCTCGACAACCTAGATTAAACAAGGTGGACGTTTCTGAGCTGAACAAGGTTCCCGTAATATGTGAATTTCCAGACGTATTTCCAGAAGAACTATCGGGCATGCCGCCAGACCGAGAAATAGAATTCAGCATTGAGCTGGCACCCAGAACCACTCCTATTTATAAGAAACCCTTACAGAATGGCACCATCCGAATTGGTAGAGTTGAAGAAGCAAATAAAAGAATTGTTGGAGAAAGGATACATACGAGCCAGCTCCTCACCTTGGGGTTCACCAATTTTATTTGCCAAGAAGAAGGATGGAACAATGAGGTTGTGTATTGATTATCGAGCTCTCAACATGGTCACAATCAAGAACAAATACCCAATGCCCCGAATAAATGATTTATTCGATCAACTCGCGCAGGCCAAAGTCTTCTCAAAAATTGACTTGAGATCAGGGTACCACCAATTAAAAGTATGAACAGAAGATATTCCCAAGACCGCCTTCACCTCCAGATATGGGCTGTATGAGTTCACACTGATGCCATTCGGGCTAACCAATGCCCCCGCATATTTCGTTCACCTCATGAAAAAAGTATTTATGAAGTATATGGACAAGTTTGTTGTGGTATTCATCGATGATATTCTGATATATTCCAAAACACCAGAAGAGCACACCGAACATCTCAGGATTGTACTCGGAGAACTCAGGAAACATCAACTGTACGCCAAATTCAGCAAATGTGAATTTTGGCTAAAACAGCTGGGTTTTCTGGGCCACGTGCTAACCCAACAAGGTATTGCAGTAGACTCGGAAAAGGTCAAGTCCGTACTTGGCTGGAAACCACCAGCTAACGTAACGGACGTACGAAGTTTCTTGGGAATGGCAGCATATTATCGGAGATTTATTGAAGGATTCTCCACTATAGCAAAGCCCATGACACAATTGCTCAAGAAAGGCTAGAAATTTGAATGGACAGAAGCATGTGAGAAAAGCTTCCAAGAGCTAAAAAGCAAATTAACAACGGCACCAGTGCTAATTGTGCCAGATATACACAAAAAAATTGAGGTATATTGTGACGCATCCTGGAAAGGCCTCAGATGCGTATTGATGCAAGAAGGCAAGGTGGTTGCGTATGTCTCTAGACAACTACACAAGCATGAGGAGAATTATCCCACCCATGACCTGGAATTAGCAGCAGTCATCCATGCACTCAAGGAATGGAGACACTTTCTGCTTGGGAATCGTTGTGAGATATACATAGACCATAAGAGTCTTAAGTATATTTTCACACAGCCAGAGTTAAATCTACGGCAAGGACGCTGGTTAGAATTGGTGAAGGATTATGATGTTGGAATCCACTATCATCCTGGAAAAGCAAATGTTGTGGCAGATGCACTTAGTCGCAATCCCAGCATGGAAGACGACAGTATGCCAAAATTGAGGCCAGAATTTCAACAGGAATTTGCCCGACTCAATCTCATAATGGTCACCGAAGGCAGTGTATCAAATATCGAAATACAGCCTACCCTGATGGAAAGTATCAAGGAAGCCCAGCACGGACACCCCAGCATTGAGGGCATAAAAAGAAAAGTGAGTTTGGAAAGAGCCTCAGAATTCAACATGGATGAGCAAGGAATATTGTGGTATGGAGAAAGGCTATGCGTACCAAATGTCAAGGACCTCAAACAATAGATATTGACTGAAAGTCACACAACTCCGTATTCAATCCATCCTGGAGGGACAAAAATGTACAAAGATCTTCAGGAATTTTTTTGGTGGCACGGTATGAAGAGAGATATAGCCGCGTTCATCGCCTGCCGTGACTCTTGTCAACGTATCAAGGCCGAGCACCAGAAACCAGCCGGACTGTTGCAACCAAATAAGATACCCGAGTGGAAATGGGACGAGATTGGAATGGACTTCATCGTTGGACTGCCACGGTCCCGACACGGAAACGATGCCATTTGGGTCATAACCGACAGATTAACCAAGGTGGCACATTTTATTCCGGTAAAAACAACTTACACCACTCAGAGACTAGCCAAACTTTATCTTGCCCGTATCGTCTGCTTACATGGAGTCCCTAAGACTATCATCTCCGATAGAGGCACGCAGTTCATCTCTGCATTCTGGGATCACCTACAACAGGCACTGGGAACCCAACTAGCCTTCAGTACCGCATACCATCCCCAGACTGATGGGTAGACGGAACGCGTAAACCAAATCCTGGAAGACATGCTAAGAGCCTGTGTCCTCACCTACGGGAACAGTTGGGAAGAAAGTTTTCCATATGCAGAGTTCGCATACAACAACAGCTATCAAGCCAGCTTGAAAATGGCACCCTTTGAAGCTCTATATGGGATAAGATGTCGTACCCCGCTAAATTGGTCAGAGACCGAAGACAGCCATATCTTTGGCCCAGATATGCTCAAGGAGGCCAAGGAGAAAGTTAAGACAATTAGAGAACGGCTCAAAACATCTCAAAGTCGACAAAAGAGTTATTACGACTGTAAGCATCGGGAAATCAGTTTTGAACCCGGAGAATTGGTATACCTGAGAGTTTCTCCTATGAAGGGTCTGCAACGGTTCAAGATTAAAGGGAAACTAGCACCAAGATTCATCGGACCATTTCATATAGTGGCCCGACGAGGCAAGGTAGCCTACCAACTGGACCTACCCGGAGACTTATCCGGTATCCACAACGTGTTTCACATCTCGCAGTTGAGAAAATACATGAGCAACCCAGAGAAGCAAGTTTCACATGAGTATATTGACGTGCAACCGGATCTCACTTACCGGGAGCACCCAATAAAAATATTAGGAGAGTCTGAGAGGAGGACCCGACAGAAAACCATTAAGTTTTTCAGAGTTCAATGGAGTAATCACACCGAGAATGAAGCAACTTGGGAGAGCGAAGATTTTCTTCGGACAGAGCACCCACACCTGTTTAAGGATCAGCTGGAATCTCGGGGACGAGATTTTTCCTAAGGGGGTAGGTACTGTGACACTCCAAAATTTTTGGTGTTTTGTTTTTCAAAAGATCCTTGCTTGGTTTGAAAGGAGGTCATTTAAACCCTTCCTAAAAACCATCTTCTAAGTTTGCCCTCTCAAAATCCTTTTCTTGGATTTGGTTTCTTTTAAAATGAAAACCCTTTTAGTTTTGGGCTTTTATTTGGTTTTGATCCCTTCAAAATTTTACCATGCCTCCTATGGTGAAATTTTCCCAAAACCTCTCCTGCCACTATAGTTCAACCCAAACATTCTGTCCAAACTAATAAAATCCATTTTTGGACTTTATTCCAACTATTTATCCTCCCAAAATAATTCTGTCTTTTCTTTTGAGCCTAGGTGGATTGCAAAGCAAGTACCCCAATGCTTATGACTTTTGACCTCAACTCAACACCCCTGGATAGTCCTTTGTACCCAAAACCCAGAACCATCTTGATCCACTCTTCTCCTGTTCAAATATTTCAAAATTCACTCACTGCAAGTTTGGACCAGATTTGCCAAATTTGGTGAAAACCATATCTACACCTCTCCAAAAATTCTACAAATATTCAGGCAGCCTCCAGGTGCAATGAGAGGCCCCTCCACCAAAAACCAGCTCAAGGGGAGATCTCTACACACTAGAATCATTCTGTCGAACACCTTGCATGCGCTAGTACTGTTCACTTTCAGAAATTCAGAAGTTCAGTGTCGATCTTCGTCAGCAACTTCAGTCACGAGCTCACAGTGCGTTTGGCACGTAGCTCACGGTCAGGCTTGCTTGTCCGGAGCCTCACATGCGCGCTTGGCGCCTTCCTGGCGTCGGTGGCGCCCTGGCCTGCCTGCGCCGGCGTGTCTTGCGGCGGCCGTAGCACCGTAGCGGCCGACAGGAAGCAGAACGGCGGCACAACGCCATTCGGCGCCGCCCAAGCGTCCTGGTGGCTCTGCGTGGCCATCTCCTTGTCAGTGCACGCATGCAGCACCGTCACCGTGGCGCGACACACGCAGACGGGCCCGCGCCGCCCCGTTGCGTCGAACTCCCCCTAAGCGACCAAATTACAGCGCGGTTAGCATCTAAATGGAACCAGGGGACATCCACGACGAAGCTCAACCTCTAACCCCCCCCCCCCCCCCCCCCGTGCAACCACTGCGCCGCCGTAATCACCTCGCCGGAGAACCCCGTTCTCGGCAACCGCCTCGGGGCGGCTATATATAGCACCCTGAGCTTGCGCTCGCCTCCGCACGACTCCACCACCACACCAGACCCCACCCGGCCACTGAATGAGCCTCGAGGGGCCTTTCCTCCTCGACTCCGGCCACCTCCGTCCGCCTCGGGCTCCGGCTTCGTTCTCTCCGGTGAGAACCCCTCCGCCGCCCTAGTTTCGACCGTAGCCTCGTACCACCTCTAGTAAGATAACCCCCAGCTCAATTTTGGCCTCGCAGCTCTCTCCGGCGAGATCCACGACCACCCGAACCGCCGTCCGCCGGAGCAAGCGTCACCACCGACGCGGTACTCACCGGCGACCACCACCACCTCCCACAGACGCGGAATGGCACCCTGAACACAGAGGTACACCCCGATCACCTTACCTCGCCGTGGATCGCCGCCGGCGACCACCGCGCCTCTCGGCGCCGTCGCGCTCTGTTTTCCCTCGTTTGAAAATTCAAACCTGACGGGTGGAGCCCGCCTGTCAGTCTCTCAGCCGTTTTTTTAAAACAAAACGTTATCTGTACTTTTCCGCAGAACCCCCTGGAAGTTTTCTGTTTCATTACAAATGAGTCCTTGGGTTAAAACACTTATAACTTTTTAACAGAAAGGAATTTTTGAGTGATTCTTTTTCTGTCCTCTTCAAAATTTTGTCTAGTTTTTTATCATATTTATTTGAAAAGTATTTGGAACACTTTTCTATACACTCACGGCATTTACGTTGCGTGCGTATCTTTTCTTATACCGTAGATACCGAAGGAGGTGACGGAGCTACAAACCTCGCACAGTTAGGCTCCGACTCCTCCGAACCAGGCAAGCATGTCTGAACTCTTGATATGATGAGTGTTGTTGCGTGTTTGCATTTTTGTATGTTCATGGCATGTTTATGAACAACTATTAAATGTTATATTTCATATATATAATCGGAAAGTAAGTTTCGGTAAGCATTATGTTGTTGGATACATATTTGCATAGCCATGTGTTGGCGTGAGGATGGATAAGATGGCAGTGTTGTGACATACCAGGCTTAGGCCAGTCCTTTGACAGCAGTGTCAACATGATCAAATCATATTCCTTTCACTTCCTTCCTGTGCTGCCACTTGTTTTCCGCAAGGGATATGGCATAGTAAGTTGCAACCGTTTTCCTGGTACACACCAAGTGGAGAGGCCGGGATGAGGGTTCCATGGCCCTGGATTAAAGCCCGTCATCCGGTCAGTGGGCATGGGTGTTTCCAGTTGGGACCGAGAGGGGGGCACCCCTTAGAGCGCGCATATAGAAATTTGATCCCATGCTATTCGAGGTTGTGGCCTCCCCGTCTCAAAGTTTTTCTTGGACGTTGTCCAGGGTGATTCCTGGCATCGTGAGGTGAAATGGGTGTGTACTAGTTAAATGTGTTTCTACTGAAATACCGTAAACGGAACTAGTCCTTCGTGACTACAAAAATCCGTTGGCTGTGGTCAGTTCATCCAAACTCTGCACAGTCTCAAATCCTTCAATTATCTTGTGCTTAGTTCAAGTACTATATTCATCTTATCTTGCCAGGTATCAACCTCAGTGACAAAAACCCGGTGGGATTTATGTGTGATAAATCCAGTTAAAAGATTATTCTTGTGGATGGACTAATCTTGTTATTTACATTTATTATAAGCCCAGTCTGTGATGTCGCTCAGACGTCCGACGGTGACATTTCTTTTTAAAGCTCTGTCTGTGATGTCGCTCAGACGTCCGACGGTGGCATTTCTTTTAAAGCCCAGTCTGTGATGTCGCTCAGACGTCTGACGGTGGCATTTCTTTTTAAAGCCCTGTCTGTGATGTCGCTCAGACGGACGACGGTGGCATTTCTTTTAAAGCCCTGTCTGTGATGTCGCTCAGACGTCTGACGGTGGCATTTCTTTTTAAGCCCTATCTGTGATGTCGCTCAGACGTCCGACGGTGGCATTTCTTTTAAAGCCCTATCTGTGATGTCGCTCAGACGTCCGACGGTGGCATTTCTTTTAAGCCCTGTCTGTGATGTCGCTCAGACGTCCGACGGTGGCATTTCTTTTAAAGCCTTGTCTGTGATGTCACTCAGACGTCCGACGGTGGCATTTCTTTTAAAGCCATGTCTGTGATGTCGCTCAGACGTCCGACGGTGGCATTTCTCTTAAAGCCCTGTCTGTGATGTCGCTCAGACGTCCGACGGTGGCATTTCTTTTAAGCCCTGTCTGTGATGTCGCGCAGACGTCCGACTGTGGTATTTCTTTTAAGCCCTTTATGTGGTGTCGCTTAGACGGCCGACTGCGGCATGCATTTTATTTATTTACCTTTCGAGGCGTCGCTTCAGACACCCGATCGGTTTTCCGTTATTTATTTTATTCTTCACGTACTGCAATATTATCGTTATTTTATGAGCATCATCCTGGATCATGACGCATTCATGCATTCATAGATTATATCTTTTGTCCGAACTGTCTTGCGAGTACTTTAGAGTACTCACCTGGCTTGTTGATTTGGCCAGATGTTGATGAAGGCGATCTCATGGATGAAGAGTTTGATAGCGAGTCCGACACCTTGAGGAGTCCCAGTCAGTCCCGTGCGATCCTGTTTTGGTCATTGTATTATCCGCTTCCGCAACCCCGAATAAATTCATCGAGCCTCATCTCGACGCTCGTTGTACTGCCAGTAGAAGTCAAGTTATCCACCACCGTTTTTCCTCGAGCTAGTAGCATGCCAATCCACCCCCGTGACATAACCGCTCTTATGTAAGATATTGGCGGGTTTGTAATAAACTGTTGAGCAGCCTCAGCTCAATCCTGTAATATATTTGATGCTACTGGTTCTCTGTTTATCAAGCTTTGTCTTCCAGAAAGGATGACTTTTCCTATATTGGGTTTAAAAGATCGGTTTTATCAATAATCATTTTATTGAGAAGCCGGTCGTGAAAGTATCTTCCCCGCCGGTCTCGGAGCCGCCATCGGGGACGGCGCCGTCAGTGTCGATGTCGGCGTTAGTACCATCACTGAGGCCGACCTGCAAACCTTGCTTAGCAGTCAAATAGTCGAGGTACTCTTTTTCACCATCATAATCCATCTCGTTTGTATCTTGGTCATAAGGCCCAGTTTCTTCGTTGTTCAACATGTTTCTATGATTAAGTCTCCTCGTTTATTTCTAAAAGTATGAAAACACGAGAAATGACATAAAAAATAAATCTATGTGCCAGCACTCGATATGCCTACTATCTAGCACAAATCACGCGAAAATGGACGGAAAATTTCGGCATGACCTTTGCTAAAAAGTGGACATATCGGGCGCCTGAAATTCACCGGAACGGAAATGAATCAACATTCCAGCATAACATAGGCCACTCAGATCATTTACCAAAATTGAACCAAAACATCACATGTCCAAATGACATGTCCAAATTCCAAACATGACATGTCCAAAACATGACATGTCCACATATCACATGTCCAGTTCAAATTTGCATATAAATTCAGCCTACCTAAATTTGCATATAAATCTAACCTAGCTAAATTCATAACTAAATAGATATCCTAATTAACCTACTGCCCTAACTAAAACCTAAGTAAATTAACCGAAGAGCCCTAGCTAGCAAAGAGAGAAAGGAGGGGGGGGGTTTACAGAGGGTGCAGGGGCGAGGAGGCAGGCCCGACGACGACCGAGGTTGGGAGGGGAGGAAGCAGAGGAGGGAGGCGTGGCACATCGGGGTCGGGGGCGAGCGTCGGGAGGGGCGAGGGCCGGGTCGGGGGAGAGGGCCGGGGTCGGGGGCGAGCGCCGGGGACGGGGGCGAGGGCCGGGTCGGGGGGGAGCGTCGGGGCGCGATGGGGGAAGAGAGAGTGGGGATTTGGTGGGAAAAGAGGCGGGATGAAGCAGAGAGAGGGAGGATTTTGGGTTAAGTGGATGTAGCAGTAGCGCGTTTAGACCAAACACGCTACTACTAATACAAGTAGCTATAGCGGTTTTTACGGAAAATGCTACTGCTACCTTGACTAGCTGTAGCTCTTTTTCAGTAAACCGCTACTACTATAACCAGTTTTCCTTTTTCTTTTTCTTTATTTTCTCTCACTTTTTTTCCGAGAGCAGTGAACGAAGGGAAGGCGATATATATTGCATCATTTGACGGTTAAATATGTGTACAAAATAGGAACATATATATTACATCATTGGACCCATGCATGCATAATAATGGCTAAGTGTGTATAGAAAATAGGAACATATATATATATATATATATATATATATATATTACATCATTTGACCGATAACATACGGTTCCTCAGCGTTGACGTTTTCGTTTTTGAGTCGGCTTCTTTCCCTTCTTGTTCGTCGAAGAATAACTGAGCCCCTCATTGTGACTTTGCCTTTTCCATGGAGTACGATTTTTCTTAGGTAATATAGTATTGATTCTTCTTTTGACGTATACTTCATTATCATCGTCATCTTCCCTCATTGGGTTGCCGTACTGATCGTAGTCTTCCTCGTTGGCGACTCCATCCATTCCAATGATATTCCTTTTGCCTCTCCTCACAACAACACGGCTGGGATTGCGCGGGTCGGTTATGAAGAAACATTGTGTCACGTGCTTAGCGTGTACCCATGGCTCGTTTTTTGCAATAGCGTTCACGCTAGTGCTCTTGGCATCGGGTATAGTCATGGTAGTGAAAATCCGGCTTTCTCTTTCGACATTCTTAGCTCATCTGACACGGAACATCATCGTGTTGTGCAGTCCAGAGTAGTGAAGCTCCCAGATCTCCTCGACCCTTCCATAAAATCGTTCAGTTGCACTATTGTCGCTGCCGGTCATGCATTCCATTGTCACCCCTGAGTTCTCATCATCACTGTTCATATCTTTGGCCTCCGTGTAGAACGTGTATCCGTTGATATCATATGCCTAATAGGTTACGAGGTTGGGCGAGGGGCCATGTGCTAAGGCGTATATGAGCAATCTGTCCTTAGAGCCCTCCTTCGGGGGATTAGCAATAATATGCTCTTTGAACTAATGCAGGAAAGTGGAGTTGTGCTCTCTAGTAACTTCGGCGTCCGTCCTGCATACCCCCCGGTCATGATACTTCTTTGCGATAATTTCTTTGTGCAGTGCCACGAAAGGATCTACCTCGTCTAGGTATTGTAGCACTACTAAGTTTGCTCTGTCAAAGTCGCTGCGTCGATCTGAGTATGCCACATGTAGTTCCTTGTGACCGTTGCAGTGACCTTCTCCTTCTAGCCTCCCATCGTGCTTGTTAACGGGCAAACCAACACTAACACCAGGCGGCTGGTCTGCGCCATATAGAAAATTCTCGCAGAAAGAGATGCACTCTTGTGTCACATAGCCCTGGACGATGCCCGGACAGGACATGTTACGAACAAATCCTTTGATGATCCCATTCATCCTCTCAAACGGCATCATGTTGTGCAGAAATGACGGCCCCAGGTCTATTATGTCATCCACAATATGGACACACAGATGCACCATCACATCAAAGAACGCGGGCGGGAAGTACATCCCAAGCTCATTCATTATCACAATGATCTCTTCCTGTAGCCTACGGAGCTGCTTCACACTGATCGACTTTCGAGAGATGACGTCGAAAAAGTTGCAGAGACCAATAAGCGTGTCACGGACGTGCTTGTCCATTATCCCTCTAAGGGCAACGGGTAGTATCTGTGTCATCGTTACATGACAGTCATGGGATTTCATCCCACTGAACCTTTTCTCACTAGTGCAGAACAGGCCTTTAGTGCCGGTTCGTAATGGCCTTTAGTGCCGGTTTGCCAACCGACACTAAAGAGTGGGGACTAAAGGCCCCCCTTTAGTACCGATTCGTCATGAATCGGCGCTAAAGTGACACCACGTGGCACGAGCCAGACCCATGTGCGCGTAGGACATTAGTACCGGTTAGTAACACCAACTGGTACTAAATGTTTGGGGGTTTTTTTGCTTTATTTTCCATTCAATTTTTTTTGTTTGTTAGTATTTCACGATACTACAAATTGTACACGTTATGCATATATATAAATAGATTTTCTCGTACGTAGAACCGCATATAATATATATATATATATATATATATATATATATATATATATATATATATATATATATATATATCATCGAATGTCTCACAACCAACACCATTAATTATTCACACATACACATGTATATACATATACAATTTCTCCTACATATGTTGCCTTGGTGCCTCCGGAGCACGATGACAAGTGGTTCATGGGGGTGGTAGCTGGGAATAGTATTCTCCTTTGGGATCTATGAGCTAGTCGAGCAAAAATCCGGCTATTTCCTCTTGAAGTGCTAGTATGCGGTCCGATGGTAGGAGCTTATCCCGCACCTCTCTGAACTGTTAAGAAGGAGATCAATATGCATGTGTGTTAGTTGTGTGACTAGATATTGATAATGGTGTGAATAGTGTTCTAACAAACATACTCAATCCTGTCTATCAGATCTGCTCCTTTCGGACGCCATCATGCGAATGTTCTTGCAAACGTAGAATGCACACAGATTATTCCCCGGCGCCTGCTTCAGGGCCTTTACGAGAATGGAATTGAATCAGATAATGATTAATCAAGCATGATAATTAATTAATAATATTGAAACAAGAATTAAAGAGATGGTAGCTAGCTAGTACTACTTAATTACTTACCTTTGGTCGATGCAAAAACAACTTTTGTTTCCAGTCGCCTGGAGTCACCTTGATGAACTTTGCCCATGCCCTGCCGGCCAGCAAAAAAAATTAATAAAGGGGTTATTAAATAGTTCATATCAGGAAATGACGAACTAATAATAGGCCGAGATATATATACTTAATAATGATTGAAATTACCTGTTGACTATCCCCTTCACGATGGTGAAGTCTTTATCTTCTTTAGTTAGTGAGTCCAGCAATTCAACTTTTCCTTCCTCAACTTTAATGTCTATCAAGACCCAGTGCCAACTGCATGCGCACACATTTGCATGTCTTAATTAAGCGGGCATGTGCATAAAATTAATCAACTACCGTAAACCGTATACACTTAATTATTAACATCTAGCTAGCTAGTAAGCAAAAACAGAATTTGTAGTACAAGAGAGTGTGACTCACGGGAAGTTGTAAGGAAGTAGTATATCTTCATTGCTATTGAGGAGCTTCAAGAACTCTAGCATGCTTTCCTATACACCTGCTTGATAAAATGGAAGCTGATGATAGACTTGTCGAGTGCGTCTTGATTGTATAACTGAAATAGTTCTGGATACTCAACGGCCAGAGCTTTCTCATGGTAATAATGCTCCTCCTTGCCATTCACCATGAGGGACACTCAATTGGAAATCTTGGTAATGTTCATGTACCATTGATGCAATTCATACATTCTCGTTGGGAGGTGCTTGACCTTGTCTGGATGGACCAAAGGTTGGCCCCGGACATATTTCCATTTTATTTTCGATTCTCTAAGCGGAGACATGGGCTCGATTTCGAGGAGTTGTCCAACATAGATCTTGAGCATTTCAGCCTGCATTATATGCTCCTCCGTTATTACCACATTGCCCGGCTGGGGAACGCTAACGGTTTGCCCACAATAATATTTGGCGTGCATACTCCTCTCGTGTGTTGTTGGGACAACAAGCGGGCGGATCGCTTGCGCCGCCTGTTCTCCCAGCTGGGGAACGGTTTTCTCGCATTTTTTGCCAGCTGCTTGTTGGCTCGAGCTCGAGCTCGCTTCCTTCTGTAGCCGTGCTCGATGTAGCTTCCTGATTTGATGCTCATAGTTTGAGTCAACAGGCTTGGGAGCTGGTGCTCTAGCCATACGAATGAAGTGGTCAATCGTTTTCTCAGACACTTTCTCCTCTGGCGGCGGTGCCGGTTTTGGTCCAAAATGGGCGTCCACTTGGGCCTGCACTATGGCTGCATTTTGCTCCTCGGTCATGTCGTAAGTCCTCTGAGGAAGAGGAGCGAGACTTGGACCATATTTATATCGCTTGTCTCTGCCTCTACTTCCTGTACTACCTCGACTCGTACCACTACGCACCATAGCTGCGGCGTGTCTCTTCTGCAATTGCTGAGACAGCGGAGACGGCTGACGTGGCTGACGCTGTGCCGGACTTGAAGCAGGAGGAGTGGCCTAGCTCTCTATATAACCCTCCAGATACAACATGTCTTACAATGCATCCATGTTACCATTCACACCCTAGCCACCATGGTACGATCTACATCGTCCTTTGTTCTTCTCCTATGGCATATGACTTCAGATATGTTACCCTAGTATCACTAGGTGAATGACAATCGGATTGAGAGGCACCGGGGAAAATGTGGCTAGTTTCACTGGTAACCACTGTGAAAAATGAAAGCTAAACACTTGCTAGGGAAACATGCCTAGCCGACCCGGCTCGTGGCTTGGCTCGTCCAGGCTCCTCAAAGCTCACAAACCTGGGATTTGTCAAAGCTTGAGTTCTGCAAAAACAAACCGCAAGGCGAGCAACTCCCTCCTGTGCGTGGCTCGTCCCTCTTTCTTGTACAATAGTACGAGCTCTTGTTCCCATCTGGACCCTGACACACAATGCACCACATGATAGAGCCCCTGCCGGTGTTTGCCACTCCACTGCCCGCGGCCTGCCCTGACCCTATTCATCTGCTCCTTGGTTGACTTTTGCCTCTCGGCTGACTGCCATTACTCTTTCCGCCTCAGCCACTACGAATCAGCTGGCCACCGTCACGCTGATTAGGCCTATAGATAATACGTCTGTTGACTGCAGCTTATTACTTTTTGGCGGTCTGTCTGGAAGTTTTACTCATCGTATCATAATTTTTGTAGGCTTAATCAACTGAAATTTTTATGGGTGCAAAAAGGTAAGGTTTCTGTTTAGTACCAGTAGCCAATTCTTTCATCAACGCATCAATTACTCTGAAGTATGCAGAGAGATAATGAAGAGCAAAGGACGAGATGACTAGAGCCGCAATTTTGTTTCAATAAGTGCATACCAAGATTAGGGAAATACGCCATGAACAAGCAGTAAATAACCTGGCGGGCTCTAGTCTCTAAAAGCTATATAACCTGGCGCTGACTAAGGCAGAGGGTACTACTTCCGATTTACACACAGACTAGACCCGCTGGGAGAGTCGGAATAGCTTGTGCAGCAGCCTGTTCCTGTGGAACGGGGTGGGTTTTACTTTTACATGGATGGGGGTCACACCCCAAAAGGAGAGGGAGACAATCTATGTGCGATGTAGCTCTAGAAACCCAGAGCTAGAGATGCAGAAAAATTGCCTCAAACAGTTTTGGGCAACTGCCCTTGGGGCCTTCGAAGACCACTCAAAATTCCAAGACCACGAGAGCATGAGTGAGAGTGTGAAACGCCGGTTGCTTGTAACCGAACTGTCCACATGGCGCAAATAGCAGAGAATCCACGCCTTCTTCACACAGGTCGGGGGATTAGGATGCCATAAGCCATCATGCAGGCACCGAGATTCGATAGACACGGGGGCACGGACCAAAGTGACTAAAAATGAGCATGTGCATCAGATTTATACTTGAAACAAACACACCATCTAAGCCAAAGAGAGTAGATTAACAATGAAAGATGAAGAAGCAAACCACCACTTTTCCAATGCTTTGAATGTAGCTTTAGATAGGACATAGGAGAAACATTACAAGAACTACAATTTTAATTCTTTTCGTAACAAATTTTTGTAAGCTGCGACTCTCGTTCCCAAATCATGGTCAAGCGTCAAGCAACATACAATAATTTTCTGGCTGTGTGGATTTATACTATAATACTAGACGCCCCCTGAATTAATAATTGTTAACGATGAAACAGTATAATGATTAATAATACTCTTTTGACCAAAGCAAATAATTGTAAATTTCTTTATACAATTATTTCATAGGAAACATTGAAGAAGAAAATCACAGAGCTAGAACAGATGACAAAATGTAGTTACAAATTACATGCAACAATAGATGTATAAATAGCGAAAGTTGACCCAGAGAGTACAACCAAATGACTGATTGTCGTTTCAGTTACCACAGGAAAAAGGAGGTAAGGTAATCACATGGCCATGATATGGCTCGGTGCCTACCTAGCTCTATAAATCATCCATAGCATTTGCAAGCACATCCAATAAACCATGGAAGGAAAGAAGAAACAAATAAAGAATCCGGCCGAATGAAGCTCTTGGAAATAATGTTTGCACGTACAGAATGGTATTGCCATCTGTTCTCTTACAATGTTTCGTGTATGGTACAGGATGGTGAAGTATTGGGAAAAATCTACATGCTTAATGCTGTTGATGAGGCACCCGCATCTTTTATCCTGCTGTAGGACGAGCATCTCAAACGCCCTGATGGTGTGTCCTTCGTCTCTAACTCTCGGTCAAGACAATGTACACTCGAACTCGCAGCAGCTATATATACTAGCAATTCTGGCGCAACATGTACTGTACATACTAAATCCGAAACTCCGGTACTAACTGAGTGTATCAATCAAACAAAATAAAAAGGGAGAGAGGAGGAGCCGGAGTGGATCTAAGAAAGCGGCGAATGGGGGCACGGATCTTGTGGATATGCGCGGTGGAGGCCGGAAACCTTAGAAAGGAGGGAAGGGATCCTCTCCTAACCCATATATATTGCAATCAAAACAGGCCCACCTGGGTCGGGCCCGATGAATGGGTCGAGGAAATGGGGGGAGCAGAGGCCACAACCACCTGCCTCGGGCCCACGGAAGGGAGAGGAGGGAAGCAGGATAGCGAAAAAAGAGAGGGGACCGAGGGAGGCCCACCAGATCGCGGCCCAGGAGGCGCCGAGCCCAACGAGCCACGGGGACCGTCAGCCACCGCAACCAGAACCCGATCTAGGGTTTTCCTGGCCACCATAGCCCAAGCCGCCGCTGGGCTAGGCACCTCCGGCGCCGGCCGCGAGCCCAGGGGAGGCCGCATAGACAAAGAGCCAACATAACACGGAGAGCAGACCACATCGGCGAATGACGAGGCCCCGGATCCAGGGCCACCACAAGCCGAAAGAGGGGTCGAAAACTTACGAGAATTGCGCCGGCGGCGACCAGCACGCTGCCACCCAAAGGCGAGCTCCGGTGACAGCACCGGCCTACCCCTGACCCCAAGGGAAAATTTCTGAGGATGGGACGGCGCCTTGGTAGCTGCCCTTGGAGCCAGAGAGCCACGAGAAGGGTCACCATCATGATCAGAGGAGCAGATCTCGTCATCGGCAAGATCCCAAAAACAGGAACCGGACTGCAACCACGAAGCAACCGGCCACCGCACCGAGGCCACCATGCCAACAGGGGGAGTGGGGGAAGGGGACGGGGTGACAAGGGGAGGGGATCCACCGGGGGAGAACTAGGTTGGGCCGGAGACGCCCGGGACAGGAAGGGAGGGAGGGGAAGGGGAGGGGGAAGGAGCTCCATCCTCCGGTTACAAGTCAGGAAAACCACATCGCTCAACGCAAGGATGAGACGGCGGCTTAAGGCGGCTCAACGGCAGCTCTGAGCTGGAGGTGAAGGCAGCGACTCGGCAACAGTCGAACCGGAGAGTAGCCGCAGCGGTTCGGAGGCGGAGACGCCTCCATGCTCTCCTCACCAAGAGCCTTCCAGCTCTCTCCCATGATAACAAGACAAAACACAGTCGAGGCTGTCAAGAGTAAAGATCACTCAATTTTTTTTAGAAAAGGAGGTTGTACCCCCAGCCTCTGCATCTGGATGATGCATGTAGCCATATTATTAATTATTGACAAAGACCATACAAGGTGATACATCAATAAGCCTGAAGCCACCATCTTGGCAACATCGTCGCTACTCTTATCCCCTTGATGAAGGCGTGCCGAATGTCCGGACCTAATACCAAACAGACATCGCACCAAAGCCTAACATCTAAAGCCGGGTGTCCCATCCAGGCCACTACCTGGATAGTGTCCCACACCGGTCTGGCACACTCCCAGTGAGCACCACACACTGCAAGGGCCGCCACCTCCATCATCCCTTGGTCCATCCTCGGAGCAGAACTGAAGCACCGACCTTGCCAGGCCTCTCTGCCATCAACGCCACCATGACGCCAGACAGCTTCCTCCTTCTGCGCGAGTCCATCTCCGCGCATCAGATGTCGAGTCTCCACAGCGCCATGCCGCCGAGATCCGCCACCATAGATGTGTAAGATGAAGCACCGCTCCACCAAAAACGCCATCCTCTGGTCCCTCGAGCCCGTGTGCACCTCCAAGAATGACGCCCCCAAGGGGGAAACGACACTAGAGAGCCGCCGTCATCCGATCTACTAATCTAGGGTTTCTCCCGGAGGTAGTAGAGAGTGGCCATGAACTTCTCCTCGGCGATGCCTTCAGGAAGGGAACGGCGCAGACAGCGTCGCCATCGTCGGCCATTGACAATAGCCAATAGCAGGTTTTCACCCAGATCAGATCAAAGACATCCATCTCTCGTGCACGGGCCGCTGCCGCCGGCCGCATAACGAACGCCGTCGCCGCCGACCAAGCTGCCTAGACTAACCTCTCGCCACAACCCCAGCCGCCAACAGCAACGATGGACGAGGCCCACCCAGGCCCATCGTCCCTACAGGCCCGCAGATGCCAGATCTGGATCCTGCAGGGGCCAGGCTCGCCGGACGTCGCCTCAGGGCCCCATGGCCGGCCGGTAGCCATCGTAGGGCGAAGGGATGTTGACAAGCCGCCGCCTCGCTGCCGAAGGTGCCGCTGCACCGGGGAAGATCACCGCGGGCCAAAGCCTAGATCACACCCTCTCCCAGGGCGAGATGGCCCTGCCGCCGCCGTCCTTGGCTGCGGCTCGGACATGGCCGGCGCCAGCCTCCAGCGGCGGCGAGGGGTCGAAGATGTTTGTGTCCCGGCGACGCGCTTGCGTATGCCCTCGAGTCGCCCACGCGGGGCGACGCGAGGGTACCGTTTCGTCCCACTGTGGTACGACTAGGCATGCATGCGAGCATCCCGCATGGACCCGCAAAATCAACCAACTTGTACAAAATAAACTAACTCTATCAAACAGAAGCTACAACTAATTTTACTCATTTTGCATCCGGGACCGATCCGGACGCCACTTTGCATCCCGAGGTATGACCCAAATAAACTGAAAACTGTGTCTGATTGAGTCAGATCCTAAGCTCGTAACATGTGAAATCCGCTAATCAAAAAGTCAATCAACTTGGATTACAATCACACCTGACTAGATCAAATCAATTTAAATGTTTCAACAAATAAACCAATATTCCCTAAAAATAAAATAAATCAATACAGTAAGGATTCTGTCCTTTGGGAATACGGCATTCATATACGAGGTGGGCGCTGGATGAAGCAGAAAAAAAAGGGAAACTGCCCCGCGTAGTCCGGATGAGCAACACGGGAGGGGATCGTGATCTAAAATTTCTGATCCTCCCGTTCCGGTCTTCCTCTCCTTGCCGCTGCCGGACGCTGCTGCCAGGCAAAGCCAGAGCAGCCATGGTGACTGGCTGTTAGAGATATATAATATTTGAGAGGTAGAGATAAATATGTATTAGCGATAAAATAGGTTTAAACAACCTTGCCTTATACTCCAATCATATCCCTCTCTCATGTACTCTATATGATCTCTCAACACAATATTCAACCATCCTATAATTTTCACATGGTGTTAGAGCAGTCTGTCCAACGGCGCCGATCCTAGGACCTTCCACCACTTGCATAGAGCGCCGCCCCCACCACTGGTAATAATTATAGGAATTAAAAAAAATACACAGACTATACTATGCACATGTGATGTACACAGTACAAGTCATGTAAAACATGGTGTTCATACGTACATACACATCATACAATAATTATAATTTATTCATACATCATGATTGATTTACAATTTTGCATAGCCTGGGGCGAGGAGTGCACAAAAAGATCATCAATGTTCAAGTCGTATACGAAAGAAAATAAGAACAATAGGGTCGGATAGGGTAGACCCTCCTCCTCCTAGTAGCCTTTTGCTCACCCATCCTTTCCCAGATGGAGCGCACTAGTAGAAAAGGGGGCATTTGTCCTGGTTCGTAAGGGCCTTTAGTCCCGGTTCTTGAAGGTCGGGCTTGGAGAGGAGAAAGCTTAAGTAGTGTGGCTCGGGCATTCCATCGAACACCTTGTTTGCATCGGAGGTGAGCTGGAGCACCACCAAACCCTCTCCCCCTCGGCTGCCAGAAAAAACAGAGCAGTGTGATCTGCTCTTACGCGAGGGGGTATATATAGGCACCTCATTGGTCCCGGTTGGTGGCATGAACCGGGACTAAAGGGCAGCCTTTGGTCCCGGTTCATGCCACACCGGGACCAATGGTGGTGGGCCAGAGCGAGGCCCATTGGTCCCGGTTCGTCCCACCAACCGGGACAAAAAGATCCAGACGAACCGGGACCAATGGCCCACGTGGCCTGGCCGGCCCCCGGGGCTCACGAACCGGGTCCAATGCCACCATTGATCCTGGTTCTGGACTACACCGGGACTAATGGGCTGACCCGGCCTGGACCAATGCCCCCTTTTCTACTAGTGAGCTCACCTGCAAGAAAACGAATACGAAGCCATCAACCATGAATCTATGCACCAAATCAGAATTGGGCATCAACCGATATCCACATGATGAATAGGTCTAGTTCGGGTGAGAATCCATGAACTAGCCGTGGACCTCTATAAACCATAAGATGAAGTTTGCATTCGCAATAAGAAAGCAAGAACACAACAAGTCCTCACATAAACTGAATTTAGAAAAGAGTGCTGAGTGCTTATTTACACATTCAGAAACTATAAACATGTAAAAACATATAGTTGGTGTCAATTTTTCATTTGATAAAGGATACATCAACAGAAGTAAATGGTGTTACATGCATCAACAGAAGGAAAATAACATTGTAATGAAAAATACAACAACCAACTTTAACAGAAATAACCTCAAATCTGAAGTGTCATTCTTATACTTTAGAGCTGAACCTACATAACTTGGGAGAGCAAATATAATTAGTTCTACAATATCATACATCCTCATCGGGCTCTCTGAACCTGAATCGGAAATTTCATCTTATATTGTGCCCATCTCAGGACCAATTTTGGTCTACCCTGATCCAGCATCTGTGCATGCTCTTCATCGTTAGCCTCCAATCTGGCAATGTTTGTGGCATTTCTCAATTAAGCATGTGATTTTTGCAAACTTGTAAGTCCTCCACTATGTTCATGCTCTCATGTGCGAGAGCATCCATGCTCTTCAACTCCTTCTGGGACTCCGATCATTTGTCGACCGCGCTCCTAATCCATGCTGCTCGTGCCATGAACCATCGAGGAGGCCCTCGCGGATCATCTTGTAGAGGAGTGGAGATGATGGTACGGTACAGGTGGTTTGACAACGACGAGGAGGCATGGACTCGATGGTGAACATCCTAAAAAAATCAGCAAATCAGGAGCACACAATTAAATTAATTACATTTTTAACAATCGTAGAACAATACTAGACAGAGAAGGAGCACACAATGGGACTTGGCAGCCAACAAATTATGCAAACATGTACAAAAGAAATAGTAGAACATAGGACACCTACATTACCACTTGATTGACAGTAATTAATCAATTAATGATTAGTCATGTGAGTTGACTTTTGGTCCATCAAGGCTCCTTCAAGAACTTTCATCTCTCATGTGATGGTGTATATATATAGTGGGCTCTCCCTCATGGGTATTTTGACTATCGGTGATGTTCACTATTGTACTTCCCCTCCTGCTTTACCATTGTCTCGGAGGAGGAGAAGTACAATAGTGACTCCCTACGACAGCAGTTAGCATACTTCAACCAACTCTCAACAATTGACCTCACGGATATTTCGACAGTTGGTGATGGTCGCTCCATCTTTTCCATCCTTGTTACCAAGGTCGGTAGAGGAGGAAAAAGAAAAGAACCACCCCTACAACAACCGTCGGTACCATTCCTCCAAGAACATCAAACTATCATAAAATGAGCCCCATTGGACTAAAAGTCAACACACAAGCCACATAAGGGGTGCTAAGTTTTTATTACACTTTGGGTTTAATTGCACGGTGTTAATGTACATTGGAAACCGACAATTCTTACTTAAAAATCAAACCACCCAATAAAAAGTTGTTGAGTTCTTATACACCCACTAGAACCACTGCTGAACCACCGATGTGATGAGGTTAACATAGATCTCTTATAGACAGAAGACCATCACCATTGGCAATGGTAAAAATGTAAACTTCTAGCAATGCAATTTCCTTGGTTGCAAGGTCAATTCCCAATAGACAATGCTGCATCTATTTATTCTATATCAAGGCGGAATAAGAAGTTGACTGTTTGTGGTGCTTTTCATGATGACATGTGGATTTGCAACATCCATCATAATTCTGGGCTCTCGGTACAAGACATTTTGGATTTCTATAGCCTTTGGCTCAAGCTTTAAGGCACAAACCTTTAGAACGATGAAGAGGATAAATTGTGTCGAACAATACAAAATCAGGGTCCTACATGGCCACCTCAGCCTACAAGCGCAGCTTGGGGCTTTGAATACTTCCAATCTTAAGCAGGGCCGGTCCTGAGATTTCGGGGGCCCGGGGCGAAAACAAAACTCGGGGCCCTTTATGTATAACGCATGTTTTGATTGTTTAAAACACGGGTTACACTTAACTTTTTAACAATGGAGTGCGAAACTAGTCGACCTACTTTCATGATTTAATTATGTATATATTATATTAACTCTATATTTCTTTTGTTAAGATTTTTCCAAGGAAGTTACATGCATTGTATATTTCATAGTTCGCCACCGAAAAAAATATTTAAATGACTCTTTAGGGCGCACAGCTAGAATTAACTTCATAATTTGCAATGCTAAGATTAATCTAGCCGCCTACTATTAGATTAAATCCACCATGCATTCTCTTATTAATTTTGGCTCAGGTATATCATTATCCATGGATCCTAGTAATTCTCTCCCCTTGTCTTTCATCGATCACCAACACATCCAGATTATTTAGTCAGAAGGCCGGACAACTACATCCAACTATTTTCCGCTAATTCACTTGCTACTCCTAATTCTGCCACTAACTAGCCACCTACCTAACAGAACCTAGCTAGCTCCTATTTTCTTGTCCAGAACTGCCTGCCGGGATCGGGGGTATTGTTACTCCTGTCCATGCCGACGAACATGAAATCACCCAAGCGGCCATTGGAGGAGGAAGCATCGGAGGCCTCCGCGGGAGGAGGTTGCGGCGGCGGCAGTCGTGCATGATATGCGGATAGGTTAGTTCCGAGGGATTGATATGCTGCTAGGTCGATCGCTCATGTCGTGGCCTACGCGAGGGAAACGGAAATTCCACTAATTCAGGGAATCGTTATTAACTTACCCCAGATAGTTGTGGTTGCGTCTAAATCTACGCAAGGGAAACTTACTAGCGCAGGATCAGTTCTTTCACGGGCCCTTTTTTAGGCAAAGTTTTTTCACCGGGCTAATACACAGAGGACACATACGTGGGGGCCCCTACGTTCCGGGGGCCCGGGGCGGCCGCCCCCCTGCCCCCCCATCAGGGCCGGCCTGATCTTAAGGGCCGTTTGGGAAAATTGGGGTCCATCCAAGCACAAGTTATTTGCATGGTTCATCCTTCAGGACAGGGTTCACACGGCGGACCACCTCCAATATCGTGGTTGGCATATTTGCGGGCTTTCCACTTGTGCAAGAGAGAACCAACATTCTTTCCACACTTGCTTGTCAAACGTAGACTCACAAGGCACATTGGGGAGCAAGTCAAGATTTGGCTCGGGTTGGTCGATTTGCATAGGGAAGATTGGGGCAACTTCCTTCTCCCCGCGGATTGGTGGTCCTCGGTGTCCAACATAAATAGACAATAATGGCACCTACAACACAAGAAAAGGGATTGCTTCCCTCCTCATGCTTGTTTCATGGGATATTTGGAATGGGCGAAATACAGGGTTTTTTTAGAAAAATATTCACATTGCCATGTGTTGTTGTTGGTAAGATTAAAGAGGAGGCCTAACTATGGGTGCTTGCGGGCTTTAAATGTTTGACGTTAACCATGTATGAGACCGAGTGTTTGGTTCTTTGTACAGCTCTTCTTTAATTAATATGATGGGGGAAAGTTTTCCGCTCCATTCTGGAAACAATTTGTTCTGTTGTTCAAGGAATCGGGAGCACGAGTCGGTTAGCCTAAGCGAGGTATACAACATACAATGAGGCTCAGGAGAACAAAAAATAAGTTGTTCACTTGTTTTGTGGGCTTGCACTAGGCCTGCTTGTGTTTTCACCAAAGTATTGAACTATTGGTCTAGACATTGGGCTGATCCATGGATCACCGTCTCAAGCCGTGAGCCATGAGTACTAGCATAGGAAGGCACTGCGACACATTCCACATGTTGTCTCCAATTATCCAAATTTGAAAGGTTTTTTCGTCCGGGTGGTAGAGAGCAGGTAGAACAGAGTGGGAACACCTGTGCTGGTGATTTTCCCCATGCCTCCCACTTCAAAGGCATTTAAGTGACAAAATCCCCACGCCATATCGCACTGACAATCACATTGCATTGCCATACAGATAACCTTTACCACTATGAATGAAAAAAAATATCCTAAAATGGGTCTGCACATTATTTTGGTAAAGATTGTGACTTATTATACTCGTGAGGTGTGAGTGTTGTTAACGTGGTTGTGTTGTGTGAGTTGGATGGATGTGGCGCAAGTGGGATCACATTTTATAGGCCTCACTCGTACGCGGAATCTGATGTTGAGTAATGCGCTATATATATTTTAGAATTAATATAGATAAGTTTTCAGTAGAAGATTGCCTAGGTCATGAGCTTCTCTATTATTGGTAGGTTTGCTTCACCTCCTCTCCTGTTTTTTTTTAATCTTTTTTGGTAATCTCAACCAGTGCCATGCACAATAAAAGTCAGTGTGAATAGAGTAACTTGGAATAATCTAAATCAAATCATTACTTTACCAAAAGCGAATGATTTCATGTCTTGCCCTACGCATAAGTGCCACACTTGTGGCACGAACACATGGAAACTACGCACGTTTTTTATGCCAATTTTAGTGACGCGATGATGACAAATTTAGTTGACAAGCATGGCAATTTCTTTTCGGATGGCAGGTTTCAGTTTTTTTCTTTTTTTTTCTTTTCGAGCGGCAACTTTAGTTGAAAAATGTTACGACCGGACTGCTTTGTGCCACACGTGTGGCAGTTATGATTTGGGAAACCTTTCTTTGCTCCCCTACCAATACTAAAATTGAATTAAATCGTACCAAATCTAGCATATGGTGGTTGTAAGTTATATATCGGAGAAGATTGATGTTGAACCACTAGAATATGTATGCCCCATTGCAACACACTGGATATTAGCTAGTATGTTCAATAGTAATGCAGAACACTCCTAGTTAGGGGTGTGCATGTTAACCAAGAACTAGTCTACCGAACAAAAAACAAATAATTTGATACAAAAATCTCAGTAACAAAAACTAGTTCAACGAGTACGGCCCTTTGTCACCATTTTTATTTCTCTTTGTTGCTGACACACGTTCTGCCCTGTTACATGAGGTTCAAGAAAGAGGTTTGCAAGCACTACGAATGTGTTGAAGAGCTCCAAAAATTTCTCATTTGCTATTTGCGGATGATTCACTTGTTTTCTTCCATGTGGCTCCAGACCAAGCGGCGATTGCCAAAGATGTTTTGAGCACTTATGCTTTTGCGTCGGGTCAACTTATAAACCCTTCGAAGTGTTCCATCTTATTTTCTGATACTTGTCCTAGACTGGTGTCTCAGGAAGTGTAACATACTCTTGGCGTTAGCCAAACGACCCTTCAGTCAAAGTACCTTGGCGTCTTGGTTCCGTATGGGAGCAGGATGAACAAAGGCTGGTTTGAGTCAATGCAATCCAGGCTAAGTAAAATTCTAGGATTGGAGTGACAGATATTAATCTTCGGCACGTAAATAAGTTCGTATTAAGGCGGTGTCCCAAGCTATTCCCACATATGTTATGAGTGTATTTAAGCTTCCCTTTTTAGTTTGCGATGATATGACAAAAAGATACTGTATGACAGTATTGGTGGGGAGTGGAGAACATCAAAACGAAAATGGCTTGGACAGAGTGGGACAAGTTGATCTTGCCAAAGGCCAAGAGTGGCATGGGATTTAGAGATATGTGTGCTTTTAACCAAGCCTTGCTAGGTAAGCAATCTTGGAGACTTTTGGTGACACCAGACTCCCTGTGTGTGAGACTTCTGTGTGCTAAATATTTTCCAAATCGGAATCTGGTAAATACGGCATTCCCGAGTAACTCTTGGAATTTCTAGAAGGGCATTGAATATGGCTTGGAGTTTGTAATGAAAGGTATGTTATGGCGAGTGGGAAACGGTTCTAATATTTGAGTATAGCGTGACCCATGGATTCCTCGTGGGGTACAATTTGTACCCATCACTCCGAAAGGAAATTGTCGTTTTAACCGGGTGCCCGATTTTCTGGATGTCAATGGTGCATGGAAAGTTAACTTGCTAGAAAGCTTTTTTTGCCAGGTGGATGTTGAAGCAGTTATAAAAATTCACACGTCTCCAATGCTACAGAGCGATTTCATTTTATGGCCTTGGGAGAAATCTGGACTATTTTCAGTCAAAACTACATGTCATCTCGCTATGACTGAACACTATGATAACTTCTGTCTAGGTAGTTCTAGCTCACGACCTGAGGGGGATTGATCATTTTGGAACTTGGTTTGGAAGGCATCGGTGCCCCCAAAGATGAAGAAATTTACATGGAAAGTTATTTCTAGAACTCTGTCGGTGAATGTGTTGAAACCAAGAGACATATCAGCACACGGGCTTCTTCTGTAGTATGTGTGCGGGGAGATGAATCTACATTACATGCGCTTCTTGGATTCCCCGTTGCTGCTGCTTTATGGGATGCCATGCAGGAGATTTGGCATCTTCCTCGCCGGGTGGACGTTCCGTGGTCTGGCGATGAGTGGTTGTTCAATCTTCTTGACGGGCTGTTGGATCAGTATAGAGATTTGATTATAATGGTGCTTTGGCGAACATGTCATCTTCGTAATGAGCTCTTGCACGGTAAAATATTCCGCCCATGGAGGTGCCATGTTCATATCTGAGTAGCTATCTTAATTCTATTTCGCAGTTGGATACTATGAGTATTGATGATGTGATCAAGGGTAAAACCCCAGTTGTAGTCGAAGCTTCTGTAAAGGTTGCTAAAACAAAGCTGCTGTCGCAGCCATGGCCTTTATCGCCACCTGATTGGATAGTACTTTCGGTTGATGGATCTTATTGTCAAAGAGACGTACCGGCTGGTTCTGGCATGATCCTACGAGATGAACAAGGAGAGCTAATATTCATGGCCCACCGACGCATTTTGCATTGTAACGATGCGCTAGAGGCAGAACTACATGCGATTATGGAGGGTGTTAGCCTCACGATCGAGCGCTTGGCTCCCCCGATGAAGATCCAAGGAGATTGTATAGTTGCATTGGCAGCTATTAAAAATGCTCCCATAGATAGATCTTTTTATGGTCACATTATCGCTCAGTTTAAGGGCTTGTTGAAGAATAGGGTGTTTACTCCAGTTAAAATTTATTGTGAACGAAAGAGGGTTGCACATTTTTAGCGACTTATGGTCGTACTGAGGATAGTACTGCATGCTGGATTAACAAATCCCCTCCTTTTAGTGTTTAACTCGTTACGAACAATTGTAATACTGTGATCTTAGAATAAATACCCTATGTTTCCTCGCAAAAAAAGAGAGCTGAGGTAGCTATTGCATAAGTCATGATCTACATCTAACTATTATATGGTGGTTTTCATAAAATATATGATTAAGTTCTTTATTGAGACACGTTTAAGTGGCTTGAGATCTCTCTGCTTGAATCTATACCATCCCTGCCATCTACTCCCTCCGTTCGGAATTACTTGTCTCGGAAATGGATGTATGTAGAACTAAAATATGTCTAGATACATCCATTTCTGCGACAAGTAATTCCGAACGGAGGGAGTAGAATAATTGTTGTTTTACTTCGTTCTATTTTGCACCTTCGATCCAGATTCTACTGCAGACCGGCAACTTGTCACAACTCTCACATGTCTGCAGTCAGGTTAGTGATTGAGCCGGTGTGACTGAGCCCAGCCCATTGGCACACCAGCCTGCTAACCGTTCTGCTTGCTCGGCCGAGCTCGTACTGCGGCCAGGATTCCTACGGGCTTGAATTACAACGTTCCTTGTGTGTGCAGGCACTGGATAGCGGCAAAGCTAGGCCACCGCCATGCTAGACCAACAGGCAATGGATGGCAACATTCCCTGGTAGACCAGGATGACTATTTTCTTTTCTTTTCTTTGCCGGGGGACTATTTCTTCTGCTGTTATCCCACCGGCATGCCGCCTGTTCGCATCCCAGATTTTTCCGATGCCGCTCATTCATACCTTTATCATGCTACTGGTAGCATATATAGGCCATTATGATGCATTGTCATCATCGAGAGTCTTCATGGCTGCACAAGAATGAAATAAACTTGTATCCAAATGAGGCCTCGATTGTGAGCCTACTCGCTAGCTAGGTAGTGACTATGAGTAATTCAGCATGGGTGTGTGACAGTGTGATGGGAATGACGAGGGAATTAGATGACTCTTTATAGGCTGCGGGCCGTGCTCGTGCACTCAAATGGGTGTCTGAATTATTCATGGGTGATTCTAGGAGGTGGGATAAAAATCTGATCAGACATCTATTTTATCCTCATGGTGCAGAGAAAATTTTAAAGCTGCGTACTCTGAATTTAGGTGAGGGAGATCTTCTTGCTTGGCACATGAGAAAGATGGTTTATTTTTTGTGAAGAGTGCGTATAGACTGACACTAGTTCTTAAGCAATCAATAGGCGATTCCCGGAATTCTAGCAATGGCATAAATGGGGAACGGAGGCTCTGGGACATTATTTGGAAAGTGAATGTCCCCCAGAAAATTAAAATCTTTGCTTGGAGGGCTGCCTCTAATAGGGTAAAACACCATCAAACTATTCTAGGTACGTGCTCAATTTGTGGTATTGAAGATGAATGTACTTTTCACGTGTTGGTAAACTGTCCAAAGGCCCGTGCATTTCGTATGGCTCTGAAGGAAGTGTGGAATCTACCGGCCGAAGAAATCCTCAAATATTCTAGGCCAAACTGGTTTCTTATATTACTGGATCAATTAAATCCGCATATGCGTGAGCAAACAATTTTCATGTTCTAGAGAGCTTGGCACTTAAGAAATGATTTAATTTTTGGTAAGGGAAAGGAATCGATCACGGCTTCGGTAAGTTTTGTTCCAAGTTATTGGGCTACTTTCTCGTCTTTTCAGGTGTTATAAAAAGCCTGAACCGATTTGCAAACCATAAAAACAGTAAATTTTCCCAACCTGGTTCCTTCCAGCGGTGGGGTCTTCCTCGCAGTCCATGCGCTTGCGTGGCCGCCTCGTCCTGGAGCGCATCACCGCGGCGGAGGCGGCATGGAGTGCTAGTACGGCCGCGCGTGGATGCGTGCATGGCGTCTGCAGGTGTTTGTGCCTGGGCATCCCGATTGATTTAATAGCACGTGTAAGATGACTAGCAAGGAGTGCGGGATCCCGCTAGTTTAACTATTTGGGACTCGTGGATGTATAATTGATGAATGGATCGTGGCTATTCCTATTTGATTCTTATTTCTTTCTTTTGCTGAAGGACTTCAATTTTTGATTGAATTTTGTTCACTTTTCGTCCAAATTTTGCCCAATTTTCATTCAAAATTTCAATTTTTGGATTGTCCTTTTCTTCCAAGATTTTCCAAAAAAATACCGAAATACCGAATTTCGCCTATTTCGTTTGAGGGCAGTAAAATTTACAAAATGAAATCCAAATCCTTGATTCTGTGGAATTGACGGATAGCACAGTGCTTTGGAGGAGGGCGTTAAGGCGATGAAAGACCGGCTAGGCGCTTGCCACCGACGAGGCGGGGAACCGACGACATAGTAGGAGGGTTCACTTCGTTTTTGCGCTCAACACCCTGGAAATTATTGTTGTCATAAAGTTGAGGACATGACAACTGTCTTTTGACTCGAAAGAAGAGAAGAAAAAAATGTTTCAACAATCAGTCGGCTCACCAACCATCTGGTAAGACCCATGTGACCGTTCAATTCGTCAACATTCGCTTTGGCTCAAGTAGTAGCAATGCAACGTCCCTCTCTGCTCACCTCCCGAGCAGCATCTTCATCCTGTTTGCCTGTGACCTCGAAGCAGTTGCGTCGCCAAGTTTATAAGTACCACAAGGTTTCAAAGTGTAAATGCTTCATCCATGGGGCACCCTCCCACGACCAAAAAAGATGGGGTGAGTGATGTGAGCCATTCATGTAACCGCCTTTAGCCAGCATTGTGGGAAAGCCACATCCCACTGCACAGACACAAGGACCCTATTCAGCACACTCCAGATCGGATGAAGCTCTTTATTAGTCCACATAAACCGCTTCACGCGAGCGATCTCGCAATAAATAAATCCTACATACCTAAGAGATTCATCCCTACTACTTTATTTATCTCCACATGCAAGCTATCTACCTCAGCCATGCAACCACGTCAGCCCATCTAATGATTTTCGTTCCAGGTTCATGCACCACGTCATCCCTTTGCTCTCGCCCCCGGCACGGTGGAGTCGCCGCCGCCTTCCCCACAACGCATGGTTGTACGCCAATTAACTGCCCATCCACTATTTCTATCTGATCCTATTCATCTTCTCTACCGAATAAAGGCGGGCCTCTTTCTTTTCTTTCCCATACGTAATTGTTCCTTTTCGTCTTCCATCCATCAATCATAAATAGATGTGCATTGGTGCCTACACGAAGCACCAAGCGCGGCCGCCATCTGCCTCACACCTACCCATTGTTGTTGCATCACGAGGGTAGCCGATGGATGCTCTAGCCCTCCCTCTTCATACCCTGATCCATCCCCTCTCCATTGTCCATTCTCTGCACGAGTCACACCAGGAGGCCCTCGTCCAACTTCCCCATCTCCACTCCTCCCGATCCAACCCTTGAGCGAGGTGGAGGAGGAGGATTGCACGAGGTGGAGAACTCCGTTACCCTCCTATCCCAACCATGGTGAGGCCTCCTTTCCCGATACATAGGTAGACGAGTAGATGGGGAGGACCAAGGGCTGCTCACTGTTGCCTCATCTCCACCAAGGTTGAGGCTGATCTGCTCCTACACTCCATCAGAAAACCCCACGCGGATAGCAAGCTGACGGTGAGGATAAGGGGCTGCTCCATCGTCGCCTCATCTCCACGGTGGTCCAGGCCGATCTGCTCCTGCATGCTGTTAGGAAATCCCACGCCAAGGCTGATCTGCTCTCGTGGATGACATGGTGACATCCACGAGCACCTTATCCAACACTCTCTATTTCAGAATCCATGTTAGCGTGTTGATATACGTTAATATTCATGTAAGTCACATGAGATTGCTTATGTCTTTTATTTAATTAAAAATGATAACATGTTTCACATTTTGCAATTTATATTTATACCATGTATCCATTGCAATTTTTTTATCTTAAGTATGTAAATACACTATGCAAAAAGTTGTTCAATTTATCTACCATCATGGCTATAGACTATGAACTCCCGCAACAACGCGCGGGGTATCATCTAGTTCATTAAATAGACGTATGCACGGAAGGTCCACACTAGCTAGCTTTTATCTGCCTACTGCCAGATCAGATTGATGTTCCCCACCACAGCCAACCTAGATAGGTCTACCTTAGCTTTGAGCTCCATCCAAAAAACTGAGAACTGCCCGTGATCGGCTGGGGTGTAGACAATTCTACCTCCCAACCTAGGTTCAAACATTCTGTCGGTCAGGGACATCCCGATGAAAAAATATATGTGATCCATATCGTCAATTACGACATGTCCTCCTTGGCACCCAACACGATGCCCCCCCCCCCCCCCCCCCCCCCCGAGTGAGAAGTCACAGGTAGCCATTGCCGCGCAAATGAGTGGCGAGTCAGGCTCTGAAGCTCCCAAAGAGAGAAATCATGTTGAATCGTCTCCTGCAAACCCATAATATAAATGTCCTCCTCACGAATATACTTGATCAACTGACGCTCCTGGCCCAAATTGTTGTGGCATGGCTTGGTGCCTACCTGGATCTATGAATCATTCATAGCATTTCCAAGGACATCCAATATACACCAGGAAGGAAAAGAGATAATCCGGCCAACTGAAGCTCTTGGAAATAATCTTTGGTCATACACACATCTAAATGTTTCGATTTGGCATTGCACGCATGCAGATTAATCTGTTCGCTAACAATGCGTATCATGCATGAGTACAGTACATGATCGTGAGCTATTGGGACAATCTACATGCTGCATGTTTTTGGTGAGCCACATGAATATTGCATTGTGCTGTGGGTCAAGATCTTAAACGCAATAACGGGGCTTCTTCGTCCCTAACCCTCGGTAAAGACAATGCACACTCAAGTTCCCAGCAGCTATAATAGCAAATTAGCATTTCAGGCGCAACATGTACCCCGTACTTACTAAATCCGAAACTCCTGCACTAGTTGTGTGTATCAAACAAAATAAGGGAAAATGAGACACCTATTAACGCCCCTCTTAAAAAACCAATCTCTAAAAAGATAGATATGAGAAGAGTTTTGGATTTTGTTATGTAAAATATGCCGTCCTTGAACGAAATTCGTGAAATTTGGCTTTTCGGAATTTTTCGGACGAAAAGCACCAACCAAATTTGAATTCTTGAACGAAAAGCGAGCAAATTTTGAAGGAAAAATGACCAAAATTTTGCCAAAAATCGAAATCCAAGAACAAAAAGAACCAAGACGAACAGCAATGATCCACTAGTTGATTATGCATAAATGAATCAGAATTGTTCAACTAGTGCTGCACCTGCTGCCCAGGCACACACACCTGCTGCTTTTTGGATTCAGTTCCGGCCACCCAGACGCCGGGACGAGCGTACCTGCGCCCCAGCCAACAGCTCGCCATGCCATGGAAGAGCGAGCACATCGGGCGCAAGGATGAAGTCATCTAGTACAAAGAGGGGGAGCAAGCACATCAGGCGCAAGGGCTGCGCCGCCGCCTACAAAGAAGAGTTGAGGAAATTCATGATTTTCTTGGGTTTGAAGCTCAGGTTCAGGGGTTTATCTTCACAAGAAGAGCAACACAGGTTGGCCCAGAGGCTGAGTTGCGCTAAAAACTCAAACAGAGCCAAAATATTTGGGCCGGCAAACAAATCTACCCGGGCTAAACGTTTGTCCAAAATTCGTTTTTTAGGCCGAAATCCAAACCTCTGTATATGATACAAAGTATGCAGCAAGCAGCATCGTCTGGGTGGCTAGGAAGTCACAGTGTCATGGAGAAGTGGCAGAGGTCGGCCGGTCAGGGCCAGGTTCCATGTAGGTCTTCTGGATGACGATGCTGTCATTGACGTCCACTGGCTGGTACTTCCGCCCAACAGGTGGCGTCGGCATCGATAATGATACAACCAGTTTCGACTGTAGTTGGACCAACGACAACGACGACGTACAAACTACCCACCAGGATCAAGTTATCATTGCTCCATTAGTTACTGTTAATGATGTATATGTGCCAAACTATATTATCGTTGATAAACATTACACGGAAAAGATTGCAAAATTAATTGAAGTTACATCCATGCATACTTTGGTATTGGCAGAGACGCACTCGGTCAAGAAAGAGGAAAATAAGATGTTTTTTAGGGGAGGAAAATAAGATGTTGGACGTGCATGCATTACGTGGGGAGAGATACATGTGTGTACATGGAAAGATGGATCACACTAGCACGATTGATCAAGGTGTGCATCAATCTGGTTATTTCTTTTGGTTGCTACGTCCGAAATATGTCCATGTTATACACGTCTAGGAGATATGTTTCCTTGAGATTAATCACAGAATTATAAGCTGCTACTATTTCTCACGATTAAGACCGCCAGAGTTAGAGGTGCACGTCAGCAGGTTTAAATGGTGGAGATTGTTTTCCTTGTGCGATCTGGGATGGGATGTCGTGGTTCTAAGACTGACAGTAGAAAGGGGGGTAGGTATGGAGAGGCAAGATCTCAGCTATGGTGAAGGTGTACACACGAGATTTACGAGTTCAGGCCCTTCTCGAAAGAAGTAATAGCCCTACGTCTCGGTGCCCGGAGGCGGTTGACTGGATTATATGTGTGTGATGTTACAGGGGGTGCGAACCCTTGTCCCGGTAGGGGGTGGCTTATATAGAGTGCGCCAGGACCCCAGACGTCCACCATTACAAGGGGCTTAATGTACATAAAGTAGGGGCGTTACTGATAACGCCAGGCTTAAGTGCTATTAATGATCTTAAAGACTACGGAGTGAACGCCTGACCGTTACAATGCTGAGTGACTCCTGATCTTTGGTAGGTTGAGTGATTCCTTGAATGGTCGAGTGACAATAGGTAGGGGGTCACCCGAGTGATATGACTGGTCGAGTGGATTGCACTCGACATATTTGACTGGGGGTCTCTTGTTGCCTCTTGGACTTCTTATCTTCCAGGGTGGTGAGCTTGGGTAGGACATATAGGTCAGGGCCATGACCCTACCCCAGTTCTGTATCCTCATCAGTAGCCCTTGAATGGATTAAGGTTCGAGTGCAAAGTAGGTTGAAGTTGAACTTGTGCTGAGCTTTGCACCTCGCGAGCATTTTCTGCAAGATGGAAAACTCACGTTGGTACTTCAGCGTCGATTCAGTCGCCTTGATCCATTCAGAAAGTTGCCGACTGAACTTATAGCACCATCTGCCGAGGGCTGTCTTGGAGTGCAGAGTCCTTGGCGCGATTGATTGCAGTGTATCCCGGATTTCACGGGATACGAAATTTCGTGGAAGCGCGCGGGATGGGGAGCGCCGAAGTAGGCGGAGCGGATAAACAGTAGTGCCTCGATTTCCACGCCGCCTTTTCCACCACGTACGTTGCGTGCGACTGTTGCGGGAATTGACAGGATCGCCTGGTCCCACGCGTCAGCCACTCGGAAGCAGCCCTTTATAAGGCGACAGGGCCGAGACGTCTGCACTGTGCACGCCCATTTCTCTTTCTTCTTCCTCTGCTTCTCCACCGCATTCAGTCCTTCTGCTCTCGACGCTGCCGCTCCACCGCCATGGTGAAGGACAAGACGACGGAGCTGGAGCGCACGAAGAAGGCGACGGGGGCGGCGAAAGGCAAGAAGAAGAACTGTGGGTCATCATCGCGTGCGGGGCTGCTGCCAGGCTGGATCCAGGGCGATTGGATCTGGTCTTCGCTCCGGCAAGAAGATCTGGACGAGCTGGCGGAGTCCGACTGATTGCCAAGGGTGCGGCAAGGCTGCCTGCGGGGGAGATGGAGCCGCAGCCTCGACCGAGTGAGTGTGTACTGCTCGCCACCCACGTCGACCGGGGTTTTTCGCTCCCTCCGCACCCCTTCTTCCGGGGCTTCCTGAACTTCTTCGGTGCCCAACTCCTCCATTTTTCTCCCAATACCATCACGTACCTGGCAGCATTCGTGTCGATGTGTGAAATTTTTTGGGGTGTCGACCGCACTTGGGCCTTTTCAAACATATCTTGACCACCCGTTCCCAGTCGGCGAAGAAAGCGAAAACGAGTGACTTGAAGACCCATGTCATCCAGATGTGTGGGGGTTTGGGTATCCAAAAGAGGCATATGAGTTCTTTCCCCACTATGACTCTCCCTGAATCGATTAGAGGCGGGTAGTCGACCTGGTTCTACTACCAGGACGTCGCAACTCCAGGTCAATCGACTGGCCTTCCCCACTTCACTTTCGACCATGTCCAAACTCCTTCTCCAATGAAAGTGACTGCTGCTGAGAACGTGGAGACGAAGATGTTGGTTGAGAAAGTGGTCCAACTGATTGATGAGGGTGTCACTGGCCTGGACCTGTTGGAAGTATTCCTCAGTCGATGCATCCAGCCTCTTCAGGCCCGTGACCATCCTATGTGGCTATATTCTGGATCCGACAACACCACTCGGGTTCATCCAGAGGAAGTGCCACCCAAGACCATGGCCATGTGGTTGAAGAGCATCACAAGCAACCAGGACAACCCCAGAGGAGCCAGGCGAGTCATCCCCTTCAGCGACGACAATCAGCCCGACAAGGTATGCTCTTTATTCTGACTGTCTTTGCATATATATTCCGACTATACTTGATCTCGACTGACTTTTACTCAACTTTTTGTCTTGTAGGTTTTCACTGAGATGCATTCGATGCCCAACGGCGAACATGTTCTGGAGCAGGACTAGGAGGGAGAGGCCAGCGCAGAGGAGAGTGGTTCATGGGAGTCTTCGGATGAAGACGAGGAGGAGGAGAGCGAGGAGTCAGACGACGAGGAAGAAGTTGACTCTCCGCCGTGCTCCGAACGCCAATCCAAGCAACACCATGACCCGGCGGGCGGGCGCGGAAAGAACGTGGTTCCGAGTACCCACACTCAGAAGCGCACTCAGACGTCGACTCTGGAGCCGGCAGGGAAGGTCGCCAAGCAGCCCAAGGTTGCTCCTCCAAAGACTCGGAAGACTTTGCCGCAGATCAAGATGGACGTCCCTGTTGCTTCGGGGTGAGTATCTTGCTTGTGTTTATATAGGCCGACTGAAGTTTTTGTTATGACCAACTGGATCATGTATCTTTCTAGCCCAACCTCTGCTGCAACTGACATGGATATCGACAAAGCTCCAGGAGACAAGGAGACTGATGATGCGGCCACTTCCCGAGTTGGTAAGTCCATTCGTCCGGGCTTCATTTAGTCGAGTGGGTTGTCAGTCGGCTAGATTTCCAATGTTTCTCTCTTTTTGCAGTTTCGTGAGAAGTTGTTGTGCTTCCTGATGATGAAGAAGAAGTGCCTCTACAGGAGAGGAGGAGGAGAGGCGGGGGCTCGAGCAGGAGAAAGCTTGACGTTCAAGTCCCTCAGTCGACGCCAGCGCTTGAGGCCGTGGTCGAGCGTTCCGGAGATCTGGTTTGGACCAACGTCACATTTGCCAGCCCGTTGACGACTGATCGTCCATCAGGGTCGACTGCTCTGGTGCAACTCCACTTGTCTGACCCAGTAACTGTTTCGGCCGCCTTAGAGCCATCACTCTTTAGTGCATATCAGACCCCAGGCGATTCACCAAGTGCTGCCAGGGAGGCTCTTCACCAGGTGAACCTTGTCATGGAGCAGGTGAAGGTGATGCACGAGGCCAGTCAGGTGGCTTATAACGCCAGCACCGCCCTGCAGACCAATGTTAAGGTCAGCGAACTACGACTGAACTTTTGAATGCTGTTTTATATCTGATCACCCACTGGGGTGTGCATGTATTCGGATTTTAGGAAATCTTCCACTTCATTCGAGTCATGTTGAGTCTTAGTAATCTGTCCGAACCAGTGGGGGCACGCCGAGTGCACACACTGGGTGTAGTCCCCGAGACCACGGTTAGACTGCTTGCAGTCGGCTGAGGTCTTAGAATCTTCTCTTTTTTTTGACTCACGCTGGGTAGACCATGCTGAGTGTTGATCTAAACTAGTGGGGGCACGCTAAGTGCACCCACTGGGTATAGTCCCCGAGACTGTTGTTGAATATCTGATTCGGCAGTAGTCTTAGAGTAACTTTTCGCTGTCATTGTCTTTTATTTTGATCGACTGATATATCTGTCTTGTTGACTGCAGAGGTCTTGTGATCTTGGAGCTCGGCTTTCCGAGTTGAAGAAGAAGCACATCAGCGTTGAACTTGATCTTGAACTTGCGAAGAAGGACCTCAAGAATGCTCAAGAAGAAACGGCTATCATGGGAGGTAACCAATCGACTCCTGACCACCTAGTAGCTCGCGTCTTTCACTATTTTTTCTTTCAGTCTCTTTGAATCGAGTGACTTCACACAAGCAGATGTGCGTAGTGAAAACCGTCAACTTCAGGCTCGTCTGAAGAGTGTTGTTTCTTCAGAGAGAATGAACGAAGCTTTGGAGAAGAAGGACCAGGACCTTGCTGCTGCTCAGAAGGAAGCACGTGAGAAGACAACGCTTGCGGACAAGAAGCTGGCTTCAGTCGGCAATCTGGAAGAGGAGAACGCGAAGCTGAAGAGACCGCCATCTCGGAAGCCAATCGGGAAGTCGAGCAGCTGAAGAAGGACAAGGAGAACCTGACCAATGAAGTCGAGCAGCTTGATGGTACATCCGCCCGACTGGTTAATTGTCGTTGATTGAAGTACGTTGTAATATTGTCCACAAACTATTTTTCATGATGGAGCAGAACTTTGTCAGGATTTTGAAGCTGAAACCGGGCGGGTCGAGACAGGTCTCGATCCCATCAATTGCCCTGTGAAAGATGACATTGCGATGAACTTGCTGCGGTTAGAATCACGCTTGGACAGCGCCGTTGCCTATCTGGCTCGATTGAAGGCGGCGATGACCGGGTGGACGCTGAACTCTGGCCTCAGGCGTAACTTTCTCAAGACCTCTTGTTATTGATGACTCGACTCAATCAGATTCTTGGTCGAGTGTAGGAGTGGAAGAAGTCGTCTGCTCACTGTGGCGCTGATGTCGCCCTGTCATTGGTTCGAGTGCACTGCAAGGAGGCCAGAGAAGACAAGCTGGCGGCCCTCAAGGTTGTGAATAATAGAAGCACTCCTTCCAGTCCTTCATGGACACCTTCCTTGAGACAGTCACTCGTATCGCTGACAGCATTGACCTTGATAGCTTCTGCGACCCAGCCAGTCCTTCTCTCGCCGAGTGATTGAAAAAACATTATGCTTCACCATCATTTGCCTCGGAATGCCGAGTGGTTTTGTAATCGTTGAAACTCCTTCGGGCCTGACGCCCGAGTACTTTTAATCCGCGGTTAGAAACCTTTGTATTTATCTGAACTTGGTTTATCTTTGAATATGTGGTGTTTGTCTTCGAGCGGAACTCGTTCATCCCTCGGATTGGTTTTTGTATTCTCGATGCAGCTTCTGAGGAAGAGGCCGCAGTAGACCTGTTGACCGAGCCTTGAGAAGCATTGATCAACTCATCATCGAGGCACTCAGCAATGGCCTTGACATTCCCGAAAGCCGTTCGTCTTGGCACTAGCTGTTGAATGAGCCTTTGGCAGCATTGATCAGCTGATCAGCAAGGCATTCAGCAATGGTCTCGACGTTCCTAAAAGCAGTTCGTCTTGGCGTCAGCTGCTGGATGAGCCTTTGGTAGTGCGCACAATCTCGTCCTTCTTCTTGATGGTGCAGCCCCGGGGGAGGGGTCGTGGTCGACCTGCACCATTTGGCCGGGTTTTTTATACATTGGCGAGTACTGGACTGCAGCTAAGCCCCCGAGTGAGAGGATTTCTCACCACTTGGTAGGATTTTTCATACTTAGGCAAGTACTGGACTGCAGCTAAGCCCTCGAGTGAGAGGATTGCTCGCCACTCGGTAGGATTTTTTATATGTAGGCGAGTACTGGACTGCAGCTAAGCCCCCGAGTGAGAGGATTGCTCGCCACTCGGTAGGATTTTTTATACTTAGGCAAGTACTGGACTGCAGCTAAGCCCCCGAGTGAGAGGATTGCTTGCCACTCTGTAGGATTTTTTATACTTAGGCGAGTACTTGACTGCAGCTAAGCCTTCGAGTGAGAGGATTGCTCGCCACTCGGCAGGATTTTTTTATACTTAGACGAGTACGGGACTGCACCTAAGCCCGCGAGTGAGAGAATTGCTCGCACAATCTTGTCCTTCTTCTTGACGGTGCATCCCCCCCCGGGGGGGGGGGGGGGGTCATGGTCGACCCGTACCATTTGGTAGGATCTTTTAAACTTAGGCGAGTACTGGATTGCAGCTAAGCCTTCGAGTGAGAGGCAGGCTCACCACTCGGTAGGATTTTTAATACTTAGGCGAGTACTGGACATCAGCTAAGCCTCCAAGTGAGAGGCTGACTCGCCACTCGGTAGGATTTTTTAACACTTAGGCGAGTACTGGACTGCAGCTAAGCCTCCGAGTGAGAGGCAGGCCCACCACTCGGTAGGATTTTTCAAACTTAGGCGAAATGGATTCGCAGCTAAGCCCCTGAGTGAGAGGCTGGCTCACCACTCGGTAGGATTTTTATTTTCAACTTAGGCAAAACGGATTCGCAGCTAAGGCACTCACTGGGGGATTTTAGAACATGCAAAAAATGAACAACAATCATTCGGAAGACTGTAAAATCATGTCTTTCGATACTCAAACTAAAAGGTATTTCTTATTACATCTCAACAGTCTGAATGCTTTAACAGTAAAAGGGGTGGAGTAGTTCTGCATTCCAAGCGCGTGGCTCATCTTTATTGTTCTCAATGTTGAAAAGACGATATGCTCCGTTGTGGAGCACTTTGGTGACGATGAAGGGGGCCTCCCAAGCAGGAGCGAGCTTGTGCGGTTTCTGCTGGTCCACCCGAAGAACCAAGTCTCCCTCCTGAAATGCCCGACCCCTTACGTTTCTGGCATGGAATCGATGCAGGTCTTGTTGATAAATGGTCGACCAGACCAAGGCCATCTCTCTTTCTTCTTCCAGGAGATCGACCGCATCTTGCCGAGCCTGTTCTGCTTCTTCTTCTGAGAAGAGCTTGACTCGGGGCGCATTGTGGAACAGATTACTCGGGAGTACGGCTTCAGCTCCATAGACTAAGAAGAATGGAGTTCGTCCAGTCGACCGATTAAAAGTTTTCCTCAATCCCCAAAGTACTGATGGAAGTTTATCGACCCAGGAACCTGCTGCATGCTTGAGGTCACGCATCAATCGGGGTTTCAGTCCTTTGAGAATTAATCAATTTGCTCTTTCTGCCTGCCCATTCGATTGAGGATGGGCGACTGAAGCGTAATCGACCGTCGTGCCTTGGGAAGCACAAAAGGCTCTGAACTCATCAGAGTCGAAGTTCGACCCGTTATCTGTGATGATGTTGTGCGGAACACCATATCTGAATATCAGTTCTCTGATGAAACTTACAACTGTACTTGCTTCAAGGTTTTTGATGGGCTTGGCTTCGATCCATTTGGTAAACTTGCCGACTGCTATGAGCACATGGGTAAATCCACTCCTCCCAGTCCTCAGAGGTCCAATCATGTCAAATCCCCAGACAGCGAAAGGCCAGACGAGTGGAATAGTCTTCAGGGCTAACGCAGGCTTATGGGACATGTTGGAGTAAAACTACCAGCCTTCACATTTGTCTACTATTTCTTTCGCCATCTCATTGGCATGTGGCCAGTAAAATCCGGCTCGGTATTTTTTGGCCACGATGGTCCGAGAGGACGCATGGTGACCACAAGTCCCCGAGTGAATATCATTGAGGATCATTCGGCCTTCTTATGGCGTGATGCATTTGTGGCAGACTCCAGTTACACTTTCTCTGAACAACTGACCTTTTATCACAGTAAAGGCTTTAGATCGTCGGACGATCTGTCGAGCCTCTTCTTCATCCTCTGGAAGATCTTTCCTAAGAATGTATGCAACATATGGCACTGTCCAGTCGGGGTTGACGACAAAAACCTCCGTAACTAAGTCGACCATGGCTGGGATTTCGACTTCAGTCGAATCTGTGGCGCTCTTAGGCTGTGGGGACTCTTTAGTGCAAGGATCTTCCTGAACTGAAGGTGAATGAATATTCTCCAAAAAAACATTGCTGGGAATGGCCTCTCTCTTAGATCCTATCTTTGCCAATTCATCTGCAGCTTGATTTTTTAGTCGGGGTATATGGTGAAGCTCCAACCCCTCAAACTTCTTTTCCAGCTTTCTTACTGCATTGCAATAACCAGTCATGGTTGGGCTCCTGACATCCCACTCTTTCATCACTTGATTAACCACCAAATCCGAGTCGCCATAGACCATAAGGCGATGGACGCCGAGTGAAATGGCCATGTGCAACCCGCATAAAAGTGCTTCATATTCAGCTTCATTGTTGGAGGAATCAAAATGAATCTGGAGAACATAGCTAAGCTTGTCTCCAAAGGGAGATACCAATACTACCCCAGCACCTGAACCCTTCAGCATCCTAGAGCCATCAAAGGACATGGTCCAATGCTCCGAGTGAACTTGAGTCGGCAGTTGCTGCTCAATCCACTCGGCAAGGAAATCTGCGATTGCTTGGGACTTGGTAGCTTTCTTTGCCTCAAACTTGATATCCAATGGAAGGAGTTCAATCGCCCATTTTGCCACTCGACCAGTTGCATCTCTGTTGTTCAGAATTTCAGATAATGGTGCGTCGCTGACGACTATAATAGAGTGGTCAGAGAAATAGTGTGCAACCTTCTTCATGGTCATGTAGATTCCATAGACAAGCTTCTGATAATGTGGATATCGTTGCTGGGACAGTGTCAAAACTTCAGAGAGATACTATACTAGGAGCTGAACTTTGTAAGCCTTTCCTTATTCTTCCCGCTCAATCGTGAGTACTGTACTGACAACTTGTCCAGTGGCTGCAATATAAAGCAGTAAAGGCTCTTTGCTGATTGGCACAGCAAGCACCGGCTTGGTGGAAAGCAGGGCTTTGAGCTCTGCAAATGCTGCGTCAGCTTTATCAGTCCACTCGAACTTATCAGTTTTCTTCATCAATCGGTAATGATGTAAGGCCTTTTCACCGAGATGAGAAATGAATCAACTCAAGGCGGCCAAACAACCGGTAAGCTTCTGAACGTCATGCCCACGCACAAGGCATTTCATTCAGAGGATGGTATCGACTTTTTCTGGATTGGCGTCGATCCCCCGTTCGGAAATGAGGAAACCGAGTAACTTTCCCCTGGAACTCCGAATGTGCACTTTGACGGATTAAGCTTGATATCATACCTTCTCAGGTTGTCAAAGGTTTCTGCGAGGTCAGTCAGTAGGTCGGAACCTTTACGAGACTTGACCACAATGTCGTCAATGTATGCTTCCACATTCCGACTGATTTGACTGAGTAGGCACTTATGAATCATTCTCATGAATGTGGCTCCGGCATTTTTAAGACCAAATGGCATGGTGACATAGCAAAAGCACCCGAATGGGGTGATGAAGGCTGTTTTTATTTCATCGGACCATACAATCGGATCTGATGATACCCGGAATATGTATCTAAACAAGACAAGCGCTCACACCCCGTAGTCAAGTCAACAATCTGATCGATGCGGGGAGAGGGAAATGATCTTTCGGGCAGGCCCGATTGATATGCTTGAAATCGATGTACATACGAAGTGAATCATCCTTCTTAGGGACCATGACTACATTGGCAAGCCACTCGGAGTGGTAGATCTCTCGGATGAACTTTGCTGCTAGGAGCCGAACCACTTCCTTGCCAATTGCCTTTCTCTTCTGTACGGCGGACCACCGAAGATGCTCTTTGACGGGTTTTACCTTGGGATCGACACACAAACGGTGCTCAGTCAGTTCTCTGGGTATACCTGGCATGTCAGAAGGTTTCCATGCAAAGATGTCCCAGTTCTCATGAAGGAACTGGATGAGCGCTTCTTCCTATTTGCTGTCGAGTGTCGTTGAGATGTGAGTCGGCGCGGCATTGCGATCGGTCGGGTGAATATGAATCGGCTTCATTTCACCAGACGACTGAAATGCAGGATCTGTGGCAGGCTTCTTAGCTCAGAGCAAATCACTGGGATCTGCATTCTTCTGATATTCTTGAAATTCAACTGCTTGCATTTTCGCATCGGCAATTTTGGAACCCTTCTGGAAGAATTCCTCTGCTTTCTGCCGATTGCCAGCAACTGTGATCACACCTCTGGGGCCAGGCATCTTCAACTTGAGGTACATGTAACATGGTCGAGCCATAAAATGTGCGTATGCAGGCCTACCCAGGATGGCATGATAAGCACTCTGGAAATCCATAACTTCGAACGTTAACTTTTCCTTACGGTAATTCTTGGAATCACCGAAAACCACATAAAGGGCGATCTGGCCGAGTGATTCGTCTTTCTTTCCAGGGATAACGCCATGGAAAGTCATATTGCTCTCGCTAAGTTTGGATATCGGAATGCCCATCCCCTTCAAGGTTTCAGTATAAAGGATATTCAGGCCACTACCACCATCCATTATCACTTTGGTCAGTCTAGTGCCTTCGAACACTGGGTCGACCACCAACGCTTGCCTCCAAGGGGTGGCTATACGAGCAGGGTGATCAGATTGGTCGAATGTGATGGCTGTCTAAGACCATTTCAGGTATGTGGTCGTCATCGCCGGAGCGACCATATTCACTTCTCTGTTGATAACTTTCAACCGACTCTTGGTCTCAACATCAGCAAAAATCATAAGGGTGGAATTGACTTTGAGATAACCATCGTCTTCCTCTTCATCCTCATCTTTGTCCGACTCTTTTTCCTTCTCACTGGGCTGTTTCTCTCAGAACTGCTGGATTAGGAGTCGACATTGTCGAGTGGTATGCTTAGGGTAAATCATAGTACCCTCTTCGTCCTTCTTCGTGTGGATGTGACATGGAAAATCCACATCATTTCCTGCTTGATCCTTTACCTTCTTAGGGGGCCAGGGCCCTTTGGGTTTTCCCTTAAACTTTCCTTGAGTCACTGCTGCAATCTCGCCGGGTGCTGTAGGCTCGGCCTTACTTTTCTGTTTCCGACTGGAATTACCCCCACCGGCCTCTTGGCCGACTGGTTTACCGTTTCCGCTGCAGAGTCGATCCTCTTCTTCTCCATTAGTGTACCGTATGACTACTTCCATCATCCGCGTCAGAGTCATATCTCTAGTCCAACCGAACTTCAGGACCAGCTCTCGGTATTTGACACCTTCCTTGAAGGCACACACTGCTTGATGCTCTGATACATTTTCAACGGCGTGATGCAAAGTGGTCCACCTCTTAATGAAATCCCTTAAAGTCTCACTTGGTTTTTCCACACAATGCTCCAACTCTATCAATCCTGCTGGCCGCTTGCAAGTTCCCTCAATAGTTCTTACGAACACTCGAGCAAGCTCGTCCCAACTATATATAATGCCTGGGGCTAACTGAGTCATCCACGCGCGGGCCGACCCTTCCTACATCAGAGGAAGATGTTTCATTGCTACTTCATCGTTCCCGCCACCAATCTGTACACCCACTCAGTAATCCTCAAGCCAAGTTTCAGGCTTGGACTCTCCAGTGAACTTACTGACTCCAGTCGCCAACCTGAAGTTGGGAGGAATCACTGCAGCCTTGATGGCTTTGCTGAAACACTCTGGACCTGAAACATGCACTCTGCTGCCAATCGGACGATCTCTGCCAGGGTCTTCTCTATGTGCTCTGTTCCGGTCGACTAGACCTTGAACGAGGATATATCTTGCATCGAAGCCTGACTCTCTTGGGTCAACTGGTGCTCTACGCTCGCCACTGTGATGATGTCTATCATCGTACTGCCGAGGCACATATGATGTACTCCTCGGAGGAGGTGTGGGCACTCGACGACGATTGTCGCGGTCGAGCCGGTGATCATACTGCCCATGGCCTTCATGCCGCAGGGGCGATCTTGGGCCGTGGGCCGACTGAACTGTATCTGCTACTACGGATCTGCTGTGAATCCTATTCCGCGACTGAGACACTACTATGTTCTGTTCTCCTACTGCCCGGAGCAAGGCCCGGATCTGCATCAAACCTCTGCCAGCCTCCGACTGGGAAGGTTGAATTGACTCTGCTATTCGGGCCGCAGCTATGAGATTTTGGATCGGAGTGCGGTATACCTTAGGTGGAGGCGGGAAAAGCTGTCGTCGACTGGACTCAGGGATCCGTTCCTGAGAACGCTCGTCGAGAGCATGCTGAAGGTTCTCCAGTCGAGTGTGCTCAGCCAAATTAGCCAAGCGCACCTCTTCTAAGGCCTGAGCCTCGGGGGTTTCTCCAACGATAAGCGTGTGGAGTGCATCCATGTTGCGGCGATGAAGTTCTTCCCTCTACTGCGAAGAAAGGGGTTCGGAATGGTACTCCTCATGTACGCATGACGGATCGCCACCACCATCCTCGCCGTCTTCATGGTGGAAACCAGGCGGACCACATGGTCCATTGACCATCAAAACTTCAGCCGCAGGGTTGCTGCTATCGCACTCGGATGCGGTCTCGGCGAAGCCAGCCGACAGATCGAACAGGCCGTGGAGAGTTTCGTCGGGCTCGATTGTCGCGACTTGATGGGTGGCCGAACATTGAGCCACCGCGTGTTTCACCCACCGCTGAAGCCGCGACTGACGGGATCGCTTACAGCGGCAAACAGCGGTTAGGGAAGACACCATCAGAGCCGACCGATAGTCGACGGCTGTCGGAGAAGGACGCCGTGAACACACGCACGAAAGTGCGCCGCCCCTCAGATGGGGAGCCCTCAACGTCAAGGGGAGCTTCCTGAAGCCAAGCGGAGTCGTCGGCGATGAAAACGAGCGCGCCGAGATGGATCTCGCGGCCCTCAGCCAATCCACCGCCGGAAACCATGATGATGATGATCGCAAAAATTGCAACTTCACCAACAAGTCGCTAAGACACCAGCCCCACGGTGGGCGCCGACTGTCGTGGTTCTAAGACTAATAGTAGAAAGGGGGTAGGTATGGTGAGGCAAGATCTCAGCTATGGTGAAGGTGTACACACGAGATTTACGAGTTCAGACCCTTCTCGGAGGAAGTAATAGCCCTACGTCTCAGTGCCCGGAGGTGGTCGACTAGATTATATGTGTGTGATGCTACAGGGGGTGCAAACCGTTGTCCCAGAGGAGGGGGTGGCTTATATAGAGTGCGCCAGGACCCCAGCCACTACTAGGAAAAGGCCTACTAATGGCGCTCCAGTTTTGCCTACTAATGGCGCACCGGTAGTGCACCATTAGTAAGCAAAACCGGTGCGCCATTAGTATTTTTTACTAATGGCGCACCACTGGTGCTCCATTAGTATCTGGTATACTAATGGCGCACCCAGCAGTGCGCCATTACTTTGTAAGAACATGCACCATTAGTATGCCTCCCGGGGGGCCATACATAACCATGTGCTTTGTCATATTAATGGCGCACTCTGAGGTGATGCGCCATTAGTATCCTTTGGCATACTAATGGCGCACCTGGAGGTGATGCGCCATTAGTATGAATATTTGTTTTTTTTTACTTTTCTGATTTTTGCACAGGTTACAAAATATATTATTGGACAAAATATAGAAAGCAGCACACAACAACAGCAGATTCATCGAATACAATAGAAGATTAGTCTCCGAATACAATTCATCATATTAGTCTTCTAATTCAAAAGACCGTACAAAGATAAAACATTACAAGTCTCAAGACCGCGAGTATCGAGTTTGTCTTCACATTACAAGTCGATATCGATCATCTAAACTACCATCACGTAGAAGAGAGCTGCAGTCATCACGATGAGCATCATCGCGATCAAACTGGTCTTCATCCTGTTCCTCCAACGCTCCCTCCTCTCTCCCGCTAGATAGCGGGCGTATCTAGATTCGGCCTCCGCCCTAGTGGTGTACCCTTTGTAACTGTTACCGCTGAAACGGTGAACCTGTCTCCGACACTCCTCCTAGTCGTCGTAGACTCCGGGAACCTTACCCTTGTACACGACATACGACGACATCTCTATGCACAAGCCAAACAACAGACAATACATAAGCAATATGTAAGTATGCAACAAAAGGATCGGAAGAGAGAAGCAAGACAGTAATAGCACGATTCATCGTCCTACTAATAAGTAGCATCGATTACATCTAAGTTGAACGACTGTCCAAACCAAAGAGACATACGAATTCATTAAAGTTTAATTACAACATGAGCCAATCAATGCTTCAGAACTACACATCACTACTTTCGACTCGACTCACCGGACAGGAGCGTGGATGAAGCCGTCATCTGTCGTGATGGTCATGAAATCGCGGTCGTTGTCACCCTGCATTTGTAGCGTTCCATCTATCTCACTGTTGGACGGTTGATATCTGTGGAAGAACTGCCCCGAGGTATGAAGGACATCTTGATGGATGATGTCCGCAAACTCCGACTGGATGCGAAAGAATTCTTGTCTGAGGTCCGTGTCCTGGGTTGCCGACAACCTCGTGGCCCAATCTTTGAGACTATCTGATAGCAGAAGGTGATGATGGTCCCTTACGATCGCCCGCATGTGATGGAGGGCGTAGTAGGCATCCTTCTGACCGCCAGGCGGCTGCTTGACGCAGCAGAACTTTGTATTGTGTGAGAAGGTGTGCTTGCCATACTTACGAACTGCCCTGGTGAAGGTGCCTCCAGATTTGGCGTAGCCGGGGAGAACATCATCAAGAACTTTCTTGACATTTGTGTAGTCTATCTTGGACTTACGGTTCGGGTCGAAATACGTGGCCATGGAATATTTCAGGCTTAAGAGGATGAGTGTGCAATGTGTGTCACTGCACAGAATACGGAATGTTAGAAAAAAAAGAACGATCGAAATCTAAGAAATCATATGTTACGGGGCGGTTAAGGGATGACTTACTCGGGAAAGTAAGCCACAAGGAAGTTATCCTTATCTGGGTTTGCCAGAATGACGCCTTCGAGGTGTGAACTCGCAACTTGGCGGTCCCCAGCGCTGCTCAAGTGCTTGGCACGCATGTAGAAGGGGTCGACTATCACGATGTCCGGGGTCTTGTCTCTAATGATCCGCATCTCCATACTCAGTGAAAACAGCTGAACGAAGGTGTAGTGCAGCGGATGAAGGTTAAACATAGGAAAGATGTTATCAAACCGTAGGATGATCGTACCCCCGATGTCGCCATACACAAAGCCCTTGCCCTCTAGCACCTTGGCCACGAAAACCGGATATGCCACATCATTCTCTCTGAGACGCCGCTTCTCCAAAGAAAGAACACTACCATGCAGACTCCGCATAGCACCGGTTGCAGCATTGAGCATATTTGGCGGTAGCATCGCCCTACCCACCACATTCACCCTCCTCGAGATATCCTTAGGTCAAGGTGGCCCGTCCTGAGCACGGATCGAACTCGGTGCCGGCTGGCTCGCACCGACGCCCTTGTTAGTCTTTCGTTTTCGTCCCTTCTTCTTGATCTCCTGTAATGGGACCGAGTTCTGCTCAGAGACCGCCTTCTTGAGCGTGTTGGGGCTGATAATATTTCGCACCTCAGCTATCTGAGGCTCGGTGAAGGCGGGAGCTGGAGGCGTCTCCTGAGAACTGAACGCCAGAAGACGCCTGTTGCAATTGGATTTCTCCACCGTATCAGCTAGTTTGCGGTCGTCTTGGTTGGGTTCTTGAGAAAGAGGCCCGCAGAACTCGTCAGCGTACCCATGTTTGGCAAAGTACTTATCGACATTGGTAAATGTACCATCGTCGTTGTCGTCCGGATCCTGTGCCATAGGGATGTTCGTATCCTGTGCCATAGGGATGTCCGGCATAGGGATGTCCGGCGGTCCGGTAGTGTTGCGGCGTTCTTGCCATGGCTTGGCGCCGGCACGACTGGCGGTCTTGTCTGTGGGGTGGTGTCCCCCTCCCCAAAACGAATCTGGCTCTTCGGCCAAAGCAGGGGCCAGTTTACGCAGGCGCTGAGGGTCATCTCATCTTCTTTGTCGGCCCCAGCGGGTCGAATCGGAGGTAGCAGCTCGTCGCAGCCTGGCAGCACCCGAACCACTTCAACCCTATACACTATGGGTGCCATCGAATTACCGTGGAACATGCGGTTGCCCGGTTGAACGATTCTGCCCTTGGCGACATCGACCAACTCGCCACCCACGAAGTGCAGAAGAGTGCAAGGAACGTCGGCGGCGCCCTGCGAAAACATGTAGGGCGTCAGGGATGCCCAGTCAAAGGCAAGGAGATGAAGTCATCGTCCGAGAGGCTTAGTTACAGTGATGCCATCGAGCTCGGCTAATGTCGAGGCACCGCCAACGGCGGGCGTGCAACTGACGGAGGGGGCGCTTGCTGGTGAGGTGCTGGCCGGCGTACACCCGGGTGCATTAAGCTCCAATGCCCGTGCCGGCGCCGGAGACACGAATACCGCCTCCGTCGGAGACACCAATGGTGCCGCTGGAGACACCAATGGCGCCGCCTGCGCGCTGTGCGAGTTGCTGGCCGTGAAGCTGGGAACCGGGGGAGGCCCCTGTTGGCCGCCCGCAATCCACGTCGTCAGCCCATGAATCAACGTAGGCACCATGGCGTTGAGCTTCGTTCCCAGTTGTTGTTCCACTTGCTCTTGGACAAGCTCCGGAATCCACGCCACTTGTGCCTTGAGTGCTTCAACCTCGCGCGTCTGGCTTTCCGAGCTGGTCTTTTTCTCCTTCCGCACACCAGCGGTATAGTATGACCCCCATTTTGTGGACAAGCCTTTGCCGGCCACATGACCAGCTGACGTCGGCTTAGTGAGCTTATCCTTGTTTTTCATTATGTTCAACGCCCTATTTAAAGGGGTGTCGAAAGGGGAGCTCTGAGACGACCCCGCGCTACTGCTTTCAGTTTCCTGCGGAAGGAACATGAACCATTTAGAAATATTGGGGATTAATTAGAGTGCAACCAAATGGAGCTAATTACGCGGGGGTGTATTCCTTACCAGAACAAGCTCAAGCGCCCTGGTCTTCGGATCCGTGGTAAGATCCTTTGTTATCGGGTCCTCCTTGTACCGGGCCCTGACAAAGTTCCTGGTCTGCTTGTCACCGCTGTATTTCTCGAAGCGAGGCGGTAGGCCTTGCTCGGCACGCTCCGCGTCCTCCTTGTCCCATATAGGCTCCGCCACTCTGTAACCGCCGGGACCGAGTTTGTGTTCCCCTAAGTTCAACTCCCGCATTTCTTAGCCCCACTAACTTGATTCGGAGGTTGCGCTGCTCTCGCACTTGATCTTGAACTCCTTGTAGTCATCTTCGCTGATCGAAGAATATTTCGCCTTGATCTTCTCATAACTATCACCTGTATCAATCATTCTCTTCACCGCGCTTCTCCAAGTAGATAGTGTCGTGGTTCTAAGTCTGACAGTAGAGTGGGGGGTAGGTATGGAGAGGCAAGGTCCTAGCTATGGAGAGGTTGTAAACACAAGCGATGTACGAGTTCAGGCCCTTCTCAGAGGAAGTAAAAGCCCTACGTCTCGGAGCCCCGAGGCGGTCGAGTGGATTATGTGTATATGTGTTACAAGAGTCCGAACCCTTCTGCCTGTGGAGGGGGGTGGCTTATATAGAGTACGCCAGGACCCCTGCCAGCCCACGTAATGGAGGGTTTAAAGTATATTAAGTCTGGGGCGTTACTGGTAACGCCCCACATAAAGTGCCTTAACTATCATTAAGTCTATTCAATTACAGGCCGTTGCAGTGCAGAGTGCCTTCTGACCTTCTGATGGTCGAGTGTATCTTCATGGTCGAGTGAATCTCCATGGTCGAGTCCTTTTGATCAGTCGAGTGGGTTCCTCGTTGGTCGACTGGAAGGTGATCTCTTCTAAGGATGTCCCTGGGTAGGACATTCAGGCCAGGCCTATGACCCTACCCTAGGTACATGAATCCATCATTAGCCCCCGAATGGATTGAGGCTTGAATGAGGAAGGAGTTGATGTTGTTTCCGATTGACTTTTGCATACTGGCTATGCGTCGGTCTGGATTAAGATCTTCTTTGTCGATAATCGAGCAACCTTTCTTCGGTCGACTCGATCCATTCTTGTCTTTCGTCGAGTGATCTTTTAGACTTTGCTGGTTCCCGAGCGACGGATCGCAGGAAATCTCGCGTCTGACAGACCGATCTGCCGTTTGCGGATTCCACGGGATGCGAAATTTGGGGGAGCGCGCGAAGCGGAACGAACCGTGGCGCTCGGACGGGACGGGACATAGATGCCTCGATCTCCGCACCGCTTTTTCCGCCACGTATCGCGTCGATGCAACTGTTTCGGGATATGATTAGGTTGCCTGGGACCACCTGTCATCCACTCGGAAGGGATGTTATAAATGCAACCAGCGAGGGTTTTCTGAACAGTGCTCCATCCTTTCTCTTCTGCTCTCCCCGTCTCCGCCCCACGCGCTCGCTCTCGCACCCGCAAAGCTCTTCCTCGCGCACCTCGCCGGCAGCCATGGTCAAGGAGAAGACGGCGGCGCTGGAGCGCGCAAAGAAGGCATCGGCGATGGAGAAGGCGTCGGCGGCGGAGAAGGCGAAGGGGAGATCCACCAGCCGCAGTGGGTCTTCGTCGAGATCCCGCTTGCCGAAGGGCTGGGTCCAGGGAGATTGGATCCAGTCGGCCATCAGGGAGAAGGATCTCCTTGACATGGCCGACGACGGGCTGATCCCCCATGGCGCCGCAAGACTTCCAGGGAAAGAGTGGCAACCTCAGCCGGAAGAGGGTGAGTGTGTGCTCCTGGCCACTCATATTGATCGAGGGTTTTCTTTGCCACCGAGCATTTTCTTTCGTGGTTTTTTGAACTTCTTTGGAGCCCAACTCCACCACTTTACTCCGAACTCCATTGCGTACCTTGCTGCGTTCGTATCCATGTGCGAGAGTTTCCTAGGCTGTCGACCGCACTGGGCTTGTTCAAGCACATCTTCACGTGTCGTTCTCAGACCGTGAAGAAGGCGAGTCCAGGCGATGAAAAGACCCAGGTCGTCCAAATGTGCGGAGGTCTGGGAATTCAAGTGAGGAACAAGAGCACCTTCCCAGCTATGACGTTTCCCGAGTCGGTCAGGGGCTGGCAGTCGACTTGGTTCTACTGCCGGAACGAGCTGACGCCGGGGCAGTCGAGTGGACTCCCCCCATTCACCATGAGTCGAGTGAACAAGCCCTCCTCTCTGAAGGTGGTTCCGGAGGAGAGGGCTGATGTGAAGATGTTGATGGACCGCGTGGTGCAGTTGGTCCGGGACGGAGTGACTGGCATGGACCTTCTGGAGGTTTTCCTTCGGCGGCGGATCCAGCCTCTTCAGTTCCGGAGCCATGGCATGTGGTTGTACTGCGGGACTGAAGACGATACCCGAGTCCACCCGGAAGCAGTCGACGACGCCACAGTGGAATGATGGATGGCCGCGGTCACTGGGAATAAGGATAATCCCCGTGGATCCAGGAGGGTTCCTCCACTCGACCATCACACCGTTCCAGATAAGGTATATTTGCTCTGCTTTCCATTGTATATTTGTTGAATTTGCTTCTGTATGCTCTGTGACTTGGTCGACTGATCTCTGTCTTGCCGTCTTCCAGGCTCTCACCGACCTGTACTCGATGCCCAATGGAGCTCAGGCTCCGACTGAGGAGGGAGAAGCCAGCGGGGGCGAGAGCCAGGAGGAGTGGGATTCAGACGCTGCCGAAGATGACGATGACGACGATGATGACGAGGACGAAGAGGAGGAGGAGGAGGAGGAGGCTGCACCACCGCGCTTGGAAAGGCGGTCGAAGCTCGTCCATGACCCCGCGACTGAACGCGGTAAGGGGGTGGCGACTGCCTCGCAGTCGACCAAACGCCCTCGGACCGCTTCTCCGGTGCCGAGTGAAAGGGCTCCGAAGTAGTCGAGGGTGGCTCCGCCGAAACCCACCAAGCTCCTGCCGAAGATGAAAGTGTCCATCCCCACCATATCCGGGTAAACACGCTACTTGAGTTCTCTTGTTTTGTATAAGCTTTATCTCTGGTTGATACTTGAGTTGGTCGACTGATTCTTTGGAACTTCAGTGCTGCAACTTCTGAGACCTCAGGCAAGGCTGATGACCATGAGATGGAGGACGCAGCAACCTCAAATCCTGGTACTATACTCTCAATTCTGTCCTTAGTCGACTGACTCAAGATTTCTGACTTTGATTCTTTTTCTGAAGCTCCACCTCACGACATTATCACCCTTCCTGAAGATGACGATGAGGATGAAGAATCGCTGAGGCACAGGATGAGCAGCAAGACGTCTACTGGTAAGGCAACCCAGAGTGCGACGGCGCCCAAGGCTGTGGTCACGGAAGGGGAGAACCTCACTCGACACACCGTGTCTTTCACGGTGCCGTTGACGAGTGCTCATCCTACTTCGTCGAGTGCTGCACAACCTTCGCTCTTCACAACACATCATGTCCCAGAGGACCAAGCCAGTGCTGCTAAGGAGGCGATACGTCAAGCGGGGATCATGATGGAGCAGGTGAAGATCGTCCGGGATGCAAGCCAAGCAGCTTATGACGCTAGCTCCGCCCTTCAAAGCAATGTTCAGGTCAGTCGACCACCGCCTGTTCTGTTAGGATATGCTATCAAAACTTTTTCTTTCTGATTTCTAAAATCCATAGCAATCACCCACTGGGTGTGTCGATAGAAAACTGCGTGTTAGCGGGGGCACGCTGAGTGCACCCGCTGGGTGTAGTCCCCAAGGCTAAGGTCGACTGCTGGCAGTCGGCCTTAGGCTTTAGAAGTAAAGGTTGTTCATCATTCGATTTGGTCGACTGGTCGACTCTGTCTTGAACAGATCTAGTGGGGGCACGCTGAGTGCACCCACTGGGTGTAGTCCCCGAGACTGTGGTCGACTGCTTGCAGTCGACTACAGTCTGAAGACCACGTCTCTCTTTTTTTTGGGTCGACTGGTCGACTCTGTCTTAAACAGAACTAGTGGGGGCACGCTGAGTGCACCCACTGGGTGTAGTCCCCGAGACTACGGTTGAATGCTTGCCTTCGACTGTAGTCTTAGAAACGTATGATCTTTCTCTATCCACTCGGAAGTGAACCATCTTTGATATTTTGTCGATTGTTTCTTCGTAGAAATCCTATGACCTTGCAGCTCGCTATACGGAACTGGAGCAGAAGCACATTCAGCTCGAGCTGGATCTGAAGCTGGTGCAGGAGAATCTGACGAAGGCGAAGGAGGAGACCAAAGGTATGTTCGGTGAGGCCTCGACGACTCCTTTTTCCTTCCATTTGTTTCAAAATCTGAGTTTGCTGTAACTTGCAGACAAGGTGCGGGAGGCCCAGAAGAAGAAGGACCTTGAGCTAGCTGAGAAGACCAAGCTTGCTGACGAGAAGTTAGCTTCAATCACCAAGCTTGAATAGGAAAATCACAATCTGAAAACTGCTCTGGCGATTGCCTCCAAGGATGTTGACCGACTGAAAGCTGACAAGACTACCCTGACCGAGAAGATCAACCAATTGACTGGGAAGAAGAATGACCTTGAAAGCTTCCTGGGCGGTCTTGCCAAGAAATTGTTCCTTATGCTCGAAGGTAATCTTTTCACTCGACCAGCATTTTCAACTGCGATGCTTCCATTCGACCATTGTCTTGATTCGGTGTTTTGTCCTTGCAGAATTCTGTCGGAATTTTGAAGATGAGACTAGCCAGTTGGAGCCGAACCTTGACCCTATCAATTCTCCGGTGAATGATGAAGTTGCTATGAATGTCTTCCGACTGGAGTCCCGCGTTGCAGCTGTTGTGGACTATCTCGCAAGGCTGAAGGCCGCCACTTCTCGCATCGACTCGACGCTTTGGCCCGGGGCGACACTTCAGAATGACCTCGAGTCGTTGATGGCTCGACTAAACGCGGTCCCCGACCGTGTGCAAGAGTGGAAGAAGTCCTCGGCTCGGTGTGGCGCAGATGTTGCCCTGTGTCTGGCCCGAGTCCACTGCAAGGACGCGCGAGAAGAGAAGCTGGCGGCTCTCCGAGTGGCCAACACCAAGAAACACGACTTCAGATCCTTCATGGAAACTTTCATCGCCGCTGCTACCCGGATCGCAGACGGGATCGACCTCGACGAGTTTGTTGCTCCTTCCAGCCCTCCACAGGAGGGGTAAAAAACTTTCTTTAAGTCTGACACTTTAAATTTGCCTCGGTATGCCGAGTGGAATTGTAACCGGTAAACCTTAACAGGCTTAGTGCCTGAGCACTCTCGGTTCCTTTAGGTATCGACCTAAACTTGGATTTGATGTTTGGATATGATTGCTCCTGGTTCGAATTGTCCTTTGCAGGTTCACAGCAAGATGTCCACTGCAGTCGACTTATTCCTTAGGCGAGCACTGGGCTGCAGCTAAGCCTCCGAGTGAGAGGTTCGCTCTTCACTCGGTAGGATTTTTATAACTTAGGCGAGCGCTGGGCTGCAGCTAAGCCTACGAGTGAGAGGTTCGCTCTTCACTCGGTAGGATTTTTTATAACTTAGGCGAGCGCTGGGCTGCAGCTAAGCCCCCGAGTGAGAGGTTTGCTCTTCACTCGGTAGGATTTTTTTTATAACTTAGGCGAGTACTTGGACTGCAGCTAAGCCTCCGAGTGAGAGGTTTGCTCTTCACTAGGTAGGATTTTTTTTATAACTTAGGCGAGTACTTGGACTGCAGCTAAGCCTCCGAGTGAGAGGTTTGATCTTCACTCGGTAGGATTTTTTTTATAACTTAGGCGAGTACTTGGACTGCAGCTAAGCCTCCGAGTGAGAGGTTTGCTCTTCACTCGGTAGGATTTTTTGTAACTTAGGCGAGCGCTGGGCTGCAGCTAAGCCCCCGAGTGAGAGGTTTGCTCTTCACTCGGTAGGATTTTTTTATAACTTAGGCGAGCGCTGGGCTACAGCTAAGCCCCCGAGTGAGAGGTTTGCTCTTCACTCGGTAAGAATTTTTTATAACTTAGGCGAGCGCTGGGCTGCAGCTAAGCCCCCGAGTGAGAGGTTTGCTCTTCACTCGGTAGGATTTTTTATAACTTAGGCGAGCGCTGGGCTGCAGCTAAGCCCCCGAGTGAGAGGTTTGCTCTTCACTCGGTAGGATTTTTATAACTTAGGCGAGCATTGAGCTGCAGCTAAGCCCCCGAGTGGAAGTCTGGCTTACCACTCGGTAGGATTTTTTTATAACTTAGGCGAGCGCTGGGCTGCAGCTAAGCCCCCGAGTGAGAGGTTTGCTCTTCACTCGGTAGGATTTTTATAACTTAGGCGAGCACTGAGCTGCAGCTAAGCCCCCGAGTGGAAGTCTGGCTTACAACTCGGTAGGATTTTTTTATAACTTAGGCGAGCGCTGGGCTGCAGCTAAGCCCCCGAGTGAGAGGTTTGCTCTTCACTCGGTAGGATTTTTATAACTTAGGCGAGCACTGAGCTGCAGCTAAGCCCCCGAGTGGAAGTCTGGCTTACCACTCGGTAGGATTTTTTATAACTTAGGCGAAACGGATTCGCGGCTAAGCCTCCGAGTGGAAGTCTGGCTTACCACTCGGTAGGATTTTTACAAACTTAGGCGAAACGGATTCGCGGCTAAGCCACCCACTGGGGGAAAAAGTGACAAAAATTATGAAGGAATTATGGCACTTATTATTTCGAGATCCATGAACTACAGAAGTATTTTATTACAACTCATCCGAGTGGAAAACTTTTAAGTGTAAAACGGGCGGAGCAGATCCGCATTCCAAGCTCGGGGCTCTTCGATGTTGTGTTCGACGTTGTAGAGACGGTATGCCCCGTTGTGGAGAACTTTGGTGACGATGAAGGGTCCTTCCCAAGAAGGAGCGAGCTTATGCTGTTTCTGCTGATCCACTCGGAGAACTAGATCTCCTTCTTGGAAGGCTCGACCCCTCACATTCCTGGCGTGAAAGCGACGCAAGTCTTGTTGATAGATGGTCGATCGGATCAGAGCCATATCCCTTTCTTCCTCTAGAAGGTCGACTGCGTCCTGACGCGCTTGCTCAGCTTCTGCTTCGTTGTAGAGTTCAACTCGAGGAGCATTGTGAAGAAGATCACTCGGCAAGACTGCTTCAGCTCCATAGACCAAAAAGAATGGAGTTCTTCCAGTCGACCGATTGGGTGTGGTCCGCAAACCCCAAAGCACCGAAGGAAGTTCGTCGACCCATGCTCCAGCCGCGTGCTTGAGATCACGCATCAGTCGGGGTTTTAAACCCTTGAGGATTAAGCCATTGGCTCGCTCCGATTGTCCATTCGACTGGGGGTGAGCGACTGAAGCGTAGTCGACTCGTGTGCCTTGAGCGTTGCAGAAATCCTTGAATTCTTCCGAGTCAAAGTTCGACCCATTATCCGTAATGATGCTGTGCGGGACCCCATATCTGAACGTCAGTTCCCTGATGAAGGTAACTGCAGTACCGGCGTCAAGATTCTTGATTGGTTTAGCTTCGATCCACTTTGTGAACTTGTCGACTGCGACCAGTACGTGCGTGAAACCACTTCGACCTGTTCTCAAGGGACCGACCATGTCCAACCCCCATACTGCAAACAGCCAGACGAGTGGAATGGTCTTCAGAGCTGACGCAGGCTTGTGTGACATATTGGAGTAGAACTGACATCCTTCGCACTTGTCCACTATTTCCTTTGCCATCTCATTCGCCCTTGGCCAGTAAAATCCAGCTCGGTATGCTTTGGCTACAATGGTCCGAGAGGACGCATGGTGACCACAGGTCCCCGAGTGGATATCATTGAGAATGATTCGACCTTCTTCTGGCGTTATGCATTTTTGACCAACCCCAGTCGGGCTTTCTCTATACAGTTGTCCTTTGATAACGGTAAAGGCTTTGGATCGACGGACGATCTGCCGAGCCTCTTCCTCATCCTCTGGGAGCTCTTTTCTGAGGATATATGCGATATAGGGAATTGTCTAGTCGGGAGTGACCACTAAAACCTCCATGACCAAGTCGACTACTGCTGGGACCTCAACCTCAGTCGGATCTGTGGCACTCTTGGGCTGTGGAGCTTCCTCTGTGAAGGGATCTTCTTTAACTGACGGAGTGTGTACATGCTCCAAAAACACACCACTCGGAATGGCTTCTCTTTTGGAACCTATCTTTGCCAGATCATCCGCTGCTTGATTTTTCAGCCGGGGGATGTGATGGAGCTCCAACCCCTCGAACTTCTTTTCCAGCTTCCTCACTGCATTGCAGTATCCAGTCATGGCTGGGCTTCTCACGTCCCACTCCTTCATCACCTGGTTGACCACTAAATCTGAATCGCCATAAACCATCAGGCGATGGACGCCGAGTGAGATGGCCATGCGCAATCCATATAAAAGGGGGCCTCATACTCTGCCTCATTGTTGGAGGAATCAAAGTGAATCTGGAGCACATATCTAAGCTTATCTCCTCCGGGGGAAACCAGAACAACCCCAGCACCAGAACCATTCAGCATCTTAGAGCCATCGAAGAACATGGTCCAATGCTCCGAGTGAACTTCAGTCGGCTGTTGTTGTTCAATCCACTCGGCGAGGAAATCTGCTATTGCCTGGGACTTAATGGCTTTCTTTGCCTCAAACTTGATATCAAGGGGAAGAAGTTCAATCGCCCATTTCGCCACTCGACCAGTTGCATCTCTGTTGTGCAGAATCTCTGATAGTGGGGCGTCGCTGACGACTGTGATAGAATGATCAGAGAAATAATGAGCAACCTTCTTCGTGGTCATGTATATTCCATACACAAGCTTCTGATAATGAGGATATCTCTGCTTGGATGGAGTCAAGACTTCAGACAAATAATACACCGGGCGCTGAACTTTGAAGGCTTTCCCTTCTTCTTCCCGCTCGACCGTAAGTACCGTACTGACGACTTGTCCTGTGGCTGCAATATAAAGCAACAAAGGCTCTTTGCTGACTGGAGCAGCAAGCACCGGCTGGGTGGAGAGCAGAGCTTTTAGCTCAGCAAATGCTGCATCAGCTTCTGGAGTCCACTCGAACTTGTCTGCCTTCTTCATCAGTCGGTAAAGAGGCAATGCCTTTTCACCGAGTCGTGAGATGAATCGACTCAATGCGGCCAAGCATCCAGTAAGCTTCTGGACATCGTGCACTCGCACAGGGCGTTTCATTCGGAGAATAGTGCCGATCTTCTCTGGATTAGCGTCGATCCCTCGCTCGGAAATGAGAAAACCGAGTAACTTTCCACCAGGAACTCCGAATGTGCACTTCGATGGATTGAGCTTGATATCGTACCTTCTGAGGTTGGCAAATGTTTCGGCGAGGTCAGCAAGCAGGTCGGAACCTTTTCGCGACTTAACGACGATATCATCCATATACGCTTCCACATTCCGACTGATTTGAGTGAGAAGACACTTCTGAATCATACGCATAAATGTGGCTCCGGCGTTCTTGAGGCCGAATGGCATGGTGATATAGCAGAAGGACCCGAATGGAGTGATGAAAGCTGTTTTTACTTCGTCGGGTCCATACAGACGGATCTGATGATACCCGGAATATGCGTCTAGAAAAGACAATCTCTCACATCCCGCGGTCGAGTCAACAATTTGATCTATGCGAGGGAGAGGAAAATGATCTTTCGGGCAGGCCCGATTGATGTTCTTGAAGTCGATGCACATGCGGAGTGATTTGTCCTTCTTGGGAACCATGACGACATTAGCGAGCCACTCGGAGTGGTATATCTCTCGGATAAATCCTGCCGCCAACAGTCGAGCCACTTCCTCACCAATAGCTTTTCTCTTCTGGATGGCGGACCGCCGAAGATGCTCTTTGACTGGTTTTGCTGATTTGTCGACTCTGAGGCGATGCTCAGCCAGTCCCCTGGGAACACCTGGCATGTCAGCTGGCTTCCATGCAAAAATGTCCCAGTTCTCACGGAGGAACTGGATGAGCGCTTCTTCCTATTTCGGGTCGAGTGTCGTGGAGATGTGGGTCGGGGCTGCATTGGGGTCGGTCGGGTGAATGTGAACAGGTTTTGTCTCACCAGACGACTGAAATGTAGACTCTGTGGCTGGTTTCTTGGATCACAACAAATCACTCGGATCTGCGTTTTGCTTGTACTCTTCGAACTCGACCGCTGTCACCTGGGAATCAGCAATCTTCGAGCCCTTCTGAAAGCACTCTTCTGCCTTTTTCCGATCGCCAGTGACAGTGATCACCCCTTTGGGACCTGGCATTTTCAGTTTGAGGTACACGTAACATGGTCGAGCCATGAACCGTGCATAGGCGGGCCTCCCCAAAATGGCGTGGTACGCGCTCTGAAAATCCACAACCTCAAAGGTCAACTTTTCCTTGCGAAAATGTTTTGAGTCGCCAAAAACCACATCCAGGGCTATTTGGCCGAGTGAGTTGGCTTTCTTCCCTGGTATGACTCCGTGGAAACTCATGTTGCTGGTGCTCAGTCGAGACATCGGGATGCCCATTCCCTTCAGTGTGTCTGCATACAACAAGTTCAGCCCACTGCCACCGTCCATCAGCACTTTCGTCAGTCGAGTGCCTTCGACAACTGGGTCGACCACCAAAGCTTGCCTCCCAGGGGTGGCAATATGAGTCGGGTGATCAGATTGGTCGAATGTGATGGGTGTTTGGGACCATTTCAGATAACTTGGTTTTGCTGGGGCAACCATATTCACCTCACGATTAATGACTTTCAGTCGACTCTTGCTCTCCACATCCGCGAAGATCATCAGAGTGGAGTTGATATGCAGATATTCTTCCTCACTGTCCTCTTTGTCTCCGGCCTTGTCTGACTCTTTCTCCTTGTCCTTAGACTGTTTTCCCTGAAACTGCTGGATCAGGAGTCGACACTGGCGAGTGGTGTGCTTTGGGTAAATAATGTTGCCCTCTTCATCTTTCTTTGTGTGGATGTGGCACGGCATATCCATCACATCGTTTCCTTCTTTATCCTTTACTTTCTTAGGATTCCAGGATCCTTTTGGCTTCCCTTTGAACTTTCCCTGAGTCATGGCCAGGGCCTCTCCAGGAGCTGCTGGTTCGGCTTTCCGCTTCTGTTTCCGACTGGAATTTCCCTTCTCCGACTGACTTGGCTTATACTTGCCGCTTCGGAGTCGGTCCTCTTCCTCGCCATTGGCGTACTTGGTAGCAATCTCCATCATCCGACTCAGAGTCATGTCCCCGGTTCGACCAAACTTCAGACTCAATTCCCTGTTCTTGACGCCATCTTTGAAGGCGCAGACTGCTTGATGATTAGACACGTTCTACACAGTATGGTGCAGAGTGATCCACCTCTGAATGTACTCTCTAAGAGTCTCATTGGTCTTCTGCACACAAACTTGCAGCTCTGTCAAACTAGCTGGTCGCTTGCAGGTTCCTTCAAAAGTTCTGACGAACACTCGGAACAAATCTTCCCAAGTATAAATACTGTCAGGAGGTAACTGATTCAACCACACTCTGGCTGAACCTTCCAGCATGAGGGGCAAATGCTTCATGGCCACCTCGTCATTCCCACCGCCAATCTGAACAGCCACTCGGTAGTCCTCAAGCCAAGTTTCAGGATTGGACTCCCCAGTGAACTTGCTGACTCCTGTCGCCAACCTGAAATTGGGGGGAATCACTGCGGCTCTGATAGCCCTGCTAAAACACTCTGGACCAGAAACATGCACTCGACTGCTCGTGGGTGCATCTCTCTCGGGTCCACCTCGATGGGCTCTGTTCCGGTCGACCAAGCTTTGCACGATAATGGATCGCGCGTCGAAGCCTGGTCCCCTGGGGTCGACTGGAACTCTTCGCCCCGCACTGAACTGACGCCTGTCATCCTGTCGACGAGGAGCGTAAGACCCTTCCCTCGGAGGGGAAACGGGCACTCGACGCCTGTCATCTCGGTCGTGTCGGTCTCCATACTGATCACGCTGGTTGTCGCGCCCTTCCCGCCGCGGAGGCGATTTGGGACTGTGAGCCGACTGAACCGTATTCGCAGCGACGGATCGACTGTTAATTCTGTTGCACGACTGCGACACGGCTGAGTTCTGGTCCCCAGCTGCTCGGAGCAAATCTCTGATCTACATCAAGCCTCTCCCAGCTTCCGACTGTGAAGGCTGGATGGACTTTGCTATACGGGTTGCAGCTGCTAAATTCTGAATTGGCGTGCGGTATACCTGAGTCGGTGGGAAGAGTCGACGTCGACTGACTTCGGGGACTCGTTGCCGCGCGCGCTCGTCGAGTGCTCGCTGAAGGTTCTCCAGACGAGCGCGTTCAGCCACATTGGCCAAACGTGCCTCCTCCAAGGCGCGAGCCTCGGGGGTTTCTCCCGTAATGGGAGTATGCAGGGCATCCATGTTCCTGCGGCGAAGCTCTTCCCTCTGCAAAGAGTCGAGTGCCTCGGGCTGGTACTCTTCGTGGTCCTGAGCGGGGCCACCTCCACCGCCCGCTCCACCACCATGGGCGAAGCCGGGAGGACTGTGGGGTCCGTCGACCATGAGAATTTCCGCCGCTAGATCACTGCTATCGCATTCGGATGCAGTCTCTACGGAGCCAGTCGACAGATCGAACAGGCCGTAGAGAGATTCGTCGGGCTCGATTGCCGCAACTTGTGCGATGGCCGCCTGGCGAGCCACCGCGTGTTTCACCCACCGCTGAAGCCTCGACCGACCAGAGCGCTTGCGCTGATGGGAGACCGGACGGGCGACCGATAAAGGAGTCGACCGATAGGGGGCCGACGGTTGCCGCAGCAGAACACCGCGGACACATGCGCGAAAATGTGTCGCACCGCGGACGGGGAGCGCATCAACGTCGAGTGGAGCCTCCTGGAGCAACGCGGAGTCGTCGGCGACGAAGGTGAGAGCGCCAAGACGGATCTCGCGCCCCTCGACCAAAACTCCAGCAGTCATCATGATGAAAGTACTCGGAAATACTGCAACTTCCCCACAAAATCGCTAAAACACCTGCCCCACGGTGGGCGCCAACTGTCGTGGTTCTAAGTCTGACAGTAGAGTGGGGGGTAGGTATGGAGAGGCAAGGTCCTAGCTATGAAGAGGTTGTAAACACAAGCGATGTACGAGTTCAGGCCCTTCTCGGAGGAAGTAAAAGCCCTACGTCTCGGAGCCCTGAGGCGGTCGAGTGGATTATGTGTATATGTGTTACAAGAGTCCGAACCCTTCTGCCTGTGGAGGGGGTGGCTTATATAGAGTACGCCAGGACCCCTGCCAGCCCACGTAATGGAGGGTTTAAAGTATATTAAGTCTGGGGCGTTACTGGTAACGCCCCACATAAAGTGCCTTAACTATCATTAAGTCTATTCAATTACAGGCCGTTGCAGTGCAGAGTGCCTTCTGACCTTCTGATGGTCGAGTGTATCTTCATGGTCGAGTGAATCTCCATGGTCGAGTCCTTATGATCAGTCGAGTGGGTTCCTCGTTGGTCGACTGGAAGGTGATCTCTTCTAAGGATGTCCCTGGGTAGGACATTCAGGCCAGGCCTATGACCCTACCCTAGGTACATGAATCCATCAGATAGGGCCGTGCTCATCCTCGTGAGGGAGGCACTGTTCACTTTATTCCCTGAGAGGCGTGTGTTTTCAAAATCGGCGGTGAACTTGTATCGTTCGTGCAACTTCATGAAGAGGAGGTTGCGCAAATTCCCTCGGTCCTTAGCACCCGAGCTGAAGCGAGTACCCCTTGACTATATGTTTGGGCTCCGTTGGATGCCCGTCGGAGTCCACTTAAGTAAATTCCTCCTTGAGGGTGCTAAGCGCATTCGGGTGCCGGTCCTTCCTTTGCTTCTTCGGTTGGCTACCATCTGTGTGTGCGTCGCCATCATCAGTGGTCGCATCCTCGGCGGCACCATCAGTGGTGTCATCCCCAACGCCACTAGGGGTTGTGTAGTCAGGATCGGTGTCTTCCGCGGCGTCCTCATAGCGGTGAGGTTGTTCCTCCATCTCCTGGGAGAGCTCCCAGAATTGCTTGCCGCCCGAACCACCGGCCTAATCGTTGTTGGCTATGTTTCACTCTAAATAGGAAAACAGTTTGGTCAAAAAGTTGGTTATTGTCAAGGAACAAGATCATGGTCTCATCATTTAGGGTTTTTCGACATCGAGGCATCCTAAAAGCTAAGCTTTTATCAATTAGGGTTTGTCGACGCCGAGGCACCCTAAAAGCCTAAGCGTACATCATTTAGATTCTCATCCACACCGAGGCACCCTAAAAGCCAAGGTTTCATCATTTAGGGTTTGTCGACGCCGAGGCACCCTAAATGCTAAGTTAAGTTTTCATCATTTAGGGTTTATCGATGCCGAGGCACCCTAGGTTGGGCCTAATCACTTGGCACTAATCACTTCGCTCTATTGCCACATATGTTGGGTTTATTATCTAGGGTTTATCGATGCTGAGGAGAATTCTAAGTTGGGCCTAATCACTTGGCTCTATTGCCACCTATGGTTTAATGCAGCAAGAATAAAGGGGCAGTTGATCCTACTTAATTAAGTACTAAGATACCCCGACCATGCATTAGTAGCAAGTACCCCATATGTCCGATTTTTAGCAAAGTCATGCTAAAATTCACGGAAAATTTCAGCATGACCTTTGCTGAAAATAGGACATATGAAGTACCCGAATTTGCCGGAACGGAAGTTAATCGACATTCCGGCAAACTCAAGGGCCTCTCGGGGTACCTGCAAAATCATCACGACACGAAGGGCCTCTCAAGGGCCTCAAGCAGCAGCGGCGTCTCCCAGGACCCCATTTTTTTGCTAAATTTCTTTGAGCAACAATCAGAGCAGAAAATTCTGCATATTTCTATACAATAGCACTGTAAAGATGAAGAACAGTTCTACAGCAGCCCATTTATATACAATAGCATCTTTGGTCATACCAATTTATGAAACAATTCAAATCTGAATTGTATCTTGCGTAGGCACCACTACTGCAAGTGCCATACTACTGCAAGTGCCATACTACTGCAAGTGCTATACTACTGTAGGAAAGGAGGATCATCATACACATATGTAGGAAAGGAGGCCCATTCCTATTTTAGGAAGCAAACAAATGTACACATAAGATAAAAATGTAGTGCTGAAAGTTTAATGCTTACAAAAGACTTGCTAAAATAGTGAAAAATATGGAGTCACCAAGCTGGCTAAGAAACTCCCAAAGTCCACTAGCAAATCCAAGATATAATCCCGTTACACACATCATAACAATTTAAGATAATTAGGATAAGGATAGTAGGAAATGAAAAAGAAAGAGCTCAAAAAACTCCCTAATTGGGAGATTTGTATTTGCACCATCTTTCATATCAATATCATATATACATGGAGATGGTGTCATTCAACTTGAGCATGAGCTAGTTTAGTCATCCAGCTTACTGCATACACATGGAGATGGTGTCATTCAACTTGGAACACATCAAACTTTTGTTCCGTGCTACTTCACCTCAAAACTCACAGCTTTTTCAGAATAAAAACTGACGAATAATAACACACAGCAGATATATGAATGAGTTCCATGGTGGATCTGCTATGTTCACGGCACAGTAATTCAACAAAACCTTTTTATGGACCAAGGGAAACACAAATCAAGTGTTCAGCAAAAATATGACCCTGAATGCAAATGGAGCTTAGGTCCCAACAAATGCAGGTAGCTACTTGGAACAGAATATAAGTGAATTAACAACAACAGCCTAGGTATTGTAGGTATTCAGAAGACTACAAGTTCCGACACGGTAACCTTGCAACACAGTGATAGAGTTTAGCTCTGAATCATCAAAGTAAGGAACGTTGGCAATAATCAACCAAAGTGTATGTAGCAAGTGGCAACTTCCAGTTGAGACCACCATTTCCATCCTAAACACTAATCAGCAGGCACTCTCCTGCTACAGCTAACCAAAATCTGCAAGCTGATTCTTAAATCAGACAGTTTGAGCACTACAATTCTCACAAGATCTGCAATAGACATTTACAATTAAAATGTTAGGCATTTGTAGGCATCTGTCATGTTAGGCATTTACCGAACATGTTTACTGAACATGTGAGGAATTTACAACTCATTTGTCTGTTTGAGCACTACAATCAGACAGTTTACTGAACATGTTAGGCATTTGTCATGTCATAATCTTTGCCATTTTACAACTAAAATGCACTTGTTTGTGTGGACTAATTTTGAAGCAGTTTGTAGAGTACTGTCAAAATTCAGAATGGTGACTGAATTTAACTGACAAACAAGAACCTAATGCGCATTCCCCAACTAATAAAACCGATCAAGAAGCAGCAACAGCGGCACGACGGGGCGGCGGTGGTGAACTCCTGCTCCTAACCCTAGGTCGCCGCCCCGTGGGGGCATGGGGATGAGCGGGGGAGAGAGGGAGGGAGGGACAGAGACTAACCATCGTCAATGAGCAGTAGCCGCGCGGGGAGGCTCGCGCCAGCGTCGAGGAGCACGTCCGACGAGGCTAGCCGTCATTCGTCCGTCCGTCGAGGAGCCCGTCCATCGAGGAGCGCGGGGAGGCTCGCGCCGCCGTCCGTCCGAGGAGGTCGCGGGCTCGAGGGGGAGGAAGGGGAGAGGGAGGCGGCGGGGGCGCGTGGGCGGCTGCAGCGCAGTGGGTCGGGGCAGCGGCGGCGGCGGTGCAGTGGAGGGAGGGACGAGGGAAGGAGCGGCGCGGTGGATCGAGGGAGAGGGAACTGGCGAGGGGGAGATGGAAGGGGGGATCGGGCGAAGGGGTACACACTATAGCAATGGCGCACCATCCTCTGGTGCTCCATTAGTAGTTTTCTTTCTTATAGCAATGGCGCACCCACCTCTGGTGCGCCATTAGTAACTTTTTTTTCTGACAGCAATGGCGCACCCACCTAGGGTGCGCAATTAATATTTTTTTTCATTATTTCTTGTTGCATCTAATAATTTGTTTTTTATCAAATTTGTTATTTTCATGAGGACTAGAACAGAAGATATCATCACATATCATCAATTTTTTTTGAAAATATCATCAATTTTTGTTAATTGAAAATATCATCAAATTTGTTATTTGAAAATATCATCAAAAAGTGGGGGGGTGCGGGGTGTCGGCGGCGGCGGTGGAGCGGGGGAGGGTGCGGGGGGTGCTCGGCGGCGGTGGAGCGGGGGAGGGTGCGGGGGGTGCTCGGCGGCGAGGGGGATCTGGCGAGGGGGATCGGATAGCTATCGAGAGGGAGGGGGATTGAGATCGAGTGTCCTCATGAATATTCAATATTTTTTCATATTGAATATGAAAAAATATCATCAAATTTGAAAAATATTCATGAATTCAAAAAGTTCCCATGAAATTTAAAAATATTCATGATATCAAAAAGTGCCCGAGAAATGAAGACTACGATTTAAATAACAATCGATCTTAGCTAGCTATCTGTTCACAATCTTCTTGCCCTTCTTTTTTGCAGATGGAGTTCTTCTGTGGAACGGACATCCTTTAGGTAGGGTGGTCCTGCTTCTTCTTGTGGTGTGTGCTGCTACTTCATCGTCGTTGTCATGTTCGATCTTCGGGTCGCCGTACTTGTCGAAGTCTTGCTCATTGGCTACTCCATCCATTCTGATGATCTTCCTTTTGCCTCTCCTCACGACAATACGACTGGGCTTTGGCGGGTCGGTAATGAAGAAGCATTGGTCCACTTGGGAAGCCAGTACCCATGGCTCATTTTTCGCGGTGACGTTTGCGCCCACGGTCTTGGATTTGGCTTCGGGTATAACCATGGTGGTGAAATACTGGTCTTCTTTTAGGACGCTCTTGGCCCATCTGACACGGAACATCGGGACCTTCTCTCCAGCGTAGCTCAGCTCCCAGATCTCCTCGATCCTTCCGTAGTATCTGTCCTTGTCGTTGTCGGTGTAGCATACCATCGTTACCCCGGAGTTCTGATAACCATCGCTCTTCATGTCCTTGTTGTCGGTGTAGAATGTGTAGCCGTTGATATCGTACGCCTCATAGGTCATAGAGTTGTGCTCGGCGCCCTGTGACAAGGCGAATATGAGTTGTTCTTCCGCGGAAGAATCCTCATGTAAAGAGTACAACAGAAGCTTCTGCTTGAACCAACGCGTGAAACATGAGTTGTGCTCTTTGATTATATCTCCGTCCGTCCTCTGTTGGCCTCGGTCATTGTACGTCTTCTCAATAAAGGTTTTGTGCTCTACCACCCAAGGATCGACCACTTCTATGTGTTGTAGCGCGACTAGGTTTGCTCTTTCAAAATCGGCGAGTCGACCCTCGAAGTCGACATGCATTTCGCGGCGACCCTCACGGTGACCCCATCCAGCGAGCCTTCCGACGTGCCTGTTGACGGGCTGACCAACGGGGTTCTCGATGCCTAGATAATTCGTGCAGTAGGAGATGCACTCTTCGGTCAGAAAGCCCCTGGCTATACTTCCCTCTGGACGTGACATGTTGCGAACCTATCCTTTGATGACACCATTCAACCTTTCGAATGGCATCATGCTGTGCAGGAACGTCGGCCCGAGTTGGATGATATCTTCCACGATATGGACCAGCAGATGCACCATAACGTCGAAGAATGCGGGCGGGAAGTACATCTCAAGCTCGCATAGTATCACCACGATCTCTTCCTGTAGCCTTCTGAGTTGCCTCACGCCAATCGACTTCCGAGAGATGACGTCGAAAAAGTTGCATAGGCCAAATAGCGTTTCACGGACGTGCGCGTCCATGATCCCACGGATTGCAACTGGAAGTATCTGCGTCATCAGCACGTGACAGTCGTGAGACTTCAGACCGCTGAACTTCTGCTTCGTTGGGTCTAGGTATCTGCTTATCTTCCCCGCGTAACCGTAAGGAAGTTTTACTCCTAGGAGGCAGGTGAAAAACTACTCGATCTTCTCCTGACTTAGAGTGAAGCACGCGGGAGGGTAGTCATTTCCGGTCTTCTTGGCCTTTTTGCCTTTGCGACGACTTTCTGTGTCCTGCTTTGCCTCATCATCATCATCATCATCATTAGTGTGAAGCTCCTGCCTGATGCCCATTGATTTCAAGTCTGCCCTTTCTTTTGGCCCATCTTTGGTCCTCTCTGGCATGTTGAGCAGGGTACCAAGCAGACTCTCGCACACGTTCTTCATGATATGCATGACATCAAGGCTGTGAGGCACACGGTGGATCTTCCAGTACGGCAAGTCCCAGAAAACAGACATCGTTTTCCATACCTTCAGCAGCGGCTCTGGCGCCTTTCGCTTCTTTCTCGGCTCTGGCGCCTTTTGCTTCTTTCCCGACAGTGGGCAGTCTTTCCAATTTTTCAACAACTCGTCTATTTCCTCGCCGCTCCTCGTACACGGGCGTATTCGGGGTTCGGTTTCACCATCGAACAGATCCTTGCGTTTCCTGCACGGGGTCATCGTCGTGAAGCCACCTTCGATGTCCCATGAACACGATTTTCAAAGACCCGGGATCTCTATCTAGCTGGCGATACGTTGTGTCATCCATGCACCTTACGCATCCAGAAAATCCATGGACTACCTGCCCTGCGAGATATCCGTAACCGAGATAGTCGTGCACCGTCGTGAGCAGTGCAGCTCTCGTAGGGAAATATTCTTTCTCTGCAGCGTCCCACGTATTGGCTGGCGTTTTCCACAGCGTGTCTAGCTCCTCCTTCAGCAGCCCTAGATACATGATGTCGTTCCCTGGTTGTTTCGGCCCTTCAATTAGCATACTCATGTGAATGTACTTCCTCTTCATGCACAACCAGGGGGAAGGTTGTATATCCACACAAACACAGGCCAGGTGCTATGTGTGCTTCTCTGGCTACCAAACGGATTGACTCCATCGGTGCTCGCGCCCAGCACGATGTTCCTTGGATCCTTCCCAAATTCTGGGTATTCGAAATTCAACGCTTGCCACTGGCTCGCATCCTTAGGGTGACTCAGCATCTTGTCTTTTTTATTTATCTCCGAATTATTTCCGTCATCTTCCCGCTTCTTCTCCTCCCTATCTGCGTGCCAACGCAGGAGCTTTGCTACCTTAGGGTCCGCGAAATATCGCTGCAGACGAGGAGTGATCGGAAAGTACCACACTGATTTTTGAGGAGCTTTCTTCCTCTTCTTGTATCGAGTGACGCCGCACACCGGACATATGGTAGACTCTGCGTGCTCGTCCCGATAAATGATGCAATTGTTCATGCACACATGGTATTTCACGTGCGGTAAATCCAGAGGACACATGATTTTCTTCGCCTCCTCGAAACTGGTCGGGCACTTGTTCCCCTTGGGAAGACGTTCGTGCCAGAATGACATGTTCTCGTCGAAGCATGCGTCGGTCATTTTGTGTTTTACCTTCATCTCCAGAGCCATGAGCGTTACTTTCAGGCGGGTATCCTCGAGCCTGCATCCTTCATACAATGGAGTAACCGCGTCTATCTCCAGTTGATCCAGCTTGGCTTTCTCTCGGGCGGCAGCTCTTGTGTTATCCGTCTGCTTGAGAAGCTACTCTTGAATATGAGGGTCCTGCACCCAGCCTACATCGTCGTCTGCTCCGGCATCTTCATCTTCATGATCATGCCCTTCGTCTTGATCTTCCTCATCATCATGTACGACATCTTCTACATGATGACTATGTCCAGCATCACCGTCGTGATCATGTCCTGGAGATTCTTCGTCTTCTCGCCCGCCCTCGCCGCGGTGGTTGTCTTGTTGCCCTTCCTCATTTCTTGCCCGGCCCCCATGGACGACTTCATAGTCATCTTCATCACCTTGCCACCGATAGCCATCCATGAAACCACGCAAGAGCAGGTGGTCCCGCACCTGCCCGGAATCCGGGTCCGCAATAAGGCTCTTCAGCTTGCATCTTCGACATGGACATCTTATCTCCGTCTCGTTCTTTTGAAGCATCTCGGCCTTCGTGGAGCTCAAAAACCTATTCACGATGCCTTCGGTCATCGTGCAGACCATGGTCGCCTGCGGGGTAGAGCAAAACGATATTTTAGAACCAAGAAAAAATTTGGCATGACCTTCCCTAAAAATAGGACCAAAAAGAATGCATAATGCCAAAATTCTCGCCGAAATGGAAATGAATCAATATTCCGGTAAAATATTTGCAACTATCGCATTTCAAATACTGGTACCTGCAAACACAAACATATATGCAACACCACAAACATATGCAACATCACAAACATACATATATAGATCTAGCTAGGCCACAAAAAGTGCATGTGCACGTTGTTGGAGCGAGCTAGGGAGAAAAAAAGTAGATCTACAACATGAAGATAGCTTTCCCCTTACTTACCTATCAAAAAAAGGTAATTTCACCACTTAATTTTGATGAATCTATGGTGCAGGAGGAGGCAGCCGAAAATTTGGAGAAGGAGGTGGAGGGAATGAAGTGGGGAAAGTGAGTGGGTAGGTGTGGCTGTCCAAAATATCTTGTTGGGTCCCAGGTTACTAATGGCAAACCACCAGCAAATGCGCCATTAGTATGCCTGCTTACTAATGGCGCACCTGCATGTGGTGCGCCATTAGTAGTTTTGCAAAAAAGTAAAAAAAATAGTGCGCCATTGCTTGCTTGGATGCGCCATTAGTATGTATGGAAAAATGGAAAAAAAACTTAATTACTAGTGGCGCACCGTTTTTCTGGTGCGTCATTAGTGTCTTCCACACTAATGGCGCATCTCTGGAGGGTACGCCAGTATATATAGTAGTGGCGCACCACCTGACAGGTGCGCCATTAGTGCCCATTCCATCTATAGCCCTTTTCGTAGTAGTGAGCCGTCCTCCATTATAAGGGGCTTAATGTACATAAAGTAGGGGCATTACTAATAATGGCAGGCTTAAGTGCTATTAATGACCTTAAAGACTACAAAGTGAACGTCTGACCATTACAATGCTGAGTGATTTCTGATATTTGGTAGGTCGAGTGATTCCTTGAATGGTCGAGTGACAATAGGTAGGGGGTCACCCGAGTGATATGACTGGTCTAGTGGATTGCACTCGACATCTTTGACTGGGGGTCTCTTGTTGCCTCTTGGACTTCTTATCTTCCTGGGTGGTGAGCTTGGGTAGGACGTATAGGTCAGGCCCATGACCCTACCACAGGACTGTATCCTCATCATGGGGTCCACCCGACCGTCAGCTCACGTATGCACCAAGATGGCGCACCTAATTTTACATGTAGGAAGTTTGACTCAATTTGTTAGTTTTAGAAGTAAAATAAAACTGCTGAGATGTAAAAGGCAAGTATCTTTATATTTTAAGAGAGTCCAGAATTTATTTGAGTTAGAGATAGGGGTGTGTGCTCGTTTTGCAAGCCTAGTTGTGGACTATTAAAAGTGATGGTGCCGCCACGTAAAAGGCAGGCGAAATAGTCACGATGTGTTTTTCAGGGTAGACACCCTTATCATGTTTTAGAGGGATCTTTAGAAAACTTCCGTGTTGCGATTTCTCTTCGTGGAAATTGTTTTGCGCGTGAGTACCTTCGTTCAGATTAGTTTTCTCATGCTGGGCCGCAAGGTTCAAACTCTTTACTTCGTGTTCATTGCGTGTGCGGGCGAGAGGTTGCTACTGCTGGTGGTTGAGTGTCGTGAAAGATCGGGCCGCAACAACAGATCGGATCTCGCCATCGAGGTTCGGTCGACATCAGACAACCTCTACTCGATGGCATTGATCTCATCGTTCTCTAGCGCAGCTCGCTGTAACAGATACAAAAACGGGTGGCATCGTGAGATCCACGCTCTAGAGAACACATCGAAGCACTCCTGCCAATAGGGACCTGGTTACCATGTATCTGAATCTGAGGCTGGCGAGCGTGAGGGGCAAGCAGGGGCGGCTCAGATAGCAGTGGGGCCCGGTCTTCAGAAGCGTACTCGTCGGGCTCGACGCAGAGTATGGTGCGGCGGCTATGAAAGACCGGCCAGTCACAATGAGAGAGGCGGGGGAAGTGACGGGGTAGTGTAGGCGGGTTTGCTTCGTTTTTGTGGTCAGAACTCTGGAGAGCAACACCATTTTTTAGTTGAGGACACAACAATTATTGCTGGGAGGGATTGGTTCCCTGCACTTGCGTGTTGAATTTTAACTGGAAGAAGAGAAGAAAAAATATTGGCTTGTGTCAGTGGGGACGTGCGGAAGCCGTTGGATCCGTTATGTAACAGTCATTCGATTTGGGACTTGTCAGCCCCATCATTTTGAACATGATTCATGTTGCATTCACGTTGCAAGCACTACACGGCTGCTGCTCAAGCTGGTCGGAACGCAACACAAACTGTGTAACGCCCAATTGTCTTGCAACATACCCTAGGTTTCAAAGCGTGTGTGCTGTAGGGGAGGGGATTGTTGTGCCCCGCACGATCAAAGGTTGGTCGAACAGTTGCGGGGGGGGGGGGGGGGGGGGGGGGGGTGGGGTCCACGTGTCCCAATTATCAGCCAATTGAGCCCAAATGTTTCCCAAAAATGTTTCAACTGTTGTATACGTCATACTATTGTATACACCGTTAAGACAAGCATTGGTCGAATAGGGCTTATATGAAACACGATAGACCAAAAAATGAACTGAACCCAACACTAAATTGACATAATTTTTTTGGCCATTTTGATTATACATCAAACGCATGACTGATGAAATGTGTGTGATGGTGTGTGATGTGCTATTTGTGTACTGGTGTTCGAACTAATTACAACGGGTAAAATAATAAAAACCCACATGGCATAGTTAAAAAACTGCTTGAAGCCAAGCACATGACTATGACATAGGGCACGGTTCTGGGTACAGCTCTATAAATCTCGGCAAACTAGGCACCATATAACTGTAAGTTGTCGAGTGCTAGTGATCAAGTACTTTCTTTAGTCTTCCCCAAAAAGAAGTGCTCTCGTTAGTACACGCCTGCTCAGTACTCAAGGACATAGGCCTTCTATGTAAGATTAGCTCTTCGTTTTCCAGCAAATTGGGTGTCTGTACGACAGTGATATGTAGTTGGGATTGTGAGGCATTGGGAATTTACGCGTCATGCTTTCTCCCGCGAACCATGTGGATCGACATGGATGCGTCGGGGACTGACTGATTCACGGATGACCATGTCAACAGAATTGCCACTGAGGTTGGTATTCGCAGACAGATTGTTCAAGGGACTCGACTCTTCAGGGTCGTGTAACTACTGCGCCTGAGCTGTACACGGGGTCATGGTTTAAGGTGCAAACGCAACCACTTTCAATTATTACACTAGTAACTTCGGGTACTGCTTGTACGGGGACAATTCCTTTCAGGTCGATGCCATGATAATCCAGAGTTCCTGATATTTATGGCGAGCGTTTGACCTACTTAATTTGCCCTCTGGTTAGTCTTAAAAAGGACAATATAAATTAGTTTGTAGAAAACTGTTTAGAGTACCATTATGGCTCTAACGTTGAGGGATTGTTACCCTGGGGCCCCTCATCTGCATGAACAAGTTGACTCAGTAACATGTATTATATGAACTTTTGGTCAGCACGCTTTACCACCAGATTGAAAATCAATCTACATATATACAATAAAATGCCCCACCAAACTGTACAAGTTTTCCTCACACTATGACACTAATACATGTAAATATATGGTCACTTATAATCATTCCATTATCAGTATATGCCTTGTTGTCCAATTTAGCTCTCATTTGTTTTGCCAAGCCAATATTGGCTAAAAAAGGGCATGTACATCAGACCAAAGACTTAGAACAAACACAATGGAAGTCAAAGAGAATTGATTGGTGATGAATGGTAAAGCAAACAATCAACATTTTTATCCAATGCATTGAAAGTAGGTTTAGATAGTAGAAACATTTTAGCGATTACACTGGACCGAGAAGAACACACCATCTATTGATTATCTCATTAGTCTGCCTGCCTTAACCCGTTCTGCAACACTGGACGACAGATTGCACTGAGAAAGACCATGCAGTGCCACTGATTGATATTTTCAAGATGTGCCCACCTGCTCACCCGTCATGTCGAGCCATCCGCGTTGTTCACCTGTAACAATTGAGCATGCATGCAGTAGTGTCGTACTTCCTCCGTTCCTAAATATTTGGGAACGGAGGGAGTATATTATTGTAGACGCGTGGGAGAATTGCCGAAACCATCTATCTTAGGGTCCCTTCTCAGCCGCCGGTGGTTCAGCCAGTTGGCCTCCCATCTGGCCACTACCGGAGGCCACCGCCGGTGGGGCCAAGGACGGTGGCAGTGGGGGATTCTGCGGACGAGTCTGGGCCTTCTTCCATGGTGATCTCGTGACGGTGAATTCAGGCGGTGGTGGCGGCGCCCGATGCGTTTCCCGTCCTGCTTATCCTGTCCCAAAAGAAGACATTCTCCATCATTCCCTAGGGCATGGTGGTCGTTGCAGAAAGCGCCAGTGCAGGCTCCAGCGATGTGCACATGGTTCGAGAACCCTATTTCAGATCAGGTGTCGATCCGGTGACATCAATGGCAGTGCCGCTGATATGTTGAGCCAAGGGTTGGTCCATGTCGACCTGCCTTGGTACGAGATCCTAAATCTTCGTAGGCCGACACGGGGTGGCCGCATCCGGTTCCCTCGTCCAGATTGGGACAGGGCATGCACGGGGTCCTTTCCAAGACAGATCAAGGTGGTTCCTTGGGCTAGGTTAGACCATGACGATAGCCAAGTGTGGTGATCGCTTCGGCCTGTGGCAATGGCCTCGCTACGTATTGTGATTGCTATCGATACATTTTGTGATAGTTTCATCTTTGCAAATCCGGTGGTTGATTTAGACTGCGAGATGAAAACTATGAACGGTTTCTTGATGTAGAGGGATAGTTGTGCAGCGACGGCGGTCACATCACGAGTAGCTGCTAGGTTCGCGAAAAAGTGGGGGCGACAACACATGAATGATTTCGATGGTGGTGCTACTCGAGCACCCGGTCTCGATGTTCGGGGTGAAAGGCTAGGTCTAACCAGAGTTGGGTATACCTTGCAATGGTGATGTTTTTATATTGTTACCTTGTTGAAGGCATTGTTCAGAATGCTCAGACGGATTCTTCTGGGTGAAAACCTATATTCTAGCCTTGGGTGGTTGGATCCGGTGATGGTGACGCTTGATTGTCGCTCCCTTCCTGAAGGCGTTGTTGTTGAAGAATCTCGTTGTCCATGTGGTGTCATGAGGTGAATGGTGCAGGTCTGGTCATTGTTCTAGTTTGCCCATCGCGGATCTGGTCGCCTTGGGACTTTTTCTTTTCTTTTTTCATCGCCTACACAAGCTTTCGTTTTATATGACTTTGCTATTTGTTGGCGTGTTTTCGTGTGCGTGAGCTGATGTTGTCTGTGTGCATCCTAGCTATGCAGAGGCCGGGTATGTGCTCATTGTGTTTGTATCTTCTTGATGCTTCATTTTGAGTCAATTAAATCCACCTTTTGTTGAAAATAATAATACTCATATGGACGATTTAGATGGTCAGTTAGACCAACCCATGTCGTAATTCTCCAGTGGTCGGCCCTTATGAGAAGAAGGCTTAGGCCATAGGAAGCAGTACTACTAGATCCCGATGCTCTCGATGTCATGGCCATGGAGGCAAACTGAGACTGCTCGAGGCATCACTGTCAGAAACGTTGCTCTCAACGCCCCTCATTGTGCGCGGAGAGCAGCGGCAGGTCGAGTGGCAGTGGGGCGTGGCTGCTGAAAGCTTATTGGGCTCATTGGTGAGGGGAAGCGGGCCGTGGAGGCGGTAATAAATGAGTCAGCTGGCAGCAGTGGTACCGGGTTTGGAAACAGACTGGGATTTGGAAAAGCTATAAGATCTTTTGAGGAGTGGAAAAGCTATGAACTAGTAGTGGAGTAGCTTTGTTTTTGCAATTAGCACTCTGAAAACTAGCCCCGTCTATGAGATGCGGACACAGAAGAGAGGGGGGATTTGCTTCTCCATGACGTTCCTGCCTTGCGCGTGCCTTTTGACTTGAAGAAGAGAGGAAGAAAATGTTTCAACCATTATATTTGCCCTTGGACTAGCACTGCTTCAAATAGGGGTGGCGGCAAATCCGATGGACCAAAAGCCAAACTGAACCGAAATCGACGAGATTAGCCGAGGTTTTTTTTTACCATTTCAATAGCACACGCCACACAACTGGTAATTAAATGTGTGAGCAATGATGTTGCGCCCAATCGCATATGGGCTAGCAATAGTGTGCGACGTGCTATCGTGCACAAGTTTGAACAAACATGGTTAAAAATAGGTACAACAGACCCACATGGCATAGTTAGAGGACATAAAAGGACTTCAAGCTAAGCACGTGACAATGACAGGGTATGGTTCCCTGCACTGTTCTATAAATTGTCTAGACCCTTAGACACCACATAACTGCACGATGTTGTGTGCTAGTGACCATGCGATTCTCTGTAGTACATGCCTACTCGGTATTCATGGCAAGTCGGCAGTCCATGTATGATTAACTCTCTGTTTTCCAACAAATTGGGTGTATGTTCAATCTTGGTACGTAGTTGGGATTATGAGGTGTTGGGAATTTACATGTTTTGCTTTATCTTCCGAAGAGCCGTAGCGCCGTAGCGGCCGACAGGAAGCAGAACGGCGGCACAACGCCGTTCGGCCGCGCCCAAGCGTCCTGGTGGCTCCGCGTGGCCACCTCCTTGCCAGCGCACGCATGCAGCACCGTCGCCGTGGCGCGGCACGGGCAGAGCGCGCTCTGTGCCGCCGACGGGCCCGCGCCGCCCCGTTCCGTCAAACTCCCCCTAAGCGACCAAATTACAGCGCGGTTAGCATCTAAACGGAACCAGGGGACATCCACGACGAAGCTCAACCTCTGACCCCCCCCCCCCCCCCCCGTGCAACCACTGCGCCGCCGTAATCACCTCGCCGGAGAACCCCGTTCTCGGCAACCGCCTCGGGGCGGCTATATATAGCACCCCGAGCTTGCGCTCGCCTCTGCATGACTCCACCACCACACCAGACCCCGCCCGGCCACTGCACGAGCCTCGAGGGGACTTTCCTCCTCGACTCCGGCCACCTCCGTACGCCTCGGGCTCCGGCTTCGTTCTCTACGGTGAGAAACCCTCCGCCGCCCTAGTTTCGACCGTAGCCTCGTACCACCTCTAGTAAGATAACCCCCAGCTCAATTTTGGCCTCGCAGCTCTCTCCGACGAGATCCACGACCACCCGAACCGCCGTCCGCTGGAGCAAGCGTCACCACCGACGTGGTACTCGCCGGCGACCACCACCACCTCCCACAGACGCGGAATGGCACCCTGAACACAGAGGTACACCCCGATCACCTTACCTCGCCGTGGCTCGCCGCCGGCGACCACCGCGCCTCTCGGCGCCATCGCGCTCTGTTTTCCCTCGTTTGAAAATTCAAACCTGACGGGTGGAGCCCGCCTGTCAGTCTCTCAGCCGTTTTTTTAAAACGAAACGTTATCTGTACTTTTCCGCAGAACCCCCTGGAAGTTTTCTGTTTCATTACAGATGAGTCCTTGGGTTAAAACACTTATAACTTTTTAACAGAAAGGAATGTTTGAGTGATTCTTTTTCTGTCCTCTTCAAAATTTTGTCTAGTTGTTTATCATATTTATTTGAAAAATATTTAGAACACTTTTCTGTACACTCACGGCATTTACGTTGCGTGCGTATCTTTTCTTATACCGTAGATACCGAAGGAGGTGACGGAGCTACAAACCTCGCACAGTTAGGCTCCGACTACTCCGAACCAGGCAAGCATGTTTGAACTCTTGATATGATGAGTGTTGTTGCGTGTTTGGATTTTTGTATGTTCATGGCATGTTTATGAACAACTATTAAATGTAATATTTCATATATATAATCGGAAAGTAAGTTTCGGTAAGCATTATGTTATTGGATACATATTTGCATAGCCATGTGTTGGCGTGAGGATGCATAAGATGGCAGTGTCGTGACATGCCAGGCTTAGGCCAGTCCTTTGACAGCAGTGTCAACATGATCAAATCATAGTAAGTTGCTATGCTGCCACTTGTTTTCCACAAGGGATATGGCATAGTAAGTTGCAACCGTTTTCCTGGTACACACCAAGTGGAGAGGCTGGGATGAGGGTTCCATGGCCCTGGATTAAAGCCCGTCATCCGGTCAGTGGGCATGGGTGTTTCCAGTTGGGACCGAGAGGGGGGCACCCCTTAGAGCGCGCGTATAGAAATTTGATCCCATGCTATTCGAGGTTGTGGCCTCCCCGTCTCAATGTTTTTCTTGGACGTTGTCCAGGGTGATTCCTGGCATCGTGAGGTGAAATGAGTGTGTACTAGTTAAATGTGTTTCTACTGAAATACCGTAAACGGAACTAGTCCTTCGTGACTACGGAAATCCGTTGGCTGTGGTCAGTTCATCCAAACTCTGCAGAGTCTCAAATCCTTCAATTATCTTATGCTTTGTTCAAGTACTATATTCATCTTATCTTGTCAGGTATCAACCTCAGTGACAAAAACCTGGTGGGATTTATGTGTGATAAATCCGGTTAAAAGATTATTCTTGTGGATGGACTAATCTTGTTATTTACATTTATTATAAGCCCAGTCTGTGATGTCGCTCAGACGTCCGAGGGTGGGATTTCTTTTAAGCCCTGTCTGTGATGTCGCTCAGACGTCTGACGGTGGCATTTCTTTTAAAGCCCTGTCTGTGATGTCGCTCAGACGTCCGACGGTGGCATTTCTTTTAAAGCCCTGTCTGTGATGTCGCTCAGACGTCCGACGGTGGCATTTCTCTTAAAGCCCTGTCTGTGATGTCGCTCAGACGTCCGACGGTGGCATTTCTTTTAAGCCCTGTCTGTGATGTCGCGCAGACGTCCGACTGTGGTATTTCTTTTAAGCCCTTTATGTGGTGTCGCTTAGACGGCCGACTGCGGCATGCATTTTATTTATTTACCTTTCGAGGCGTCGCTTCAGACACCCGATCGGTTTTCCGTTATTTATTTTATTCTTCACGTACTGCAATATTATCGTTATTTTATGAGCATCATCCTGGATCATGACGCATTCATGCATTCATAGATTATATCTTTTGTCCGAACTGTCTTGCGAGTACTTTCGAGTACTCACCTGGCTTGTTGATTTGGCCAGATGTTGATGAAGGCGATCTCATGGATGAAGAGTTTGATAGCGAGTCCGACGCCTAGTGGAGTCCCAGTCAGTCCCGTGCGATCCTGTTTTGGTCATTGTATTATCCGCTTCCGCAACCCCGAATAAATTCATCGAGCCTCATCTCGACGCTCGATGTACTGCCAGTAGAAGTCAAGTTATCCACCACCGTTTTTCCTCGAGCTAGTAGCATGCCAATCCACCCCCGTGACTTAACCGCTCTTATTTAAGATTGGCGGGTTTGTAATAAACTGTTGAGCAGCCTCAGCTCAATCCTGTAATATATTTGATGCTACTGGTTCTCTGTTTATCAAGCTTTGTCTTCCAGAAAGGATGACTTTTCCTATACTGGGTTTAAAAGATCGGTTTTATCAATAATCATTTTATTGAAAAGCCGGTCGTGACAGACTTGGTAACCAGAGCCAGGCTGACTGTAGGAAGCCACTAGGTGCGATCGCTAATTGGTTATTAGCATGATAGAGTTATTCATATTTTTACAAATGTAGTCATTTTTTGACAGTCAGCATAAAATTTATGATCTGATCACTAGAATTTTTGCCTACTTTTGTAGATGGCCGGCAACGACTGCGAGTCCCAAATGTTCGCCAACGTGCCTGAGGGGTTCATCAAACTCCTCTCCTTCATCGTTCAGGTCACAATGGGGCCATCCGTGCGCCCAGTCTTCACGCTTTATCCACACAAGATCAACGGCAATCTGACTATGCACCAGGCTGCGGTGCAATTCAGGGGAGGCCATGCTGAAGTACGCCATCTCCGGTTCGTGGGGAGAGCCATGCCTACAGAAAGACATGCTATGCAGATGGCTGCCCGCGAGGCGATAGCCCGTCTTCAGGATGTTCTTCCTGCAATGAAGACCCGTCGCTACCGCTACCTTCCATGCCATGTGCCTTACACCTGTCACTAGTCTTTCTCTTGCCCCAGAGGAGAGCGAGACGAAGCCTTTGAGATGCTTGTCGAGTACCTCCGAGCCCTGGAGGCAGCATTCGACTGCATGGTGGATGACCTCGTAGCTGCACACATGGACTCAGTTCATGACTGTGCTGCTAACAGGAGGGAACTCCTGCACACCGCTCCACCATTGACTTTCGTGTCATCCGCAGCCTCTCACTCACCTTCCACACTCGCCACTGCTCGTCACCTGCCTACCACAGAGGAATTTAACCAGGCTATTGCACCCACTCCCGTCCGCTCTGCACCACTTGTTACACCCACTCCCATATGTGCTACCCACTCGTATTCGTGTTATTCCACCTACGGCACCTACTCCATCAGCTCAGCACAAAGTTTCTCGTCTGGAACTTATTAGCGAGGAGGAGGTTGATTCCCCAGCGTCTCTGCGTCTCACCCTCGGCAGGCCAAGGGAGATCCTCACCATCTCCGACTGAGTACGCGTAGACGCCATGCGATGTATCAGCTTGTGTAATGTGTTTTTTTGTACATAGGTTGTGAGTAGTAGCCTGTTTGCGCATCATGTAGAATCTGGAGGAGTGCACTAGTTTAAATAACATGTCAGGATTATGTACGCATATCCTGAGTGATGTAATGTATAAATATGCCCGCGTGAAAGATATGCGCTAGTCCTTCTCCGCGCGAAATCGTGTGTTTCCAAAAATATCCTGGAGTTTAAAAATGTTCTTTGTGTGTGATTTTGTTGACTTTTACGTCTCTCTTGCTTATCTTACGAGTTCTCACAATATATCCCCAGAGTGAAAAATGTCTCGTCCTTGGACGCGCTCCATGCCAACTCAGCCAGAAGAGAATTATGGCACGCCGCAGAACCAAAATTTCACTCAGGGACAGACAAGTCAACAGGGCAGTGAAACAGCTTTCACACAAGTTTGTCGTTTGTACGGACAGAGTCAACAGCAACACCAGGAAATGATGAACCAATTCATCAATATGGGAAGTAACCATGGTCAGTATCAACCGCAATCCAAATTATTTGAGTTACAAAAGACACGTCCTCCAACATTTTCTCATACTGACAATCCTCTTGAGGCCGAGGACTGGCTTCGAGACATGGAGAGAAAATTAATTATCGGACAGTGTTCGGACCGTGAAAAAGTACTATATGCACCACATTATCTCACAGGTGCAGCTGCATCGTGGTGGGAAAACTTCCTACACATGCACCCCAACAAAAATGAAATCACCTGGGAAAATTTCAAAGAAGGTTTTCGTGGGGCACATATTCCGAAGAGCGTCATGAAAATCAAGAAGAAAGAATTTGATGAACTCAAGCAAAGAGCCATGACAGTGTCAGAATACAACAGCCAATTCACACTGCTGTCTCGCTACGCCAATGAAGAATGCATGACCGAGAGCCAGAAGATGGAAAAATTCTTGGAAGGCCTGGGACCCGCCCTTAAGTGCCAGCTAGTTGTGCATACCTTTCCAGACTTTAAAACACTAGTGGATAAGGCCATTACCCTGGAAAATGAGCGACGTAGCCTGGAAGATTTCCGCAAATGGAAAAGGGACCAGACTACTTTTTCTCGCAATCAAAGAAGCAAGAAGGAATTTCAGAAGGGGGATTCGCACAAAACCCCGACGAATAATTCACGTCCAACCAAGAATTTCCATGCAAGAGACAAAGAATTCACCTATTGCCCAGACGTTACCTGTTATGCTTGTGGAGAAGAAGGGCACTATGCCAAGCAGTGTCCCAAGCGAAGGAACTCAACCCCGAAGCTCAATAATGGTGGCAATAATTCAGCACCAAAGCGAAGCAATTTCAACCCCAACAACAACCACCGGAAAGGTCACTTGAACCACGTGACCCGAGAGGAAGCACAGAATGCCCCAGATATTGTACTCGGTACGTACCCCGTCAACACAATTCCTGCCATGGTTTTGTTTGATTCTGGAGCTTCTCACTCATTCGTTTCGAAAAGTTTTGCTTTGCAAAATAATTTTTTGATGCTTCCCTTGGAAAAATCAATGATTGTCAAGTCCCCTGGAATTAAGCAAGTGACCCAGAGTTACTGTCAAGGTGTGATTATTGAATTTGAAGGATTGAAGTTTTACGCCAACCTTATTGTACTAGAAAGCAAGGGACTGGATGTCATCCTAGGAATGGATTGGTTAACCACCAACAAAGGTTTTATTGACTGCTTCAACCGTACCGTGATTCTCACACACCATCATGGGAAGAAAATAAAAGTTTCAGCCAGAGTGAGACAAATACCTCGACAACCTAGATTAAACAAGGTGGACGTTTCTGAGCTGAACAAGGTTCCCGTAATATGTGAATTTCCAGACGTATTTCCAGAAGAACTATCGGGCATGCCGCCAGACCGAGAAATAGAATTCAGCATTGAGCTGGCACCCAGAACCACTCCTATTTATAAGAAACCCTTACAGAATGGCACCATCCGAATTGGTAGAGTTGAAGAAGCAAATAAAAGAATTGTTGGAGAAAGGATACATACGAGCCAGCTCCTCACCTTGGGGTTCACCAATTTTATTTGCCAAGAAGAAGGATGGAACAATGAGGTTGTGTATTGATTATCGAGCTCTCAACATGGTCACAATCAAGAACAAATACCCAATGCCCCGAATAAATGATTTATTCGATCAACTCGCGCAGGCCAAAGTCTTCTCAAAAATTGACTTGAGATCAGGGTACCACCAATTAAAAGTACGAACAGAAGATATTCCCAAGACCGCCTTCACCTCCAGATATGGGCTGTATGAGTTCACACTGATGCCATTCGGGCTAACCAATGCCCCCGCATATTTCGTTCACCTCATGAAAAAAGTATTTATGAAGTATATGGACAAGTTTGTTGTGGTATTCATCGATGATATTCTGATATATTCCAAAACACCAGAAGAGCACACCGAACATCTCAGGATTGTACTCGGAGAACTCAGGAAACATCAACTGTACGCCAAATTCAGCAAATGTGAATTTTGGCTAAAACAGCTGGGTTTTCTGGGCCACGTGCTAACCCAACAAGGTATTGCAGTAGACTCGGAAAAGGTCAAGTCCGTACTTGGCTGGAAACCACCAGCTAACGTAACGGACGTACGAAGTTTCTTGGGAATGGCAGCATATTATCGGAGATTTATTGAAGGATTCTCCACTATAGCAAAGCCCATGACACAATTGCTCAAGAAAGGCTAGAAATTTGAATGGACAGAAGCATGTGAGAAAAGCTTCCAAGAGCTAAAAAGCAAATTAACAACGGCACCAGTGCTAATTGTGCCAGATATACACAAAAAAATTGAGGTATATTGTGACGCATCCTGGAAAGGCCTCAGATGCGTATTGATGCAAGAAGGCAAGGTGGTTGCGTATGTCTCTAGACAACTACACAAGCATGAGGAGAATTATCTCACCCATGACCTGGAATTAGCAGCAGTCATCCATGCACTCAAGGAATGGAGACACTTTCTGCTTGGGAATCGTTGTGAGATATACATAGACCATAAGAGTCTTAAGTATATTTTCACACAGCCAGAGTTAAATCTACGGCAAGGACGCTGGTTAGAATTGGTGAAGGATTATGATGTTGGAATCCACTATCATCCTGGAAAAGCAAATGTTGTGGCAGATGCACTTAGTCGCAATCCCAGCATGGAAGACGACAGTATGCCAAAATTGAGGCCAGAATTTCAACAGGAATTTGCCCGACTCAATCTCATAATGGTCACCGAAGGCAGTGTATCAAATATCGAAATACAGCCTACCCTGATGGAAAGTATCAAGGAAGCCCAGCACGGACACCCCAGCATTGAGGGCATAAAAAGAAAAGTGAGTTTGGAAAGAGCCTCAGAATTCAACATGGATGAGCAAGGAATATTGTGGTATGGAGAAAGGCTATGCGTACCAAATGTCAAGGACCTCAAACAATAGATATTGACTGAAAGTCACACAACTCCGTATTCAATCCATCCTGGAGGGACAAAAATGTACAAAGATCTTCAGGAATTTTTTTGGTGGCACGGTATGAAGAGAGATATAGCCGCGTTCATCGCCTGCCGTGACTCTTGTCAACGTATCAAGGCCGAGCACCAGAAACCAGCCGGACTGTTGCAACCAAATAAGATACCCGAGTGGAAATGGGACGAGATTGGAATGGACTTCATCGTTGGACTGCCACGGTCCCGACACGGAAACGATGCCATTTGGGTCATAACCGACAGATTAACCAAGGTGGCACATTTTATTCCGGTAAAAACAACTTACACCACTCAGAGACTAGCCAAACTTTATCTTGCCCGTATCGTCTGCTTACATGGAGTCCCTAAGACTATCATCTCCGATAGAGGCACGCAGTTCATCTCTGCATTCTGGGATCACCTACAACAGGCACTGGGAACCCAACTAGCCTTCAGTACCGCATACCATCCCCAGACTGATGGGTAGACGGAACGCGTAAACCAAATCCTGGAAGACATGCTAAGAGCCTGTGTCCTCACCTACGGGAACAGTTGGGAAGAAAGTTTTCCATATGCAGAGTTCGCATACAACAACAGCTATCAAGCCAGCTTGAAAATGGCACCCTTTGAAGCTCTATATGGGATAAGATGTCGTACCCCGCTAAATTGGTCAGAGACCGAAGACAGCCATATCTTTGGCCCAGATATGCTCAAGGAGGCCAAGGAGAAAGTTAAGACAATTAGAGAACGGCTCAAAACATCTCAAAGTCGACAAAAGAGTTATTACGACTGTAAGCATCGGGAAATCAGTTTTGAACCCGGAGAATTGGTATACCTGAGAGTTTCTCCTATGAAGGGTCTGCAACGGTTCAAGATTAAAGGGAAACTAGCACCAAGATTCATCGGACCATTTCATATAGTGGCCCGACGAGGCAAGGTAGCCTACCAACTGGACCTACCCGGAGACTTATCCGGTATCCACAACGTGTTTCACATCTCGCAGTTGAGAAAATACATGAGCAACCCAGAGAAGCAAGTTTCACATGAGTATATTGACGTGCAACCGGATCTCACTTACCGGGAGCACCCAATAAAAATATTAGGAGAGTCTGAGAGGAGGACCCGACAGAAAACCATTAAGTTTTTCAGAGTTCAATGGAGTAATCACACCGAGAATGAAGCAACTTGGGAGAGCGAAGATTTTCTTCGGACAGAGCACCCACACCTGTTTAAGGATCAGCTGGAATCTCGGGGACGAGATTTTTCCTAAGGGGGTAGGTACTGTGACACTCCAAAATTTTTGGTGTTTTGTTTTTCAAAAGATCCTTGCTTGGTTTGAAAGGAGGTCATTTAAACCCTTCCTAAAAACCATCTTCTAAGTTTGCCCTCTCAAAATCCTTTTCTTGGATTTGGTTTCTTTTAAAATGAAAACCCTTTTAGTTTTGGGCTTTTATTTGGTTTTGATCCCTTCAAAATTTTACCATGCCTCCTATGGTGAAATTTTCCCAAAACCTCTCCTGCCACTATAGTTCAACCCAAACATTCTGTCCAAACTAATAAAATCCATTTTTGGACTTTATTCCAACTATTTATCCTCCCAAAATAATTCTGTCTTTTCTTTTGAGCCTAGGTGGATTGCAAAGCAAGTACCCCAATGCTTATGACTTTTGACCTCAACTCAACACCCCTGGATAGTCCTTTGTACCCAAAACCCAGAACCATCTTGATGCACTCTTCTCCTGTTCAAATATTTCAAAATTCACTCACTGCAAGTTTGGACCAGATTTGCCAAATTTGGTGAAAACCATATCTACACCTCTCCAAAAATTCTACAAATATTCAGGCAGCCTCCAGGTGCAATGAGAGGCCCCTCCACCAAAAACCAGCTCAAGGGGAGATCTCTACACACTAGAATCATTCTGTCGAACACCTTGCATGCGCTAGTACTGTTCACTTTCAGAAATTCAGAAGTTCAGTGTCGATCTTCGTCAGCAACTTCAGTCACGAGCTCACAGTGCGTTTGGCACGTAGCTCACGGTCAGGCTTGCTTGTCCGGAGCCTCACATGCGCGCTTGGCGCCTTCCTGGCGTCGGTGGCGCCCTGGCCTGCCTGCGCCGGCGTGTCTTGCGGCGGCCGTAGCACCGTAGCGGCCGACAGGAAGCAGAACGGCGGCACAACGCCATTCGGCGCCGCCCAAGCGTCCTGGTGGCTCTGCGTGGCCATCTCCTTGTCAGTGCACGCATGCAGCACCGTCACCGTGGCGCGACACACGCAGACGGGCCCGCGCCGCCCCGTTGCGTCGAACTCCCCCTAAGCGACCAAATTACAGCGCGGTTAGCATCTAAATGGAACCAGGGGACATCCACGACGAAGCTCAACCTCTAACCCCCCCCCCCCCCCCCCCCGTGCAACCACTGCGCCGCCGTAATCACCTCGCCGGAGAACCCCGTTCTCGGCAACCGCCTCGGGGCGGCTATATATAGCACCCTGAGCTTGCGCTCGCCTCCGCACGACTCCACCACCACACCAGACCCCACCCGGCCACTGAATGAGCCTCGAGGGGCCTTTCCTCCTCGACTCCGGCCACCTCCGTCCGCCTCGGGCTCCGGCTTCGTTCTCTCCGGTGAGAACCCCTCCGCCGCCCTAGTTTCGACCGTAGCCTCGTACCACCTCTAGTAAGATAACCCCCAGCTCAATTTTGGCCTCGCAGCTCTCTCCGGCGAGATCCACGACCACCCGAACCGCCGTCCGCCGGAGCAAGCGTCACCACCGACGTGGTACTCACCGGCGACCACCACCACCTCCCACAGACGCGGAATGGCACCCTGAACACAGAGGTACACCCCGATCACCTTACCTCGCCGTGGATCGCCGCCGGCGACCACCGCGCCTCTCGGCGCCGTCGCGCTCTGTTTTCCCTCGTTTGAAAATTCAAACCTGACGGGTGGAGCCCGCCTGTCAGTCTCTCAGCCGTTTTTTTAAAACAAAACGTTATCTGTACTTTTCCGCAGAACCCCCTGGAAGTTTTCTGTTTCATTACAAATGAGTCCTTGGGTTAAAACACTTATAACTTTTTAACAGAAAGGAATTTTTGAGTGATTCTTTTTCTGTCCTCTTCAAAATTTTGTCTAGTTTTTTATCATATTTATTTGAAAAGTATTTGGAACACTTTTCTATACACTCACGGCATTTACGTTGCGTGCGTATCTTTTCTTATACCGTAGATACCGAAGGAGGTGACGGAGCTACAAACCTCGCACAGTTAGGCTCCGACTCCTCCGAACCAGGCAAGCATGTCTGAACTCTTGATATGATGAGTGTTGTTGCGTGTTTGCATTTTTGTATGTTCATGGCATGTTTATGAACAACTATTAAATGTTATATTTCATATATATAATCGGAAAGTAAGTTTCGGTAAGCATTATGTTGTTGGATACATATTTGCATAGCCATGTGTTGGCGTGAGGATGGATAAGATGGCAGTGTTGTGACATACCAGGCTTAGGCCAGTCCTTTGACAGCAGTGTCAACATGATCAAATCATATTCCTTTCACTTCCTTCCTGTGCTGCCACTTGTTTTCCGCAAGGGATATGGCATAGTAAGTTGCAACCGTTTTCCTGGTACACACCAAGTGGAGAGGCCGGGATGAGGGTTCCATGGCCCTGGATTAAAGCCCGTCATCCGGTCAGTGGGCATGGGTGTTTCCAGTTGGGACCGAGAGGGGGGCACCCCTTAGAGCGCGCATATAGAAATTTGATCCCATGCTATTCGAGGTTGTGGCCTCCCCGTCTCAAAGTTTTTCTTGGACGTTGTCCAGGGTGATTCCTGGCATCGTGAGGTGAAATGGGTGTGTATTAGTTAAATGTGTTTCTACTGAAATACCGTAAACGGAACTAGTCCTTCGTGACTACAAAAATCCGTTGGCTGTGGTCAGTTCATCCAAACTCTGCACAGTCTCAAATCCTTCAATTATCTTGTGCTTAGTTCAAGTACTATATTCATCTTATCTTGCCAGGTATCAACCTCAGTGACAAAAACCCGGTGGGATTTATGTGTGATAAATCCAGTTAAAAGATTATTCTTGTGGATGGACTAATCTTGTTATTTACATTTATTATAAGCCCAGTCTGTGATGTCGCTCAGACGTCCGACGGTGACATTTCTTTTTAAAGCTCTGTCTGTGATGTCGCTCAGACGTCCGACGGTGGCATTTCTTTTAAAGCCCAGTCTGTGATGTCGCTCAGACGTCTGACGGTGGCATTTCTTTTTAAAGCCCTGTCTGTGATGTCGCTCAGACGGACGACGGTGGCATTTCTTTTAAAGCCCTGTCTGTGATGTCGCTCAGACGTCTGACGGTGGCATTTCTTTTTAAGCCCTATCTGTGATGTCGCTCAGACGTCCGACGGTGGCATTTCTTTTAAAGCCCTATCTGTGATGTCGCTCAGACGTCCGACGGTGGCATTTCTTTTAAGCCCTGTCTGTGATGTCGCTCAGACGTCCGACGGTGGCATTTCTTTTAAAGCCTTGTCTGTGATGTCACTCAGACGTCCGACGGTGGCATTTCTTTTAAAGCCATGTCTGTGATGTCGCTCAGACGTCCGACGGTGGCATTTCTCTTAAAGCCCTGTCTGTGATGTCGCTCAGACGTCCGACGGTGGCATTTCTTTTAAGCCCTGTCTGTGATGTCGCGCAGACGTCCGACTGTGGTATTTCTTTTAAGCCCTTTATGTGGTGTCGCTTAGACGGCCGACTGCGGCATGCATTTTATTTATTTACCTTTCGAGGCGTCGCTTCAGACACCCGATCGGTTTTCCGTTATTTATTTTATTCTTCACGTACTGCAATATTATCGTTATTTTATGAGCATCATCCTGGATCATGACGCATTCATGCATTCATAGATTATATCTTTTGTCCGAACTGTCTTGCGAGTACTTTCGAGTACTCACCTGGCTTGTTGATTTGGCCAGATGTTGATGAAGGCGATCTCATGGATGAAGAGTTTGATAGCGAGTCCGACGCCTAGTGGAGTCCCAGTCAGTCCCGTGCGATCCTGTTTTGGTCATTGTATTATCCGCTTCCGCAACCCCGAATAAATTCATCGAGCCTCATCTCGACGCTCGATGTACTGCCAGTAGAAGTCAAGTTATCCACCACCGTTTTTCCTCGAGCTAGTAGCATGCCAATCCACCCCCGTGACTTAACCGCTCTTATTTAAGATTGGCGGGTTTGTAATAAACTGTTGAGCAGCCTCAGCTCAATCCTGTAATATATTTGATGCTACTGGTTCTCTGTTTATCAAGCTTTGTCTTCCAGAAAGGATGACTTTTCCTATACTGGGTTTAAAAGATCGGTTTTATCAATAATCATTTTATTGAAAAGCCGGTCGTGACAGACTTGGTAACCAGAGCCAGGCTGACTGTAGGAAGCCACTAGGTGCGATCGCTAATTGGTTATTAGCATGATAGAGTTATTCATATTTTTACAAATGTAGTCATTTTTTGACAGTCAGCATAAAATTTATGATCTGATCACTAGAATTTTTGCCTACTTTTGTAGATGGCCGGCAACGACTGCGAGTCCCAAATGTTTGCCAACGTGCCTGAGGGGTTCATCAAACTCCTCTCCTTCATCGTTCAGGTCACAATGGGGCCATCCGTGCGCCCAGTCTTCACGCTTTATCCACACAAGATCAACGGCAATCTGACTATGCACCAGGCTGCGGTGCAATTCAGGGGAGGCCATGCTGAAGTACGCCATCTCCGGTTCGTGGGGAGAGCCATGCCTACAGAAAGACATGCTATGCAGATGGCTGCCCGCGAGGCGATAGCCCGTCTTCAGGATGTTCTTCCTGCAATGAAGACCCGTCTTGTTCGTCGAAGAATAACTGAGCCCCTCATTGTGACTTTGCCTTTTCCATGGAGTACGATTTTTCTTAGGTAATATAGTATTGATTCTTCTTTTGACGTATACTTCATTATCATCGTCATCTTCCCTCATTGGGTTGCCGTACTGATCGTAGTCTTCCTCGTTGGCGACTCCATCCATTCCAATGATATTCCTTTTGCCTCTCCTCACAACAACACGGCTGGGATTGCGCGGGTCGGTTATGAAGAAACATTGTGTATCGTGCTTAGCGTGTACCCATGGCTCGTTTTTTGCAATAGCGTTCACGCTAGTGCTCTTGGCATCGGGTATAGTCATGGTAGTGAAAATCCGGCTTTCTCTTTCGACATTCTTAGCTCATCTGACACGGAACATCATCGTGTTGTGCAGTCCAGAGTAGTGAAGCTCCCAGATCTCCTCGACCCTTCCATAAAATCGTTCAGTTGCACTATTGTCGCTGCCGGTCATGCATTCCATTGTCACCCCTGAGTTCTCATCATCACTGTTCATATCTTTGGCCTCCGTGTAGAACGTGTATCCGTTGATATCATATGCCTAATAGGTTACGAGGTTGGGCGAGGGGCCATGTGCTAAGGCGTATATGAGCAATCTGTCCTTAGAGCCCTCCTTCGGGGGATTAGCAATAATATGCTCTTTGAACTAATGCAGGAAAGTGGAGTTGTGCTCTCTAGTAACTTCGGCGTCCGTCCTGCATACCCCCCGGTCATGATACTTCTTTGCGATAATTTCTTTGTGCAGTGCCACGAAAGGATCTACCTCGTCTAGGTATTGTAGCACTACTAAGTTTGCTCTGTCAAAGTCGCTGCGTCGATCTGAGTATGCCACATGTAGTTCCTTGTGACCGTTGCAGTGACCTTCTCCTTCTAGCCTCCCATCGTGCTTGTTAACGGGCAAACCAACACTAACACCAGGCGGCTGGTCTGCGCCATATAGAAAATTCTCGCAGAAAGAGATGCACTCTTGTGTCACATAGCCCTGGACGATGCCCGGACAGGACATGTTACGAACAAATCCTTTGATGATCCCATTCATCCTCTCAAACGGCATCATGTTGTGCAGAAATGACGGCCCCAGGTCTATTATGTCATCCACAATATGGACACACAGATGCACCATCACATCAAAGAACGCGGGCGGGAAGTACATCCCAAGCTCATTCATTATCACAATGATCTCTTCCTGTAGCCTACGGAGCTGCTTCACACTGATCGACTTTCGAGAGATGACGTCGAAAAAGTTGCAGAGACCAATAAGCGTGTCACGGACGTGCTTGTCCATTATCCCTCTAAGGGCAACGGGTAGTATCTGTGTCATCGTTACATGACAGTCATGGGATTTCATCCCACTGAACCTTTTCTCACTAGTGCAGAACAGGCCTTTAGTGCCGGTTCGTAATGGCCTTTAGTGCCGGTTTGCCAACCGACACTAAAGAGTGGGGACTAAAGGCCCCCCTTTAGTACCGATTCGTCATGAATCGGCGCTAAAGTGACACCACGTGGCACGAGCCAGACCCATGTGCGCGTAGGACATTAGTACCGGTTAGTAACACCAACTGGTACTAAATGTTTGGGGGTTTTTTTGCTTTATTTTCCATTCAATTTTTTTTGTTTGTTAGTATTTCACGATACTACAAATTGTACACGTTATGCATATATATAAATAGATTTTCTCGTACGTAGAACCGCATATAATATATATATATATATATATATATATATATATATATATATATATATATATATCATCGAATGTCTCACAACCAACACCATTAATTATTCACACATACACATGTATATACATATACAATTTCTCCTACATATGTTGCCTTGGTGCCTCCGGAGCACGATGACAAGTGGTTCATGGGGGTGGTAGCTGGGAATAGTATTCTCCTTTGGGATCTATGAGCTAGTCGAGCAAAAATCCGGCTATTTCCTCTTGAAGTGCTAGTATGCGGTCCGATGGTAGGAGCTTATCCCGCACCTCTCTGAACTGTTAAGAAGGAGATCAATATGCATGTGTGTTAGTTGTGTGACTAGATATTGATAATGGTGTGAATAGTGTTCTAACAAACATACTCAATCCTGTCTATCAGATCTGCTCCTTTCGGACGCCATCATGCGAATGTTCTTGCAAACGTAGAATGCACACAGATTATTCCCCGGCGCCTGCTTCAGGGCCTTTACGAGAATGGAATTGAATCAGATAATGATTAATCAAGCATGATAATTAATTAATAATATTGAAACAAGAATTAAAGAGATGGTAGCTAGCTAGTACTACTTAATTACTTACCTTTGGTCGATGCAAAAACAACTTTTGTTTCCAGTCGCCTGGAGTCACCTTGATGAACTTTGCCCATGCCCTGCCGGCCAGCAAAAAAAATTAATAAAGGGGTTATTAAATAGTTCATATCAGGAAATGACGAACTAATAATAGGCCGAGATATATATACTTAATAATGATTGAAATTACCTGTTGACTATCCCCTTCACGATGGTGAAGTCTTTATCTTCTTTAGTTAGTGAGTCCAGCAATTCAACTTTTCCTTCCTCAACTTTAATGTCTATCAAGACCCAGTGCCAACTGCATGCGCACACATTTGCATGTCTTAATTAAGCGGGCATGTGCATAAAATTAATCAACTACCGTAAACCGTATACACTTAATTATTAACATCTAGCTAGCTAGTAAGCAAAAACAGAATTTGTAGTACAAGAGAGTGTGACTCACGGGAAGTTGTAAGGAAGTAGTATATCTTCATTGCTATTGAGGAGCTTCAAGAACTCTAGCATGCTTTCCTATACACCTGCTTGATAAAATGGAAGCTGATGATAGACTTGTCGAGTGCGTCTTGATTGTATAACTGAAATAGTTCTGGATACTCAACGGCCAGAGCTTTCTCATGGTAATAATGCTCCTCCTTGCCATTCACCATGAGGGACACTCAATTGGAAATCTTGGTAATGTTCATGTACCATTGATGCAATTCATACATTCTCGTTGGGAGGTGCTTGACCTTGTCTGGATGGACCAAAGGTTGGCCCCGGACATATTTCCATTTTATTTTCGATTCTCTAAGCGGAGACATGGGCTCGATTTCGAGGAGTTGTCCAACATAGATCTTGAGCATTTCAGCCTGCATTATATGCTCCTCCGTTATTACCACATTGCCCGGCTGGGGAACGCTAACGGTTTGCCCACAATAATATTTGGCGTGCATACTCCTCTCATGTGTTGTTGGGACAACAAGCGGGCGGATCGCTTGCGCCGCCTGTTCTCCCAGCTGGGGAACGGTTTTCTCGCATTTTTTGCCAGCTGCTTGTTGGCTCGAGCTCGAGCTCGCTTCCTTCTGTAGCCGTGCTCGATGTAGCTTCCTGATTTGATGCTCATAGTTTGAGTCAACAGGCTTGGGAGCTGGTGCTCTAGCCATACGAATGAAGTGGTCAATCGTTTTCTCAGACACTTTCTCCTCTGGCGGCGGTGCCGGTTTTGGTCCAAAATGGGCGTCCACTTGGGCCTGCACTATGGCTGCATTTTGCTCCTCGGTCATGTCGTAAGTCCTCTGAGGAAGAGGAGCGAGACTTGGACCATATTTATATCGCTTGTCTCTGCCTCTACTTCCTGTACTACCTCGACTCGTACCACTACGCACCATAGCTGCGGCGTGTCTCTTCTGCAATTGCTGAGACAGCGGAGACGGCTGACGTGGCTGACGCTGTGCCGGACTTGAAGCAGGAGGAGTGGCCGGACACTGTGCCGGACATGAAGGAGGAGTCTGCTTAAGCGTTCGGGGACTTGGAGAAGGTGGCGGACTTCGAGGAGGAGTCGGCTCATGCGTTTGTGGACTTGTAGGAGCGGGAGTCTGCTGACTCGGTGGCGGACTTCGAGGAGGAGTCGGCAGACGACGCGGTGTTGGTGGACTTGGAAAGATGATGCAATCCTTTCTCCGTAGGATGATACAATGTACGGCCTCTCCCAGTTTGCGCTCGCCATCACCTCCAGCAATGTCATATACTAGCATTGAATATGGCTCCACCACTTCATCAACCATGACACGAGCATAGCCCTCTGGAATCGGGATGCAATGGAAGGTTTCTTCAGGGGTAATTGTGAAAGCAACACCGTCCGCCACCTTCATGGATATGTTCTTCATTTTGGAGTGTAGCTCACAGTTAGTGTTCTCTATGATGTCATCCACAGGGTGGTATGTATCCAGCATTGTGTCGCCCGGGGCAGAACGAACGCTGCTTCTCAGCATGGATGGTACGGTGCTATCCAATGATGGACGATCATCCGCTTGCTGCTGCCACTGCTGAGAGCCCCTTTCCTGGCTAAGTGAGTCGATCTGCTGCTGCTGGAATTTGAGTGCCAAGTCCGCGTGCCTTGATTCTAGGCCTTGAACGCGTTCTGCGTCCTGCTTCCTCTGCTCCTCCTCCAGCTTCCTCTTCTTCTCCTCCTCCATCTTCTTTCTTGCACGGGACCTGTAGTCGTCATTCCAGTCCGAAAAGCCCTCATACCAGGGAATAACGCCCATGCCTCGTGTTCTTCCCGGGCGTTCAGGATTTCCCAGGGCGCGCGTAAGCTCTTCGTTCTCTCTGTTGGGCGTGAACACCCCCGCTCGAGCTTCTTCTATTACGCCAAGTATCTTTTGTTCGGCTCCTTTTAGACTTAACTTCTTCGAAACCAGGCCTGCCTCCGAGTCCAACGCCCCCCCATGCGCATATATAGAACCAAGTTCTGCACCTGGGGGGCAGCTCCTAGTAATCGGAGTGACCCCTGCACCCTCCATCTCTTGCTCAGACTTATCCCACTTAGGCATTCCCGCTGCGTAGCCACCTGGACCCAGCCTATGGAACTGCGTCTTTTTGTGGCATTGGCCTTGTTCTTTATCGACCGTTCCTTAGATATTTCTGAATCCTTGAATTTCACAAAATCGTCCCAGTGTTCTCTTTGCTTCTCCAGTGTTCCCGTGAATACTGGAGTCTTCCTTTTTGCAGCGAGGTAGTTGGCCCATACAATTTTCTTGTGGGTGTTAAATGCAATTGCCATCTTCTTATGAGCAGCGCCCTTCACTTTGTCCACATCTGCTTTAGTGTAATAATCTGGTAGGGTGAAATGTTCCATCAGAGAATCCCAAAGGTCTTGTTTGGCTCTGCCGTCGACCCAAGTAACACCTGGACATTTAGTCTTTGGCTCTTTCCATTCTTGAATGGATATCGGGAGTTTGTCCTTCACAAGAACTCCGCACTGACGAGTCCACTTGTTTGCAATGTTCTTAGGCGTCAAGGGTTCGCCACTAGGTTTGACGGATTCGATGTTGTACTTTACACCGTCCTTCAACAATTTGCTCGGGCCTCGCTTTGTCCTGGTGTCTGTAGAAGAAGATTTGCTCGATCCAGAGGGCTGAAAGAAGAAGATCGATTCGTTCATATATCTTAAAATAAAAAAAAACATGTGATGATCACCAGATGCCTGCTTATACAAATATACCTCGCCGGTAGTCTTTGTTATTTTAAGATCAGCATTCTCTGTGTCATCATAAACATTGTTTGTGTCATCATAAATAGAATCATAGTTCATGACTTCATCGGCTCGGTCATCGAGATCGAATATCTTTTCATCACCCTCTCCGGTATTGTTCAGATATTGGGAGCCGTCATCTGCTTCATTCAGATCATCTAGCCTGCCAGGGCAGCGTATGATGTCGAACCATTCCTCTTCTCTGTCTCTGCCGGTATTGTCCGCCATAGCTTTTACTTAACTAATACAGAAGAAATATAGAACAATTTAGTATTCAAATTACAATGAATTGATGCAATCAATAAGGAAAACTGAATCATATAGTACACAATATATATGCATCGTCTCGATTAATATATAATCTCGAATATACATCATCATCTCGAATAATATATATAATCTCGAATACATCGTCTCGAATATTACATATCGAATACATCACTGACTAGGTGCCTAATAAAGATCGAGTACTACAGAAGAATCTAAGGCGCCACTTGCGGTTCCTGGGGCGCAGGCGGTGGACACCCAAGGAGAAGGAACCATCACAGGATCATATCTCCGGTCATCTGCCCAAAGAACGTGCGAAATAGTGGAGAACCTGACATCGTCCATAGCAGCCATGTAGCGATGGACGTGCTCGTCTTCCTCCTTGACACGGCAACGCACCACCTCCGGCGGGGCCGGCTGCCTCTGCACCGAATGTGGCCCACGCGAACGCCACCAAAGGAGATCAGGGTCGACGATGGGACCCGAGGCCGGGTTCCTAACCAAGCGGCGCACCCCTCCAGGTAGCACCTCCCAGTGCCAGCCCGGCGGAGCCTAGTCCCGGACATGGGTCCTCTGAAGCATGACGTCATCACGAACGGGTCGACAGCGAGGATGCGGGCCGGGCATATCGTCGAGAACAAATACTATATGCCTGCAAAAAGTAACATTAATCTAACATTCTATATGCAAATTCTAACAATTTGACATTAATCTAATTCATCTAACTCAAAATAATTCTAAAATTTCTAACATTTCTGATTATATAACTAACATTTCTAATATTTCTATAACTAAAAAACAGAAAAATTGCTAACATTTTTATAAATATTTCTATAACTAAAAAACAGGAAACAATTATAACATTTCTAATATTTCTATGACTAAAAAACATGAAATATTTATAATATTTCTATATAACTAACATTTCTAAAAATATTTCTATAACTACAAAACACAATAATTTATAACATTTCTATAACTAAAAACAAAAAAAATTATATAATGTGTGTGTGTGTGTGTAGTGTGTAATGTGTGTGTGTGTGTGAACATGGCGGCCGGGGTGAGCTCACCGGCGAGGTGACGACGGGGCGACGGGACGGGGTGGCGACGACGGGGCGACGGGATGGGGCGGCGACGACGGGATGGGCCGGCGACGACAGGGCGGGCCGAGGCGCGACGACGGGGACGACCTTGGACGGGGACGGCCGGGGCGGCGACGTCGATGGGGGCGGCGACGAGGGGCGGGGGCGGCGACGTCAACGGGGACGGCGTCGATCGAGGCAGGGCAGCGCGACGGAGGGAAGAAACAGAGAGGGAAAGTGAATTTTTTCAACTGTTGTATATATAGGATGGACCTTTAGTACTGGTTGGTGCCACGACCCGGTACTAAAGGTCTGTTTTGGCCAGTCCAAGCGGCGGGAAGCGCCCCCCTTTAGTACCGGGTGGTGGCTCCAACCGGCACTAAAACCCCCCCTTTAGTACCGGTTGGTGCCACGACTCGATACTAAAGGGGTGCGCTGGCGCAGTGCGGTGCGGCAAGTTTAGTCCCACCTCGCTAGTCGAAGGGCTACCGCACTGGTTTATAAGCCCTAGTGCGGTAGCTCTCTCGAGCTCCTCTCCAAAGCAGGCCTACTGGGCCTACCTATTCAGTGCTGCCCTGTGGACCTACTGGGCCTTTGCGGGCCTGCATCCTGGCCCAACAGAAGGTTGTGTTTCTAGTCGTATGCAGGCCGCTTTGGCCCAGTAGGCGGGCTTTTTTATTTTCTTAATTTTTTTTGCTTTTTTTGTTTTATTTATTTTTGAGTTGTTTTTTTGCTGTATTTAGAGTTTCTTTCTGAATATTTTTGCTTTAGCTACAAAAAATTACAAACTTTCTGTTAGTGCCGGTAGTTTTCAAATTTGAATAGTTTAAATTTTGAATTATTTGAAATTTGTGTGAATCACTAGTTTGTGAATAACTTAACTTTGAAAAAAGATTTTTTAGTGATTCTTTTTTCTTATGTTTAATATTATTGTGTTTTATCATTATATTCAATTTGGTAATGCTTAGGTTATTTAAAAAATGAAATGCCTTTGTAACAGATGAGTTTTCGTCCGAAACCCTGATACTTCGAAAGAGATAGTAAATGCATGAAAGAATTTGTTTGCACATAAAATTTCTTCGCGTTTCAAATGCCAAAACACGCAACTACCCTAACTATTACAGAGATTCCCTCCTGGGTGTGAAACACAGAAGAAAGTGATGATAGGGAAGTCGATCACATCCCGGATCTTTGGTGTGAAACTTTTTCTTCGCGTGTGTCCCTTTGCACCGTAGACATGGAAAATCTTCATCATTTAACTGGATGCTCGGGTCAATATTCACTGCGAATGGAGCAATTTCATCAAACTTTTCATAATCTTCTGACATGTCTGTCTTGTCATCCACTCCCACGATGTTTCTTTTCCCTGAAAGAACTATGTGGCGCTTTGGCTCGTCGTATGATCCATTCACTTCCTTATCTTTTCTTTTTCTCGGCCTGGTAGACATGTCTTTCACATAAAAAACCTGCGCCACATCATTGGCTAGGATGAATGGTTCTTCTGCATACGGAAGATTGTTGATAGCCACTGTTGTCATTCCGTACTGCGGGTCTTCCGTTACCCCGCCTCGTGTCATATTGACCCATTTGCACCGAAACAAAGGGACCTTCAAACCACCTGCATAGTTAAGTTCCCATATGTCCTCTATGTAACCATAATATGTTTCCTTTTCCGTGTTGGTTGTTGCATCAAAGAGGACACCACTATTTTGGTTGGTGCTCTTCTTATCTTGGGCGATCGTGTAAAATGTATTCCCATTTATCTCGTACCCTTTGAAAGTCATTATATTCGAAGATGGTAACTGTGACAACGAGTACAGGTCATCTTCAATATCGCCATCGTGCATGGCACGTTTCTGCAACCAACCGGCAAAAGTCCTCGTTTGTTCACGTGTAGTCCAGTCGTCAGACTTCTCCGGTTGTTTGGAGTGCAGAAAATTCTTCTGTTCCTCCATATACGGAGCCACCAAGGTGGAATTCTGTAGAACTGTGTAGTGTGCTTCAGTGAAAGAATGCCCATCCATACATATTATTTGATCCCCTCCTAGCGTGCCTTTTCCATCCAGTCTGCCCTTATGCCGCGATTTAGGAACACCAATCGGCTTAAGGTCAGGAATAAAGTCAATACAAAACTCAATGACCTCCACATTTTCATGGCCCTTCGCGATGCTTCCTTTTGGCCTAGCACAGTTATGAACATATTTCTTCAAGACTCCCATGAACCTCTCAAAGGGGAACATATTGTGTAGAAATGCAAGACCCAAAATGTTAATCTCTTCGCAAAGGTGAAATAGGACGTGCGTCATGATGTTGAAGAAGGATGGTGGGAACACCAACTCAAAACTGACAAGACATTGCACCAAATCATTCTGTAACCTTGGTATGATTTCTGGATCGATTACCTTCTGAGAGATGGCATTGAGGAATGCACATATCTTCACAATGGCTAATCGAATGTTTTCCGGTAGAAGCCCCCTCAATGCAACCGGAAGAAGTTGCGTCATAATCACGTGGCAGTCATGAGACTTTAGGTTCTGGAACTTTTTCTCTGCCATATTTATTATTCCCTTTATATTCGATGAGAAGCCAGACGGTACCTTCATGATGAGCAGGCATTCAAAGAAGATTTCCTTCTCTTCTTTGATAAGAGCGTAGCTGGCCTGACCCTGATGTATGCCTTCTTTTCTTCCCATACACGCCCAAGAAGCCAAGCAGGGTCATGCAAAGATTCTTCGTCACATGCATCACGTCGATTGCGGAGCGGACCTCTAGATCTTTCCAACAGGGTAGGTCCCAAAATATAGATTTCTTCTTCCACATGGGTGCGCGCCGTCAGCGTCCTTCGGAACAGGTTGTCCGCCGGGACGCTTTCCAAAGATTACATTCAAATCCTTGTCCATATCATGTACATCAGCACCAGTATGGTGGCGAGGCTTCGTCCGGTGATCCGCCTCACGTTTGAAATGCTTGCCTTTCTTTCTTACGGGATGCCTGCTTGGAAGAAATCGACGATATCCCAGGTACACATTCTTCCTACAACTCTCCAAATATATACTGTCAGTATCATCCAAACAACGCGTGCATCTGCGGTATCCCTTGTTTGTCTGTCCTGAAAGGTTACTGAGAGCAGGCCAATCATTGATGGTCACGAACAACAATGCCTTTAGGTCAAATTCTTCCTGTCCGTGCTCATCCCACGCACGTACACCTGTTCCATTCCACAGCTGTAATAGTTCCTTCAACTAATGGCCTTAGGTACATATCAATGTCGTTGGTGGGTTGCTTTGGGCGTTGGATGAGCACCGGCATCATAATGAGTCACAGGCCACGTGCTATGGTTGCTGCCTGCTCCCCAAAAGGATTCATGCCATCTGCGCTTAGACCAAACCATACGTTCCTTGGGTCACCTGCAAACTCCTCCCTATGCTTTCTCTCAATTTTTCTCCACTGCGAACCGTCAGCGGGTACTCCCAACTTTCCGTCTTTCTTACGGTATTCTCTGTGCCACCGCATCGCCTTCTCATGCTCTTTGTTTTGGAACAAACGTTTCAACCGTGGTATTATAGGAGCATACCACATCACCTTGGCAGGAATCTTCTTCCTGGGGCGCTCGCCCTCGACATCACCAGGGTCATCGCGACTGATCTTATAACGCAATGCACCACATACCGGGCAAGCGTTCAAATCCTCGTACGCAACACGGTAGAGGATGCAGTCATTAGGGCATGCATGTATCTTCTGCACCTCTAACCCTAGAGGGCAGACATCCTTCTTTGCTTCATACGTACTATCGGGCAATTCGTTGTCCTTTGGAAGCATATTCTTTATCATTACTAGCAACTTTCCAAATCCCTTGTCAGATACACCATTCTCTGCCTTCCATTGCAGCAATTCCAGTGTGGTGCCCAACTTTTTTTTGTCAGCTTCGCAATTCGTGTACAACAATTTCTTGTGATCCTCTAACATGCGCTGCAACATCTTCCTCTCCAAATCACTTGCGCAGTTTCTCTTTGCATCGGCATGGCCTGACCTAGATCATCAGCGGGCTCATCTGATGCCTCTTCTTCAGCTTGTTCCCGCATTGCTGGCTCAACTTCTTCCTCCATTGTTGTATCATCATATTCAGGGAATCCATGGCCAGGATAGATGTCGTCGTCCTCTTATTCGTCATTGTCTTCCATCATAACCCCTCTTTCTCCGTGCTTGGTCAAAACATTATAGTGGGGCATGAAACCGGACTCAAATAGGTGGACGTGAATGGTTCTTGACGTAGAGTAATTGCGACCATTCTTACAGCCAGCACATGGACAAGGCATAAAACCATCCGCCCGCTTGTTTGCCTCAGCGGCAAGCAGAAAAGTATGCACGCCATTAATGAACCCGGGAGAGCATCGGTCATCATACATCCATTGCCGGCTCATATCTTCATTATAAACAACACCGAATAGACCAAATTAATACAAGTTCATACATAAAGTTCATACATAAAGTTCATATACAACACTTAATTAAATGCAACATACAAATAACTCTCTAGCTAAAGAATTTAAATGCAACAACAAATGCGATCAAGATCGCAACTAAGGTAACAATTGATCCAACAACATAATGATACCAAGCCACACTATCAATGGCATATTTTGTAATCTTTCTAATCTTCAACCTCATTTTCTCCATCTTGATCTTGTGATCATCGACGACATCGGCAACATGCAACTCCAATTCCATCTTCTCCCCCTCAATTCTTTTCATTTTTTCTTTCAAATACTCATTTTCTCTTTCAACTAAATTTAACCTCTCGACAATAGGGTCGGTTGGAATTTCCGGTTCACATACCTCCTAGATAAAAATATCTATGTCAACTTGATGGGCATAATTTGTCATAAACACGAAATGCAACAACTAGTTTTAAAAGAGAATATACCACATCTGAATCATAACAAGGACGAGGGCCGACGGGGACGGATATCAAAACCATGGCACTATGTATAAGAAACAACGTACGGGTAAGACAATTATATGAGTAACTATATATCCAAATCACACAAACATCAATTTGGTAATGTAAAACATTCATGAACAAGAGCCTCACCACAAGGTGGTGCCGGCGATGGGACGGTGCGGGCGATCGACGGTGGTTACGACGGAGATTTAGAAGGCACTAAGTAAACCACACCTACATATGCAAACTAAGTGTTATTTTTAACCTCTAATTGCATATAAATCAAATACTAGCAAATATAATTCCTCCCAAATTAATCACTATACAAAGCATTGCAAGAGCTAATCTAGCAATGAGAGTTGAAAGGACAAAGTTGCTAACCTTTGTGATCATTTGAATGGATGGGGGCCTTCAAATCTTGACAAATTTTGGGCAAAATTTGTGAGGAGCTCGAGGAAGAGAGGGGAAGAACAGAGGAAGTGAGGGGAAAGGGGAAGAACAGAGTGGCTCGGGTGGACGAAGGGTTTATGTACGTCGACCTTTAGTACCGGTTCGTGCCACGAACCGGTACAAAAGGTGCTGGACGGGCCCCAGACTGACAACATCCTGCCACCACTCTCTTTAGTACCGATTCGTGGCACGAACCGGTGCTAAAGGTTCGCCACGAACCGGTACTAATGAGAGCGGCCGGCTAGCCGTTGGAACCAGCACTAATGGACACATTAGTGCCGGCTCAAAATCAAACCGGCACTAATGTGTCTTAGATTTGCCCCTTTTTCTACTAGTGTCTTGTCTGTGTTTCGATATCTGCTTATCTTGCCACAGTAACCGGAACTAACTTTTACTCCGGTAAGGCACTTAAAGAATTCATCGATCTCAGCCTGACTTAAGGTGAAGCAAAAAGGGGGGCAATAATCCTCTTTCTTTATTTTCTTGCCCTTCTTCTCCTGTGCCTCTATCTCCGTCTCTGTCTCGTCTAACATTTTACGGGGCGACATGTGCAGATCTTCCCTGATTTTCAAATCTTGCAAGTCTTTTCTTGCCCTCGGCCCATCCTTGGTCTTATCCGGCATGTTCATGAGTGTTGCGAGCAAGCTCTCAAGGACATTCTTACAGATATGCATTTGATCAAGGCAATGAGGTGTATCGAGTTTGTGCCATTACTCCCAGTCCCAGAACACAGACCTCATCTTCCATACCTTCAGCAGTGGCTCCGACGCCTTTCTCATCGTCTTTCCCGACGTGGGGCACTCCTTCTAGTTTTTCAACAGCTTGTCGATTTCGGCACCGCTCTGCTTACATGGAGGTCCTCGATGCTCAGCTTGACCATTGAATAGATCTCAACGGTTTCTCCACGGGTCGTCCTGTTCGAGCCATCTTTGATGCCTCCTGTACATGATTTTCCCAGACCCGCCATCTTTCCGTGACGTTAGCTGCTGAGACATCGTATCATCCATGCACCGCATGCATCCGCAATATCCATGGCACACCTGGCCTGCGACATATCCGTAACCGAGATAATCGTGCACCGTCGTGATCAGCACGGCTCTCATGTAGAAATACTCGCCTTTGCTGGCATCCCATGTCTTGGCCGGTGTTTTCCATAACGAGTCTAACTCCTCTTGAAGTAGCCCCAGATACAAATCGAGTAATAAGAATGCCAGTGAACCTCCAGCCTCCTCAGCCGCTTCGCGTTCCTGGCCGTTTGATCTGGTTGCTTGATGCGAATCTGGCCGTCCGATCGAGAGGTGAAAGGAGTTGGGCCGTCGGATCGAAGAGGTGTCACTGTTGTAATGAATAGTTACCTCTCACTGTAAAAATCTCATGCCACCGCGTGTAATTTTCGCGCCCCGCCAAGGGCATTTTCGTCATTTCGTGTCCTATGGTATAAAACAGGCCTGCTCCTGTTGCGCGACCTCCTCCCGCACTCTCTCTCTCTCTCTCTCTCTCTCTCTCTCTCTCTCTCTCTCTCTCTCTCTCTCTCTCTCTCTCTCCACACCCTAACCCTAACCCGCCTCTCTGTCCCGCCGCCGGCCGCCGCCGCCGCGGTCGCTCGCCCAGGCACCCATCCCGCACTCGCGCCGCCGTCGTTGCCCCTCTCCTCTTCCTTACGCCCGGTCCGCGCCTTCCTGCCCCGCTGCCGTCTAGGGCCAGCCCCACATCGCTGCTTCTTCTTCCTTCCTCTCGTCCCCACGTAGCGCCGGCAGCAAGGACGGCACGTTGTGCCCGCCCCCTCCACTCCACCAGAGGTGCCCCTCTCCGCCCCTGTCCTCCTCACGCTCGAGGACCCCCGGCCGCCCTCGGCCCCGGCGTCCTACTGGGTCCTGCTCGTCGTCCTCGCCCGCGTCGCCCTCGGTGTGCTCATCTCCCTCTCCTCCTCGGTGCCCAGCGGGAGAAGCATGAGGCGTTGGAGCTGCTGCTACTCAGTGGGAGAAGTAGCGGCCGAAAATCGATGACGCCGACCCCCTCCTTCACGGCAGCGCCTTCATCCCCGACGACACCCAGCACCAGCCCACTCCCGGTACTACTGCCCCCCTTCTCTCTCCCTCTCGCTCATGCTGCGGTCAGTCCTCCGATTATTACCGAAATTTCCCTCTCCAGTATGCTAAGCTATAATTTTCAGTAGTATTCTGCATATGACCGAAATGGTTTTTTGAGGACAGTGAAGCATGATGTCTGCACTTTTAATATGAGTGAGATGGGTTTTTGTTTTGGTTTTGGATTAAGTATCAATGAGATTTGCCGAGTCCGGGTCCAAGATGCTTGCTTAGTTGATTTAGAAGAAGAGTCTCTGCTCTGTTCTGGTCCTACACATGGGGGTATTAGGAGGGTTCAAAGTTTTGATGCTTCTTGTTCTAGGGGAATCTCGTGAGCTAGACGGATTTAGGTTCAGCTTAATCCTGGAATTTTTTCTTTCCTGGTTGAGGTGCGGCAATGAAAACATCGACCTTTTAGTAAAAAGCTGCACGTTGATTCTTGTGCATGCTGAGGATTCATGCTACGTAAATAGACTACAGAGGAATCCATAAGGAGATAGTATGCAGCTTGCTCTAATCGGCCGATCTAAATTATGAGTAATAACATAACATTATTTTGGGCTTCCCATGTTGAGTGAGTTTTAAAGTTTTCCCTGTTTTCATCGACAACCATCCAGTTTAGCTGAACAAATTAGTAACTCTTTTTAGCCAAAAATTTCAGTTATGCAATTTCCTAAGTTAGGTAAATCAGTGTTGTTGCATACCCCCATGCAGTTTGTACATTCTTTTGTTGTTCAAATAGTTGTGTGAAGAAGATGGGTGTACTTGCGTATTATTATTTTTAGCTCAATTTCTTGCTTCTTGTGACTTCTATTGCCTGAGTGATTTCTCACATGGTTTCTCTATTCATTTGCAACATGGTTCAAAGGCTGTTCTGAGCATGTCAAGGCTGAAGTGTGCACTTCCGAGGTTTGATTTATGGGCCCTTTTGTTCCTGCTGATTGGTGTGCCGATTATAATCATATATGTACATGGCCAGAAGGTACTTAGAGAAGATAATTAGAGAAGAGTGTGCATCAATATGAAGTCTTGTCCTACTCTTCTAACGAAGGATCAGGTACAAGAAGCAGCAAAGTACCTTAAAAGCCGACAAGTACAGTAGTAGTTACATTACCAATACGAATTTATCTTTGACTTGAAACTCTTAATCTTTTCTAGATGACACAAAGTATATCTTTGTGTTGGGCACATGCAAGGCCCTGTGGTTGGCTAGGTGAACAACTTTCCTTGACAAATTGTTGCACATATCTTAAACATTGGCAACATTTCTTTAACTAATGATGCGCTAAAATTTATGGGTTGTGCATTTATCTATTGCAGGTGAACTAGAGCTTCCATTGTCGACAATGTTGCTTGTTGGCGTTGCTCCTTAGTACTTACTGTGTGAAGAGTATGATGAATGAAACATTTTCCCTATTTTGAAAGACACTAGTTGTACTACTTGTCATTTTCTGCGTAAGTTAGGTTCTTGGCCTTTTAGTTTATATCCTGATTATTGCTTTTTGCTCATTCGTTATGATTCCTATACAGGGAAACTCAACGTTGCCTGATACTGTCTTTGGCACTAGCTGAGTATCTTGCTTACATTGTTCTCTAGCAAATTTGCGATCCACTAATTAACAGGTCCATGATGCTATGGAACACCTTATTGTGTAGAAATATCATATTTTTTTGAAATATTTTGTGACCGAGTATTGGTTGGCATGCCTTTGGTAGCAGTAGCACCCATTGGATATTTTTCTATTTGTAAACTGAGAAGGTTTCGTTTACTTGAGAACTGAAGGGATTATGTTACCTAGAGCAAAGGGAATTTTCTTTGTACATACTGATTTCTTTACATCTATATGAGATACACGTTTATGGTTCATACTGATCCATATGAACTGAGAAGCGTTCTTTTCTTCTTAAACATATATCTTTCCATTGATATGGCATCTCCTTTTTCTTATTATTATTTAACATAATGTTTTGCTAGCCGTTCAAATAATCCTAAACAATCTGGAAACATATAGCTTTGAATAGACATGTATTATTTTGTTGAAGTGTTCGGTCCATGCATCTTTTTGTCATCTAATTTTATATTCTGCGCTGTATGGAAGTGATACTTCTAAGTTCTATGATGGTTATAAAAACACCTTGCCCCGCTATTTTGTTATATTCGATGTTCTCCTGCTTTGGCTAAATCAGTAGAGGCTTTAAGCATATTCAGTTTAAATAATGACAGTCTTTTGTACTTGCTATTGCCTTTAACTGTCTCCTTCTGGTATGATTAATCATGTTTGCTTAGTTAAATGGCATATATGTATATTAAATTTGTAACTTCATTCTCGTTCTCGTGTTGTGCTTCAACTTTTGCAGTCATTTGAGGTTTCCTTTGGTAACAAGATTAATTCTGGAAAATAAGTACCAGAACTACAACTAGGCATGAAGCACATGAAAGGCGGAAGTAAGATGTGAGCCAATATTCATCTTCTTGCTTCATGCATTTTTCTGCTTCGCTCAATGTTGGATGCTATTCATGTCCTTGAGGCCCTTTTCATCGGCATCGATAGAACTAATGGTTAGGTTGTGGTGCTTTTCCTCCCTGAAGTTATTCGTTGGGCTCTGTTAATGTTTGTTGTACATTTTCCTGGATTTTTTTGTTCTTTCTTGCTGTGCATTGGATACTATGTGGTTGGGTTGTACTGTTAGATGAATAAAATCTGTGTGCTGAAAGCATTGAGCTTAAATTGTATATGTGGATGCAATCTTTATTTTCGTGTATAACATAATTGGTTTATCTATTTTGTTGATCGTTACTGTTATTGAATGTAGATAGATTGTCCACGATGGAAGTTGAAGTTACTGGGATAATTGATTTACCAATTTAGTTGATCCTTACTGTTTTCACGACTATTGTTGATCTTGATTCCAAAGTATATACCAGAAAGAATCAACAATAACTACTAATGCTCCAGAACAACGTGGAGATGCACTTCAAGTTGTTTGTTTAGGACATACTTTTATATATTTCAACTGAACCTAAGGATGTCTATATGTTGATAGCCTAATGCATATTTTATATATTGGTGTCAACTATGCTTATCCTTGTGGTATACATCTAGATATTGTCCCTTGATAAATTAGTATACCATATTCTTAGTGGTGACAAATTGCTGGTACCACATGAATCTTATTTCTTTTTTTATTTAATATAGTATTCTCTTGTGCAACTTTTTTCTATTCAATCGTTTTATCGACAAAATATTTACTATTTCAATCTTTTTCGGATGTGCCTGGATCGTTAGGATTATGTGTGTGCACAAATTTTATCCAAGAAAATTAACCCTAGGGTCTTTGATGCAGATACACCAAAGAAAAAAAAAGAAACTAAAGAAAGGTGATAATATGGTTTAGGAAGCCCCAAAGCCGAGGTGAGCCCACTTCTTTTTGTGCCTTTCCATGTGGCTCTCCTTCATCATGCTGATTTGGTTTGTCATTGCCGGTGAGAGCGGGAAGGACGAGAAGGAACCAGAGAGGCGAGATGTGATATGAACCACCGGCCGCCCCTTCTGTGACTAGGCCTGTCCAGCATCCTAGGCCTCGACGTTGCCGCTGACGCCTTCTGGAGTAGGGGACGCTACCGACAAGGCAGCGGTGAGCACCCTATCCACTGTTCTCCTTCTCTGCTTGATGTGTGTCAGACCGTGGCTCATGTATGTTGATTCTCTTGTGCTACGCAGGTTGTGGTTAGGGTTTAGTACTAGGTTCCTCATTGTTGTACTTGCTAGGGAACACTGCTATGCCTGCTGTCCGATGGCGGGGTACGGGCATGCGGCGAGTGCTCCTTCGGATTGGAATGGATGCATCCGTGCTCATAATTTGTTGTACCTACAGGTTCCCAGGTTCGTCTCTTCCTCTCTGTGGTGGTCCGGGAAGGTAGAATTCTGATCTAGGTGTTGTGAAATGCTCAATCAGTACTAATATTATTAGGACTTTTGGTTCCATTACGATATAAATCCCAGGAACCAGCTTTCCTGCTTTTGATCTTGGTTAAGGAAAATCATGTTGTTATGTTTGGAAGGCATTGATTGCTCTCTTTTACATTTAGCGCTTGGCATGATCCAAGTTGATGATGTTTAGTAGTAGACTGCGGTCGAGGTTGTGTTTTGGTTCTTTGGATGGTTCCATCTACCAACTGAGTAGATACTATTTATAGTTGTTTTCTTATACTCTATAAAAGTATGTTATGTCTGCAGTTGAGAACCATGTTATATCTGCGACAGAGAATACATCTAGTGCAAGTGTTCAAGTGTGTTATAATCATTTCTGCCTGTAAGAGACCACAAAGTACTATATGATTACTTTTTTCTCCCTGTAACAGAATTGTGATTTGGACAAATTCCATTTAAATAAACTATAAATTATTCTCAATGATTTATTTTTGTCTCACCTACAGGAATGGCCGCCACTGTTGAAGTTCATTTTGTCTCATTTTTTAAAGTAAGGCTACCTCAAGCTATAATCCATGAAGCATTTGACCCGCCTATACATCCTGGTTTGATGATCTGAATGTGTGTATACTGAGAAATTAATGCATGACATGGCTCTGATAATCACAAGCCTCTATGGTTTGTATCTGAGCGCTGGACCATGGTGCTGGACAGGGCACTTCGCCCCAAGACCGCTCTTTGGAATTCCAATATACTTGGAGAAAGAGGCAAAAGCTGAGGACCAGGTTGTTCTGAGTATATTTTTCACAAGTATGATTTGGAACATCATGTTATATTCCATATGAAATTTGCCAATGGCGTGTGATGAACCTTGATTCTTTGTACTAAACTATTAGTAAGTGTTTACCACCTCATGCCTTTTGAAATGTTTCCTTTGTAGAGAAGTTGATTGTGGTATTACTTTGACCTATATTGGGTAGTTGTCTATCCTTTATATGGATAAACTTCAAACTTTATTTTCGATTAGTACTTCCTCTCTCATGTTTGCGCTCGTAGTACTGAACTTAGTGTCAAGTGGTTACATTTTGTGGTCTCATGAATTCATTGAACTTGAACTCTCTGTTGCCTTATAATCTCATGACGAGTTAAACTCAGATGGTATCTTGCTTCCTTCTTTTACAAGTGAATGTTTCTTCTTTTATTTTGTTGAATACATATGCTAAACGAGGATTCCTACTAACATGAGCGTTACTTGCTTGATTACATCGTTGGAACTAGCACCCTCACGCCAAGGCGCGATCTGGATCTAGTTAATATTATTTCCTGGTTGTTTCGGCCCTTGAATAAGCATGCTCATGTGAATGTATTTCGACTTCATGCACAACCAGGGGGAGGTTGTACATCCATACAAACACGGGCCATGTGATATGGTTGGTGTTCTGGTTGCCAAACAGATTCATGCCATCGGTACACGCGCCGAGCACGATGTTCCTTGCATCACATTCGAGATACCGATAGAAGCTGTTCAACGCTCTCTACTAGCTTCCATCCTTGACGTCACTAGTAGAAAAGGGGGCATTAGTCCAGGCCGGGTCAGCCCATTAGTCCCGGTTCAATTCAGAACCGGAACCAATGGGGGCATTGGACCCGGTTCGTGAGCCCCGTGGGCCAGCGGGGCCACGTGGGCCATTGGTCCCGGTTCGTCTGGACCTTTTGGTCCCGGTTGGTGGGACGAACCGGGACCAATGTGCCTTGCTCCTGGCCCACCACCATTGGTCCCGGTTGGTGGCATGAACCGGGACCAAAGGTTTCCCTTTAGTCCCGGTTCATACCACCAACCGGGACTAAAGTGTTGGTCCTCGTTGCGGCCAAAGTTTAGTCCCACCTCGCCAACCGAAAGGGGCTCACACCGGTTTATAAGCCCCTCCCTCTCTGCCTTGTTAAGATCCTCTCAAAATGAAAATAGATGCCCTTATACAGGAAATTTGACCTAAATTCATACTGAATTTCTCTGAAGTTAGTAGAAATTTATTATGAATTTAGGTTGAATTTTCTCTATAAGCGCATCTATTCTCATTTCTGAGTATTTTTTTATATAGTTTTTTTCCTGCTATATTTATTTTTTTTCTATTAATTTCTGAGTTGTAATAAGTCATTAAAAATAAAAAAGATTTTAGTAAAGTTAATCACAACTATTTTTTCTTCTATTTATTTCTGAGTAGTTTTTTATATAGTTTTTTTCTTTTCTGCTATATTTATTTTTTCTATTTTTTTCTGTGTGGTAATAAGTCATTAAAAATAAAAAAGAGGCGCAATGCTAGTTAATTCGCTTCAAGCCTTTCGGAATAGTGTAAACTGCACTTCACATAGCTCCGTGCAGTCTACCCTATTGCTCAAGGCTTGAAGCGAACCAACATGCATGTGAGCATTGAGCCTCTTCTATATCGTCTCTGCACTCAGGGCTTATAAACAGCTGCGAGTGCCTCTCGCTTGGCGAGATGGGACTAAAAAAACAGCTGCAGAAAGAATCAACTAAAAAACAGCTGTAGAAAATAAATAAGTAATTAGACGGGTCCATTGGTACCGGTTGGTGGCTCCAAATGGGACAAATGCCCCTCTATAATCTTATGGTTCTGCCCCCGTGATACCATGCCAACTTTCAACTTTCAACCTTTTCAGAGTTCATTTGAAATGCTTTAATGCAGAAAACAAAAGAAAATAAATAATGCAGAAAACAAAACAAAAAACTGAAAAAAAATAAAAAAAATAAAGCAAAAAGGAAAAAAAAGTGTATTCAAATTTGGAAACTAATAGCACTAACAGAAAGTTTATAATTTTTCTAAAACTAAAAGCAAAAAGAATTAAAAAAATAAAGCAAAAAAAAAGAAAATAAATAATGCAGAAAACAAAACAAAAAATCTGGGGAAAAATAAAAATAGCAACAATAAGTATTTTGTTGTAAGTAGAAACAAAATAAAATAAATAAAGCACGAAACAAAACAAAAAAACAAAAAAAGTGTTTTCAAATTTGAGAACTAATGGCACTAACAGAAAGTTTAAAATTGTTCTAAAACTAAAAGCAAAAAGAATTAAAAAATAAAGCAAAAAACAAAAGAAAATAAATAATGCAGAAAATAAAACAAAAATCTGGGAAAAAAATAAAAATAGCAACAATAAGTAAAGAGAAAAAAAGTGCCTCCTACTGGGCCCCCACGGCTTCAATACGACTAGAAACCCACCATGGGCCGGGATTCAGGCCCGCAGGTGGCCCAGTAGGCCCATCAGGCAACGCAGTAGTAAGTAGGCCCGTAAGCCTGCAGTGCAGAGGAGCTCGAGAGGGGTGCGGCAGTGGGGCTTATAAACCACTGCGCGCCCCTCTCAGCTAGCGAGGTGGGACTAAACTTTCGTACCGCACCGTGCCAGCACACGACCATCGGTCCCGGTTAGTGGCTCCAACCGGGACCAATGCCCACCCTTTAGTCCCGGTTGGTGGCACCAACCGGGACCAAAGCCCTCTGCTTCCCGCCCTTTGGGCTGCTGAAAAGTGACCTTTGGTCCCGGTTGGTGGGACCAACCGGGACTAAAGGGGGTCATTGGTCCCGATTGGTGCCACCAACCGGGACTAAAGGCTTTGCTATATAAGGAAAATTTCAAAACCGCATCCCCACTTCGATCTCTCCTCCTCCTCCTCTCGATCTCCCGACGCCGCGCGTCGTCGCCTGCCGCCACCTCGCCGTCGCCGCCCCGCCCCGACGCTGTCGCCGCCCCTCCCCGACGCCGTCGCCACCCCGCCCCGCCCCGACGCCGTCGCCGCCCCGCCCCGCCCCGCCGCCCCGATGTCGCCGCCCCGACACCGTCGCCGCCCCGCACCGCACCTCGTCGTCGCCGTCGACCTCGCCGTGAGCAACGTTTTATGATTTTTGTTAGATTTTTTTTAGATTTTTTTGTAGTTTATAGATTTTTTTGTTAGATTAGATGTGTAGTAATTTAGATATGTAGTTCATAGTATGTTAAATTAGATTGTGTAATTAATTTGTTCATATTGTGTTAGATTTTTTTTCTGTTAATAGATTTTTTGGTGTAATTAATTTGTTCATATTGTGTTAGATTTTTTTTCTGTTAATAGATTTTTGGGTGTAATTAATTTGTTCATATTGTGTTAGATTTTTTTTCTGTTAATAGATTTTGTTTTCTATTAATTTGTCTGTAGTATGTTTGGTGATATTATTGTTAATAGATTTTCTTGGTGATATTTAGATTGTGTTAGTAAGTACCATAACTGAACTAGCTAGTTAGAAAAATATAATTACTATTTTATTTAGATTTTTTTGGTAATATAATTAGTTAGAAAAATATTAGTTAGTTAGAAAAATACTAGTTTATTTTGAGTAAGTACTATATAGTAAGTGCTACTTTGTTTTTAGTAAGTACTACTTTATTTATTTATAGTAAGTGCTTAGTAGTTGAACTAGATAGTTGATTTAATTAATAAAACTACTTTATTTAACTATATATAGAAGTAGTTTGTAGTAAGTGCTACTTTATTTATTTATAGTAAGTGCTACTTTATTTATTTATAGTAAGTGCTTAGTAGTTGAACTAGATAGTTGATTTAATTAATAAAACTACTTTATTTAACTATATATAGAAGTACGTAGTTCTCGCATCAACGTCGGCGATGCCTATCCCGCATCCTCGTCGTCGTCGACTCGGCGGTGGAGGCTTGCTTGATCAGGGCCATGTTCGGGACTGGGCTCCGCCGGGCTGGTATTGGGAGGTGCTACTTTTTGGGGGACGTAGGTTGGTGAGGAGGCAGCCCATTGTTGACCCGATCCTTGTTTGGTGGCGGTCGTGTGGGCTAGTGACGGTGCCGAGGCTTCCGGACACCGCGGAGGTGGTACGTCACCGTGTTAGCGAGGAGGACGAGCACGTCCGTCGCTGCATGGTTGCGTTGGAGGGCAGGTTCGACAATACGTAGCAGGTTCTTTAGGGATCTCACTGGAGCTATGATCCTGTGATCGTTCCTTATCTTTAGGTGTCCACTGCCTGCGATGATACCCGTCGGGCGCTACGGTTCTAGCTGTATTAATTAGCGATGCTATATGTTTTGATAGTATTCGAGGAGTATTCGACGATGTACGGACACAAGAGATGATGTGCTTTTGGTTATAATTGAATGCATGCTAATTTGAATACTACTTTATTTTACGATTTGGTTTTGCTTATTGAATGCTCATATTGAAAAAGTACTCCTACTTTGAATGCTAAAATTGAAGAGCACTCCATGCAGAAATCTAGGAGCCCCCTCCATCACCCACGCCGTCGTGGGGGTAGCTTCTCCTTCATTCCTGTGTGCTAGACAATTTGTTGTAATAATGCACTCGGGAATGAAAGGAGGAGCTACATACCATCACCGATAGTCAACCCGTGATTAATAAAATGATCTAATTTAGGTTTTTAGTACATATATTTAATATTTGAATTATGAACTTAGGCCGGAAATGTCGTACTCGGATGATGAAAACCGCCCGGGGGAGTGCGACTGGTGCCACGATGACCGAGGTATGTGCGACAGGTTCATTGAGCTGGATGAAGATCGACGCTTCAGCATTAAGCTCGAGGAGACCTTCGATGTTCATACAGTACGCAACGACTACAATAGTTTTTTTCGTAATTAAGCACGACTTCAACTATTTTAACGTGTATTTTTCATATTTTCCAATTCGACTAGCTTATCCCATGCTTTGCAAGACGCTATGTCTTGGAGAGGATGGGTTTTGAAGACCATGAAAGTATGGAAATCAAAAAAAATTATCCTAAGTACCCATCATGGTGTGGATTTTCAAGTAAAGTTGTACAATGCTCAGAGTGTAACCCATTTTGGTTGTAAAAATTGGGAAGCACTTTGCAAGATGTATGGTTTTGATGAGGGTATGCTTGTCACCATGGATATTGGTGATCCTACAATCGCGCAAGAGAGACCTACGATTTTCGTCCTTGTGGATACACCTCCAATTCTTCCCCCATGTGATCTTAACATAGTTATTAAGTAATTTATGTTGTTTATTTCAAAATAGTTGACAACTTATTTCCATTGACAACTTATTTTCATTCTTCAAAGAATGTGCGGAAGATGGTAGACAGAACCTACTACACCGAAGGCTCTGAACTAACTTATCAGGAGAAAAATCATCTGCTCGCATTTTGTACTGATCTTGAGAATTAGAATATCTACAATCAAACTCCTCAACATTATGGTCAATACGTGCCACTAGTGCACGTGTTGAACTACAGTAACTACCATGGAGATACCCTGGTAAGATTTTTTACTATTACGACATCCGTGCATCTTTTTGCACACTTCTAAAACTAGTACATCATTGCTAACTACAAAGTTATTACTATGTTTTTCAACAGATAATCCCGAATGATTGTGTGCATCATCTGATGTATACACACGGTAGCCTTCATGTTTTGAACATGCAACCAGGTCTTCCTACGAATCTGAACTGTCCATACCGGGTTTCTAAAAGAAGTGGAGACATGACAATTAAAGAATGGAAAAAATATATGGACAGTCGTAAGGAGCTTCTTGGAAGCAACAATCAGCGAAGGGAAAAAATTGGAGACAGGATGATCGTCATTCTTCATAATGGAGAGTCAGGGTCTATATTGTTTTATGCTATTTTACCTTAAGGGTGTTTAGGTCATGTCCTACCTGATACTAATGATCATGTGCTAAGAGCAATTATGTAGGGTTGGGTCGATGACTATGAGGATGATGATCGTATGACTTATTATTAATAACGAGTAGAAGTTGTATGATGATGCATGATTAGTAGGACTTGTTATTATATATGATGATGTATGATGCGAGCATGCATGAGTTATTATATCAGCTGGTGAAATGAACATATATAACATCAGCGTTGGTAAACCAAGGACGAAGATATAAGAGAGGACACTTCTTTCTATTAGCTAGCCAATAACAACCTAAAAATAACCCCCAAAACCTCTAAAGCAGCCACTTTTCTAAAAAAACATGGACTTTTGGTCCCGGTTGGTGCCACCAACTGGGACCAAAGGCCCCCTGACTGGGCTCGGCGCACAGGGCCACGTGGAGGCACATTGGTCCCGGTTCGTGTTTGAACCAGGACTAATGGGTGGAGGTATTAGTAACGACCCATTAGTCCCGGTTCATGAACCGGGACTAAAGGCCCTTACGAACCGGGACTATTAGGTGTTTTTCTACTAGTGCGTGTCTCAGCTTCGGATCATCTCCATCGTCGGGCTTCTTCCTCTCCGCGTGCCAGCGCATTAGCTTTGCTTCCTTGGGATCTACAAAATACCGCTGGAGACGGGGAGTGATCGGTAAGTACCATACAACTTTCTGGGGACATTTCTTCCCGGCCTTCTTGTATCGAGAAGCATTGCACATCGGACAGCTTGTTTTTTCCGCGTGCTCCTTCCGATAAATTATGCAATCATTGATGCATGCATGGTATCTAACGTGTGGCAGATCAAGAGGGCACATGATCTTCTTGGCCTCATCAACAATAGTAGGACATAGATTCCCCGCGGAAAGAACATCCTTTAGGTACTTGAAATGCTCATCGGGGCTAGTGTCGGTCCATTTGTTTTTAGCTTTCGCCTTCAGAAGTTGGAGCGTGAAACTCAAGAGGGTCACCTCAGGATTGCAACCATCATACAATGAAGTGTTTAAGTCTACCACCAGTTGCTCCAGCTTAGCCTCCTCTCTAGAAGCAGCTCTCTCAGTACTTGTCATCTTGCAAAGCAATGCTTGAACATGAGGGTCCCGCACGATTGAACTTAGTACCGACGAACTCTGCTACGTGGAGTCCATGTCGTTCTCTCCGCCGCCATGTCCGGCCCCTTCTCCTCCGCCATGTCCGACCCCTTCTCCTCCGCCATGTCTGGCCCCTTCTCCGCCGCCATGTCCGGCCTCTTCACTGTCGCCATTATCGATCATCTCTTCGTCTTGCACCGTGTCATCATTGCCTGCCCCGTCAGCGTCCTCAACATCGTCATCCTCATCTTCAATTATCCACCGAGTATAGACATCCATGAAACCAGTCATGAGCAGGTGCGCTTCGACACGACCATCGTTATGGGGGTCGAGCCAAACTATTCCTTTGCATTTTCGACACGGACATAAAACCTCTGTCCGGTTATTTTCTTTCATGTCCTGCACCGGCGACCGCAACCACCTGTCCACCATCGTTCCACTGACCATCGTGAACTCTGCACGGTAATAATAAACAAATTGATTATAAAAATGCGTGCATGCATCAAAGTCATACAAAAATTCGGCATGACCTTCCCTAAAAATAGGACATATATAGATCTGGAGTTTGCCCGGAATTCACCGAAACGGAAATAAATCGACATTTCGGCAAAACATAGGCAACTCAAAAGCACAATTTGGCGTCAACTCATGCCACACACACAATTTCCATCATATCTCCCAATTATCATATCACACACACATGAACAAATTTCTATTTTGCAAAAGCATGAAATTTTAATCACCTCTATCTCGAGATCGAGCACACGATGGAGATGATGATGTAGGGAGATCAAAAGTGCACAAAGCTCTTCTTGACAAAGATAGATCTAGTTAGGGGGCAAATAGGTCACTTAACTAAATGCTACATCTACCTAGCTAGCTAATTTGGGAGGAGACAACTTCAACTAGTGGAGGGGAAGGAAAAAGAGAAAGGAGATGCATTAATGGAGGTGGTGTAGTTAGTTAGGAGTAATGAAGAGAGAGAAAGGTAGGTAGGAGAGGGAGAGTAATGGGGAAAAGTATTGAGGAAGAAGAAGAGTGAGAGAGGGAGGATGTGGGAGGTAGGGGAAAGGGAAGAGAGGAGATGGGGGAGGGGAGGACGGGTGGGGAAAGGTGGTGGGCTGGTGCGGCTTAACAGTAGCGCGGGTCCTAAAACGCGTTGCTGATAAGAAATTAGCAGCAGCGCGCTTCCCGCACAAGCGCTACTGCTAACTAGGACCAACAGTGTGTCCAATTTGAAAATTAGCAGCAGCGACCTCAGAAAAAGCGCGCTGCTACTACAACTTTAGTAGTAGCGCGGGTCGCGACAACGCGTTGCTGCTAAATGTAGGTTGGTGAACACTGTCGGTCGATATTTGTAGCAGCGCGGGTTGCTCCAGGCGCGCTACTGCTAACTCCGTTTCAGTAGCGAGTTTTGCACGCACGCGCTGCTGATAATTAGCAGTAGCGCCTCTTTTTTGAGCCGCGCTGCTGCTAAGATTCTGTGTATAAGGTTTTCCCTAGCAGTGAGAAGCTATAAATTGTTGGGTTTTCTTTCTCCCTCTTTTTTGTTCTCAGCATCCTGGAAATTAGTCTCATCTTTGAGTTGAGGACACGACCTTCGATCTAGAGGGAGGGAAGGATGGTCGCTTCTCCATGAGGTTCCCATCCTACTTCTGTGTATTGACTTTTTGACTTGAAGAAAAATGCTTCAAATGGTTAAACGCCACAGCATCCAACTGTGGACTAAATAAATATTACGCCCCAGATCTTGGTCTACAAGGCAAGTATATATTTTTAGGTTTTGTTTGTTTCTTAGGCAAGCAACGGAAGGCATTCGCCGACCTGAGCTTTCATTCCTCAAACAAAAATTCGCGTAATGATCGGGGAGGGGTGGGGGAACATACGGCGTTGTAGCCCACGCCTGTGGAACTGGGTGAGTTTTACAAGGAGGAGGCTCACAACAAGAAAGGAGAATACGACGTCTGTCCGTGGTGGAGCTGTATACCAGAGGTAGAATTGGAGAGAAATCTTGTCACACAGTTTTGGGCATTTGCCTCGCAAGAAGTCAAAGACAATTCGGTTTCTCGTTTTCAGATCACCAGAGCGTGTGGGAGACACCAACTGAGTATAGTTGAGCTGACCACGGGGCACAGATGGCAGAGAATCAGTTCCACACCTCCAGAGAGATGGGGAGCTAGATGTCATCAGCCAACACATACTCATATTCGATGGAAGGTGGCAGCATGCAACAAAGAAATGAGACAAGGTCTAGAGTATGCAGGAAGAGAATGGACATGTAAAGATCCCATAATCCCAAGACGCTAGGGGAATACAGTTGTCCTAGTTTTTCCATGGCGTAGAACCAAAATGAAAATTTTCATCTCAAGAGGAGCAAAGCTAGCTCATTAATTTTGTTATGATTTATCATTTGATAAGTTCACTTTTATAAATTTCATGACTAATTTATGTTGTTAAATAATGTTGATATTCTAAAATGATATTTTCTAGTGTTAAATTTAGGGACTTTTCTAGTTTCTGTTTGTATTTTTAGTTGCTTTTATACTTGGTTCTTCTCTCTTTCCTTATTCTCGATTCACATCATGTGAACATCTCACTGCATATGGAACACTTTTCTTTCCTCTTTCCCAAGGCGACTTGGGAAAAAATCTTCTTCCCCTCCATCTTCCTCGGCGAGCCTGTGGATTTGCCTCCCCTCCGCCTGCCGCTCCGGCGGCCGGTGGTGGGGCGGAGATTCCTGGTGCCTCGGCTCCGGCTAGTAGGGGCGGCGTTTGGACAGTTGGCAGCACTCCTTCGAGTCGGTCTTCCGGGCTTCGATCCTCCTCAAGTTTGTTCGTTGGGATGGATTAGACGGAGGTCCAGCGTAGATTCCTGTCATCTCCTTCAGGCGGTGAGGTTAGGGTTTCTCCTCGTGCATTCGCGACGACAATAATTGGTGTCAGGTTCTTCAAATCGGTTCAAGGATTCAACGGCGGCGATTATGGCTCTGGGGCGCTGGTCCTTGGGGCCACGTAAACAAAGACTTCCCGGCGGTCATCGACAAGGTTAGGCCGGCTCCGGTATGGGAGCGGCGACAGCGGCGCGTCGGCGGCTTGTTCTGGCAGCGGCAATTATCATTCGATGGTCCATAGAACTCGATGTAATTTTTGTTTTGTTTGAGGTGTGTTGCAACGGGACATATATATTTCAAATATATGTCCTTTGGAGGTACCATGTTAGACATTAATTCCCCACCGAATTTGCATAGATTCTTACCCATACCAAAAAAGTTTATGCCATTTATACGTACATGCATGGACCTGATAGATAGATGGCAAGCTTCATCAAATTCTTGAGTGGGTGAGACAAAGGTGAGAGTGTGAAGTTAAACTTTAATAGTATATATGAATATACTGCCAAATCGAACATCCATAACATCTATTGAGAATATTGAATGGTCAAAACTATAGGTAGAAAATTACTTTCACCAATAATATGATTAAAATTGAACACATTAGTACACAAAAAAAATAAAATAGCCATATGCCAAGTAACAAATTCTTGTCAAGCATAATATTTAGTGATTTTTAATATGATTTAAGTTTGCATTGTCTAAGCGTGCCACTTACCGAGAAATGATCAGATTTTTATATGGTGGTACCTACAATTCTAGGGGCTTCCGCGACATCTCTAGTTCTAGAGAATCTGTGGTCTGAGCTAATTGTGACATCTTCCAGTCTCGATCTGCCTGCAAACAATCCCATGCAATTATAATTTAGTCAATTTAGTGCATACACAAAACCTTTTGAGAATGTAGAGAACAATGATACACATTATCCCAGTAAAACTTAACCTGATAATCTTGTGTGCATATTGAACTTCTACTACTTGGGTTAGTCAAAACAATGCAACTATGCAAAGTAACAAAAACATACCAGTTTAAGGTATCCCAATTAAATAAACCAAAGCAAATCTAGATTGTATCTTCCGGCAAATATCGTATATGTTTACACACAAACAAGATGGATGCTCTAGTAGAATTGAAGTGTACAACTGCTCCAAAAGAAAGAGTGCACTCCTTTACTTGGTAGAAACTCCTATAGTTGTGAATCGTTAACATACGTAGCCATGAGCCATTACTGTACATATGGGAGTGCACTGGTAACAACTTGGAAAGTGCCGCTGCGGTGGACAGTAGAAAAGAGGAAAGCTTTTTTTCCCTACCCGATGTTTCTTATCCTCTCGCATCTGCCTGTTTCTTTTCTCATTCCCTCTCAACTCAACCACAGTGTAACTGAACCGCAACTGTGCAAGTGCAATTTTCCATTTCACAGAGGAGAACAGATCACGCGGGACACCTTTTTTATTTTACTCTGAACTAAAAATACACCATAGACTGACTTGTGCCCAAGTTCCAGAGCAGGCCACGTAACCTCAAAAGAAAGAGAGAAGAGAGAGAGAGAGAGAGAGAGAGAGAGAGAGAGAGAGAGAGAGAGAGAGAGAGAGAGAGAGAGAGAGAGAGAGAGCTGGTCACGCGCTGCAGAGATTTCAGGGGAGGTTAGGCAGCAGAACATGGAAGATGGTAGTTGGCAGGTGGAGGTCCGGTAGAACAGCTAGATTAGAAGACATGGGGCGCGGCGTTGACTTGTGTGGAAAGCTTCCCTGATTCTTACGCAGCTACACAGAGTCTACACAAGAGGACTGCAGAACTTAACCAAGCCCATGCACTAACGAAATTTGCATGCACGACTCCGCCGAGATGGAGGGCTCCCTCTCCACTGCCCAGCTTCATCTCCAACATGGGGACTGCTCTGTGTTGTACTGTAGAACAGAATCTTCAAACACGGCGGTCACTTTGTCCTGAGCCAAACTTTGGTGGACCCAAACCCTAGGTCTTTAGTCTGGGAGAGAGCTGTCAAAGGGAGAGGGGCAAGGGGACAGGTCTGGGTGTAATGGATGAAAGAACCAAAGCTTCACGTGCACCTTCCTTTGCATGCCCACGGATAAGAGTGTTAAATAGTAAATACACACTTGTCATCCATACCTTTCTTCATAGCTGCCCGCGGAACATACCATCAAACACCCATGGCGCTTGGCAGGAAGGGTGGTGTGTACGAACGGGGAGTGGAAGTGTATCTGCGTGGCGCTGGCGCCACCCATGCATGTCCTCCACGGAGCTCCTCATCACCTTTTTCGACGCCGCCGGCTCTTCATCGGCCCGGTCGGGCACCTCTTCTTCTACTGCCACGCCGACCCATTCGCGCTCCCGATCCTCACTGCCTCCCTGCCGCACGCACTCAGCCGCTTCTTACCACTCTCCGGCACCCTATCCCCGCTGCTGCTCCTACTCCAGTGACCACGATGTCCTGGCCTTGGTCCTCGTCCAGTCTCAGGAGCATGACTTGGACCTAATTCTGATGCACCCGCTCTTAGGGTTGTCCCGGCTCACGAAGGACGGTGCTTTCATGCTTGCTGCTGTGCAGGCCACCGTGTTCGGTGTTCCCCAGCCACGGCATTTGCATCGGCATCTGTACACGAAGCCGCCTGAGATGATGCGTCCGCCACACTCTTCTTCCGGGCATGAGCCGCTGCATGCCACCTCGGCAGCCTCATTGGTAACCTAGCCGTTCCACCAGCATTGGTGGTTAACAGCTCCCTGTCGCCGACCCGCTCGGCAAGACGCTCCCCGGGATGACCCGCCTTGAGTTCGGCACTCTTCCACCACCAGCACAACACATGGACACGCCCTCACCAGTGTCACGTTCGTCCTGCTGATGGGTGACCATATCGATGGGATCAAGCCATCAAGGACGCGGTGGTGGCGTGCATGTCGTTGACTCGTCGCTCACGGCGGCTCAACTCTCGCATCCATCTCTCTAAGCTCCTCGTCGTCTTCGCCGATCACGGCCTCCATCAGGACCATCTTCCGCTACTTCTGCCGGAGCTCCCGCCCTCGGTGCGGCACGTCCGCAACCGTGGCCCACAGCATACGTACAGCCGGAGGTTTGAAGCAAGGAACTATAGTCGGTGGAGGATTCCCAAACATGACATGGTTTGGAGAAAGGAATTGTACTCCGTGGAGGATTCTAAAACGTGACGAATTCCACTTGCGATGAGATGGTCTGTGGGCAACATACGAAAGAGAACATGAGGCCCAATCGTGAAAGAAAAGAGAAACCTTCCTCGTTTTAAATCTCAGCCGTCAATCTTTGAGGTTTACGCAAAATTAACGATATAAAAGGATGACTTATGGAGAACTATGAAATGCTCCATCCTTTAATATTAGGTAAAGATCTGATCATTTTCGCAAAAATAAACATTTCACTACATATGTTCATCTCTTTGCTTCTTCCCACACATTTGATATGGACATGTACTAGTATTCTTGGTTCTAACAAAAAAAATGAACAAGATAAGATATCATCGGTTCAAAATGGGCCAACACAGTGTGTGATGTGTTGTTGATGTACTAGTGTTTGAACCAACATGGACAAACAATTGTAAGGGAAACACACATGCATAGTTTTGGAAAAGAAGAAGATTAGTCTTTAAGCTAAGCATGTGACGTGACATGGCCCGACTAGACGGGCAATGTCTTCTCTACTTATTATTATTATTATTATAGCAAAAAGGCCCGTGCGTTGCAACGGGTGAACAAAATTCTTGCACATACCTGGCGACACATCGATCTTGTCACTTCTCCCGTTTGTCGATGGTGGTCATGTATTCCACCTAATCACGGTAAACACTTCTCCCGTTCGTCAATGATGGTCATGTATTCCACCTAATCATGGTAAACATGATCAATTCCAAGGTGACGAGGTTGGCCATTACACTATAGCATGCTGCCTCCGCGTGCCCCTTTTTTCACCGACTTGTAATTCTGTGGATGACATGTCCCATTAATATATACATGAGTATAATTAGACTGTAATATTGTAAGGTACACAGTTTTACTATTGTTTACTTATGTATTAATCAAATAAATGCATACCATTTTCTTCCATGCTGGAAAAAAAAATACTAACTTGAGATTGTTGAAGCTCTCCTCTCAGTACACGCGATGCAACAAATACTATAGCACAAAACAGTCATGAAAAATATAATCACTTTTGCCAGTCCACGTATCAAAGGAATCAACATCATTCTATTCTGATAGACAATTTAAAGTTGGGAAATATTCTTCTACTCAAACAATAAATAGTATGCAAATTCACTAAATATACGTAGTGTAATTGTGTTTCACTAATGTGCGGTCGGAAATATAATCAATGCTTTGAGAAGTCTATACAATGATTATAACCCTTCGTTCAATTATGCAGAGGAAGGATAAGTAAAATGTTCATGATCAGGAGGCAAGACAGTTCAGGAGACAACCTCTGTGGTCTGCGTCATCCGCCGTGTGCAGTGGAGCCGGCGTCGCGTGCATCGGTAGCTCTGGTCCTCACGAGTGCCTGTTCCTCGTCAATCTGTCCGCAAGGAAACCAATACAAAAGCTTAGGTAGCTAGCTTTGTACACAAGCGTTGCCTTGAACTCATGGTCTGGATGAAGCGATACAAAAAAATTTCTTGCTCTGGATGCACAAGCTATATTAAACATACCATTACGCACCGGAGGCGGGCAGGATTTTTTTGCTTGAGCTTTTGAAAATTCAGGTGTCTACACTGTCAAATCGACGTACCGTGCTTTCGTGAATCAGAACGAGCGCCATGCTCTAGAGGAAGGGATGGTTACCGGTGCCTCAAAATCAGATCAGCAGATGTGGACATCTCTATGGAAGCTCAAAGTGGTGCCTAAGGTCAGAGTCTTCTGGTGGAGAGTTCTTCGCGGGATCCTCCCTGATGAAGCAACCCTTAAGCACAAACATATCAAACCTCTTAGTCTATGCAATGTTTGCCTGGCCAAAGAGGAAGATCTTATGCATGCATTGGTGTCTTGCTCCCATGCACGCAGATTTTGGGATGAAGCGCAAACCTGGTTTGGCTTTCGACTATCGCGCTTGCACCCTGCCACCTGGGCGCGTGACATTCTATGTGATGATCGTTTCTCGGATCATGTGAGGGAGCAGATCGTGTCAGTGATGTGGGCTATCTGGCAGTCGCGGAATCGATGGACTCATGAGAAGGAACACGTCGGTCCAGTTTACTCCATTCGCCGCATTCGAGAGGATCTGGCCTTGCTAGAGATTCCTATAAAGCAGGACACCCTATTGCCAGGACATGGTTGGCGTCCTCCAGAAGAGGGACTTGTCAAGATTAATGTCGATGGTGCAATCAATTCGGAAGCGGGACTAGCCGGAGCTGGTGGTGTTGCTCGTTCTGCTAAGGCGTTGCTAGCTTCCTGGTCCAAACCGCATGTCGGTGTTACGGACCCCCTCATTGCGGAGGCCTTGTCACTACGAGAGGGAGTTCTCTTTGCTCGTCTTCGAGGCTATGCACATGTGATATTGGAATCCGATTGTCTGGAGATAGTGAATCTCTGGAACACTCAACACGGCTCTCGTTCGGTTGTGACTCCGTTACTAGTAGAGATTGGAGAGCATGCTTTGTTTTTTGATTCTTTTGTAATTCAGCATGTACACAGGTCTGCTAATCTCCCGACCCATCTTTGTGCAAAGCATGCCAGCACGTTGATGGTGACCGAGACTTGGTTAGACTCTGCACCCTCGTTCCTGATCAGTAGCCTGATGGCTGACGATCCTAGGAGCGTTTTTGTTTAAATAAAGCTCTCACAATTCCCCGCCAAAAAAAGTGAAGCTATCTCGGCCTTATGATCGGATTAAGCACCCCGGCCTGTGTTGTGAGGCCCGTTCCACATGCCCGCGAGCGGAGGAGTGAAGGACAGCTGGGTTCGGGAAGCAACGTCAGCGAACAACACAACGCCACCACGTACAGCATCTGTCCATCCTAGTTGAGTGCCCAGAAGTCCGTAACTCCAACCGCAGCACAGCCGCGCGTCCAATTATTTTTGACACAAACCCAGATAGCTCTCTCTCACACTTGCTCGAATGTAGGTGGAAGAAGAAGAGGAACACAAATATATCCGACCCACAAACGCCCCGCCGTCCGAACGGCGCCTCGGCTGCACGAACGGCCTTCCTTTTCATTGAGCACGAATTCTGGCTTGGCACATACCGCGGCATCTTGATCAGTACAAGGGGAGGGGGTTTTATACCCAGACGCACACACACGACCCAGCCGCCACACCGGCCACTAACTCCATGCACTAAGCTAATCACAACATGCACGTCTATCCATGATGACCGGCTGCTTCACAGCTTGTGTGGCCAACTAAGAGGGTGTTTGTTTCCAGAGATTTATTAGTTTAGGGACTTAAAAAAGTCCCTATAAATCCCATCTAAACCAAACAGGAGGGACTTATAGGGACTTAAAGTGGGCATTTAGGACTTATGTAATAAGACTCTCAAAAAGAGTCTTATAGGGACTTATAGTTATAATATGGTCTTTTAGTCCATGTTAAGTCCCAGGAACCAAACAGGTAGGGATTTTTTAGGAACTTGGGACTTATAAGTTGGGACTAAAAAAATCCTAACACTTATGAACCAAACATAGCCTAACTTATCCATGCATGACTAGATAACCAAGTAGCACTAACTACTTCTATCTACGTGCACACTCAACACTCTACGACCGCACAACCTGTGCCACGATCCACATGCAGTGCCCAACTACTCGGTCCACCCTGCTGCTCGACATGGACGACTCCGCCATCACCAGCCGGCCATGACTCGACCAACAGATCGCAACGGCCCCTGCGCATGCAGCTCCTCCACGCCACGAACGCAAGCAGGGGCTCACGCCGGGACACACATGCGCTATGGACTCGACCTGCCCATCTTCACGCCGGTCGCCATTACCATGTGCATCGCTTATTGCCAACACTCACCTCCTCCGCCACCGTCGGAGTTGTTGCAGCTTCCGTCATTGTCGTCGTCACGAGCGGGACCTAGCCCGCGGACCCGATCTAGTGCAACGCCGGTCGCACCGTGCTCTGTCACGACTCCGGCGACACACGCCGAGCTCCTTCTCCGCTGGCGACACACGCCTGGCGTCCCTCGGCTCCCACACATCCCGCGCGCATCCGATGCGACCGACGAGCCCGACCGCACTAGTGCATCCCGCATGTCCCGCGCGCACCCGGCGCGTCCGACGAGCCCGACCACACCAGTGCGTCCCGCACGTCCCGCACACCTGACGCTCACCGCGCGCCGCCTCCGCATCCACCCTGGCAGCCACCAGCGACAAACGCCGGAAGTATGTAGCCGAACTCGAGCACGGACTCGAGCACAATGGCGATATACGCCTCTTCCCAACGTCAACCGCACGCTCGTACGTGCGCCCCGCGGTCCCGATGAGCCCGAAGCATACAGTGCGCACCCATAACACGCACCGGTCGCGCCCGGCTCACCGCCACAGCTTATTGCCCTGCACCGTTGCGGCCTCAACCGCAGCGCAGCACCTCCATGCCGCCATGCCGCTGTGTGTCGTTGAGGCCGCCATCATGCATGTCCTCCGCGGCCTCCTCACCGTGCCGCCGCAGCCACCGCGGCCTCCTCGCCGCGCTGCGCACCTCCATAGACCGACACACGGCCCGGAGCATCGCGCAGCCGCAGGCGAACTCCGCCACCGCCGGCACGCCTCCGACAAGGAGAACGACGCCCAAGATGAACCAGCTCTGATACCAATTATTGGGACAAACCCAGATAGCTCTCTCTCACACTCGCTCGAACGTAGGTGGAAGAAGAAGAGGAACACAAATATATCCCGCGCACAAACGCCCCGCCGCCCAAATGGTGCCTCGGCCGCACGAACGGCCTTACTTTTCATTGAGCACGAACTCTGGCTCGGCACATACCGCGGCATCTTGACCAGTGCAAGGGGAGGGGTTTTTATACCCAGACGCGCACACACGACCTGGGCACTAACTCCACGCACTAAGCTAAGCACAATATGCACATCTATCCATGATGACCGGTTGCTTCACAGCTTGTGTGGCTAACTAACTTATCCATGAATGACTAGATAACCAAGTAGCACTAACTACTTCTATCTACATGCACACTCAACACTCTACGACCGCACAAGCTCCGCCACGATCCATATGTAGCGCCCAACTACTCGGTCCACCTGCTGCTCCAAATGGAGGACTCGGCCATCACCAGCGGGCCGTGACTCGACCAACAGATCGCAACGGCCCTGCGCATGCAGCTCCTCCACGCCACGAACGCAAGCAGGGGCTCACGCCGGGACACACATGCGCCACTGACTCGACCTGCTCATCTTCACGCCTGTCGCCGACACCATGTACATGGCTTATTGCCAACACCAATCTCTTCAGAATGGTACATACCTCTTGGATTGGTTCGCCTTCCTTTCCCCGTGTCCACGTGCCTCCAGGCGTTCTCTCCTCGTCCACGTGGGATCGGCCTCAGCGCGCCTCCTCAACCGGCCGCTCCGCTCTCCCCATGGGATCACCCTCGGCACGCCTCCTCAACAGGCCGCTTCGCGTGTTGCTTCTCCTCCTCCGGCCGCTCCGTCGTCCATGTGGGATCGGCCGTCCGTTTCGTGTTTTGCTTCTCCACCTCTACGGCATCGACCGCCTCCCTCTTCTCTGATATTTATCATAGGGTTTTTTTTTGAACACAGTACAGACGCAAGCACTCATATACACGCGCATACACTCACCCATATGAATGCACACACACACACCCTACCCCTATGAGCACCTCTGAAAGACTGAGCCGACATATCATCTTGAAATTTACGAAGTCACCGTAGGCACCTCGTCGTCGACGGGAACGTCTCCTTCCACTGAATGCGCATCGCCGGAAGTCTTTGAATAAATCCAGGAATAAATGCGAGCACCAGGATTTGAACCCTGGTGGGTTGGGGATACCACAGTCCCTCTAACCATCCAACCACAGGTTGGTTCGCATTTATCGTAGGGGTTAGGGTATTACCAGCTTGACACTACATAAAACATACATACGTATAAAACCCGACCATGGAACTGTCTAGATGGAGGTACGTGTATGAGTCAGACATGAAAGAGAAAAATGAATTAAACCAATGTTTTTGATGGACAGACGGGTAGATGGTCAAATTACGAAAACCACAGGGACATTTGTGTAAAAAGGACACGACGGTGATCCCGACGGAGTCAATGCGTGCTTTATTATTATAGGGAAAGTACCTAAAAGAAACGCAATGTTCTGTTTCCCCTCTTACGTCCACCGCTCTTCGTCCAACCCTCTCCTATGAACCCCCCTCTCCCCTCCAACTATTTTCTTTTCTCCCTCCACCTGTTTTCTCCCAACCGGTTTTCTCCCAGCCGATTTTCTTTTCTTCCTCCAACCGACTCTATCTTTGGTAAACAAATAATTAACGTAATAAGGTAACCAAACGCAATCAATCGAAACACAATCAATTCATTCATGAGGGTGATCAATCGGTAAACGGTATAACAAAACGGAGCGCTATCTCTGACGATTTTCTTGCTCCCGATATTTTTGCATGCGATAATGGTTCTAGCCAATCGGTAAACAAATCAGAAGGAAGCAATCACATGTATGTAGGGAAGATAATCATGGAGATTGCAGGGTGGTCAAGGACGTGCGTCACATGCAGGAAGAAATTCCCGAGTTCAGCGGAAGAGAAGGAAATAAATCTCTAGGCTGTGCATATATCTCTTTCTTCTCTCTCTGGCACTAGACACATGCAGTATTGCACAAGTAGTTGTAGGCAAGAAATTGCCTCGATCATCACGAGCAACAGCATCCTGAAAAATAATCCGCATGAAATGACGCATCGACATTAATTTTTACAGCTCCCTCCAGTGGCTTCTTCCACTGATGACTGATTGTACATATCGGTTGATTTGGTGTGTATGCTCATACGAAATTGGTGTGCAAAACTCAGATAGATATAGATGTTTGTTCCGGTGTCTCGACTGAATCCCCATTAGTTACTTAGCGCCTCTGCCACCAGATAAACCACATCGCAACCAAGACGAGTTCAGCCATTGGCAGCTCATGAATCATGGTACGCATGCGGACCAGAATTTCCAAAGTTATAGAACCGATCGATTTTGAGGCGCGGCTCTTGTACTATCATTCTGTAATCCTAACTCAGACCAAACATCTAATGCCCGTGCGCATGTAAAAAGGCAGTGTTGTATGTCCTCTAATCCGATCCTGCAAGCGGACATTGCGGAACCACGGGTATATGCCTACCTGCCAGAACGCGGAGGCACGGCAAGACCCCCTTTAGGACTTTCGAACCAAAATGTTTGATTTTCCCCGGAAGCCGCAGTTGCCACAGATCTTTCCAAACCACATTAAGGTTAGCAGTACCTGGGCTATTCGAGTTTGAGTAATGATGCCCAAACTGATGATCAAACTCCACCTGATATGCCGAGCGGACAGAGAAGGTTCCGGACCTCGTAAAGTGTCAGGCTACAAAATCTTCAGCTGCCTCAACATGTAGGGAAATCTGTAATATTCTATGTACATCAACCGGTGAAAACACACTACACAACAGTGCCTCATCCCACTGTCTAGTATGGGGATCAATAATCCCTGCCACCTTTGTTAACATAATTCCTCCTCTAGGGGTAATAACTTTTCTCGACTCCCTAGATGGAATCCACAGATATTCCCAAATATTGATGTGTGAGCCAGATCCAATTCGCAATATGCAGCCCCTTTTTAAAGTCTGAACCCTGGCTAAAATACTTTGCCATATAAATGAAGACCCTTTCTTCAGTCCCGCTTTTAGGATGTCCCCGGTAGGGTAGTATTTTGCATTCAAAACTCGTGCACACAAAGAGTCCAGATTTTGAAGAAGTTGCCAACACTGCTTTGCTAACATATATAGCAAGATTAAAGTTGTGAAGGTCTCTAAACCCCAATCCACCTTTCTTCTTTGTGACACACATTTTCCACCACGCAAACCAATGCATTTTCCTCTTTTATTCTCCATCTCCCCACCAGAAACCCGATATTTCATCGGTAATTGATTTACATATTCCTTTAGGCAACTTAAAAACTGACATAGCATAAGATGGAATTTCCTCTGCTACGGATTTCAAAAGAATTTCTTTACCTTGAATTGATAGAAACTTTTTTTTCCATCCCTTCAATCTCTGACAAATTCTATCAACTAGATGCTGAAAACAATCGCTCCGGTCCACACCAACCATAGTTGGCAAGCCAAGGTACTTATCTAACAGAGCTTCAGTTAAAATATCCAGTATAGCACAAACACTCTCCCTGGTATTAACTCCAGTATTCGGGCTGAAGAAAATACTGAATTTTGGTGTACTCACTCTCTGTCCTGAAGAAGTACAATATGTATCAATAATCCTCTTCGAAGTGTGAGCATTCAGGTCAGTTTCTCTAATCAAAATCAAGGAGTCATCGGCAAACGACAGATGAGAAATAGAGGGTGCGTTTCTGGGTACTTTTATACCTTCAATCTCACCAATGTCTTCCTCATGAGCCAGCATACTCAAGAACCCTTAAAAAAATCAAAAATAGGTAGGGCGATACAGGATCTCCCTGTCACAATCCTCTAGTTGGAGTAAATTCTTCCATTTCTGTATCATTGAATCTGATTCTATAGCTCACAGAGGAAACACACTCCATAATTAACTCAATCCATTGTGCATGAAATCCCAGCTTTTCCATTATCCGCCTTAGAAAGCCCCACTCTACCCTGTCATAGGCTTTCATCATATCTAATTTTACAGCATAAACACCATTAGAGCCATGTGACTTTTTCTTAATTGTATGGAAACACTCATAAGCTACCAGCACATTATCAGTGATTAGCCTGCCTGGTACAAAGGCACTCTGGGTAGAAGATATTACCTCTGGTAGGATTTTCTTAAGCCTGTTGGCCAACATGTTAGAAATAATCTTATAAACCACATTACACAAGCTAATAGGTCTGGATTGAGTTATTACCTCAGGGCTATCGACTTTAGGTATTAGCACAACATTTATCGAATTCCATCCATTTGGTATCTTTTTATGATTGATCGCAGCAAGCACTTCTTTAGTCACCTCATCTCCCATAATATGCCAAAAGTGCTTGAAGAAAACAGCATGAAGACCATCCGGACCCGGAGCCTTCATCTCACCTATATCAATGAGAGCTTTCTTCATTAGCCTGTTCATATAGGGTGCAATCAATAGCCCGTTCATCTGTGGTGTGACCACTGGTGCAATCAATAGTCTTTCTTCATTGCAGCTTCATGTTTCATATCGGTGGTCAGATTGGCCGGTGGTGCCCGCATGATATATGGGTTGGGTTGTATCGGTTTTAGGCTGACATATGACCAGGTTGGCACGTTCCACCATATCCTGTACTACAGGTGAGGACCAGGTTGTTCCCCACGCCGGCGGGCCGTTCCACAGGAGCCGGAGTAGTGACTACACGACAACGAGAGGGTCGGAAGCCACGTTCTACGACCTGCTTCGCCGCGTCGAGGACCTTTGTGTCGTTTCCGATGGCAACGACAGCAACGGCGCCAACGCCTGCGAGTGCCTGTGGTAACCCGCGCTTCTGAGCGGGTGGGGACATGAGCGGCTGGAGTATGGCCGCATAGTGGGGTTGGCCGCTGGACCGGGCGGACGCGGCATCTCGGCGAGCCCTGGTCACCTACCTCTCTTGCTGTCGCGTATGCTACCGGACAGAGGTGGAAGAATAAGAGGTGTTCTTTTCTTTAGCTCGAACTCTGGCACACACCGCACCATGATCAGTACAGGGGAGGGGCTTTATACGCAGGCGCACACACACACAATGCCGTGCGCCTCCACTCTTGCAAGCGTGCGCTATCCGCATGCTCCAGCCCGCGCCCACGACGCGCTTTGATGCGCTCAACGCAGCCGGGCTGCAACAGATCGCCACGAGCACCCCCGCCACTATCGCCAACTATCCTAGCCTTACGATGGCGGATCAAGTGCACGCACATGGTGTCAGAGACGCATGCACACACGCACACTTGCCACAGCCATGGACGGGGACACGGACAAGTGCCCGGCTCGATCAGCGCACACACACTGATCACTGCCATGGGCTTATTACCGGAAAAGGCTTTTGCCCCGCTTTATATATAAAGCAATAACAAACAACAATCCGATACAAAAGCACAACACCACAAGTCACTCACACACCCAACGCAAAGATACAAAGACACTGAGCGCATCAACACCACCCCAAGCATTACAAGAGCAGCCGGGTCCTCGATAGTGAACACACCACCGCGAAGAGATGAAACCGCATACGACGAACCATGGGCTCCAAGGCGACGCCTTTAGGAAGGATACGACAACGGAACGCCACCACCGCATGACCCGAGGGTCAGAGTTTCCCCTAGAGCAACACAATGGGCAATGATGACCGCGACGACGCCTTCAATAAGGGAACGAGCTTCGCCGCTGCCGGTCCGTCTGTAGATAGAATAGGTTTTCACCCCGGCCAATACTCACCGCCACCGAATGCCACACCCCTGCGACCATGTCGCCCACGCGACCATGGTCACTGGGCAGCACCAAACCACGGGCTTTGCCTAAGATCACCGTGACACCACCACCAGGGCCGCCGCCCCAGCATCCAAGACCTCAACGCCACCTCACACGCCACCCACCGCTACCCCAACCAAAGAGACGAGTGGAAAGTCCCCGCCTTTAGCACCCCTGAGCTCCCCCTAGCGCCGAGACCCAATAGGCCGGCCGAAACTGGCCTCCATCGGCTCATCCTGCCGCCGGGCGTGAGACGAGCTCGATCCTGCTGTCGGGCGCGAGACGAGCTCGATCCTGCTGCCGGGCGTGGGACGAGCTCGGTCCTGCTGCCAGGCGCGGGACGAGCTCGGTACTGCTACAGGGCGCGAGACGAGCGATGGACCGGAACTGGGAGAGGGCCAACCCTTCAATGAAGGTAGCGCCCGAACGACGATGAGAGGAATCGAAGGTGACAAGGGCTCTCACCGACCGGCCGATGCCGAAGAAGACCAGCCGCCGCCGTGAAACAACCCAGACCACTGCCATGAGCCACCACCACGCCGTGGCAGCCCACATACACAATGGGACCCCAAGGGGCAGCCCCGGGCCGTTCTACAGCAGGAACGCCGCCACCCTCACCGCCAAAGGTCGCCGCACGCAAGGGCCGCCTGAAGCCCACACCTCCGCAAGCGCCACCACTAGCACGAACCACCACCACCCCTGCGCCGCCACCCGCTGCCGCACCACCGGACGCAGGCAACCGCCGCCCAAGCCACAGCAGCCCCGCCACCACCTCGCCGGGCCCGCGCTGCCATGCCAGATCCGCGACGGATCCGCATGTTGGGGAACGTAGTAATTTCAAAAAAATTCCTACGTACACGCAAGATCATGGTGATGACATAGCAACGAGAGGGGAGAGTAATGTCCATGTACCCTCGTAGACCGTAAGCGGAAGCGTTATGACAACGCGGTTGATGTAGTCGTACGTCTTCACGATCCGACTGATCCAAGTACCGAACGTACGGCACCTCCGAGTTCAGCACACATTTAGCTCGATGACGATCCCGGGCTCCGATCCAGCAAAGCTTCGGGGATGAGTTCCGTCAGCACGATGGCGTAGTGACGATGATGATGTTCTACCGGCGTAGGGCTTCGCCTAAACTCCGCGACGATATGACCGTGGTGGAATATGGTGGAGGGGGGCACCGCACACGGCTAAGGAACGATCCGTAGATCAACTTGTGTGTTCTAGGGCGCCCCCCTGCCCCCATATATTAAGGAGAGAGGGGGGAGGCCGGACGGCCCTTGTGGGCGCGCCAAGGAGGAGGAGGAGTCCTCCTAGTAGGAGTAGGACTCCCCTTTTCCTACTCCTACTAGGAGGGGGAAGGAAGGGGAAGAGGGGGGAAGGAAAGAGGGGCGCGCCGCCCCCCTCCTAGTCCAATTCAGACCAGAGGGAGAGGGGGCGCGCGGCCCACCCTGGCCGCCCCTCTCTCTTTCCACCAAGGCCCATGTGGCCCATTATCTCTCCCCGGGGGGTTCCGGTAACCCTCCGGCACTCCGGTTTTCTCCGACAATGTCCGGAACACTTCCGGTGTCCGAATATAATCGTCCAATATATCAATATTTATGTCTCGACCATTTCGAGACTCCTTGTCATGTCCGTGATCACATCCGGGACTCCGAACAAACTTCGGTACATCAAAACTTATAAACTCATAATAAAACTGTCATCGTAACGTTAAGCGTGCGGACCCTACGGGTTCGAGAACTATGTAGACATGACCTAGAACTATTCTCGGTCAATAACCAATAGCGGAACCTGGATGCCCATATTGGTTCCTACATATTCTACGAAGATCTTTATCGGTCAAACCGCATAACAACATACGTTATTCCCTTTGTCATCGGTATGTTACTTGCCCGAGATTTGATCGTCGGTATCCAATACCTAGTTCAATCTCATTACCGGCAAGTCTCTTTACTCGTTACGTAATGCATCATCCCGTAACCAACTCATTGGTCACATTGCTTGCAAGGCTTATAGTGATGTGCATTACCGAGAGGGCCCAGAGATACCTCTCCGACAATCGGAGTGACAAAACCTAATCTTGAAATATGCCAACTCAACATGTACCTTCGGAGACACCTGTAGTACTCCTTTATAATCACCCAGTTACGTTGTGACGTTTGGTAGCACCCAAAGTGTTCCTCCGATAAACGGGAGTTGCATAATCTCATAGTTACAGGAACATGTATAAGTCATGAAGAAAGCAATAGCAACATACTAAACGATCAAGTGCTAGGCTAATCAAATGACAACACATGTCTATGGTTAGGAAACATAACCATCTTTGATTAATGAGCTAGTCAAGTAGAGGCATACTAGTGACTATATGTTTGTCTATGTATTCACACATGTATCATGTTTCGGGTTAATACAATTCTAGCATGAATAATAAACATTTATCATGAAATAAGGAAATAAATAATATTTTTATTATTGCCTCTAGGGCATATTTCCTTCGGTCTCCCACTTGCACTGGAGTCAATAATCTAGTTCACATCGCTATGTGATTTAACACCAATATTCACATCTGCATGTGATTAATACCCATAGTTCACATCATCATGTGATGAACACCCAAAGGGTTTACTAGAGTCAATGATATAGTTCACATCGCTATGTGATTAACACCCAAAAGAGTACTAAGGTATGATCATGTTTTGCTCGTGAGAGAAGCTTAGTCAACGGGTCTGTCATATTCAGAGCCGTATGTATTTCGCAAATATTCTATGTCCACAATGCTCTGCACGGAGATACTCTAGCTAATTGCTCCCACTTTCAATATGTATCCAGATTGAGACTTAGAGTCATCTGGATTGGTGTAAAAGCTTGCATCGTTGTAACTTTAATGACGGGCTCTTTTATCACCTCCATAATCGAGAAACATCTCCTTAGTCCTCACTAAGGATATTCTTGACCCATGTCCAGTGATCTACTTATTAGATCAAAATTGTATTCCTTTGCCAAACACAGAGCAAGGTATACAATAGGTCTGGTTCACAGCATAGCATACTTTATAGAACCTATGACTGAGGCATAGGGAATGACTTTTCATTCTCTTTTTATTTTCTGCAATGGTCGGGTCTTGAGTCTTACTCAACTTCACACCTTGTAACACAGGCAAGAACTCCTTCTTTGACTGTTCCATTTTGAACTATTTCAAAAATTTATCAAGGTATGTACTCATTGAAAAACCTTATCAAGCGTCTTGATCTATCTATATAGATCTTGATGCTCAATGTGTAAGCAGCTTCGTCGAGGTCTTGCTTTGAAAAACTCTTATTCAAGTATTCTTTCATGCTATCCAGAATTTCCATATCATTTCCAATTAACAATATGTCATCCACATATAATATTAGAAAAGCTACAGAGCTCCCACTCACTTTCTTGTAAATACAGGCTTCTTCAAAAGTCTGTATAAAACTATATGCTTTGATCAACTCATCAAAGCATATATTCCAACTCCGAGATGCTTGCACCAGTCCATAGATGGATCGCTGGAGCTTGCACAATTTGTTAGCACCTTTAGGATTGACAAAACCTTCTGGTTGCATCATATACAACTCTTCTTTAAGAAAACCATTAAGGAATGCAGTTTTGTTTATCCATTTGCCAGATTTCATAAAATGTGGCAATTGCTAACATGATTCAGACAGACTTAAGCATAGATACGAGTGAAAAACTCTCATCGTAGTCAACACCTTGAACTTGTCAAAAACCTTTTGCGACAATTCTAGGTTTGTAGATAGTAACACTATCAGTGTCCGTCTTCCTCTTGAAGATCCATTTAATCTCAATGTCTCGCCGATCATTGGGCAAGTCAATCAAAGTCCATACTTTGTTTTCATACATGGATCTTATCTCAGATCTCATGGCCTCAAGCCATTTTGCGGAATCTGGGCTCACCATCGCTTCTTCATAGTTCGTAGGTTCGTCATGGTCTAGTAACATAACTTCCAGAACAGGATTACTGTACCACTTTGGTGCGGATCTTACTCTGTAAGACCTACGAGATTCTGTAGTAACTTAATCTCAAGTTTCATGATCATCATCATTAACTTCCTCACTAATTGGTGTAGTAGTCACAGGAACAGATTTCTGTGATGAAATACTTTCCAATAAGGGAGCAGGTACAGTTACCTCATCAAGTTCTACTTTCCTCCCACTCACTTCCTTCGAGAGAAACTCCTTCTCTAGAAAGGATCCATTTTTAGCAACGAATCTTGCTTTCGGATCTGTGATAGAAGGTGTACCCAATAGTTACCTTTGGGTATTCTATGAAGACGCACTTCTCTGATTTGGGTTTGAGCTTATCAGGTGAAAACTTTTTCACATAAGCATCGTAGCCCCAAACTTTTAAGAAACGACAACTTTGGTTTCTTGCCAAACCACAGTTTATAAGGCGTCGTCTCAACAGGTTTTGATGGTGCCCTATTTAAAGTGAATGCAGCTATCTTTAATGCATAACCCCAAAATAATAGTGGTAAATCGGTAAGAGACATCATAGATTGCACTATATCCAATAAAGTACTGTTATGACGTTTGGAAACACCAATAAGCTATGGTGTTCCAGGTGGCATGAGTTTGTGAAACTATTCCACATTGTTTTAATTGAAGACCAAACTCGTAACTCAAATATTTGTCTCCGCGATCAAATTGCAGAGACTTTATTTTCTTGTTATGATCAATCTCCACTTCACTCTGAAATTCTTTGAACTTTTCAAATGTTTCAGACTTGTGCTTCATTAAGTAGATATACCCATATCTGCTCAAATCATCTGTGAAGGTCAGAAAATAACGATACATGCCGCGAGCCTTAACACTCATCGGATCGCATACATCGGTATGTATTATTTCCAATAAGTCAGTAGCTCGTTCCATTGTTCCGGAGAACGGAGTTCTAGTCATCTTGCCCAAAAGGCACGGTTCGCAAGCATCAAATGATTCATAACCAAGTGATTCCGAAAATCCATCTTTATGGAGTTTCTTCATGCGCTTTACACCGATATGACCCAAACGGCAGTGCCACAAATAAGTTGCACTATCATTATCAACTTTGCATCTTTTGGCATCAATATTATGAATATGTGTATTACTACGATCGAGATGCAACAAACTATTTTCATTGGGTGTATAACCATCGAAGGTCTTATTCATGTAAACAGAATAACAATTATTTGTTGGAAATATGCCCTAGAGGCAATAATAAAAGCATTATTATTATATTTCTTTGTTCATGATAATTGTCTTTATTCATGCTATAATTGTATTATCCGGAAATCGTAATACATGTGTGAATAACAGACACCAACATGTCCCTAGTGAGCCTCTAGTTGACTAGCTCGTTGATCAATAGATAGTCATGGTTTCCTGGCTATGGACATTGGGTGTCATTGATAACGGGATCACATCATTAGGATAATGATGTGATGGACAAGACCCAATCCTAAGCATAGCGTGAGATCGTGTAGTTCGTTTGCTAGAGCTTTTCTAATGTCAAGTATCTTTTCCTTTGACCATGAGATCGTGTAACTCCCGGATACCGTAGGAGTGCTTTGGGTGTATCAAACGTCACAACGTAACTGGGTGACTATAAAGGTGCATTACAGGTATCTCCAAAAGTGTCTGTTGGGTTGACACGGATCGAGACTGGGATTTGTCACTCCGTATAACGGAGAGATATCACTGGGCCCACTCGGTAATGCATCATCATAATGAGCTCAAAGTGACCAAGTGTCTGGTCACGGGATCATGCATTACGGTATGAGTAAAGTGACTTGCCGGTAACGAGATTGAACGAGGTATTGGGATACCGACGATCGAATCTCGGGCAAGTAACATATCGATTGACAAAGGGAATTGCATACGGGGTTGATTAAATCCTCGACATCGTGGTTCATCCGATGAGATCATCGTGGAGCATGTGGGAGCCAACATGGGTATCCAGATCCCGCTGTTGGTTATTGACCGGAGAGCGATCTCGGTCATGTCTACATGTCTCCCGAACCCGTAGGGTCTACACACTTAAGGTTCGGTTACGCTAGGGTTGTAGGGATATGTATATGCAGTAACCCGAATGTTGTTCGGAGTCCCGGATGAGATCCCAGACGTCACGAGGAGTTCCGGAATGGTCCGGAGGTAAAGATTTATATATGGGAAGTCCTGTTTCGGGCGTCGGGACAAGTTTCGGGGTTATCGGTATTGTACCGGGACCACCGGAAGGATCCCGGTGGTCCACCGGGTGGGTCCACCTGTCCTGGGGGGCCACATGGGCTGTAGGGGGTGCGCCTTGGCCTGCATGGGCCAAGGGCACCAGCCCCAAAAGCCCATGCGCCTAGGGTTCCCCTTGAGGGAAGAGTCCAAGTGGTGGAAGGCACCTCTAGGTGCCTTGGGGGGGAGGGAAACCTCCCCTTGGCCGCAACCCCCTAGGAGATTGGATCTCCTAGGGCCGGCCACCCCCTTGGCCCTCCTATATATAGTGGGGGAGAGGAGGGACTTCATACCTTGACACTTGGCCTTTGGTTGCCTCCTTCTCCCTCTCCAACACCTCCTCCTCCTCCATAGTGCTTAGCGAAGCTCTGCCGGAGTACTGCAGCTCCATCAACACCACGCCGTCGTGCTGCTGCTGGTGCCATCTCCCTCAACCTCTCCTCTCTCCCTTGCTGGATCAAGAAGGAGGAGACGTGGCTGTTCCATACGTGTGTTGAACGCGGAGGTGCCGTCCGTTCGGTGCTAGGATCTCCGGTGATTCGAATCACGTCGTGTTCGACTACATCATCCCCGTTCTTTGAACGCTTCCGCTCGCGATCTACGAGGTACGTAGATGCATCTTATCACTCGTTGCTAGATGAACTCATAGATGGATCTTGGTGAAACCGTAGGAAAATTTTTGTTTTCTGCAACATTCCCCAACAGTGGCATCATGAGCTAGGTCTATGCGTAGTTCTTCTTGCACGAGTAGAACACAATTTGTTGTGGGCGTAGATGTTGTCAACTCTCTTGCCGTTACTAGTCTTATCTTTCTTCAACTGTATTTTGGGATGAAGCGGCCCGGACCAACCTTACAAGTACGCTTACGTGAGACCGGTTCCACCGACTAACATGCACAAGTTGCATAAGGTGGCTGGCGGGTGTCTGTCTCTCCTACTTTAGTTGAAGCGGATTCGATGAAAAGGGTCCTTATGAAGGGTAAATAGAAGTTGACAAATCACGTTGTGGCTTTCACGTAGGTAAGAAAACGTTCTTGCTAGAACCCTACTTCAGCCACGTAAAACTTGCAACAAAAATTAGAGGACGTCTAACTTGTTTTTGCAGCACGTGTTTTGTGACATGATATGGCCAAAGTTGTGATGAATGATGAATGATCTATATGTCATGTATGAGATGTTCATGCTATTGTAATAGGAATCACGACTTGCATGTCGATGAGTATGACAACCGGCAGGAGCCATAGTTGTCTTTATTTTTTGTATGACCTGCGTGTCATTGAAGAACGCCATGTAAACTACTTTACTTTATTACTAAACGAGTTAGTCATAGAAGTAGAAGTAGTCATTGGCGTGACAACTTCATGAAGACACGATGATGGAGATCATGATGATGGAGATCATGGTGTCATGCCGGTGACAAGATGATCATGGAGCCCCGAAGATGAAGATCAAAGGAGCTATATGATATTGGCCATATCATATCACTACTTTATATAATTGCATGTGATGTTTATTATGTTTTATGCATCTTGTTTATTTAGGACGACGGTAGTAAATAAGATGATCCCTTACAAAATTTCAAGAAGTGTTCTCTCCTAACTGTGCACCGTTGCTACAGTTCGTCGTTTCGAAGCACCACGTGATGATCGGGTGTGATAGATTCTTACGTTCACATACAACGGGTGTACGACAGTTTTACACAGCGAAAACACTTAGGGTTAACTTGACGAGCCTAGCATGTACAGACATGGCCTCGGAACACGGAGACCGAAAGGTCGAACACGAGTCGTATGGAAGATACGATCAACATGAGAATGTTCACCGACAATGACTAGTCCGTCTCACGTGATGATCGGACACGGCCTAGTCGACTCGGATCGTGTAACACTTAGATGACCAAAGGGATGTCAAATCTGAGTGGGAGTTCATTATAATTTGATTAGATGAACTTAATTATCATGAACTTAGTCTAAATATTTTACAATATGTCTTGTAGATCAAATGGCCAACGTAGTCCTCAACTTCAACGCGTTACTAGAGAAAACCAAGCTGAAAGACGATGGCAGCAACTATACGGACTGGGTCCGGAACCTGAGGATCATCCTCATAGCTGCCAAGAAAGATTATGTCCTACAAGCACCGCTAGGTGATGCACCTGTTCTCCCTGCAGAACAAGACTTTATGAACGCTTGGCAGGCACGTTCTGATGACTACTCCCTCGTTCAGTGCGGCATGCTTTACAGCCTAGAGCCGGGGCTCCAAAAGCGTTTTGAGAGACATGGAGCATATGAGATGTTCGAAGAGCTGAAAATGGTTTCCAAGCTCATGCCCGGGTCGAGAGATATGAAGTCTCCGACAAATTCTTCAGTTGTAAGATGGAGGAAAATAGTTCTGTCAGTGAGCACATACTCACTATGTCTGGGTTACATAACCGCTTGACTCAGCTGGGAGTTAATCTCCCGGATGATGCGGTCATTGACAGAATCCTCCAGTCGCTTCCACCAAGCTACAAGAGCTTTGTGATGAACTTCAATATGCAGGGGATGGAAAAGACCATTCCTGAAGTATTTGCTATGCTGAAATCAGCAGAGGTAGAAGTCAAGAAGGAACATCAAGTGTTGATGGTCAATAAAACCACTAAGTTCAAGAAGGGCAAGGATAAAAAGAACTTCAAGAAGGACGGCAAGGTAGTTGCCGCGCCTAGCAAGCAAGCTGCAGGGAAGAAGCCAAAGAATGGACCCAAGCCCGAGACTGAGTGCTTTTATTGCAAGGAAAGTGGTCACTGGAAGCATAACTGCCCCAAATACTTAGCGGACAAGAAGGCCGGCAAAACCAAAGGTATATTTGATATACATGTAATTGACGTGTACCTTACCAGTAATCGTAGTGACTCCTGGGTATTTGATACCGGTGCCGTTGCTCATATTTGTAACACACAGCAGGAGCTGCGGAATAAACGGAGACTGGCGAAGGACGAGGTGACGATGCGCGTCGGGAATGGTTCCAAGGTCGATGTGATCGCCGTCGGCACGCTACCTCTACATTTACCTACGGGATTAGTTTTGAACCTCAATAATTGTTATTTTGTGCCAAGTTTGAGCATGAACATTGTATCAGGATCTCGTTTAATTCGAGATGGCTACTCATTTAAATCCGAGAATAATGGTTGTTCTATTTATATGAGAGATATGTTTTATGGTCATGCTCCGATGGTGAATGGTTTATTCTTTATGAATCTCGAGCGTAATGCTACACATATTCATAGTGTAAGTACCAAAAGATGTAAGATTGATAGTGATAGTCCCACATACTTGTGGCACTGCCGCCTTGGTCACATAGGTGTCAAACGCATGAAGAAGCTCCATGCTGATGGACTTTTAGAGTCTCTTGATTACGAATCATTTGACACGTGCGAACCATGCCTCATGGGTAAAATGACCAAGACTCCGTTCTCAGGGACAATGGAGCGAGCAACCAACTTATTGGAAATCATACATACTGATGTGTGCGGTCCAATGAGTGTTGAGGCTCGCGGTGGCTATCGTTATGTTCTCACCCTCACTGATGACTTGAGTAGATATGGGTATGTCTACTTAATGAAACACAAGTCTGAGACCTTTGAAAAGTTCAAGGAATTTTAGAGTGAAGTTGAGAATCAACGTGACAGGAAAATCAAGTTTCTACGATCAGATCGTGGAGGAGAATACTTGAGTCACGAGTTTGGTACACACTTAAGAAAATGTGGAATAGTTTCACAACTCACGCCGCCTGGAACACCTCAGCGTAATGGTGTATCCGAACGTCGTAATCGCACTCTATTAGATATGGTGCGATCTATGATGTCTCTTGCCGATTTACCACTATCTTTTTGGGGCTATGCTTTAGAGACTGCCGCATTCACTTTAAATAGGGCACCGTCGAAATCCGTTGGGATGACACCGTATGAATTGTGGTTTGGGAAGAAACCTAAGCTGTCGTTTCTAAAAGCTTGGGGATGCGATGCTTATGTCAGGAAACTTCAACCTGAAAAGCTCGAACCCAAATCGGAAAAATGCGTCTTCATAGGATACCCTAAAGAAACTGTTGGGTATATCTTCTACCTCAGATCCGAAGGCAAGATCTTTGTTGCCAAGAATGGGTCCTTTCTGGAGAAAGAGTTTCTCTCGAAAGAAGTAAGTGGGAGGAAAGTAGAGCTTGATGAAGTATTACCTCTTGAACCGGAAAATGGCGCAACTCAAGAAAATGTTCATGATGTGCATGCACCGACTAGAGAGGAAGTTAATGATGATGATCAAGATACTTCTGATCAAGCTCCTACTGAAATTCGAAGGTCCACAAGGACACGTTCCGCACCAGAGTGGTACGGCAACCCTGTCTTGGAAATCATGTTATTAGACAACAGTGAACCTTCGAACTATGAAGAAGCGATGGCGGGCCCGGATTCTGACAAATGGCTAGAAGCCATGAAATCCGAGATAGGATCCATGTATGAAAACGAAGTATGGACTTTGACTGACTTGCCCGTAGAACGGCGAGCCATAGAAAATAAATGGATCTTTAAGAAGAAGACAGACGCAGATGGTAATGTGACCATCTATAAAGCTCGGCTTGTCGCTAAGGGTTATCGACAAGTTCAAGGGGTTGACTATGATGAGACTTTCTCACCGGTAGCGAAGCTGAAGTCCGTCCGAATCATGTTAGCAATTGCCGCATTTTATGATTATGAAATTTGGCAAATGGACGTCAAAACGACATTCCTTAATGGTTTCCTTAAGGAAGAATTGTATATGATGCAGCCGGAAGGTTTTGTCGATCCTAAGAATGCTGACAAGGTGTGCAAGCTCCAACGCTCGATTTATGGGCTGGTGCAAGCATCTCGGAGTTGGAACATTCGTTTTGATGAGATGATCAAAGCGTTTGGGTTCTCACAGACTTATGGAGAAGCCTGTGTTTACAAGAAAGTGAGTGGGAGCTCTATAGCATTTCTCATACTATATGTAGATGACATACTTTTGATGGGAAATGATATAGATCTTTTGGACAGCAGTAAGGCCTACTTGAATAAGAGTTTTTCAATGAAGGACCTTGGAGAAGCTGCTTATATATTAGGCATCAAAATCTATAGGGATAGATCGAGACGCCTCATAGGTCTTTCACAAAGCACATATCTTGATAAGATTTTGAAGAAGCTCAAAATGGATCAGTCCAAGAAAGGGTTCTTGCCTGTTTTACAAGGTGTGAAATTGAGCTCAGCTCAATGTCCAACCACGGCAGAAGATATAGAAGAGATGAGTGTCATCCCCTATGCCTCAGCCATAGGTTCTATTATGTATGCCATGCTGTGTACCAGACCTGATGTAAACCTTGCCGTAAGTTTGGTAGGAAGGTACCAAAGTAATCCCGGCAAGGAACACTGGACAGCGGTCAAGAATATCCTGAAGTACCTGAAAAGGACTAAGGAAATGTTTCTCATTTATGGAGGTGACGAAGAGCTCGTCGTAAAGGGTTACGTCGACGCTAGCTTCGACACAGATCTGGATGACTCTAAGTCACAAACCGGATACGTGTATATTTTGAATGGTGGGGCAGTAAGCTGGTGCAGTTGCAAGCAGAGCGTCGTGGCGGGATCTACATGTGAAGCGGAGTACATGGCAGCCTCGGAGGCAGCACATGAAGCAATATGGGTGAAGGAGTTCATCACCGACCTAGGAGTCATACCCAATGCGTCGGGGCCGATCAAGCTCTTCTGTGACAACACTGGAGCTATTGCTCTTTCCAAGGAGCCCGGGTTTCACAAGAAGAGAAGGCACATCAAGCGTCGCTTCAACTCCATTCGTGAAAATGTTCAAGATGGAGACATAGAGATTTGAAAAGTACATACGGACCTGAATGTAGAGGATCCGTTGACTAAACCTCTCCCTAGAGCAAAACATGATCAACACCAGAATTCCATGGGTGTTCGATTCATCACAATGTAACTAGATTATTGACTCTAGTGCAAGTGGGAGACTGTTGGAAATATGCCCTAGAGGCAATAATAAAAGCATTATTATTATATTTCTTTGTTCATGATAATTGTCTTTATTCATGCTATAATTGTATTATCCGAAAATCGTAATACATGTGTGAATAACAGACACCAACATGTCCCTAGTGAGCCTCTAGTTCACTAGCTCGTTGATCAATAGATATTCATGGTTTCCTGGCTATGGACATTGGGTGTCATTGATAACGGGATCACATCATTAGGATAATGATGTGATGGACAAGACCCAATCCTAAGCATAGCGTGAGATCGTGTAGTTCGTTTGCTAGAGCTTTTCTAATGTCAAGTATCTTTTCCTTTGACCATGAGATCGTGTAACTCCCAGATACCGTAGGAGTGCTTTGGGTGTATCAAACGTCACAACGTAACTGGGTGACTATAAAGGTGCATTACAGGTATCTCCGAAAGTGTCTGTTGGGTTGACATGGATCGAGACTGGGATTTGTCACTCCGTATAACGGAGAGATATCACTGGGCCCACTCGGTAATGCATCATCATAATGAGCTCAAAGTGACCAAGTGTCTGGTCACGGGATCATGCATTACGGTACGAGTAAAGTGACTTGCCGGTAACGATATTGAACGAGGTATTTGGATACCGACGATCGAATCTCGGGCAAGTAACATATCGATTGACAAAGGGAATTGCATACGGGGTTGATTAAATCCTCGACATCATGGTTCATCCGATGAGATCATCGTGGAGCATGTGGTAGCCAACATGGGTATCCAGATCCCGCTGTTGGTTATTGACGGGAGAGCGATCTCGGTCATGTCTACATGTCTCCCGAACCCGTAGGGTCTACACACTTAAGATTCGGTTACGCTAGGGTTGTAGGGATATGTATATGCAGTAACCCAAATGTTGTTCGGAGTCCCGGATGAGATCCCGGATGTCACGAGGAGTTCCGGAATGGTCCGGATGTAAAGATTTATATATGGGAAGTCCTGTTTCGGGCATCGGGACAAGTTTCGGGGTTATCGGTATTGTACCGGGACCACCGGAAGGGTCCCGGGGGTCCACCGGGTGGGTCCACCTGTCCCGGGGGGGCACATGGGATGTAGGGGGTGCGCCTTGGCCTGCATGGGCCAAGGGCACCAGCCCCAAAAGCCCATGCGCCTAGGGTTCCCCTTGAGGGAAGAGTCCAAGTGGTGGAAGGCACCTCTAGGTGCCTTGGGGGGGAGGGAAACCTCCCCTTGGCCGCAACCCCCTAGGAGATTGGATCTCCTAGGGCCGGCCACCCCCCTTGGCCCTCCTATATATAATGGGGGAGAGGAGGGACTTCATACCTTGACACCTTGGCCTTTGGTTGCCTCCTTCTCCCTCTCCAACACCTCCTCCTCCTCCATAGTGCTTAGCGAAGCTCTGCCGGAGTACTGCAGCTCCATCAACACCACGCCGTCGTGCTGCTGCTGGTGCCATCTCCCTCAACCTCTCCTCCCTCCCTTGCTGGATCAAGAAGGAGGAGACGTGGCTGTTCCGTACGTGTGTTGAACGCGGAGGTGCCGTCCGTTCGGTGCTAGGATCTCCGGTGATTCGAATCACGTCGTGTTCGACTACATCATCCCCGTTCTTTGAACGCTTCCGCTCGCGATCTACGAGGTACGTAGATGCATCTAATCACTCGTTGCTAGATGAACTCATAGATGGATCTTGGTGAAACCGTAGGAAATTTTTTGTTTTCTGCAACGTTCCCCAACATTATTCTCTAACTTTAAATGAATAACCGTATCGCAATAAACACGATCAAATCATGTTCATGCTCAACGCAAATGCCAAATAACATTTATTTAGGTTTAAGACTAATCCCGAAAGTATAGGGAGTGTGCGATGATGATCATATCAATCTTGGAACTACTTCCAACACTCATCGTCACTTCCCCTTCAACTAGTCTCTGTTTATTCTGTAACTCCTGTTTCGAGTTACTAATCTTAGCAACCGAACAAGTATCAAATACTCAAGAGCTACTATAAACACTAGTAAGGCACACATCAATAACCTGTATATCAAATATACCCTTGTTCACTTTGCCATCCTTCTTATCCACCAAATATTCAGGGCATTTCCGCTTCCAGTGACCATTTCCTTTGCAATGTAAGCACTCAGTTTTAGGCTTTGGTTCAGCTTTGGGCTTCTTTGTGGGAGTGACAACTTGCTTGTCATTCTACTTGAAGTTCCCTTTCTTTCCCTTTGCCCTTTTCTTGAAACTAGTGGTCTTGTCAATCATCAACACATGATGCTCTTTCTTGATTTCTACCTTCGTCGATTTCAACATCACGAAGAGCTCGGGAATTGTTTTCGTCATCCCTTGCATACTATAGTTCATCACGAAGTTGTAATAACTTAGTGATGGTGACTAGAGAATTCTGTCAATCACTATCTTATCTGGAAGATTAACTCCCCATGATTCAAGTGATTGAAGTACCCAGACAATCTGAGCACATGCTTACTAGTTGAGCGATTCTCCTCCATCTTTTAGCTATAGAACTTGTTGGAGACTTCATATCTCTCAACTCGGGTATTTGCTTGAAATATTAACTTCAATTCCTGGAACATCTCATATGGTCCATGACGTTCAAAACATCTTTGAAGTCCCGATTCTAAGCCGTTAAGCATGGTGCACTAAACTATCAAGTAGTCATCATATTGAGCTAGCCAAACGTTCATAACGTCTGCGTCCGCTCCTGCAATAGGTCTGTCACCTAGCGGTGCATTAAGGACATAATTCTTCTGTGCAACAATGAGGATAATCCTCTGATCACGGATCCAATCCGCATCATTGCTACTAACATCTTTCAACACAATTTTCTATAGGAACATATCAAAATAAACATATGAAAGTAACAGCGCAAGCTATTGATCTACAACATAATTTGCAAAATACTACCAGGTACTAAGTTCATGATAAATTTAAGTTCAATTAATCATATTACTTAAGAACTCCCACTTAGACAGACATCTCTCTAGTCATCTAAGTGATCACGTGATCCAAATCAACTAAACGATGTCCGATCATCACGTGAGATGGAGTAGTTTCAATGGTGAACATCATTATGTTGATCATATCTACTATATGATTCATGCTCGACCTGTCGGTCTCCGTGTTCCGAGGCCATATCTGTATATGCTAGGCTCGTCAAGTTTAACCCGAGTATTCTGCGTGTGCAAAACTGGCTTGCACCCGTTGTAGATGGACGTAGAGCTTATCACACTCGATCATCACGTGGTGTCTGGCCACGACGAACTTTGGCAACGGTGCATCCTCAGGGAGAACACTTCTTGATAATTTTAGTGAGATCATCTTAAAATGCTACCGTCAATCAAAGCAAGATAAGATGCATAAAGGATTAACATCACATGCAATCAATATAAGTGATCTGATATGGCCATCATCATCATGTGCTTGTGATCTCCATCTTCGAAGCACCGTCGTGATCACCATCGTCACCGGCGCGACACCTTGATCTTCATCGTAGCATCATTGTCGTTTACGCCATCTATTGCTTCTACGACTATCGCTACCGCTTAGTGATAAAGTAAAGCAATTACAGGGCGTTTGCATTTCATACAATAAAGCGACAACCATATGGCTCCTGCCAATCGCCGATAACTTCGGTTACAAAACATGATCATCTCATACAATAAAATATAGCATCACGTCTTGACCATATCACATTACAACATGCCCTGCAAAAACAAGTTAGACGTCCTCTACTTTGTTGTTGCAAATTTTACGTGGCTGCTACGGGCTTAGCAAGAACCGTTCTTACCTACGCATCAAAACCACAACGATAGTTCGTCAAGTTAGTGCTGTTTTAACCTTGGCAAGGACCGGGCGTAGCCACACTCGATTCAGCTAAAGTGAGAGAGACAGACACCCGCCAGCCACCTTTAAGCATGAGTGCTCGAAACGGTGAAACCAGTCTTGCGTAAGCGTACGCGTAATGTCGGTCCGGACCGCTTCATCTCACAATACCGCCGAACCAAAGTATGACATGCTGGTAAGCAGTATGACTTGTATCGCCCACAACTCACTTGTGTTCTACTCGTGCATATGACATATACGCATAAAACCAGGCTCGGATGCCACTGTTGGGGAACGTAGTAATTTCAAAAAATTTCCTACGTACATGCAAGATCATGGTGATGACATAGCAACGAGAGGGGAGACTGTTGTCCACGTACCCTCGTAGACCGTAAACGGAAGCGTTACGACAACGCGGTTGATGTAGTCGTACGTCTTCACGATCCGACTGATCCAAGTACCGAACGTACGGCACCTCCGAGTTTAGCACACGTTCAGCTCGATGACGATCTCCGGGCTCCGATCCAGCCAAGCTTCAGGGATGAGTTCCATCAACACGACGGCGTAGTGACGATGATGATGTTCTACCAGCGCAGGGCTTCGCCTAAACTCCGCGACGATATGACCGAGGTGGAATATGGTGGAGGGGCGCACCGCACACGGCTAAGGAACGATCCGTATATCAACTTGTGTGTTCTGGGGCGCCCCCCTGCCCCCATATATAAAGGAGGGAGGGGGAGGCCGGCCGGCCCTTGTGGGCGCGCCAAGGAGGAGGAGTCCTCCTCCTAGTAGGAGTAGGACCCCTTTTCCTACTCCTACTAGGAGGGGGAAGGAAGGGGAAGAGGGGGGAAGGAAAGAGGGGGGCGCCGCCCCCCCTCCTAGTCCAATTCGGATCAGAGGGAGAGGGGCGCGCGGCCCACCCTGGCCGCCCCCCTCTCTTTCCACCAAGGCCCATGTGGCCCATTATCTCTCCCCGGGGGGTTCCGGTAACCCTCCGGCACTCCGGTTTTCTCCGACAATGTCGGGAACACTTCCGGTGTCCGAATATAGTTGTCCAATATATCAATCTTTATGTCTCGACCATTTCGAGACTCCTCGTCATGTCCATGATAATATCTGGGACTTCGAACAAACTTCGGTACATCAAAACTTATAAACTCATAATAAAACTGTCATCGTAACGTTAAGCGTGCGGACCCTACGGGTTCGAGAACTATGTAGACATGACCTAGAACTATTCTCGGTCAATAACCAATAGCGGAACCTGGATGCCCATATTGGTTCCTACATATTCTACGAAGATCTTTATCGGTCAAACCGCATAACAACATACGTTGTTCCCTTTGTCATCGGTATGTTACTTGCACGAGATTTGATCGTCGGTATCCAATACCTAGTTCAATCTCGTTACCGGCAAGTCTCTTTGCTCGTTACGTAATGCATCATCCCGTAACCAACTCATTGGTCACATTGCTTGCAAGGCTTATAGTGATGTGCATTACCGAAAGGGCCCAGAGATACCTCTCCGACAATCGGAGTGACAAAACCTAATCTCGAACTACGCCAACTCAACATGTACCTTCGGAGACACCTGTAGTACTCCTTTATAATCACCCAGTTACGTTGTGACGTTTGGTAGCACCCAAAGTGTTCCTCCGGTAAACGGGATTTGCATAATCTCATAGTTACAGGAACATGTATAAGTCATGAAGAAATCAATAGCAACATACTAAACGATCAAGTGCTAGGCTAACGGAATGGGTCATGTCAATCACATCATTCTCCTAATGATGTGATCCCATTAATCAAATGACAACACATGTCTATGGTTAGGAAACATAACCATCTTTGATTAATGAGCTAGTAAAGTAGAGGCATACTAGTGAATAATAAACATTAATGTTTGTCTATGTATTCACACATGTATCATGTTTCCGTTTAATACAATTCTAGCATGAATAATAAACATTTATCATGAAATAAGGAAATAAATAATAACTTTATTATTGCCTCTAGGGCATATTTCCTTCACCGCATGGTCAGCATGAGACCGCCGACCACCTCGCAGCTAGACCCAAGGCAAAGCCGCGACCCCGTTGCAGTGACCCACGACGGGCCACCACCACCTCCCCACGCCAGCCGCGGATCCCCAACCAACAGAGACGCCACCGCACCAGATCTGCAGGGCGCGCTACCGCCACGCACCCAGGCCGCCATGCAGCCTACACAACCGCGCTGTCGCCCCGGCCATGTGCGCCGTGGTCACAACGCCCCGCGCCAGCGCTGAGTCCTGGCTGGGCTGCCACATCCCGTGGTGCACGCCTCGACAGAGGAGGAAGAAGGCCCCGCCGCTGGCCACCACAAGGGGCTTTTCCCCTGGCAGCGCCTGCGGGGGGCGGGAGGAGAGCCGGCGGAGGAGGAAAGCTAGGCAGGCGGCGGTATATCCACTTGAGTCGCCCGCGGGGGACGACGCGGGGGAGAGTCCCCGGCATTGCTTATTCCTAATGCTCCCCCCCCCCCCCCCCCCCCTAAGCTACGACTAAAGTGTACTACTTTATCTTCAAATGCCTAAGTGGATATGTGAGACCACACCATACTAGTGCCCCATAAATCATGCCCTTAGAGGAAAACAAAAGGACTTCAAGCTAATCTAAGCACATGATGATGACATCGAATGGTTCCGTTACAGCTTTATAAACCGTCCACACCCCTAGGCACCACATAACTGCACGATGTCGAATGCTAGTCACCATGCACTCTCGGTAGTACAGGCCTACTCAGATCGGCGGTGCGTGTAGAATAAACTAGGATCATGAGGCATTGGAATCTACAAGCTGTATTTTCAGGCACGACCCGTGTGACTCAGCATGGATGCATTGCCAGGTGACAATTTGATGGTTAAACATGTTGAGGACATGGTGACTACAGGGTTGGTATTGGTAATCTCACCCAACCCTTCCCACTCTTGTATACATCGGGGTTTACCAATAAAAGGGACCATGTTTTTGTGTGATGCGTAAACACCAGCATAGTCTATTTAGCATACAAGTGTAGATATATTAATTGCATTAGCAAATGCTGATACTGTGACTTGTGTGGCAACCATCCTTTTCGGGTACATGTCATAGTATTCTAGAATGAATGACTAAGATAACAGGTGCATCTGACCCCGGGCTCAGAAACGAATTTTCGTTCTAGAATGGGCTTGTGATATGTATGGCGGCGACTGAGCTAGCTTGTCCATCAGGTTCATCGGTAAAGAAAACATAATTAAATTAATTTATGGGCGGCTATTGGAGTACCGATAATATGGCTCTAAGCTCGACGGCTTGCTATGCGGGGTCCCACATCATCCGGGTGGACAAGTTCTAATTGATGTTATATGAAGTTGCTATTGGCACGTTCGCCGACGGATTTTAAATCCATAAGGAACATACAATGAATTACACCATCTAGATGTACAGGTTTGCCTTGTACTATGACCTGATATATGTAAATATATGTTCTAACTGGATGATCCCTTTATCATTATGTTTTTTTATCTAGTTTAGTTCATCTGTCTTTCCAAGCCAATATTGGCTAAGCAGGGGCATGTATACTAGAAAAAAGACATGAAAAAAGACACACATAAGCCGAAGAGAGTTGATTAATGATGAACAATAAAGTATCTGATACCATTTTTTTCATGAGTCAGCATCTCCTGCCCACAGTGGGTGCTTTCATTGAGAGTTCCACTGTGCCGTCCCGATAAGGCTTGATGGCTCGCCTCATTATCAAGGATAACATTACCTCCAGAGGATCCTTGGCTGTAGGCCAAACTCTCCGGGGCGATTTCGTCATGACCGCCCGTTCGGCCGTCACGCCGACGATGACATCACAGGTCATCAAAAACAACCTCCGCGTCAACCCGGAGTTCACCGAGTAGATGGATCCAATGGATCTCTCCTCCTTGAACGAGCTCTTGGATCGCATCGCCGTCCTGGGGGTCTCAACGGATCATGATCGGATCAGACTTAAACCCGACCTAAAGGAGATTAACTCTTCGCTGGTCACCCATCAAATAGCGGTGGTGGAGGAAAAAAAGACAATTCTTCCTCTATTTTGAGGACGAACTATGTCCGGATTCTCGAGATCTCTGAGCCGGATACCCGTTTACCGGAGAACGTGGCCCAGGCTCCGAACATAGAATCGGATAGCGGGCCACAAATATTGGGCAATACCTTGGAGCCCGAGCTGCCAAGCTCAGGGGCTCCTTCGCCCCTGGGTTCCAGATTGGGTCAGGATATGGACTTAGTTTCACCCACCCACCCATATGAAAACAATCTTTCCCATATCAGACAAGAGCACCAAGAGACAATACACCACTTCTGGGCCAGATTCCTCGTTGTAATGAGCAAGGTTAAGGACTGTCATGAGGAAGACGCAATCTCATTCTTTTGCAAAAATTGCACGGACAAGGGAATTCTCAATGCCATAAGTCGCCATGACATAGCACACTTTGCCGACCTGGCGGCCATAGTACAGAAGTACTGTGCAATGGAAAGCGCCTAGAAGATCCAAACAAAATTCTGGGATCCCCCGGCCCTGACTAAACCCCTTGTCCGAACTAAAAGGTTGCGCTTTCGCAAGACACCCAATAGAATTACAAAGAAGCCAAAGCCCTCTGCAGTGCGTGGAACCGTACTGGAGGAATGGCTCAATAGGACGTGCAAAATTCACAGCACATCGGACACCATACCAACACATAGCCTTAGAGCATGTTGGATACTCCGGCAGGTGGCCAAGAGCGGCGACAACCTTCTCATCAACAATACCGCAGTGCACCATCCCGCAGAAAATAACAATACAATACTTACCGTCTCCGAGACTTTTGCCTCAAACAAAAGCGCAAGCGAGCACTCCACAGCCTCGCCGAAATCTGCCACGTCGCAGCAATAAACCCGTGGAATGACACTGCCATAACCTTCAACGACAGTGACAAACCTCAATTCCGAACAGTCCGAGCACCAGCCGCTTTGGTCCTTAGTCCAATAGTGGACGGATTCCGGCTTACTAAAGTGCTGATGGACGGTGGCAGCGGATTAAACCTCATCTATGAGGAAACTCTTAACATAATGGAAATAGATAAGAGCCGCATTGAGCAAAGCAGCACGACCTTCAGGGGAATCATCCCTAGTCGGGAGGCACGATGCGCAGGGAAAATCACATTGGATGTGGTATTCGACACACCGGAGAATTATCGGTCCGAAGAAATCACATTCCAAGCTGCCCCGTAGAGCAGTGGATATCACGCCCTCTTGGGGCGAGACGCATTCGTAAGCTTCCAAGCTATACCCCATTATGGGTACATGAAGCTCAAGATGTCGGGGCCCAATGGGATCATCACTCTGGCCAGCGATCCGGACATAGCACTCCGTGCCAAAAATAAAACTGCCACACTAGCCCTAGAGGCATTATCCGAAGCCCTCACGGCCAAAGAGTTAATTGCGCTGCGCTCCGCGGTGGACAGGGACGACGTGATATTTGACAAACGACCCAAGTCCACCTCTTTCAAACCAGCAGACGAAATAGTCAAATTCCAGGTCCACCCAATGGACCCTACAAAAACAACATCAATTGGGGCATAGTTGAACCCCACAATAGACGCCGCACTACGAGAGTTCTTGCGCGAGAATTGGGACATTTTCGCCTGACATCCTTCAGACATGCCAGGTATCCCACGCAGGCTGGCCGAACATAGCCTAAACATACTAAAGGGATACAAGCCGGTCAAACAGACTCTTCGGCGCTTTTCAGAACCCAAGCGACAAGCCATGGGAGATGAGCTAGCCAAGCTACTTGAAGCCGGATTCATCAGAGAGATCAAACATCCGGACTGGCTAGCAAACCTCGTGATGGTACCAAAGAAGGACAAATCCTGGCGCCTATGTGTCGATTTCAAATAACTCAATAAGGCGTGCCCTAAGGATCACTTCCCCCTCCCCCGCATCGATCAAATCATCGACGCTACCGCAGGACACGATTCATTGTGTTTCCTGGACGCATACTCCGGATACCATCAAATCAAGATGGCAGAGTCCGATCAAGCCGCAACGGCATTTATCAACCCATATGGTCCCTTCTGTTTTAACACCATGCCTTTCGGGCTTAAAAATGCTGGTGCAACCTATCAACGCATGATTCAGACATGCCTAGAAACACAAATCGACAAAAGAGTGGAGGCTTATGTAGACAATGTGGTCATTAAAACCAGACACGTCGAATCATTAATAGACGACTTGAGGCTTACGTTCGACAATCTCCGAACATACAACATCAAGCTCAACCCGAAAAATTGCATTTTCGGCGTACCAGCCGGAAAACTCTTGGGCTTTATTGTCTCCAATAGAGGAATTGAAGCAAATCCGGCTGAAATCCGAGCTCTGTCAAAGTTTACTATGCCAACATACCTCAAGCAAATCCAGAAATTAACTAGATGCGTGGCTGCCCTAAGACGCTTCATCTCCTGATTAGGAGAAAAGGCGTTACCTCTTTATCGCCTTCTTCGCCGCACCGAACACTTCGAGTGAACGAATGCGGCTACGACGGGCTGGAGGAATAAAAGCCCTCTTAGCCACCAATCCAATTCTGGCAGCGCCAAATGTCAGCGAACCCATGTTGCTATACATAGCTGCAACACACCAGGTTGTAAGCGCACTGCTCGTCGTCGAACGAGAGACAGATGGACATAAATTCCCATTACAAAAGCTGGTATACTACGTATCCACTGTCCTCACTCCATGCAAGTCACGGTACCCACATTATAAAAAGATAGCATACATGGTCTTCATGGCATCCCGAAAACTACGACACTACTTTCAAGAGTGTTCAATCATGGTGGCCTCCGAAGTACCACTTAATGACATAATAAATAACCGCGATGCCACGGGCCGGGATTGCAAAATGGGCTATCGAGCTCCTCCCGTTCGACATAACATACAAGCCTCGGCGGGCCATTAAGTCGCAAGTACTGGCTGACTTCGTCGCCGAATGGACAGAAGCCGAACTCCCTAAAGATTATGGCGCGTACTCCAATTGGATCATGCACTTTGACGGATCTAAGATGCTAGCTGGTGTAGGGGCTGGCGTCATCCTGACGTCCCCCACCGGAGATACGGTCTAGTACGTACTCCAAATACTTTAAACGGATTCCAACAATGCAGCAGAGTATGAGGCTCTGTTGCACGGTCTTTGGATGGCAGTCTCCTTGGGCATTCAACGTCTAGAAGTACGCGGGGATTCAAATCTCACAATATCTCAAATAAATGGAGACTTTGATGCTAAGACCCGAAAATGGCGGCTTACCATAATGCCATTCTCAAAATGTCAGCTCGATTCGAGGGGCTCGAATTCCACCATGTGGTTCGAGAAAACAATCAAGCGGCGGATATCCTTGCCCGCATCGGCGCTAAACGTGACCCCGTCCCACCAAATATTTTTTTGGAAAGGCTGTTCAAGCCATCTGTGGTATGGGAAGGGGAGTCCGGCAATACTAATCCGGATCCGCATACAACCCCAGATCCTGAACAGTCTGACGTAATCGGAGGCTCCGCCACCGAAATCACACCTTCGGCCCGCGTGATCATGGCGGTCATTGCCCCGTGGACAGAACCCTTCCTAGCTTACTTAAATAGGCAGGAACTCCCAGAGAACCAAAAAGAGGCACATTGCATTGTGCGGCGCTCTAAAGCCTACAAAGTCCATGAGGGAGAGCTTTATAAGAAAAGCGCAACCGGAGTGCTTCAAAGATGCATCTCCGAAGAGGAAGGGCAGCAGTTCTTGGATGAAATTCATGCCGTACTCGGCGGCCACCATGCCACAGCTCGGGCGCTTGTAAGCAAGGCCTTCCGTATAGGTTTTTACTGGCCGACAACCCGGGCATACGCACAAGACCTTGTCCAACACTGCGTCGGTTGCCAGCTTTTTGCGAATCAAAGGCATATGCCGCCCACAACCCTCCAAACAATCACCATAACTTGGCCCTTTGCAGTCTAGGGGCTCGATATGGTTGGACCCCTTAAAGGAGGAAGCCATAAGAAGAAATACTTGTTGGTCATGGTCGATAAATTCACCAAATGGATAGAAGCCAAACCAGTTAAAACGGCTGAATCCGGACCAGTGATAGACTTTATATCCGGGGTCGTACACCGCTATGGTGTCCCCCACAACATCATCACCGATAACGGCTCAAACTTCATAGCCGATGAGGTGAAAACCTGGTGCAGCAAAATGGGCATAAAACTTGATTACGCCTTCGACTATCACCCCCAAACAAACGGTCAAGTCGAAAGAGCAAACGATCTTATTATGAGCGGCATCAAACCCAGACTAGTGCGATCCTTGAAGGAATCAGATACGCACTGGGTCGAGGAGCTTGACTCTGTATTATGGGGGCTGCGGACCACGCCGAATCGCACAACCGGATAAACACCATTTTTTATGATGTACGGCGCAGAGGCGGTGCTACCCTGCGACATCATCCATGATTCACCTAGAGTGCGCACGCACGAAGAGAGAGAAGTCGAGCTGGATCGGCAGGACAGCTTAGATGCCCTAGAGGAGGAGCGTGACGTCGTGAAGGCCCGTTCCGCATTCTATCAACAGCAGGCTCAAAGGTATCAAAGCAGAGAAGTGCTAGCCAAAACTTATAACAATGGCGAACTCGTTCTACGCTTACCACAGAAGAAAAAGGACCGGCTCAAGCCCAAATGGGAGGACCCCTTCACCATTGACAAAATTCTCATGGGAGGTGCGTACCGTCTACGTGATGCATCCGATAATCGACTCGAGCCGAACCCATGGAACGCGGCCAGACTCCGAAGATTCTACGCCTAGTGCCGAACTCCATGTTTGCCTCCTTACCTCCGTCATTTTAAATTACATCATCTCTCTTTCTCTCTTTTACATTTATAGCCTTAAAATCTCTAAGTATGCTTTGGTCGCACACTCTGGCCGCTCTATGCACGCTCATCACACCTGGGGGCTTCTTACACAAAAGCTTATTTGTCTTCTAGGCTTCATGCCCAGCACATACGCGTTACCTCTATGTATGTGCCTTTTTTCACCACTCTATGCATCGATATGACTTAAGTTTTGGCCAAGCTGGGTTGCCTGGCTCTTGTGTTTATGCCCTACGTTCCCGTTAATTCGGCTAGGGCATAAGGGGAGCACCTGTGCGATTGTTACTGCTGGGTCAGCCGGATGTGTATCTCAGACTGGGTGAAGCCGAAAGCTAGCGTTCTTAAGAAAATATTCGGTTGGTGAACAAAAGATGTATTTTACCTATTACAACACACGCCCCCATAAGTTTCTATCCTGCGTAAATTTTTGCAGTTCGGACATGCACATCAATGCATGCACACCCAGGGAAAGGAACCCTTAACAGAACTATTCTCCCTAAAAGATGTTTCTTACTACCCATATAATATAACATAACTAGTTGGGTACTTGTCTGTTCAAGCAATTATGATCCCTACGCCTGGTTTCCACACGTGCCCCGGTTTTCACGTAACCGAGCGGGTATTTGGATACACTCTGAACTGTCGGGTCTAGAGGTTGAAGCGAAAAGGACAGCCAAGACAAATGATTTACAATTTGGCTAGGGACAAAACATGTCCTTCGAAGTATAATGTCACTTAGACTGACTAAATTCTTCTTCTATACCATCCAATAGGCTGTCTAGCCTACAGTCCTATTGGGAATTCTTAGCGGCTAATGCTACTTGGTCATACACAAGATGTACAGGGATCTCCTTCCCATCTGACCCTACAGGTCCGACCTAGACCATGTGGTTCGGGTCAGCCTTGGTGTATCGCGTCTTCACCATGGCCCAGGCTTCCCTTGCTCCTTGTTGGCAGGCTGATATCTTCCACAGTCGGAAGCGCTGCTGCGCTCCCTTGAGCATCTCCATAAGCTCCCCCATGCCTCCGGGCAGGGAGGCGGATGGCCACAAGGCTTGGGCAATGTCCCGCATCACCCGCCGAACTTGTTCGTGCAGTTGTGAGACCTCCGGTAGAAGATCGCCTGCAGATCCGGGCATCTTCTCTTTAGGACGACCGGTCAGCATGCCTATAGAAAAAATTCTATTAGCACTCTTCTTCGCCGAACTTTATAGTGGTTCATCAGAGCACTTACTGAATATGCCACGTCGAAGCATCTTATTGTCCTTTAAGGAGTCAGCAAGCTGGGCCCGAACGTCCTTTAATTCGACGTCCAGTCGGACGTTTGCGTCCTGGAGAGTATTTTTCTCCTTTATAACCTTGGTCACATGCTTGCCAGCTTTCAGCTGTCGCCGAACATGCTGCTCATCGTCCGGTACGATTTCCGGATTGCCTCCGAGATTGTCTGCAAGTTCACTTTTGTTAGAATTGCATTCTTGCTGAATACTTAACTGGTATATACCATGACATTATGCAAATATTACCAGATGGGGCCTTCGTAGACTCCTCCATCATGATGGTTGCGTCCCATAGTTGGGCCTTGCACTCTTCCAGCTCTTTGGTTAGCTGGGTATTCTTCTCTGTCAGAACCTATGCACATGAGGATCCTTAAAATAGGTGTGCCAACTATTCCAAGTCTCAGGGGCTACTGATATACATACTTATCAAATTTTCTTACCCGTATATCCTTTTACGTATGTACTGGTCCATGGTCCTAGCGAGGCCACCTTGAGCAGCCCGGATGTACGCATCCCCTGAGTTGAAGGCGTCGAACGCCTCTTCAGAGAAATTAGGGTCACATAGTGCGGCCCGTCGGCGCCTATGATTTATGGCGCTCTCCACTTCGGAGTTGGTAGCGGAAAAATCTACCCGTATCCTCTATAGGAGGATCGTCCGCATTGACCTCACTACAGGAAACAGAAAATTTGCCGTCTGTGGATCACAGACGGCAAAGACCTAAATCCAGACGGCAAAGACTTTACCGTCATTAAGCAGACGGAAAAGTCAGACGGCAAAGATAAATCGGCAAAGAATACTTTGCCGTCAGCTTTTTACCTAACAGACGGCAAAGAATATGCCGTCAGTCGAAATTGATTTGCGGTCTTCCTTATATATCACAAACGGCAAAGAAAAGTGGTTTTGCCGTCAGCTAGACTATATCTTTGCCGTCAGCTATTCTCGTCTTTGCCTTCAACCTCGTATATCATAGACGGCAAAGAATGGGGTTAAATTAAAAAAAGCGGCAAGATGTAGGCGGTAAGATAGACGTTTATTAGTAATGATTCCCGGACATGTCCAGCCGTTGGCGTGTCTTGAGAGTTGGATTTGCCCAAACGACCGTACTATTGCCTGCGCCGCTACCGTAGTCGTATTGATGTTTGCCCACGCTAGTGCCAGTCTCTGGTCGCTAGCCCTTGCTAGAGAGAGAGAGCAGGAGGAGGCGCCAGAGGGGGCAGGTAAACAGGGTCGGTCGCTCTGTTCTGCCCGCCGCCGCCCTCGCCGGAGGCCCTGCTCGCGCGCCAACATTACTGCCGAAGGGAGGAGGTATGGAGGGAGAGAAGGAGGAGTCTGCTGGTGGGAGGAGCTGTGGAGGGAGAGAAGGATGCCATGCCCGCCGCCCGATGCCCTGCCCGCCGCCGCCATATATGTCATCCTGCCCGCCTGGCCCTGCCCGATTGGCCCTGCCTGCCGCCGCCATGCACGAGGCCGCCCTGCCCTGCCAGCCGGCCGCACGCCCTGCCCTGCACGCCGGCCGCCCGCCCTGCCATGTCCGCCATTTTCTCTTCCTTCCATGGCGACGGGGATGGGACCGGCTCGAAGGAGGATGGGGGACGGGGCCGGGTCGAAGGAGGATGGGGGACAGAGGCCGGCTCGAGGGAGAAGGCAAGAGGCTGGGCCGGCAGCGGCGAGCATGGAGTGGTGGGCGGCGGCGACAGGGGCGGGGCGGCTGGGGAGTCGAGAGAGAGACGAGAGTCTCTGGCACGAGATGAGAGAGAGAGCTGCGTACGAGAGAGATAAGGGACAGAGAAGTAGGTGGGGTCGGTTGGGAGATAGAACACGGTGGGGGCCTGGCCGTGTGGGAGAGAGACCAGGGAGAGATGTGCGATCCCGATAATGCCACCTCATCGATCCAGGAGATCGATCCGTGAGGTGTGTTTGTTCTTTGTCGTCTACGGTATTAATTACAGACGGCAAAGTATGTCTTTGTCGTCTACAGTTTTTATTACACATGGCAAAGAACTTTGCCGTCTGCGGTTTGTACTACAGACGGTAAATTAAGTCTTTGCCGTCTGTAATAAAAAATGTAGACGGCAAAGTAAGTCTTTGCCGTCTGTAATAAAAACCGTAGACGGCGAACCTGTCTTTTCCATCAATCATTTTCCGCCATCAGCTGATGACAGCAAATCCTTTCTTTGCCGTCTGCCCCGACAAAATGCTGACGGCAAAGAAAATACTGACGACAAATCTTCTGTTTCCGGTAGTGCCTCTGCCCTTGAGTCCGGCCTCGGAGTCCGGCTGGTGGAAGCGTGACCGGCAGGCTCTCCGGATGCAGTCCGGCGATCACTCTTTCTGTCAGAAGGAAGAAGACATCGTTATGTTTTAACAATGATAACTGCGTGGCAGGTTTTTTAAACATACCTTTGAAATGGTGTCTCGGTCCTGACCGCCTTTCTTTTAAGACTTCCTGACTTTGGTGCCTCTTGTTGGCGAGTCACCGCGGGTTCAGCTTGGCGCCCCGATGGCCTTCCCTTTAAGAAGCAATACAGGTGCGGTGGGTGAAGTGTAAGGAGGAAATCCTTTTCAGAAGTTGGGACTGTGGCTATGCTTACATGGGATACAGGAGTAGGCCAGGATAATCGGCTACAATGGCCACCATCACACCATCGTAGCTCAACTGGTAAAATGCCCTATTGACAAGCTCCACAAACGTGTCCGGATCTTCTTCGAGTCAGGGGTCGAGAGCCCGGTTAGGGTCCTCTTGCTGTGTAGATGGGCTATGAACATCCTTCATAGCCCTTCGCAGTTCTTGCTATGAATTGATGAATTAAAACATTTGTGCTAAAAAATGTGGGAAAGATTGGAATAAAAGATAGCGACTCACCCAGCTTGGGGGGTTGTACATGGAGAATCCATCCCGCGGCTTGATATGGATGAACTCCTCCTCTTCTCCTCTGAACAAATCGGATAGCATCTTTGCCACAGCGGTGGGAGAATTCGGTCCTTTACAGCCGCAGCGGGTGGCATCGTCTTCTCCATTGAAGTGCCACATGGGTTTTCCCCGGTATTGAAGTGGCTGCACTCCCCGCATTACGCATATGGACATAACTTCAATTATTGTCAGCCCTGATTTGGCCAGTGTATTTATCCTGTCCATCAGGAAAAGGATATCTTTGTTACGTTCTTCCTGGGGGTTCCTGGGGCGCCAGCTGTGGCGTTTCTTCAATGGGGCATCTACAAACTCGGGAAGGCCCTTCCGCACAGGGTCCGGAAGAGGCACGTCCTCCACGTAGAACCATTTTGAGGGCCAGTCATCCGATGTCTTCTTCGGGGTGCCGGATAGATATTCGGTCCCGGCGATGCGCCATATTTCGGCTCCGCCCACTTAAAATACCGACCCCTTCTGGGTACGGGGTACTAGGAAGAATAGCCTCTTCCACAACTCGAAATGAGCTTCGCAGCCCAGAAAAAGCTCGCAGAAGGCGACATATCCTGCGATATGCAGTATGGAGGCTGTGGTAAAGTTGTGCAGCCGGAGGCCGTAAAACTCCAGGAGCCCGCGGAGGAACGGATGGATTGGAAATCCAAGCCCCCTCAACAAGTAGGGGACGAAGCACACCCGCTCTCCCTTGGATGGGTTTGGAAAGCTCTCTGCTTGCTCCCCGCCATTATAAGTGGCTAGTCTAGCGCGAACGGGGACCATGTATGCAGGTGGGAGAAACCCTTTGGTCTGCAACTCTACTAGTCGGCTGTGGGGAATAGAACATCTCTCCCAATCGCCTGGCTTATTGCTACGGGAACGAGAGGAGGAACCGCGACGACCGGCCATGGTGGTATGGATTTGTCCGGGCATGCTCTGATGAACACTCGCTAGGAGGAGATGGCGTGATTAGGATCTGAGAATCCCCATATCTTTTATAGATGATTTACCCGCATGGTTGGGGTGGCAAATGTAAAAATTCCCCGACTTCTCTCATTCGCTCGACACGTGGAAACAGCCATTATTAAAGCGCAAAAGCCGAGGAGAGCGACATTGATGAGGAGCCGGACACTGCTCATTACAACAATGCTCTGGAGGATTTGGAGAAGAACCCGCCTTGCAATGCCAAAGACAATCTGCATGCCGGACTCATCGTCATTGAATCCTGGTTCGATGGCTACTAAGGGAGTCCTGGATTAAGGGGTCCTCGGACAGCCGGACTATATACTTTGGCCGGACTGTTGGACTATGAAGATACAAGATTGAAGACTTCGTCCCGTGTCCGGATGGGACTCTCCTTTGCCTGGAAGGCAAGCTTGGATATTCGGATGGGTAGATTTCCTTCTCTGTAACCGACTTTGTGTAGCCCTAGCCCCCTCTGATGTCTATATAAACCGGAGGGTTTAGTCCGTAGGACATCAACAATCATAATCATAGGCTAGCTTCTAGGGTTTAGCCTCTACGATCTCGTGGTAGATCAACTCTTGTAATACTCATATCATCAAGATCAATCAAGCAGGAAGTAGGGTATTACCTCCATCGAGAGGGCCCGAACCTGGGTAAAACATCGTGTCCCTTGCCTCCTGTTACCATTAGCCTTAGACGCACAGTTCGGGACCCCCTACCCGAGATCCGCCAGTTTTGACACGGACACCACCCCCATCGGATACCGTTGAATCTGGATCTTGTGGACTGAGTTGTGCGATGCTAATCAACATGGGACCTTAGGCTTACCATGTAACCATCTGATAAACTGTGTTGGTGCGGTAGGGAATCAGATAGATGTCGAGTCGTTCTAGTAGGGCTAGACCTAGGATGTACATTGATGGAGTTTTTCATTGAAATTTTGATTCGCGAGGGGGGGGGGGGGGGGGGGGGGGTCAGCTAAAATCCCCTTGAAAGTTTTAATTTTGTTGTGGTAGTGGGTCTGAATCCGATGGGGAGCAAGCAGGGTGGCTCGGGAAACAGTGGGTGCGTCACTCGATGCTTACTTACCAGGCTCGTTGTTGAACAGGACACGCTGCGGCAATGAAAAACCGACCAGTCGCTCACCGGCGTAGTAATGAGGCGGTGGAACTATAGCAGGGTAGGTGTTTTGGCTTCGGTTTTGCAGCCAACACCTTGGAAAAGCAGTGCCGTCTTTCTATTGAGGACACGACAGTTGATGGTGGGAGGAGTTGCTTCCCCGCTCTTCTGTGTTGACTTCGAATGGAAGAAGAGAAGAAAACATGTTGGCGTGCACGTCGCCTGGCACGTGCAAATCAGATCGGCCGCCGCCTCAGGAGCTGTTTGTATCCGGTGCATGACAGCAATACAATTTGGGATGTGTCAGCCCCACCATTTACAATATGATCCATGTTGTGCTCGTGCTGCAAACACAACTCGACCGTTGCTCAACACACAACTTGTGTACCGCTCGACTGTCTTGCACCACACCCCTGGTCAAGCGTGAGTGATGTGTGTGTAGGGGGGGGGGGGGGGGGGGAGGGGGGTTGCTGCGCGCTGCAAGATAAAGGTTTGATCGGAAAGTTGCGGTTGATGTGCCCCCGGTTATCAACTGACTAAGGACAAGCGTTTTCAAAAAATGTTTTCAACTATTGTATACGCCTTTAAGACTATCATTGGTTCGAATAGGTGCGGTATGAAATCTGATGGACCAAAATCTGACCGAAACCAACACCGAATTGACTTAGTTTTTGGCCATTTGATAGCACAAACACGCGTATGACTGATGAGTAGGGGTGGACGAAACGGTCCGGTCCTTCGGTCTGGCTCGCGGCCTGCTCGGTGCAGGCCGGCTCGGTCCAGGCCCGCTAAAAAAAGTCATCGGTCCGGGTCCCTAAAAACTGGACCGAAATTTTCTCGGTCCGGTCCGGTCAAGCTCGGTCCGCTCATTTGGACCGCGACATTTAGCCCAGCTCACTGGCCAGAGCCCACAACAACCCATATAGAGCCCCAGCACGGACAGGAATAAAGGCAAAGCAGAGAGTTCAAGTGCGCAACCCCATCCGTTCCCCTCCCCCGACCCCGAGCGGTCAAGCGCCGCCTCCGCCGGCTGCCGTCGTCGACCACCTCCTGGTGCTGCCGTCCTCAACCACCTCGACGTAGACCACGAAGCCGTAGTACTGGAGGGAAGGAGGAGAAGAGGAGGGAGCGCAGCGCGAGCAGCTGCCCGCCGTCGAGTTGAGGGTCGGCCGCCGCCGTCTCCACCTGTCCATCGTCGACCACCTCCTCGCCGTCTTGCTACTGTCGATCAGAGATGACCACGAAGCTGGAGGAGGGGGAGGATGTGCCTGCACCTGCACGCCGTCTCCCCTGCACCTGTTCGATCTCCTCTGTCCTCTCCTCTGTTTTATCCTATCTCTGACCGAGGTATTCAGTGCCAAAATTTTCAACAATTAGTACTGAATTGTTAGCAGTTCGCACTGATCTATTGAGTGTTGAATACACCATTGTTAGCAGTTGGTACTGAATTCCAAAATTTTCTTTTATCATCTTTCATCCATTCTTCAGCTTGTCATTGTAAACCTATTGCAAAACTTGCTTACTTACTGTCGATTCCATCCTCTTTCGAAACAAAGATTCTAAATGTTCAAAATTTGTCTCATATATGCTGTCTTGGTCCATTTGCTTTACAGAATATAAAAGGACGACTAAACAGTGGCTAAACAGAGCCTAAAACCTCCCAGCGCACTCCCTGGATACATATACAGTCGGTCCAGTCGGTCCTCTCGGTCTTGACCGAGCTTTGCTGCAGCCGGTCCGGTCCTGAAAATATGGACCGCCAGCCACTTCGGTCCGGTCCGGACCGGACCGGCCGCGGCCGGTCCAAAGCATGGCTCGGTCAGGGACCGGACCGGACCGGACCGCGCCCACCTTGACTGATGAGTGTGTGTGGTGTTGTGCCTTGCCGCAGATGGGCTATATCGATGGTGTCTGGCTCGCTATTTGTGTACTGGTATTCGAACTATCATTGTTAAAGATTGGTAGGTCTACTCGTAGAGAAAGGATTGGTAAGACAAAGACAAACACACATGGCATAGTTAAGATCTTGTACGATGCAATGCGCTTAGGGAAGATGCTTAAAAAAATAAACCAATATTTCTTTAACAACCAATGCTTATTTATAGAGGGCAGACACTTAAATACACACCCTCCTGTAGAAATGGTACAGGTGTTTCATAAAACCGTTTTATTTTTAAACACCTCTCTAAGTACCTAGCAGTGTACAAGGCCTCAAACACAAGAAAAGTAAAATGGCATTAAGGCAAGCACATGACAATCACATGGCTTGGCTATAAAAGCCCGACCCACTAGGCACCGTATAACTGCATGTTGTTGAGTGCTACCGACCAAGTCCTCTCGTTAGTGTTGTGAGAAAGGAAGTGCTCTCGTTAGTAAACGCTGACCCAGTACTAACGGCAAATAGATGGTCTGTGTAAGATTAGCTCTTCGTTCCCCAACAAGTTTGGTGTATGCACGATGTTGGTATGTAATTGGGATTGTGAGGCATTGGGAATTAACGTGTGATGCTTTCTACGTGAAACCGTGTGGATCGATATGGATGCCTCACGGACTGATTGACCCACGGATAAACCAGTAGATGACATTGCGACTGAGGTTGGTATTAGTAAACAGGGTGTTCAAGTGTATCTACTCTACGGGTTGTTGTTGCTACTGGGTCTTGCATCGGTAGAAAACACCTCCTATAGGATTTGCCTATCAGCGGCGTTTATGAAATACAGGACGCCGCGGCTATTTCGGCTAATCACTAGTAGAATACGGGCCTTTAGTCCCGGTTCCAAAGGGCCTTTAGTCCCGATTCTGGAACCGGAACTAAAGCCCCCCCCCCCCCCCCCCCCCCCTCCGTAGTCCCGGTTGTGTTACGAACCGGGACTAAAGGCCCTCCACGTGGCCACTGTCTGGAACTCGACCTTTAGACCCGGTTGGTAACACCAACTGGGACTAAAAGATTTATTTAAATTTTCTTTTGGAAAATAAATTTGAGTTTTTTCTCAATTTTGAAATTTCTGAATTATTTGTATTTAATCTCTAATCACCCCCTCATCGCTGGTCAATTTAATCTCTAATCTCAGTAGCGTGTTTTCTATCCATAGTGCTACTGCTAAGTGAATAGTTGCAGCGCTCATAGTCAAAAAGCGCTGCTGCTATTCAGCAGCAGCGCTTGCTTCTAAAAAGCGCTACTGGTGAGCTCCTATGTATAAGCATTTCCCTAGTAGTGCTTGCCCACACGACCCGCAGTGCGCGGTTTGCCAGCTGCGCTATGTGGGTGAACCGGTTACCGCCCACACAATCACCAACCAGTCCACGCACGTGTGGGCGAGCGCCTCTTCGCTCACATGACGCTCGTACGGTGATAGATGGAGCTCCTCCTTCTGAAGCAATGCAGTTGCGCGTATGCGGCAACTAGGTAAACATACATGGCAACTATGATTCGTTGGTAGATGGCAACTGTAGTTGCGTGTACGTGGCAACCAGATAAACACACATGGCAACTACGATTAACCATGCATGGCAACTTGGTAAGCACACATGGCAACTATGGTTTGATTTGCACGTGGCAACTACCATAAATTAGACATGATAACAATAGTTAACCAAAACAGAGAGAGTTGTCATGGTTTTACATCTACATTTGCCATCCCGGATGACAACTAAAGCGTCAGCCCGCGGGGACCTAACGCAGCTGCGCCAGGACGTGTTGGCACTTTTGGTTCGTACCACACGCGTGGGATGGGATGAGCAGTACTTGTTGGGCATGTGGCATAAAGTAGTTGCGCTCACATGTGTGGGCAATTTTAATATTCGCCCACACATGACCCGTGTGGGCTGCCTCCTACTTACACCACACATGCTATGTGGGCGCATGTCTAGTTTGTCACATGTGTGGGCGTTATCAACGTCCTTAGTTTAGGTTGAGTCCTAGTGGTATTAGGATATCCTGTCCGTGAAGGGTTGGGAGATAGAAGTCCAGGTCGGTGGCTTGGAGTCTGGTCCTATGCGTGTATGTATAAGCACGTCGTGCGAGTTAGCATGTGCCAGTCATCGTCACATCCACATGCTCGTTTCTGTGAGGATTCATTGAAGATGAAGCGTATCCACATTATCTACATGTCCGATGAGAGGATCAAGTTCAACTATGAGCAGGCGGTAAACCAGCGAAGGTGAGTATTTTCAATTAGGTCATGTCTTTACATGAGGCTGGAGTAGGCGGTGTAGTCCATAGGATGGTGTGATCCACAAGGAGTAGGCATCTATATCACTATAGTGGATGGTGATGTCCACACGGCGGTGTATTCCACAAGATTTCTAGCATGGCTAAGTAGTCCAACGCATATTTGAATTGATCCATAAATTCACAAAGTTAAAATTGTGGAGATACAGTTGCGAGCAATGAAACCTATCAATTTGACTTGTTACGGTGCAAGCGGATAAGTCGACAAGGGATGAATCTACAACAAGCCAAGATCAGAAGGAGCACAAAAGACGAAGAAGCAAGATTTGGGAGAGATTGTTTTTATTGCCGTGTCCTAGTATATATCAAAGTTACCTTGGGTGTCCTAATCGGTTTAGGTATTAGGTAGGTTAGCTGTATAGGTTTAGTTTAGGTTGAGTTCTGGTAGTATCAGGAGATCAAGTCCATGAATGGGTCCTTTATGTCCGGGTGAAATAATGTATTACTGAGCTCACGAAGTCCACAGAATCAATCGTAGCTAGCTCCATAGCTTCAGAAGGACTCGAACAAGACTAAGTCAAGGTTCTACCTTCTATCGAGCAAATTTAGCTATGCCATCCCTAACCTTATTCTAGCTACAATTTACTTGAGTAATACAAGAATCATAGATGGATATAAGATATTTAATCTCTTTTAAGTGAGGAGTAGACTGATCGAACAACCTCTTTGGCCTGGCTCAAATTCACTGCAATAGTAGAGACCATCTCTATCTCGACCGGTAGACCATTCCCCTAGATTGGAAACCACAAACCTTCCATGCAAGCACTCAAGTCTTCTTCTAGTGCATCCCGGCATGAAAACAATCATCTGCATGAAGAGAAGATAATCGCACCCCTGACATAGGCTTGGGAGATAGAAATCCTGGTCCGCGGTTTGGAGTCAGGTCGTATGCATGTATTATATGCGTGTATAGGACTGCAACGATTGTACCGTGAGAAGAGAATAGGAGAAGAAAGAAATAAAGAGAAAGAAATAAGGGTACGAGACGTACCCTCAGCTATTAGTTTTTCTTCGTGTGTGTGTTCATCGGTTTTGATTTTTTTAGAGGAACACCTATAATTTATCCATACTCATAACAGTTACAGGTACACTGATTTGGATCTAAGATCTGAAAAACACAAAGTAACTCCTATGACTAAGAATTACAATGAAATCTCTTGAAAATACCTTCTTTTTTGTATCAATCTTTACTAGAAGAAACACTGCAAAGACTTCGTTAAAGAGGCTGCAATTGGACTGGAGAAACGATGTTGTCACTCTTTCACCTAATAGAACATTACAAATAATGGTTCATCGGTTTTGGTGTGACTGATCGACAATATCCCAACAACACTTGCTAGGGGGGAATGACTTCAAGTGTCAAATCATCATCAACTTGATGAATAGGCCCCTTCTGTATTACGTGAGTCGGGGACGCTCTCCTGACCCAGCTGCCTCCTCCCCAATTAAGGTTTCTCTGCCTCCCGCTATCGTCGCCGCCGTCCTGCCTCGTCCCCGGTGGCCTTAAGGCCATTGGGGCACGGTGGATCCCAACCTTTGCCAGTGGGAGGGCTTTTTTTTAGATGTGTCTTCGAGATTTGTTAGGGTTTGTGCCCTGATCCTGAAGGCGAGATGATGACATCTCTCTAAAGATGGAATAAGGTTCTCCCCGCCAAGTCCCCGTTCTGGGGTGCATCCAGTATCGTAGGGCGTGTGGAGGTGTGTCTTCGGCAGATCTGTTTTTGGTGGATTTTCTCGGATCTCTTCGTCGTTCGTCTATGTTCGTGTGTCTTCCGGTTGGATTCTTCCGGTTGTGCTTCTGGTCTCTAATCTAATAGGGAGTCGACGGCAACGGTGAAACTAGAAGCATAAAAACACCCGCTTCTTTTGCTCTAGGGTGATGAACAGTGTTTTAAATAGGGGGCTATGCCAAATAGCGACAACCCTCCAAATCAGCTATAGCGGGCTATCTATTGCCCACTATAGCCAGCCATTTTGTAAGTTTAGCGGGCTATGCCACATAGTGACACATGCTCAAACAGCTATAGCGGGGCTCACTACCAGAATTAATCCCTATGCCGACGGCCCAGGCCAACGGCATAGCCCTGATTCCCGCCGGGACAGGCCTATGCCGACGGCCCCTGACGACATAGGGTCGTCGGCACGTGGTGCGCACTAGTAGCTCCTAGGGCAGGGCTATGCCGGCGGCCTAGCCGTCGGCGTAGTTTATCTCCTGTGGCAGGGCTAGGCCATCGGCATAGCCCTGTCCCAGGAGCTACCAGTGCGCGCCACATGGCACCTATGCCGATGGCTAGGCCGTTGATGTCTACTACGCAACTTTATTCTTGTAGACTCGTGTTGGGCCTCCAAGCGCAGAGTTTTGTACGATAGCAGCAATTTTCCCTTAAGTGGATAACCTAAGGTTTATCAATCCATTGGAGATGTAGGATGAAGATGGTCTCTCTCAAACAACCCTGCAACCAAATATAAGAAATTTCTTGTGTCCCCAACACACCCAATACAATGGCAAATTGTATAGGTGCACTAGTTCGGTGAAGAGATGGTGATAAAAGTGTAATATTGATGGTAGAAATATATTTTTATAATCTGAATAAATAAAACAACAAGATAGCAAATAGTACACGGGCACAAAAACAGTATTGCAATGCTTGAAAATGAGGCCTAGGGTCCGTACTTTCACTAGTGCAATCTCTCAACAATGCTAATATAATTGGATCATATAACCGTCCCTCAAAGAGGGATGAAGAAATCACTCCAAAGTTCCTATCTAGCGGAGAACATAAGACGAAATTGTCTGTATGGTACGAAACCACCTTAAAGTTATGCTTTCCAATCAATCTATCCTAGAGTTCGTAATAAAATAACACCAAGCTATTCTTTCTGATCAGTCGAACATGGAGTTCGTACTAAAATAACACCAAAGCAAATTCAGATTCGTATATATTAGATCCAACACAAAGAACTTCAAAGAATGCCCCAAGATTTCTACCATAGAAACAAAGACAAGAACATGCATCAACCCCTGTGCATAGATTACCCCAATGTCACCTCAGGAATCCGCGAGTTGAATGCCAAAACATATATCAAGTGAACCAATATGATACCCCATTGTCACCACGAGTATTCATATACAAGACGTATATCAGGTGCTCTCAAATCCATAATAGTATTCAATCCGATAAAACGAAATCTCAAAGGGAAAACTTAATTCATAACAAGATAGAGAGGGGAAAACACCATATGATCCGTCTAAATTAACAAAGCCCGCGATACATCAAGATCGTGACATCTCAAGAGCATGAGAGAGAGAGAGAGAGATTAAACACATAGCTACTGATACAGACCCTCAGCTCCGAGGGTGGACTAGTCCCACCTGATCGTGGTGGCCGCCGGGATGATGAAGATGGCCACCGGAGGTGATTCACCCCTCCGACAGGGTGCTGGAACGGGGTCTAGATTGGTTTTGGGTGGCTACAGAGCCTTGCGGCGGCGGAACTACTGATCTAGGTTCACCCCCAGGGTTTTTGGAGTATTTAGGATTTAATAGGGCAAAGAAGGGGTGCGGGAGGCTACCGAGGTGGGCACAACCCACCTGGGCGCGCCTGGGCTTGATACTTCTCCAACGTATCTACTTTTCCAAACACTTTTGCCCTTGTTTTGGACTCTAACTTGCATGATTTGAATGAAACTAACCCGGTCTAACGCTGTTTTCAGCAGAACTGCCATGATGTTGTTTCATGTGTAGAAAACAAAAGTACTCGGAATGTCCTGAAAATCCATGGAGGCACTTTTTGGAAAATATAAAAATATTGGAGAAAGAATCAAGACCAGGCGGCCCACACCCTGTACACGAGGGTGGGGGCGCGCCCACCTGTCTCGTGGGCTCCCTGAGGCTCCACCGACCTCAACTCCAACTCCATATATTCCGTCTCGCGGAGAAAAAAATTAGAGAGAAAGTTTCATCGCGTTTTACGATACGGGGCCGCCGCCAAGCCCTAATCTCTCTCGAGAGGGCTGATCTGGAGTCTGTTCGGGGCTCCGGAGAGGGGGATTCGTCGTCGTTGTCATCATCAACTATCTTTCATCACCAATTTCATTATGCTCACCGCCGTGCATGAGTAATTCCATCGTAGGCTTGCTGGAGGGTGATGGGTTGGATGAGATTTACCATGTAATCAAATTAGTTTTGTTAGGGTTTGATCCCTAGTATCCACTATGTTCTGAGATTGATGTTGCTATGACTTTACTATGCATAATGCTTGTCACTAGGGCCCGAGTGCCATGATTTCAGATCTGAACCTGTTATGTTTTCATGAATATATGTGTGTTCTTGATCCTATCTTGCAAGTCCATAGTCACCTATTATGTGTTATGATCCGACAACCCCGAAGTGACAATAATTGGGATACTTCTCGGTGATTACCGTAGTTTGAGGAGTTCATGTATTCACTATGTGCTAATGCTTTGTTCTGGTTCTCTATTAAAAGGAGGCCTTAATATCCCTTAGTTTCTGTTAGGACCCCGCTGCCACGGGAGGGTAGGACAAAAGATGTCATGCAAGTTCTTTTCCATAAGCACGTATGACTATTTACGGAATACATGCCTACATTACATTGATGAATTGGAGCTAGTTCTGTGTCACCCTATGTTACAACTATTACATGAGGAATCGCATCCGACATAATTATTTATCACTGATCCATTGCCTACGAGCTTTTCACATCTTGTGCTTCGCTTCTTTACTTTTCCGTTGCTACTGATACAATCACTACAAAACCCAAAAACATTGCTTTTGGTATTGTTACCTTTATTATCATACTACTTTGCTACTAAATACTTTGCTGCAGATATTAAGTTATCTAGGTGTGGTTGAATTGACAACTCAACTGCTAATACTCAAGAATATTCTTTGGCTCCCCTTGTGTCGAATCTATAAATTTGGGTTGAATACTTTACCCTCGAAAGCTGTTGCGATCCCCTACACTTGTGCGTTATCAAGACTAATTTCTGGCGCCATTGCCGAGGAGCATAGCTCTATTCTCTGAGTCACTTGGGATTTATATCTGTTGATCACCATGAAGAACTTGAAAGACGACAGAACCAAGATTTTGCCCTCAACTACTAGATTCTGCCATCTAGCTCTGCACTAGATTCTCCTTCTGTTATTAGTAAACTGGCGACACCTAAACCTTCTACTGCTATGAACTCTGATATGTCGCATTTTATTGATGATGCCACTTCTGCTTTGCACGATACTTATGATGAAACTACTTCTGTGCGTGATACTACTTTGCCATTAGGTGAATTTCTTGATGAACAACTTGCTAGGGCTAGAGAGAATGAAATTATTGAAGATGCTATTATTGATGATAGTGATGATGAAAATTCTCCCAATTATTTTGAATTGCCTGTTGTTCCTGAGGGTTATGTTATGAATGAAGAAGCTGCTAGAGCAATCTTTGCTTGCAATGATAGATATGATCTTAAGAAATTATTAGCTAAATGGAAGCAGTAGTCTCTTAATGCTAGAATGAAACCTGACCCGGCTTTTGCTACTTCACCTATTTGTGTTACCGATAAGGATTATGAATTCTCTGTTGAATCTGAAACTGTTGTGGCACATCTTACCAAGTTGAATGATATAGCTACCCTGTTTATTCATGATGATAAATCTCGTTATTATTACATCCTTAAGATATTTCCGTTCTCGTTAAAGGGTGATGCTAAGACTTGGTGTAATTCTCTTGCTCCTGGTGAGGGAGTCCTGGAATGGGGGGGGGGGTATCCGGGCGGACTATATACATCGTCCGAACTATCGAAGCGTGAAGATACAAGACTCAAGACTTTGGCCCGTGTCCAGATGGGACTCTCCTTTGCATGGAATACAAGCTTGGTGATCCAGATATTATATTTCCTTCCTTGTAACTGACTCCATGTAGACCCTAGCCCTCTCTGGTGTCTATATAAACCGAGAGGATGGTCCTTAGAAGGCCGATCACAATTACAATCATACCATCATAGGCTAGCTCTTAGGGTTTAGCCTCTACGATCTCGTGGTAGATCTACTCTTGTACTACTCATATCTTCAATATTAATCAAGCAGGAAGTAGAGTTTTACCTCCATCGAGAGGGCCCGAACCTGGGTAAACATTGTCTGTAATGATCTTGCTGTCTGTAATGATCTTGCTGTCATTTTTTACAGAAGAGTTCTTTTGAGTTGATTCTTTTTGCAGAAGATTAATATACAAATTCCTCACGTCCATGATTTATTTCATAATTTTTGGAGTAGCAGAAGTATGGTTATTGTTCAGATCATTACAGACTTTTCTGTTTCTGACAGATTCTGTTTTCATTGCATAGTTTGCTTGTTTTCTAGTTTCTATGGCTTATATTTCTCAATATAAATTGTATAAATGATATGTTAAAGTAGGAATTATGTAAAAACAATTATGAACCTTGTCTTTTACAGTACAAAAGTGCATGGTTTACTCTTTATCATACTAACCTATCTCACGAAGTTCCATTAAGTTTTGTGTGATTGAAGTTTTCACGTTTTGGGTGAGATATCGATATGAGGAGAATAAGGAGTAGAAAGAGCCTAAGCTTGGGGATGCCCAAGGCACCCCAAGGTAATATTCAAGGAAGAATCAAGCGCCTAAGCTTGGGGATGCTCCGGAAGGCATCCCCTCTTTCGTCTTCAAAACTATCGGTACATCTTACTCGGAGCTATATTTTTATTCGTCACATGAAATGTGTTTTGCTTGGAGCGTATTTTCAATTTTACTTGTTGTTTGAATAAAATTATTGGATCTGACTTATTGAATATAAAAAGGGGGGAACCCTCCCATGGCTAGTTAATTATTTGACTACTCAGTGTCCTTCACTCATATCTTTTGGAGTAGTTTGTCATTTACTCATATGCTTCATGTATATCCTATGAGTAAATGGGGGAAATGAATTGAATATCATAAATCTGAATTTTTATATGTTTCATATGCTTATAACATGGTTAGTGATTACTTCACACATAGAAAGTATGAGGCATAAAAGTTGTTGAGAGTTGGCAAATGTAGTTTTGGTCATCGTTAGAATTAATAGGAAGTAATAAGGAAAGAGAGGTTCACATACAAATTTATTATCTTGGACATATTTTATAATTGTGAAGCACTCATTAAGTATGACATGCTAAAAAAGTTGACATTGGACAAGTAAGACAACGTAATGGTTTATGTTTTCCGACATCTCAGTTAAAGTATATTGTCATTGACCTTCCAAACATGTTGAGCTTGCCTTTCCCCCTCATGCTAGCCAAAAATTCCTAGCACCAAGTAGAGATACTACTTGTGCTTCCAAATATCCTTAAACCCAGTTTTGCCATGAGAGTCCATCATATCTACCTATGGATTGAGTAAGATCCTTCAAGTAAGTTGTCATCGGTGTAAGCAATAAAAATTGCTCTCTAAATATGCATGACTTATTAGTGCGGAGAAAATAAGCTTTGTACGAACTTGTTATGGAAGCAATAAAAGCAACGGACTGCATAATAAAGGTACATATACAAGGGGCAATATAAAGTGACGTTCTTTCGCATTAAGATTTTGTGTATCCAACCCTAAAAGTGCATGGCAACCTCTGCTTCCTTCTGTGAAGGGCCTATCTTTTACTTTATGTTTTTACTTTATGCTTGAGTCAAGGTGATCCTCACCTTTCGATTTTTCATTTTATCCATTGGCGAGTGCCTCGTGTTTGAAAAATCATGATATATATATCTAATTGGATGTAAGTTAGCATGGGCTATTATTGTTGACATCACCTAAAGGTGAATGTGTTGGGAGGCACCACAATAAGCCCCTAATCTTTCTCAGTGTCAGGCTGAAACTCCATAACCACAAATATTGCGTGAGTTTTAGCAATTGTAGGAGACTATATGATAGTTGAGTCCGTGGACTTGCTGAAAAGCTCTATTCTTGACTCTTTCTGATGTTATGATAAATTGCAATTGCTTCAATGCTTGAGATTATAGTTTGATAGTTCTCAATGAAGTTTCTGAACCATACTTGACATTGTGAATAGATTGTTACTTGATCATGAAAAGTTTTATGAGATAAACTACTATTATGACACATATTGATGCTAGAAAAGGTGATTGAAATTTTCGTTGATCAAACTTGTGCACCTACTAGCATTCACACTTCATAAATTATTTCTTTTATCATTTACCTACTCGAGGACGAGCAGGAATTAAGCTTGGGGATGCTGATACGTCTCCAACGTATCTATAATTTATGAAGTATTCATGCTATTATATTATTCTTCTATGATGATTTATACGCATTTATATGTCATTTTATATGATTTTTGGTACTAACCTATTAACCTAGAGCCCAGTGCCAGTTTCTGTTTTCTCCTTGTTTTTGTGTTTTACAGAAAAGGGATACCAAACGGAGTCCAAATGACGTGCCAATTTTTGAGGATTTTTTATGGACCAAAAGAAGACCACGGAGCATCGGAGTTGGGCCAGAATGGTCCAAGGGCTGCCCACGAGAGAGGGGGCCGCGCCCCCCTCCCTGGGGCGCGCCCCCCTATCCTGTGGACAGCCCGGAGACCTTCCTGACGTGAAACCAATGCCAATAATTCCTATAAATAATGAAACTTTCGGGAATTAACCTAGATCAGAAGTTCCGCTGCCGCAAGCCTCTGTAGCTATGAGAAATCAATCTAGGCCCTCTCTGGCACCCTGCCGGAGGGGGCCATCATCACCGGAGGCCATGGAGGAGGATCTCGGAGGGGCCATCATTGCCATGAAGGCCAAGGACCACAGTGGGAAAGCCATGGAGGAGGAAGCACAAGCGGGAGAACCTCTCCTCCTCTCTCTTGGTGGCACCGGAGTGCCATCGAGAGGGGAATCATCGCCGCAGTGATCGTCTTCATCAACATCACCATCATCATCACCATCCTCATCTCTTTTACGCGGTCCACTCTCCCGCACCCCGATGTAATCCCTACTTGAACATGGTGCTTTATGCTACATATTATGATCCAATGATGTGTTGCCATCTTATGATGTTTTTAGTAGATATGCTTTGTCCTTGAGGTGATTGATGATCTAGATTGGTACGAGTTGTATGTTTTATTTTGGTGCTGTCCTATGGTGCCCTCCGTGTCGCGCAAGCGTGAGGGATTCCCGCTGTAGGGTGTTGCAATACATTCATGATTCGCTTATAGTGGGTTGCTAGAGTGACAGAAGCTTAAACCCGAGTAAGCGGGTTGTTGCGTATGGGATAAAAAGGGGACTTGATGCTTTAATGCTATGGTTGGGTTTTACCTTAATGAATCTTTTAGTATTTGCGGATGCTTGCTGGAGTTTCCAATCATAAGAGCATATGATCCAAGTAGGAAAGGTATGCTAGTTTATGCCTCTCCCTCGTATGAAATTGCAATGACGACTATCGTTCTTGTTAACAATTGCTTAGGACAATTCCGCACACCGATCCACCATTATTCCACACTCGCTATATATTATTTAGTATTATATTCTAACTTTATGATAACAGCACCTACTTTTATGTTTTAGCTCTCCGATTTCTTACATAGTTATCCTCTTTATACCCACAACATAGTTTTATTCCTTGTTTCTAGTTGGAAGCAACCGTTCGGTGCACGTAGAGTCGTATCAATGGCAGATAGGGCTTGAGAGAATATTGATCTTACTTTTCGCTCCTTGTGGGTTCGACACTTCATACTTATCACTTCCACTTTTGGGAATTGCTATGATGATTCCTTGCACTTGGGGATTATCAACCAGCTCGACACTGGTTGAAAAGCCTCCCCGAAAACTCAATTGGGAGTTGGGAGGAACTAGAAGACGCTTTTAGGGCCAATTTTCAAGGGACTTATGTCAGGCCTCCGGATGCAGATGATCTAAGTCACATAATCCAACAGCCCGGAGAGTCTGCTCGCAAGCTTTGGAACAGATTCCTCACTAAGAAGAATCAAATTGTCGATTTTCCGGACATCGAAGCCTTAGCGGCATTCAAACACAACATTCGCGATGAATGGTTCGCCAGACACCTCGGCCAAGAAAAGCCAAGGACAATGGCAGCATTAACAAGCCTTATGACCCGCTTTTGCGCGGGTGAAGATAGCTGGCTAGCCCGTAAAGGCACGAGCGACCCCAGCACGTCCGAAAGAAGGGATGGCAACGGGAAGCCTCGGCATAATAAACACAAACGCCAAAGCAGGGAAGGGAGCCCGGACAACACAACGATCAATGCCGGATTCATCAGCTCTCAGCAAAAGAAGCCATTTAAAGGCAGTAAAGAGGGACCGTCCGATCTGGACAGAGTCCTGGACAGACTATGCCAAATTCATGGTACCCCGGATAAACCTGCGAACCACACCCATAGAGAGTGCTATGTCTTCAAGCAGGCCGGTAAACTAAATGCCGAACACAAAGGGAGGGAAACACCAAGTGAAGACGAGAACGAACCTCGCCAGCCGAACACTGGGGGACAGAAAAAATTCCCACCAGAGGTTAAAACAGTAAACACGATCTGCGTGACTCACACATTCACGAGAAGGCAAGAACGTGCACTCAAAGACACGCACGATGTAGAGCCCATCGTGCCCACATCTGACTACTGGATGTCTCGTCCGATCACTTTTGATCACATGGACAGGCGAACTAGTATTCGGCGCGAAGGATCACAGGCCTTGGTGCTTGACCCAATAATCGACGGATACCGTCTCACCCATGTGCTCATGGATGATGGAAGTAGTCCCAATTTAATATACGAGGACACTGTTCGTAGGATGGGGATAAACCTATCCAGAATTAGCCAAAGCAATACCACCTTTGAAGGGGTGATACCAGGCATTGAAGCCTACGGCAGGGGCTCCGTCATACTAAGGGTAACATTTGGCCCCCCTAGGCAACTCCAGAAGTGAAGAACAACTCTTCATCGTTGCACCCTTCCAAAACGGGTATCATGCACAGCTTGGAAGACCGGCCTTCGCCCGCTTCAATGCATTGCCGCATTATGGCTACCTTACACTCAAGATGCCCGGTCCACGTGGCGTCATCACCATTAGCGGAATCACAGAGCACTCTTCACGCGTAGAGGAACACGCGATGGCCCTGACGGTCGGACTATAAGCGGCCTCTAATATCATAAAACATGACTGGTCATTAAGACCACAGACATGGTTAGATGAGTCCGGTAGCCCAGATAAAATTCAACCAGACATCGTATATGTAATCCCATAGCGGAAACCAGGGGCTATAAATATATAATATAGCCCCAAACTTGGCTCTACCTTACTGGCAGGCCATCATCTAACACTTTTACTATCCATCGCATACTTATGTTGTATTCTCCTATGAGTTTCCCTTTTTTCTTCCACAGACAACGTTCGCGCGATACCTTTCTAGGACACGGCACAACGGAGATAAAGGTGCAGACGTGCAGCAGGGCCATGTTCAACCGGTTTCTTTTTGGATTAAGCCCCTGTGTAAACCTTTTCTATTGCCTCTTGTTGTTTAAACCATCCCATGGGTTCCATACCCACAGAGGATACTGTCGTTATTAGCATTTCACCACGAGAGATTATCGCACGTACCTGGAAACATAGAGTTCATATTGAATGGGCATTCTTGAGCCCATCTTCTATTATAAAGTCCAAACACCTTCAGGAGTGTTCGGCGTCATGAGTTTGGCCTTATATGCATCAGCTCCGAATCAAGTCTCTGGTCAAATGTTGGGTTTTCCCGGCTCCTGGGTTTGCCGCCTTATGTTCCTTTATTATCGGCTAAGGCAGGCCAAAGGAGAACTACTGTGAATGTGCCCTGGTTATTCCGGATGATCGTCTCCGTAGAGAAAGCCGAAAACTGACCGTCATGATACAGCGAGAGACTGTTCAACCACTCGAAGACTCACAAGAGTCTATAGGACTCCTCCGCATTAACGAAGGGCTGTTTTCCGGCCACGTACACACGCGCCCGTATTCGGATGCCCGCGAAGGTACCAGGGGCTACATAGTAGCCCCACCATTATATTCCCATGGCTAAGCGAAAGTGTTACAGCTATATAGTCCGGTTGCCTAGTTCGACAAGCGATGACCTCCTTAATGGACCAAGACGTTGGATCAAGTGTGATTAAGCATATTCTTCGCGAACACCCCCGCATTGTATGCGTGGGGGCTGAAGCCAACGACTGCTATCTTGCGGACTACTTATACATATAAGAATGGCCATACAGGGGACACAATCATATTTTCAGGCAAAAAATATAAATATAGCCTCATATTCAAAATAAACATTGTTTTTTCAATGATTCGACTTATAACTCGAACAAAATATTCTTCAAGCACTGCGCCTCTATTAGGCGAGCGCCCTCTGTGACCTGCGCCAAGTAGTGCTCAGCCAGATATTGGCCTCCCGCTGGATCCTGGGTCGCTATAAGGGTGGCCTCCATATCCATCCAATAGGATTTTACGTGGGCAAGAGCCATCCGTGCACCCTCTATGCACGCCGACCTCCTCATGGCGTCGATCCGAGTCACGGCCCCAAGGAATTGTTGCACCAAACCAAAATAATTGTCCGGCTTGGGCCCCTTAGGCCAAAGATGGTCTATTACAGACCGCATTGCAAGCCCGGACAGCCTATGAAGCTCCGCCATAGCAGCCACCTTCTCATTCAACGGAAGCGGGCGATTGGGAGCATGAACTGCGACCAGAAAAGCTCCTCCACTTCCTTATCACCTTGACCCTCGAAGAACTTGGCAGCGTCAGCTGTACTATTTGTCATGTCCGCATATGCGTCTGCAGGACACCAACGCCCAGCTAGGGGAGCATACTTTGGATCCAAAAACTTCGTCCACAGTAGGTAGGAGCCCCCAGCCACGATTTTGTTGGCCTGTTGGTGCTCCTCCCGCATGCCTCGGATCTCGGTCCGCATCTCCTTGGCGGCATTAAGTGCCTTGTCCAGCTCGGCTGAACTAGCCTTATTGTTCGTTTCAAGGAGCACATACCGGTCGGCGGCATTTTTCAACTCTTCAGCCTTTTCAGCTATCATTTCCTCGCTTCGGTGATAAGCAGCCTTTTCGGCTCTCAACTCTTCGGTTGCCTTTAGGGCAGCCGCATTGCTAGCCTGAGCTTGTTCCTTGGCTTGAGCAAGCTCAGCCCTTAGGGCCTCCATGGCAGCAGCACCATCTGCAGTGCATACACACGGCATTAACATTATGCCATCCTCACATTTTCCTATACAATATAATAATGGAAGGAGAGTACATACCTTGGGATTCTTCAAGCTGTTTGTTCACCAGCGTGATATCGACATCAATAGATCCGATCTGCCTTCTCAGTTCGGCAACTACAACAGACTGGTCGACTGCCGGATCCTTGTATACCTGCACACATATACAGCGCAGCCATTAATATATGATCCCCCATTTGCCGCCTATGGTGGGAAACCAGAGTCTCAGGGGCTACTATCCATAGGGAGCATACCTAGCGCGTGCTTCATAACCAAAAAAAAATATAGTGCATTTTTTTACTGCATACGTCAAAGCCTTTGAGCAGGCTTGTAAATGCCTCATTCAAACCGCTGGTAGAGGATGAAATCTTAGTGAGCACCATGCTCATTAAAGAGCGGTGCTCCTCCGAAAGCGCGGCTCGCTCCAGAAAGCCTATCAGTACGTCCGGCCGGACATCGAGCCGTGCCGGATCCTTCTCATCGCCCCCCATGGGCGCCAAATGCTTTGGGCTCAGGCTGACTGACGTGTTCGCTTCCGGCTTCGGTAGATCTGGACTCCTCCATGACGACACCTCCGTGTCGCCCACTTCATGAGGAGGAGAGGTGGGTGGAGTCTCACTCTCCATCATCTCGGACGAAGGTCCCCCGAAGATGAACTCTATTGAGAAGAGATGCTCGCCGGACTACAAAAGACGAAGTCCCAGTTACAGATCTCGGAGTAATGCCATACCTTCAAATTAATGAATAACTTACGGCTCGGTGGAGGGCTGGCCCGTTGGTGGGCACGACGCGGTAAGGGTGCCCGTCGCGGCAGAGCCCCCTGGTGATACTTTCCTCCCTTGCTTAGGCATCTCCGCCTCCAAGTCTTCGGGGGCCGCCCTCTTCTTCCCGCGTGGGGAGGAGGCTTTAGCCTCCCCTTCCCGGCTATCCTCCATAGTGGAGGTAGCGATTCCTCCGGTCTGGATGCATAGTGCGGTTTCACTGCCCTTTCCTTCGCCTTTCCTTGAGGGGATTTTGCTGAGCGCCCGGTGATGACCCGCAAGTATACGGGATAGTTGTAGCCTCTTTCTATAAGTAAGAGTGTTGAACCCAACAAGGAGCTAAAGGTAGAACAAATACTCTCTCAAGTCCTATCGGCCACTGATACGACTCTATGCACGCTTGACGTTCGCTTTACCTAGAACAAGTATGAAACTAGAAGTACTTTGTAGGTGTTGTTGGATAGGTTGCAAGATAATAAAGAACACGTAAATAAAAAGTAGGGGATGTTTACATAAAGAAGCAAAAAAGTAAATAAAGCGAGTGTGGAAAAGTGGTGGTAGGACTTGTGGAATTGTCCCTAAGCAATTAACTATGTTACTAGACCGGTAATCACTATTGCAATTCTATTTGAGGGAGAGGCATAAGCTAACATATCATCCCTTACTTGGAATTCTATGCACTTATGATTGGAACTCTAGCAAGCATCCGCAACTACTAAAGATTTATGAAGGTAAAACCCAACCATAGCATTAAGCATCGAGTCCCCTTTTATCCCATATGCAAACAACCTACTTACTCGGGTTTGTGTTTCAGTCACTCACGCAAGCCACCATAAGCAAATCATAAACATATTGCAAACCCTACAGCGGGAATCCCTCATGCTTGCGCGACACAGAGGGCACGATAGGACATCACCAATAATAAAACATGCAACTCAAACCAATCATATCAATTCATCAATCACCGATAGGACAACGAAAATCTACTCAGACATCATAGGATGGCAACACATCATTGGAAAATAATATGAAGCGTAAAGCACCATGTTCAAGTAGAGAGTACAGGGGGTTGCAGGAGAGTGGACCTCTATAGATAGAAAGGGGAAGGTGATGGAGATGTTGGTGAAGATGACGGTGGTGTTGGTGGAGATCGCGGTGATGATGATGGCCCCCGACGGCGTTCCGGCGCCACCGGAAGCAAGGGGGAGAGAGAGCCCCTTCTTCTTCTTCTTCCTTGGCCTCCTCACTAGATGGGAGAAGGTTTTCCCCTTTGGTCCTTGGCTCCCATGGCGTGGGAGGGGCGAGAGCCCCTCCGAGATTGGATCTATCTCTCTATTTCTGTGTTCGCTGTTTCTTCCCCTTCACCGTTTCCTTTATTTTTCGCCCAAATTTTTCTCCGATTGGGGTGAATCTTTCGCCCAAATTTTTCTCATAAAATTAGCTTTCCTGCGGCAAAAGTAGAGCCTCAACCGCCTTACGGGTGGCCCACGAGAGCCCAGGGCGCACCCCAGGGGGGGGGGGCGCCCCCCTGTCTCGTGGCCACCCCGGACACCGTTTCGCGTTGATTCCACCTCCAAAAAATCACAAATATTCCCAAATAATTCTCTGTCCGTTTTTATACTGTTCGATATGGGTTTTCTGCGAAACATAAAACATGCAACAGAGAGGAACTGGCACTTGGCACTGGATCAATATGTTAGTCCCAAAAATAGTATAAAAAGTTGCCAAAAGTATATGAAAGTTGAAGAATATGGCATGGAACAATCAAAAATTATAGATACGACAGAGACATATCAGCATCCCCAAGCTTAATTCCTGCTCGTCCTCCAGTAGGTAAATGCTAAAAAAAGATAATTTTTGATGTGGAATGCTACCTAGCATAATCTTGATCATATGTCTAATCATGGCATGAATATTAAGACACGAGTGATTCAAAGCAATAGTCTATCATTTGACTTAAAAACAATAATACTTTGAGCGTACCAATAAAGCAATCATGTCTTTTCAAAACAACATGGCCAAAGAAAGTTATCCCTACAAAATCATATAGTCTGGCTGTTGCTCTATCTTCATCACACAAAGTATTTAATCATGCACCACCCCGATGACAAGCTAAGCAATTGTTTCATACTTTAATAATCTCAAACTTTTTCAACTTTCACGCAATACATGAGCGTGAGCCATGGATATAGCACTATAGGTGGAATAGAAAATGATGGTGGGGGTTATGTGGAGAAGAAAAAAATGGAGAAAGTCTGACATCAACTAGGCGTATTAACGGGCTGTGGAGATGCCCATCAATAGATATCAATGTGAGTGAGTAGGAATTAACATGCAATGGATGCACTAGAGCTATAAGTGTATGAAAGCTCAAACTGAAACTAAGTGGGTGTGCATCCAACTTGCTTGCTCATGAAGACCTCAGGCATTTGAGGAAGCCCATCATCGGAATATACAAGCCAAGTTCTATAATGAAAATTCCCACTAGTATATGAAAGTCAAAGCATAGGAGGCTCTCTCTATGAAGAACATGGTGCTACTCTGAAGCACAAGTGTGGTAAAAGGATAGTAACATTGCCCCTTCTCTCTTTTTATCTCATTTTTTTCTTTTTTTCTCTTTTTTCTTTAATATTTTTTTCTTTTTGGTTGGCTTCTTTGGCCTCTTTTTTTATTTGGGCTTCTTTGGCCTCTTTTATTTTTCATAAAGTCTGGAGTCTCATCCCGACTCGTGGGGGAATCATAGTCTCCATCATCCTTTCCTCACTAGGGCAATGCTCTAATAATGATGATCATCACACTTTTATTTACTTACAACTCAATATCTAGAACAAAGATATGACTCTATATGAATGCCTCCGGCGGTGTACCGGGATGTGCAATGATCTAGCGTAGCAATGACACCAAAAAAAGGACAACCATGAAAACATCATGCTAACTATCTTACGATCATGCAAGGCAATATGACAATGAATGCTCAAGTCATGTATATGATGATGATGGAAGTTGCATGGCAATATATCTCGAAATGGCTATGGAAATGCCATGATAGGTAGGTATGGTGGCTGTTTTGAGGAAGATATAAGGAGGCTTATCTGTGATAGAGCGCATCGTATCACGGGGTTTGGATGCACCGGCGAAGTTTGCACCAACTCTCGATGTGAGAAAGGGCAATGCACGGTGCCGAAGAGGCTAGCAATGATGGAAGGGTGAGAGTGCGTATAATCCACAGACTCAACATTAGTCATAAAGAACTCATATACTTATTGCAAAAATCTACAAGCCATTGAAAATAAAGTACTACGCGCATGCTCCTAGGGGGATAGATTGGTAAGAAAATACCATCGCTCGTCCCCGACCGCCACTCATAAGGAAGACAATCAATAAATAAAATTGTGCTCCAACTTCATCACAAAGCGGTTCACCATACGTGCATGCTACGGGAATCACAAACCTCAACACAAGTGTCTCTACAATCCACAACCACCCACTAGCATAACTCTAATATCACCATCTTTATATTACAAAACTATTGCAAGGAATCAAACATATCAAATTCAGTGATCTAGAAGTTTATGTAGGATTTTATGACTAACCATGTGAATGACCAATTCCTGTCATCTCCCTAAATAGATATAAGTGAAGCAAGAGAGTTTAATTCTTTCTACAACAGATATGCCCACGCTCTAACAAATATAAGTGAAGCAAAAGAGCATTCTACAAATGGCGGTTTTCTATATGAAGAGAAACAGGAAATCCAAACTTCAAATGATATAAGTGAAGCATGTGAAGCATTCTATAAAGCCATACTCAAAATATTTAAGTGAAGTGCAATGAGCATTCTATAAATCAAGCAAGGACTATCTCATACCAGCATGGTGCACAAAAGAAAAATGAAAACTAAATGCAAAACATGCCCCAAGACTTGCACATAATGCATAAACGAAACGAATACGAAAACATACCGATACTTGTTGAAGAAAGAGGGGATGCTTTCCGGGGCATCCCCAAGCTTAGACGCTTGAGTCTCCTTGAATATTTACTTGGGGTGCCTCGGACATCCCCAAGATTGAGCTCTTTCCTCTCTTCCTTTTCCTCATATCGAGACCTCCTCGTTTAGACACTTCATCCACACAAAACTTCAACAGAAAACTCGGTAAGATCCGTTAGTATAATAAAGCAAATCACCACTCTAAGTACTGTTGCAAACTAATTCATATTTTTTTCGCATTGTGTCTACTGTAATATAACTTTTTCATGGCTTAATCCACTGATATAAATTGATAGATTCATCAAAACAAGCAAACTATGCATCAAAAACAGAATCTATCAAAAACAGCACAGTCTGTAGCAATCTGAACTTCCACCATACTTCGATTACCCCAAAAATTGTACCAAAATTAGGAAAAAATATAGAAGTTCTATAGCAAGACAGTGCAAAAGGAATCAGGACCAATTGACGTTCCAGATAAAAAATGTAAAATCACGCACTACAGCCAAAGTTTCTGTCCAGCACCATACAAACCAACAAGCATTGTAAACATCCTAAAGGAAAACCTTGGCACATTATTTTTATAATACAATGGAGTTGTACAAGGGGATAATTATTTTTGTTGAAAAGTTTCTGTAATCATGATTCACAAAGTTTCCATGAGCATGAACAAAGCTCAAGGAGCTCTCCCACTTCAACAATGCTTGTCTTTCTCACTTTCACTTTCCTTTTTGAAAAGTTTTTACGTTCCCCTCTTTATTTTTGTCTTTTTAAACTATATGAAAGCACTCAACAGAAATAAATGACTATCTAAAACTTTCGGGTTGTCTCCCTGGTAGCGCTTTCTTTAAAGCCATTAAGCTAGGCATTCAGTGCTCAAGTAATGGATCCACCCGGATCCCAAGGTATATCAAAGACAATTTTAATTAACAATGATTTGTAGTTTAGTAGTGAGCACAAAGTAACATATATCATGCAACAACGAAGTCTAACTCTCTTCCTATGCATCGGCATGTCATAAAAGAACAATTCAGGCACACCAATTAAAGGCCAATGCATAATATAAGCAGTTTCTTGCAATTTTATCGTATGGGAAACATAGAGAGGTGGAGATATAGCTCCTCTCTCATAATAATTGCAAGTAGGAGCATCAAGCACATGCATATTATATCTATCAAAATCATCATGTGCAATGGTAAAAGGCAACCCATCAATATAATCCTTAATAAGCGAAAACTTCTCCGATAAAGTGTAGTAGGGAGAATTCAAAAAGATAATAGGACTATCATGCGTGGGTGCAATAGCAACAATTTCATGTTTAACATAAGGAACTATAGCAAGTTCATCTCCATAAGCATAATTCATATTGGCATCTTGGCCACAAGCATAGCAAGCATCATCAAAAAGGGATATTTCAAGAGAATCAACGGGATCATAGCAATCATCATAGCAATCATCCTTCGGTAAGCACGAAGGGGAATTAAACAATGTATGAGTTGAAGAGTTACTCTCATTAGAAGGTGGGCATGGGTGATCAATCCGCTCTTCCTCCTTTTGTTCTTCACTCTCCTCATCATCTTTTTCATCCAATGAGCTCACAGTTTCATCACTTTCTTCCTCCTAGCTTCCTGCAAAATATTAGTCTCTTCTTGCACAGCGGAGACTTCCTTCATAAAAGCATTAATATAGTAATTGTATACATAATTTTCATAGCACTATCTAAGTATAGTAAGATTTTCAGGCCTACAAACTGCATCATCAAAATCATCAAACACTTTAAACATAGATTCAATCTCATAAGAACCCATAAAAGCAACAAATTCTTCTATTTGTTACACATCATAGTAATCATATCTACCATTAGCATAAGAAGCCAAGGTTTCATTATCATTGAATTTGCATGAAAAGGGAAGGTCTGGATCCTCCACCCTAGAGAAACAAGTATAATCATGCATCACACATAATTGACGAGCATACCAACGCAAAATAATAAATTGATCCCATAATAGTTTCCCTTTTTGTGTCGAGCGATAATCCCTAAAGTATTCACGTTGATCCAACGTGGCTCCCATTATAAAGTTGAATGGGGCTTTTTCAGGATTATCAAAGTAGTACATAATATCTTTCGCATAATGAGAATCGAGGGTTTTAGGAGTTACCCCATCCTCATGAGTAGCAAGTACAAGTAATTTTTTTGGTATTTTGCGTTCCATATCCATAACTAAATATAGAGAACAACTAAGAACAACAAATAAAAATTACTTAGTGATAAAGCAAACAAGCACACACGAGAATATTCACCCCACGCTATGACTCCCCGGCAACGGCGCCAGAAAAAGGTCTTGATGACCCGCAAGTATACGAGATAGTTGTAGCCACTTTCGATAAGTAAGAGTGTCGAACCCAACGACGAGCTAAAGGTAGAACAAATACTCTCTCAAGTACTATCGGTCACTGATACGACTCTATGCACGCTTGACGTTCGCTTTACCTAGAACAAGTATGAAACTAGAAGTACTTTGTAGGTGTTGTTGGATAGGTTGCAAGATAATAAAGAACACGTAAATAAAAAGTACGGGTTGTTTAGATAAAGAAGCAAAAAAGTAAATAAAGTGAGTGTGGAAAAGTGGTGGTAGGAGTTGTGGAATTGTCCCTAAGAAATTGACTATGTTACTAGACTGGTAATCACTATTGCAATTCTATTTGAGGGAGAGGCATAAGCTAACATATCATCCCTTACTTGGAATTCTATGCACTTATGATTGGAACTCTAGCAAGCATCCGCAACTACTAAAGATTCATTAAGGTAAAACCCAACCATAGCATTAAGCATCGAGTCCCCTTTTATCCCATACGCAAACAACCTACTTATTCGGGTTTGTGTTTCAGTCACTCACGCAACCCACCATAAGCAAATCATAAACATATTGCAAACCCTACAGCGGGAATCACTCACGCTTGCGCGACACAGAGGGAACAATAGGACAGCACCAATAATAAAACATGCAACTCAAACCAATCATAGAAATTCATCAATCACCGATAGGACAACGAAAATCTACTCAGACATCATAGGATGGCAACACATCATTGCAAAATAATATGAAGCATAAAGCACCATGTTCAAGTAGAGGGTACAGCGGGTTGCGGGAGAGTGGACTGCTGTAGATAGAAGGGGGAAGGTGATGGAGATGTTGGTGAAGATGACGGTGGTATTGGTGGAGATTGCGGTGATGATGATGGCCCCCCTTCTTCTTCTTCTTCCTTGGCCTCCTCCCTAGATGGGAGAAGGGTTTCCCCTCTGGTCCTTGGCTCCCATGGCGTGGGAGGGGCGAGAGCCCCTCCGAGACCGGATCAATCTCTCTGTTTCTGCGTTCTCTGTTTCTTCCTCTTCACCGTTTCCTTTATATCTTAAGATCCGTAACTCCGATTGGGGTGAATCTGTCGCCCAGATTTTTATCATAAAATTAGCTTTCTTGCAGCAAAGTAGAGCCTTAACCGCCTTATGGGTGTCCCACGAGAGCCCAGGGTGTGCTGCGGGGGGGGGGGGGGGGGGGCGCCCCTGTCTCATGGCCTCCCCGGACACCGTTTCGCGTTGATTCCACCTCCCAAAAATCACAAATATTCCAAAATAATTCTCCGTCTGTTTTTATCCCGTTTGGATTCCGTTTGATATGGGTTTTCTGCGAAATATAAAACATGCAACAGACAAGAACTGGCACTGGGCACTGGATCAATATGTTAGTCCCAAAAATAGTATAAAAAGTTGCCAAAAGTATATGAAAGTTGAAGAATATTGGCATGGAACAATCAAAAATTATACATACGACAGAGACGTATCACCCGGCCAAGCATCTTTGCAATGGTTGGACCAGGTGAGCCTTCAGGAAGTGGCGCCAGACACCTGATTCTCTCCGCCTTGTTGAGCCATTCCTGGCCACGAAGGGATTTTCAGAATTACAATTATGATAACTATAAATGAAGTGTCCGGCTTTAAGGTTACTTACTTGGGCATCTAGGCGATTGCAGCTTAGGCCCGCATCCTTAGTGGTGTCCGGACATTTTACTTGTGGTCCGAAGAATAATTTACATATTCCTTCGAGCTTCAGGCCGAAGAAGTGCTTAATAGTCCGCGGACCCTCCGGATTAAACTCCCACATCCGGAGAGGCCGACGTTTGCACGACAGCATCCGCCGGATTAGCATCACTTGCATTATGCTGACAAGGTTTATGTCTCTCTCTATGAGCCCCCGGATACGATTTTGCAGTTTTGGAACATCGCCAGTAGGCCCATAATTCCGTCCTATGTCGTCCCAAGACGCTAACTGTGATGGAGGGCCCGAGCGGAACTCGGGGGCGGCTACCCACTTTGTGCCTCTGGGAGCTGTAACATAAAACCACCTCTATTGCCACACATCGGATACTTCCGGAAAGGAGCCCTCTGGCCATGGGGCATCGGCGTTCTTGCTTATTACGGCACCTCCACACTCCACATGTCTCCCCTTGATCATCTTCGGCTTCACATTGAAGGTCTTGAGCCATAAGCCGAAGTGTGGGTTGACGTGGAGAAAAGCCTCGCACACAATAATGAACGACGAGATGTGGAGGATGGCGTCTGGAGCGAGATCATGGAAATCCAAGCCATAGTAGAACATGAGCCTGCTCACAAAGGGGTCGAGGGTGAGGCCTACGCCTCGGAGGAAGTGAGGAACGAATACGACGCGCTCATTCGGCTCCGGCGTGGGGACAACTTGCGCTGGAGCAGGAAGCCTGTGCGTGATACCGGCGGTCAGGTATCCGACCTCCCTAAGCTTAGTAATATCCTCCTCTTGGATCGAGGAGGCCACCCACTGGCCTTTTGCATTGGATTCAGACATACTGGAGGATCTGGGGTGTTGAAGCTTAGGTTTTGAGTGCTGGAGCTCGAGGTGCGAGAAGGAGCAGGAGGGGTGGAAAAGAGGTGTAGGCCTCGGCCCCTTTATAAAGAGGGTGAATATCAAAAGTCCTCAGCGTGACCGCTTGAGACTTATTTAAAGTACACGGAGTCATACCAACGGTCGCCGAGGGGTCACACACGCCCGTATTGATGAAAGATCCCGTAATAAGAGGAAAGCGATCTCTACTTTGGCAGGACGTGCCAATAAAACCGCCTCGCGACGCGAGTCGAGGTGGAGCAGGAAACGCCGGTTCGTGTTGGACCAAGCCACAATGCAAGAGCATGGCATACAAAGATTGCCAGCAGAACGAATTTATGCTACGTTCCCTACAATGGTGTATGAAGATCATTTTGCAGATCCGGACACGGTCTACGTGTTCGATAATAACCTTGGAGTATTCGGAGAAGGAACCCGCCTTGCAATGTCGAAGACAAGACTGCGTGCCGAACTCATCATCATTGAAGCCTAGTTCAGGGGCTACTAAGGGAGTCCTAGATTTGGGGGTATACGGACAGCCGGACTATATAAATCGTCCGGACTATCGAAGCATGAAGATACAAGACTCAAGACTTCGGCCCGTGTCCGGATGGGACTCTCCTTTGCGTGGAAGACAAGCTTGGCGATCCAGATATTATATTTCCTTCCTTGTAACTGACTCCATGTAAACCCTAGCCCTCTCTGATGTCTATATAAACCGGAGAGGATGGTCCTTAGAAGGCCGATCACAATTACAATCATACCATCGTAGGCTAGCTCTTAGGGTTTAGCCTCTATGATCTCGTGGCAGATCTACTCTTGTACTACTCATATCTTCAATATTAATCAAGCAGGAAGTAGGGTTTTACCTCCATCAAGAGGGCCCGAACCTGGGTAAACGTTGTGTCCCTTGATTTCTGTTACCATCAGCCTAAGACGCATAGATCGGGACCCCCTACCCGAGATCCGCCGGTTCTGACACCGACACCTGGTTATGTGCGTAGTCCCCGGGATATGATTTATTACTTCTCTGCTAAATATTTCCCTGCTCATAAGAAACAAGCTGCCTTGCGGGAAATATATAATTTTGTGCAAATCAAAGAAGAGAGTCTCCCACAAGCTTGGGGGAGGCTTATCCGGTTACTTAATGCTTTTCCTGATCATCCTCTCAAGAAAAATGAAATACTTGATATCTTTTATAATGGACTAACCGATGCTTACAATGACTACTTGAATAGTTGTGCTGGTTGTGTTTTTAAGGAAAGAACAGTCGACAAAGCTGAACTACTATTGAATAATAGGTGGACTAATGAAAATAATTGGACTCTTCCTGAGCCTATTCCTAAGGCAATTCCTGAACTAATTGAGCGAACTACTGAGCCTATTCCTAAACCCACTCCAAAGAAGAGAGGTGTTTTATTTCTCAGTCCTGAAGATATGCAAGAGGCAAAGAAATCAATGAAAGAAAAAGGTATAAAAGCTGAAGATGTTAAGAATTTGCCACCTATTGAATAAATACATGGTCTTAATATACCACTTGTTGAAGAACCACATTGTCTTGATAACCTTACATAGGTAGTAAAGGTAAATTCTCTCTATAGATATGATAAAGTTGAAATCCCCTCTACTAAATTTCATAGCCCATGCTTATGTTGGTAGAGAGTTAAAGAATAATGCTTTCGAGATAGGACGCATGAGCGATAATATGGCTAGAATTAAAGGTGAACTTAAACTCATTAGCAAATATGCTTTTATGCTTGCTACTCAAGCTGAGCAAGTACTTAAAGCTCAAAATGATTTGCTTGATGGATTAAATAGTAAAATGACTTTGACTTGACTGGATCTCTTTTACCATGAATTACAATGTTTAGTCAGTCCTTGACCTTTAAAGGTGCTCTGCATTTATGTTTTGCGGTCTCAAAAAGGCTAGCGAGATACCATTTTGTTATATCATGTTATGATTGTTTTGAGAAAGTGTTGTCATCCGAGTTTTATTATTATGGCTTGCTAGCTGATTATGCTATTGATATGAGTAATTGTCAGACCTGAGTGTTATTGTGAGTATGGTTAGTTCATAATATTTGCTGAAACCTGAATGCTGGCTTTGCATGCTTACAACAACAAGAGCAAATAGAGTTTGTAAAAGTTTTTCTTTATCACTTTTAGTTTATCAACTGAATTGCTTGAGGATAAGCAAAGGTTTAAGCTTGGGGGAGTTGATACGTCTCCAACATATCTACTTTTCCAAACACTTTTGCCCTTGTTTTGGACTCTAACTTGCATGATTTGAATGAAACTAACCCAGACCGACGCTGTTTTCAGTAGAACTGCCATGATGTTGTTTCATGTGTAGAAAACAAAAGTTCTCGGAATGTCCTGAAAATCCACAGAGGCACTTTTTAGAAAATATAAAAAATACTTGAGAAAGAATCAAGACCAGGGGGCCCACACCCTGTCCTCGAGGGTGGGGGGCACGCCCTCCTGTCTCATGGGCCCCCTGAGGCTCCGCCGACCTCAACTCCAACTCCATATATTCCATCTCACGGAGAAAAAAATCAGAGAGAAAGTTTCATCGCGTTTTATGATACGGGGCCGCCGCCAAGCCCTAAACTCTCTCGGGAGGGCTGATCTGGAGTATGTTCGGTGCTCTAGAGAGGGGGATTCGACGCCGTTGTCATCATCAACCATCTTCCATCACCAATTTCATGATGCTCACCGCCGTGCGTGAGTAATTCCATCGTAGGCTTGCTGAACGGTGATGGGTTGGATGAGATTTACCATGTAATCAAGTTAGTTTTGTTAGGGTTTGATCCCTAGTATCTGTTGGGGAACGTTGCGAAAAACAAAAATTTTCCTACTCGTTTCACCAAGATCCATCTAGGAGTTCATCTAGCAACGAGTCATCGGATGCATCTACGTACCTTGTAGATCGCGAGCGGAAGCGTTCAAAGAACGGGGATGATGTAGTCGAACAGGACGTGATCCAAATGGGCTGTAGGGGGTGCGCCTTGGCCTACATGGGCCAAGGGCACCAGCGCCAAAGAGGCCCATGCGCCTAGGGTTACAAGGGGAAAGAGTCCTAGGAGGGGAAGGTACCTCCTAGGTGCCTTGGGGGGGGGGGGGGGGGAGGGAAACCCCCCTTGGCCGCCGCCCCCCCTAGGAGATTGAATCTCCTAGGGCCGGCGCCCCCCCCTTGGCCCTCCTATATATAGTGGGGGAAGGAGGGCTTTCATCCCATGCCTTTGGTTGCCTCCTTCTCCCTCTCCAACACCTCCTCCTCCTCCATAGCGCTTGGCGAAGCCCTGCCGGAGTACTGCAGCTCCATCAACACCACGCCGTCGTGCTGCTGCTGGTGCCATCTCCCTCAACCTCTCCTCTCCCCTTGCTGGATCAAGAAGGAGGAGACGTGTCTGTTCTGTACGTGTGTTGAACGCGGAGGTGCCGTCCGTTCGGTGCTAGGATCTCCGGTGATTTGGATCACGTCGTGTTTGACTACATCATCCCCGTTCTTTGAACGCTTTGTCTCGCGATCTACAAGGTACGTAGATGCATCTAATCACTCGTTGCTAGATGAACTCATAGATGGATCTTGGTGAAACCATAGGAAAAGTTTTGTTTTCTGCAACGTTCCCCAACAGTGGCATCATGAGCTAGGTCTATGCGTAGTTCTCTTGCGCGAGTAGAACACAATTTGTTGTGGGCGTAGATGTTGTCAACTTTCTTGCCGCTACTAGTCTTATCTTGCTTCAACGGTATTGTGGGATGAAGCGGCCCGGACCAACCTTACACGTACGCTTACGTGAGACCGGTTCCACCGACTAACATGCACTAGTTGCATAAGGTGGCTGGCGGGTGTCTGTCTCTCCTACTTTAGTTGGAGCGGATTCGATGAAAAGGGTCCTTATGAAGGGTAAATAGAAGTTGACAAATCACGTTGTGGTTTCACGTAGGTAAGAAAACGTTCTTGCTAGAACCCTACTTCAGCCACGTAAAACATGCAACAACAATTAGAGGACGTCTAACTTGTTTTTGCAGCAAATGCTTTGTGATATGATATGGCCCAAGTTGTGATGAATGATGAATGATCTATATGTGATGTATGAGATGTTCATGCTATTGTAATAGGAATCACGACTTGCATGTCGATGAGTATGACAACCGGCAGGAGCCATAGGAGTTGTCTTTATTTTTTGTATGACCTGCGTGTCATTAAGAAACACCATGTAAATTACTTTACTTTATTGCTAAACGCTAGCCATAGTAGTAGAAGTAATAGTTGGCGAGCAACTTCATGGAGACACAATGATGGAGATCATGATGATGGAGATCATGGTGTCAAGCCGGTGACAAGATGATCATGGAGCCCCAAGATGGAGATCAAAGGAGCTATGTGATATTGGCCATATCATGTCACTATTATTATTTGATTGCATTTGATGTTTATCATGTTTTGCATCTTGTTTACTTAGAACGATGGTAGTAAATAAGATGATCCCTCGTAATAATTTCAAGAAAGTGTTCCCCCTAACTGTGCACCGTTGCGACAGTTCGTTGTTTCAATGCACCACGTGATGATCGGGTGTTTGATTCAAAACGTTCACATACAACGGGTGTAAGACAGATTTACACATGCAAACACTTAGGTTGACTTGACGAGCCTATCATGTGTATAGACATGGCCTCGGAACACAGAAGACCGAAAGGTCGAGCATGAGTCGTATAGAAGATATGATCAACATGAAGATGTTCACCGACGTTGACTAGTCCGTCTCACGTGATGATCGGACACGGCCTAGTTGACTCGGATCATGTTATACTTAGATGACTAGAAGAGGGATGCCTATCTAAGTGGGAGTTCATTAAATAATTTGATTAGATGAACTTAATTATCATGAACTTAGTCTAAAATCTTTACAATATGTCTTGTAGATCAAATGGCCAATGTAGTCCTCAACTTCAACGCGTTCCTAGAGAAAACTAAGCTGAAAGACGATGGCAGCAACTATACGGACTGGGTCCGGAACCTGAGGATCATCCTCATAGCTGCCAAGAAAGATTATGTCCTACAAGCACCGTTGGGTGACGCACCTCTTCTCCCTGCAGAACAAGATGTTATGAACGCTTGGCAGGCACGTACCGATGACTACTCCCTCATTCAGTGCGGCATGCTTTACAGCCTAGAGCCGGGGCTCCAAAAGCGTTTTGAGAGACATGGAGCATATGAGATGTTCGAAGAGCTGAAAATGGTTTTCCAAGCTCATGCCCGGGTCGAGAGATATGAAGTCTCCGACAAATTCTTCAGCTGTAAGATGGAGGAAAATAGTTCTGTCAGTGAGCACATACTCACTATGTCTGGGTTACATAACCGCTTGACTCAGCTGGGAGTTAATCTCCCGGATGATGCGGTCATTGACAGAATCCTCCAGTCGCTTCCACCGAGCTACAAGAGCTTTGTGATGAACTTCAATATGCAGGGAATGGAAAAGACCATTCCTGAGGTATTTGCAATGCTGAAATCAGCAGAGCTAGAAGTCAAGAAGGAACATCAAGTGTTGATGGTCAATAAAACCACTAAGTTGAAGAAAGGCAAGGGTAAACAGAACTTCAAGAAGGACGGCAAGGGAGTTGCCGCGCCCGGCAAGCAAGCTGCTGGGAAGAAGCCAAAGAATGGACCCAAGCCTGAGACCGAGTGCTTTTATTGTAAGGGAAGTGGTCACTGGAAGCGGAACTGCCCCAAATACTTAGCGGACAAGAAGGCCGACAAAACAAAAGGTATATATGATATACATGTAATTGATGTGTACCTTACTAGTACCCGTAGTAGCTCCTGATTACTTGATACCGGTGCAGTTGCTCACATTTGTAACTCAAAGCAGGAGCTGCGGAATAAGCGGAGACTGGCAAAGGACGAGGTGACGATGCGCGTCGGGAATGGTTCCAAGGTCAATGTGATCGCCGTCGGCACGCTACCTCTACATTTACCTACGGGATTAGTTTTAAACCTCAATAATTGTTATTTAGTGCCAGCTTTGAGCATGAACATTGTATCGGGATCTCGTTTAATTCGAGATGGCTACTCATTTAAATCTGAGAATAATGGTTGTTCCATTTATATGAGAGATATGTTTTATGGTCATGCTCCTATGGTGAATGGTTTATTCTTAATGAATCTCAAGCGTAATGCTACACGTATTCATAGTGTGAGTACCAAAAGATGTAAAGTTGATAATGATAGTCCCACATACTTGTGGCACTGCCGCCTTGGTCACATAGGTGTCAAATGCATGAAGAAGCTCCATACAGATGGACTTTTAGAGTCTCTTGAGTACGAATCATTTGACACGTGCGAACCATGCCTCATGGGTAAGATGACCAAGACTCCGTTCTCAGGAAAAATGGAGCGAGCAACAAACTTATTGGAAATCATACATACTGATGTGTGCGGTCCAATGAGTGTTGAGGCTCGCGGTGGCTATCGTTATGTTCTCACCCTCACTGATGATTTGAGTAGATATGGGTATATCTACCTAATGAAACACAAGTCTAAAACCTTTGAAAAGTTCAAGGAATTTCAGAGTGAGGTTGAGAATCAACGTGACAGGAAAATCAAGTTTCTACGATCAGATCGTGGAGGAGAATACTTGAGTCACGAATTTGGCACACACTTAAGAAAATGTGGAATAGTTTCACAACTCACGCCGCCTGGAACACCTCAGCGTAAGGGTGTGTCCGAACGTCGTAATCGCACTCTATTAGATATGGTGCGATCTATGATGTCTCTTACCGATTTACCGCTATCTTTTTGGGGCTATGCTTTAGAGACTGCCGCATTCACTTTAAATAGGGCTCCGTCGAAATCCGTTGAGACGACACCGTTTGAATTATGGTTTGGTAAGAAACCTAAGTTGTCGTTTCTGAAAGTTTGGGGATGCGATGCTTATGTCAAGAAACTTCAACCTGGAAAGCTCGAACCCAAGTCGGAAAAATGCGTCTTCATAGGATACCCTAAAGAAAATGTTGGGTATACCTTCTACCTCAGATCCGAAGGCAAGATCTTTGTTGCCAAGAAAGGATTCTTTCTAGAGAAAGAGTTTCTCTCGAAAGAAGTAAGTGGGAGGAAAGTAGAACTTGATGAAGTGTTACCTCTTGAACCGGAAAATGGCACAACTCAAGAAAATGTTCCTGAGGTGCCTGCACCTACTAGAGAGGAAGTTATTGATGATGATCAAGATACTTCTGATCAAGCTCCTACTGAAATTCGAAGGTCCACAAGGACACGTTCCGCACCAGAGTGGTACGGCAACCCTGTCTTGGAAATCATGTTGTTAGACAACGGTGAACCTTCAAACTATGAAGAAGCGATGGCGGGCCCGGATTCCGACAAATGGCTAGAAGCCATGAAATCCGAGATAGGATCCATGTACGAAAACGAAGTATGGACTTTGACTGACTTGCCCGTTGAGCGGCGAGCCATAGAAAATAAATGGATCTTTAAGAGGAAGACAGACGCGGATGGTAATGTGACCATCTATAAAGCTCGGCTTGTCGCTAAGGGTTATCGACAAGTTTAAGGGGTTGACTACGATGAGACTTTCTCACCGGTAGCAAAGCTGAAGTCCGTCCGAATCATGTTAGCAATTGCCGCATTCTACGATTATGAAATATGGCAAATGGACGTCAAAACAGCATTCCTTAATGGTTTCCTTAAGGAAGAATTGTATATGATGCAGCCGGAAGGTTTTGTCGATCCTAAGAATGCTGACAAGGTGTGCAAGCTCCAACGCTTGATTTATGGGCTGGTGCAAGCATCTCGGAGTTGGAACATTCGCTTTGATGAGATGATCAAAGCGTTTGGGTTTACACAGACTTATGGAGAAGCCTGCGTTTACAAGAAAGTGAGTGGGAGCTCTGTAGCATTTCTCATACTATATGTAGATGACATACTTTTGATGGGAAATGATATAGAACTCTTGGACAGCATCAAGGCCTATTTGAATAAGAGTTTTTCAATGAAGGACCTTGGAGAAGCTGCTTATATATTAGGCATCAAGATCTATAGAGATAGATCAAGACGCCTCATAGGTCTTTCACAAAGCACATACCTTGATAAGATATTGAAGAAGTTCAATATGGATCAATCTAAGAAGGGGTTCTTGCCTGTGTTACAAGGTGTGAAATTGAGCTCAGCTCAATGTCCGACCACGGCAGAAGATATAGAAGAGATGAGTGTCATCCCCTATGCCTCAGCCATAGGTTCTATTATGTATGCCATGCTGTGTACCAGACCTGATGTAAACCTTGCCGTAAGTTTGGTAGGAAGGTACCAAAGTAATCCTGGCAAGGAACACTGGACAGCGGTCAAGAATATCCTGAAGTACCTGAAAAGGACTAAGGAAATGTTTCTCGTTTATGGAGGTGACGAAGAGCTCGTCGTAAAGGGTTACATCGACGCTAGCTTCGACACAGATCTGGATGACTCTAAGTCACAGACCGGATACGTGTATATTTTGAATGGTGGGGCAGTAAGTAGAGCGTCGTGGCGGGATCTACATGTGAAGCGGAGTACATGGCAGCCTCAGAGGAAGCACATGAAGCAATATGGGTGAAGTAGTTCATCATCGACCTAGGAGTCATACCCAATGCGTCGGGGCCGATCAAGCTCTTCTGTGACAACACTGGAGCTATTGCTCTTGCAAAGGAGCCCAGGTTTCACAAGAAGACAAGGCACATCAAGCGTCGCTTCAACTCCATTCATGAAAATGTTCAAGATGGAGACATAGAGATTTGCAAAGTACATACGGACCTGAATGTAGCGGATCCGTTGACTAAACCTCTCCCTAGAGCAAAACATGATCAACACTAGAATTCCATGGGTGTTCGATTCATCACAGTGTAACTAGATTATTGACTCTAGTGCAAGTGGGAGACTGTTGGAAATATGCCCTAGAGGCAATAATAAAAGCATTATTATTATATTTCCTTGTTCATGATAATTGTCTTTATTCACGCTATAATTGTGTTATCCGGAAATCGTAATACATGTGTGAATAATAGACACCAACATGTCCCTAGTAAGCCTCTAGTTGACTAGCTCGTTTATCAACAGATAGTCATGATTTCCTGACTATGGACATTGGATGTCATTGATAACGAGATCACATCATTAGGAGAATGATGTGATGGACAAGACCCAATCCTAAACATAGCACAAGATCGTATAGTTCGTTTGCTAGAGTTTTCCAATGTCAAAGTATCTTTTCCTTAGACCATGAGATCGTGTAACTCCCGGATACCGTAGGAGTGCTTTGGGTGTGCCAAACGTCACAACGTAACTGGGTGACTATAAAGGTATACTATGGGTATCTCCGAAAGTGTCTGTTGGGTTGACATGGATCAAGACTGGGACTTGTCACTCCGCATGACGGAGAGGTATCACTGGGCCCACTCGGTAATGCATCATCATAATGAGCTCAAAGTGACCAAGTGTCTGGTCACGGGATCATGCATTATGGTACGAGTAAAGTGACTTGCCGGTAACGAGATTGAACGAGGTATTGGTATACCGACGATCGAATCTCGGGCAAGTAACATACCGATTGAAAAAGGGAATTGTATACGGGGTTGCTTGAATCCTCGACATCGTGGTTCATCCGATGAGATCATCGTGGAGCATGTGGGAGCCAACATGGGTATCCAGATCCCGCTGTTGGTTATTGACCGGAGTGCGATCTCGGTCATGTCTACATGTCTCCCGAACCCGTAGGGTCTACACACTTAAGGTTCGGTGACGCTAGGGTTGTAGGGATATGTATATACAGTAACCCCAAATGTTGTTCGGAGTCCCGTATGAGATCCCGGAGGTCACGAGGAGTTCCGGAATGGTCCGGAGGTAAAGATTTATATATGGGAAGTCCTGTTTCGGGCATCGGGACAAGTTTCGGGGTTATCGGTATTGTACCGGGACCACCGGAAGGGTCCCGAGGGTCCACCGGGTGGGGCCACCTGTCCCGGGGGCCACATGGGCTGTAGGGGGTGCGCCTTGGCCTACATGGGCCCAGGGAACCAGCCCCAAAGAGTCCCATGCGCCTAGGGTTACAAGGGGAAAGAGTCCTAGGAGGGGAAGGCACCTCCTAGGTGCCTTGGGGGGGAGGGAAACCCCCCTTGGCCGCCGCCCCCCCTAGGAGATTGAACTCCTAGGGCCGGCGCCCCCCCCCCTTGGCCCTCCTATATATAGTGGGGGAAGGAGGGCTTTCATCCCATGCCTTTGGTTGCCTCCTTCTCCCTCAACAACACCTCCTCATCCATAGCGCTTGGCGAAGCCCTGCCGGAGTACTGCAGCTCCATCAACACCACGCCGTCGTGCTGCTGCTAGTGCCATCTCCCTCAACCTCTCCTCTCCCCTTGCTGGATCAAGAAGGAGGAGACGTGGCTGTTCCGTATGTGTGTTGAACGCGGAGGTGCCGTCCGTTCGGTGCTAGGATCTCCAGTGATTTGGATCACGTCGTGTTCGACTACATCATCCCCGTTCTTTGACCGCTTTCGCTCGCGATCTACAAGGTACGTAGATGCATCTAATCACTCGTTGCTAGATGAACTCATAGATGGATCTTGGTGAAACCGTAGAAAATTTTTGTTTTCTGCAACGTTCCCCAACAAGAACGTCTTTGCCATCAGATTAAAGAAAGCTGACGGCAAAGAAAGGGCGGACGGCAAAGAGAGTGTTTGTCTTCAGCCTGCTCTTTATCGTCTCCTAGCTGACGGTTTAGAAGTTTCGTCGTCTGCTAGCAGACAGCAAATAGGGTGGGTGGTGCATTACAAAGAACAACCTAACGACATTCTTTGCCGTCTGCTAGCTGACGGCAAAGCTTCTTTTCCGTTAGCCAGCAGATGGCAAAGAAAGTGGATGTTTTAACGACCGTTTCTCTTGGCCCCACCCACTAGGTAGACTCTTTGCCGTTTGCTAGCAGACATCAAAGAGCTGTGACCTAAGTGAAATAGGGTCTACTCCCGCGCCCCACCTCTCTCTCTCTCTCTCTCTCTCTCTCTCTCTCTCTCTCTCTCTCTCTCTCTCTCTCTCTCTCTCTCTCTCTCTCTCTCTCTCTCTCTCTCTCTCTCTCTCTCTCTCTCCCGCCCCGCCGCCCCAGCGCCGCACCCCCCGATCCAGTTCTGGATCGGGCCGTGCCCTGACGCGCCCCGCCGCCCCGGCGCCGCACCCCCTGATCCAGTTCTGGATCGGGCCGTGCCCTGACGCGCCCCGCCGCCACCTGCCGTCCCCGGCACCTGTCCCCTGCGCCTCCCCGCCCCGTCACCGCCTCCTCCTCGCCTCCTGGCTCCTCCTTCACCCCCGCGTGTCGCCACCCGAGGCCTCTGTCTTGCCTCGCCGACGCTATCACCGCACACTGCCACCTCACCGCCCCCACCGCCGCGGTGCCCGGGCCGGCTTGCCGCCCCGCCGCCCGCCGCCTCCTCCACCTTCTCCCTAGCCATGGTGATTTTTTTGTTTTTTTCTACTGTTTTTTGTGTTTAGGTTTAGGTGTTATTAATAGGTTTAGGTTAGTGGTAGGATTAGGTTAGTGCTAGGTTTAGGTTTAGATAATTAGAAGAAGAAGAAAATTGAAAAAACAGAATAAGTAGAAGAAGAGGAAAAAGGAAAAAAAGGAAGAGTGTCATGGATCGCCGGTCGCCAAGGGGGTAAATGGTGGAGACAGTGGGTCCCGTCCAGCTCAACGCCCATGCCGAGAATCCCCCGGTCCGAGTGCTGACCCATCGACCGTGCGTCGCCATACCAGAGGGCGTTCTAGGATGAGCGGGTCAGGGGGTTCCTCGGTGTCGATGGAACCCTAAATAGCAAGTAGCATCGGTGCGAGATACATGTGGTTGTCGGTGTCGAACACTACATCCACATCCCACAAGTGACGCCAGCGTCCGGCGTCCCACAACAACAGTTCTCGGTGTTGATGGAGGTCGAACACCATTGCGAATTTGTCTTGCAGCCTCTGCGATGAGGATTGAAAGGCAAGTGTTGAACCTTGAAACACCCAAACTGACTCAAGTCGGTTTGGTTGGTTTGAACTTTGAAAACGTGAAAGAACCGAAAGGAAAGCAGAACTGGACGAAGCCAAAGGCATGGTTCAATTTTGGAAGGCCAGCTATGAGGGAAATTATCTTGTGGGTGCAACAACAGTTGATGTTCCCTGATGGGTATGCAGCGAATCTAAAGAGGGGAGAGAGTCTTGATAAATTGAAGATATTTGGTTTGAAGAGTCATGATTGGCACATATGGATCGAGCGGGTAATGCCGGTGATGTTGCGTGGCTTCATCCCTGAGGATTAATGGCTTGTACTGGCAGAGCTGAGCTATTTCTTCTTTGTTCTTTGTGCGAAAGAACTATCGCCTGGCCTGCTACAACAAATGGAAGAGTAGGCACCGGAGTTGATCTGCAAGTTAGAGAAGATCTTTCTGCCGGGCTTCTTTAATCCAATGCAGCACTTGATTTTGCATCTCCCAACCGAGGCAGGATTGGGGGCCCATGCAAAATCGTTGGTGCTACACCACTAAGAGGATGCAGAAGACGCTACGAGCAAAAGGTAGAAATAAACATAGGATTAAAGCATCGATGGCTGAGGCATTCATTACTTAGGAGGCGGCAAACTTCGTGACAGCACACTACGAATCCAAAAATCGTCATTTGCTTAATCCGATGCCTTGGTACAATGATGACGAACCTAAAAAGGGTGGATTCAACCTCAGCCTATTCAAAGGGGATCTCACACCAGTCGGTGCTTCTAATTCTTTAACGTTGGATTTTGAAGAATGGCAGATCATTTCGTTGTATATCTTCACCAACCTAACAGAAGTGTGGCCATACATCGAGTAAATTCTCCGTACATTGTTTTGAACTACTCTTATTCCTTTGAACTGATCTTATTCCCGACTAAATTTGATACAGTTGATACGTCGCCAAATTCTCCTATGGAGCAGTGATCCAAAAGGATTCTGTCGAGCAGTATGTGCTTCTAGCAAAGCATGGAGGCGTCTATCCCGGTTTCATCTCTTGGTTCAAACAAACAGTAATGTCCATTAGAGCATTTCATTTCATCGTCTAATTTGTGGCTAATGCAACAATCCCTTTCGTATTAAACTTGTAGGCTAACTCAAAGTTAATGGACGCCGAATTGAGAAAAGTCGCTAATGGTTTTGACTTTAAGATCCATTCATTTGACAAATACGACAACAACGGATATCGCTTTCGTACCTATGGCAAAGAGCTATCTATGGCCGACCGATAGTCTACAAATTGTTGTGTCTCTACTATTAGTGAAGGATATACCGAGTATTATGGAAGAGTTGAAGCAATTTATGAACTTTAATTCTGTGGTGCAAACCAACCAAATGGCGTAGTCTTCAAATGTTATGGGTTCCAGCCGAAGGAGACTAGAAGGACCATGAACACTTAGGGATAGTGGAAGTCAAACAAAGCACCCATTTGGATGTCCCCGATGTCTATATTATGGCTTAACAGGAAACCCAAGTTTTCTATCTACCATGGTCTTGTCAAAGTGATCCAAATCTCAATGGTTGGGATGTCGTTTATGAAGTGCTGCCATGTGTTAGACTACCTCACCCCAATGAAGAGGATTATGAACCTCACATTAACCCAGACACATATGAAGGAAAATTCTTCCAAGAAACACATCTTTCGAAAAAACGTTTCAAGTACCACTCTACTTCACCCCCAGAACATTGAAGTAGACAGTGATAGTGAACCCAACTTCACCCCTGAGCCGGAACAAGAAGAGTGTGAACTAGAAGAGGTTACTGCTGCAGATGACCTGTCAATGCTTGACCCATAAAGTAAAGGTGTCCTTCCACATGATGATGCATTTTTTAATGATGATTAGCAAGTCATTATTGATAGTGATGATGATGATGCATTTATTCATCCCGAAGCATTTATTGAACCCGACGAACCAGATTATTATTAGGTATTCATTTTTTATGTTGTACTTGATTTATATAGTTACTTGTATGATTGTATGATTTATATATTTACTTGTATAATTTTATTACTTTGTATGATTGTTTCTTATACATAGTGCCATGGTCTTGATGTCCGTCCCCATCGACCCTCGCCCGCTTTATGATTCGGATGTGGTAAATGCTCACACAACATTATGTGTTGCATTTCGCATTTATGAAAATTATGGCCATCAAGTTGACATAAAGATAGTTTAATCTAGGAGGTATGTGAACCGGAATTTGAAATCGACCCTCTTGTCGAGAAGTTCAATTTAGTGGAGAAATAAAATGAATATTTGACAGAAAAAATTAAAAGAATTGAAGAAGGGAAGATGACATTGGAGTTGTATGTTGCCAATGTCGTCGATGATCACAAGATGAAGATGAATGCAATGCACTTGAAGACGGATGCAATGTGCCCGAAGCTTAAGAAGATTAGAAAGTATGCCATTGACAATGAGGCTTGGTATCATTATGTCGTTGGATAAATTGTTACCTTAGTTGCGATCTTCATCACATTTGTTGTGATGAGGGTATATTTTCTCCAGTGTTTTGCTTTACAAATGGATACTTAGCTTATTTTCCTCCCAAATGGCATAATTACCTAAGTTAGATAAAAAATGAGCAATACTTAGCTTCTTCAGTTCATTTATGACATACTTAGCATACTTAGGTCAAAAATGGCATGATAATCTTTGTTACCTCCAAAATGATATAGACTTAGCTTATTTTCCTCGGAAATGACATAATAACCTTACTAAGCTCCTAAATGACCTATTTACCTAGCTTATCTCTAAAATGACCTACACTTAGCATTTTTACCTAGCTTAGCAATAAAATGGCATTTTTACCTACCTTAGTTAGAAGAAGAAGAAGATAAAGAATAGGAAGGAGAAAAAGAAAGCCAAGGAAAAAAATCTTCTTCTTCTTCTTCTTCTTCTTATTCTTCTTCCTCTTCTTCTTCTTTTTCTTCTTTTTCTAACTAGTCTTCTTCTTCTTCTTCTAACTTTGTTCTTTCCCAATTTTGTAGGATGAACAATGTGAAACTTGCTACCTATATATGTATGTATGGATGAAACTATTGTATGCTTGTTGTTGGATATGTTGGCTAGCTATATATGTTGCATATGGACTTTCGATTTGCTGTGTATATGTGTTGGATGATCATACACATATGGAAGGCATATGATTTGGTATGTATATGTGTTGGTATGCTTGTCGAAAGTATTTTCATATATATATATATATATATATATATATGTGTGTGTGTGTGTGTGTGTGTGTGTGTGTGTGTGTGTGTGTGTGTGAAATTGAAGGAATTTAAGAAAAATCAGAAAAAACAGGGGCTATAAAGCTCTTTGCCGTCTGCTGGCAGACAAGAGCTTTGCCAGCCAGCGGACGACAAATATTCCACGTGTCAGCTACCTATGTAACCTGGGGCAATAGGCTGGCTATTTGGATGCTTTGTTGTCGGCTGGCAAACGGCAAAGCATCCAAATAGGCCAGCCCCCCAGGTGGTGCCACGTGGACCGCTATGCCGCCCGCTGGTAGACGGCAAATACGCAAAAAGGTCTTTGCCACCTGCCAGCAGATGCCAAATATGCAAATTCTTTGCTGTCTGCCAGTAGACGGAAAAGCACACCGTTAACTCACTTGTGGCCTATACCTGACATGTCTATCGTCCAGGTCCTTTGCTGTCTGCTGGCAGACGACAAAGACCATTTCATCTTTGCCGTTCGCCAGCAGACAGCAAAGATGCCTTTGCCGTAACTCGTTCAGCCGGACATGTTACCTTCTGCTGGCGGACGACAAAGGCCTTTGCCGTCCACCAGACATGCCTGTGCTGTCCGCCATGGCAGACGGCAAGTTCCTAATTCCTATAATGTGAAACTCAACAACCTATGTTCTCAGTCACCAAGCAATTGCAATTCAACTTATTCAACCGATTCTAAGTAAGAGCTCCGCATAGTCAACTATCATATAGTCTTCTATGATTGCTAACACTCACCGCATACACATGAGCAAAACATATTCACCTCAAGGGTGATGTCAACAATAATAACTCATGCTACCCATATCCAATTGGATATGTGTGCTTAGATCTTTCCTCGCCACTTGATGATTGCCAAAGGAAAAAAATAAAAAGGAATAGAGAGAAAAACTTTGACTCTTTGCATAAAAGTAAATACTGAAAAGTAAAAGATAGGCCCTTCGTAGAGGGAAGCAGAGGATGCCATGTGCTTATTTGTTTGTATGTTCAACCCCTTAGTGCAAACGAACGTCACGTTATATTGCCCCTTATGATAACAACCTTTTATTATGCAGTCTATCGCTTTTATTCTCTTACAATAAATGATCTAACACTTTTAGAAGCAATTTTTATTGCGTTATTGTAGTGATGACAACTTACTTGAAGGATCTTGCTCAATCCTTAGGTAGGTATGGTGGACTCTTGAAAATAAGATTTGGGTTTAACGGTTTTTGGATGCACAAGTAGTATCTCTACTTGGTGCGTAATTTTTGGCTAGCAAAGATTGGGGGCAAGAACCACATGTTGAAGGATCTATGACAACATAACTTCTATGTGAATATGAACAAACATAAATCATTACGTTGTCATCCTTGTCCAACATCAACAATTTTGGCATATAATATTTTGATGGGGGCTCACAATCACAAAAGATTTCTAGGATAGTATATTTGCATATGAAAGTTCTATTCCTTATACTAATTATTAGTGAATTGCTTGTATGACCAATATTGTGATTGTCAAGCATCAAAAGATTTCACTTTCTAAACCCAATGTGAAGCTACCACTAGGCATGATATGAACATATAATTTCAACTTCATTACACTCAGTTTATTCAACAATTCACTCATAGGATATAAGTGAAGAACAAGAGTAATTAACAAACTACTCCAAAAAGATATAAGTGAACATCATTCGAGTAGTTAAGTAAATGGGTAGCTATTTGAGGACTCTCTCGTATTTCAAAACTTTAAGATCTAAGTATTTTATTAAAATAGGAAGAAAAACAAAACAAAATGACATTCCAAGAATAGCACAACTCATGTGAAGAAGCAAAAACTTAGGCTCAATCGATACTAACCGATAATTATTGATGAAGAAAGGTGAGATGCCTACCGGGGCATCCCCAAGCTTAGATACTTGAGACTTCTTCAAATATTATCTTGGGATGCATTGGGCATCCACAAGCTTGAGATTTTGTGTCTCCTTAATTCCTTTTATATCACGGTTTCCCTAAATCATGAAAACTTAATCCACACAAAACTCAACAGGAACTTGTGAGATAAGTTAGTGTAAACCAATGAAAAAACTTTATCATTCTCTAATGTAGAAAATCACTCAAATTATTATTCAACATTGCATACTAAATGCCTCTGCATATTTAATACTTCTATCCTCAAATGGAACATTAGACAAGCAAACATATGCAAAAAATGCAAACATAACAGCAATCTTTCAAAACAGTACAGTCTGTAAAGAATGCAACAGTATCAATACTTCTTTAATTTCAAAAATTATGAAAATTTACCACACTGTAGAAAATTCATCAGATCTTACTATGAAAGTTTCAACATTTTATCACATTCTGACTTTTCTATGGAATTTTTGCAACAACGATAAACTTTCTGTTTTGAAATAGCAACATGTAGACTTGCAAAATAAGCATGGTAAAGGCTATCCTTGAAATTTTTATTCAAGTAAAAGATGAAAAACATTAGTATAAATAACAACAAGCAAATCCTAACAAAATAAAATGATGCTCCATGCAAAACACATAACATGCGACGAATAAAAATGTAGCTCCAAGTGAGGTTACCGATAATGTTGGAGACGAAAGAGGGGATGCCTTCCGAAGGATCCCCAAGCTTAGTTGCGTGGATATTCCTTGAATATTACCTTGGGGGTGCCTTCGGCATCCCCAATCTTAGGTTCTTGTCACTCCTTATTCTCCTCATATTGATATCTCACCATAACTTGAGAACTTCAATCACACAAAACTTAACGGAACTTTCATGAGATGGGTTAGTATGATAAAGAGCAAATCATTTCACTTTGGTACTGTCAAAGACAAGATTCATAATTTTTTACACACAATTCCTAATATAGAATATCATTTCCACAATTTATATTGAGCAATATAAGCCATAGAAACTAGAAAACAAGCAAACTATGCATCCAAAACAGAACCTGTCAAAAAACAAAACAGTCTAAAGTTATCTGGATAACTCCCATACTTCTGCTACTCCAAAATTATGAAACAAATTAGGAACACGTGAGAAATTTGTATATTAAACTTCTTCAAAAAGAATCAACTAAAAAGCACTCTTCTATTAAAAATGAGACTTATTTTCGTGAGTGCAAAAGTATCTGTTTTTAGCTAGATCTAATCAACTATCACCCAACATGATCCCAAAGGCTTTACTTGGAACTTTATTGAAACAAAAGTAATAAAACATGATTACTAAAATAGCCTAATCATCCGAACACACAAAAACAGTAGGTAAAAGTGTTGGGTTGTGTCGGGGTTGGGTGCGACATATGCCAAGGGATGGCTTGTACTTGTGGGAGCGAGTAGAATGTCGCCGGTGCCCGGAAGCGGGATGAGGCGTAGACATGAACGCCGTCGTAATTTATCCAGGTTCGGGGCTCTCCTAGGAGATAACACCCCTAGTCCTGCTCTGCGGGGTCTCCGCATGATCACTAAGGCACTAGTGAGTACAATGGTGCTCCTTGACCTGTATGCTAGAGGTAGGAGAGAGCAGGTGAGGGAGTCCCGGACTAGGGGATGTCCGGATAGCCGAACTATCATCATCGGCCGGACTCCAAGACTATGAAGATACAAGATTGAAGGCTTCATCCCATGTTCGGATGGGACTTTCCTTCGCGTGGAAGGCAAGCTTGGCGATACGGATATGCAGATCTCCTACCTTTGTAAGCGACTTTGTGTAACCCTAGCCCTCTCCGGTGTCTATATAAACCGGATGGCTTTAGTCCATAGGACGAACAACAATCATACCATAGGCTAGCTTCTAGGGTTTAGCCTGCTTGATCTCGTGGTAGATCCACTCTTGTAACACACATCATCAATATTAATCAAGCAGGACGTAGGGTTTTACCTCCATCAAGAGGGCCCGAACCTGGGTAAAGCATCGTGTCCCTTGTCTCCTGTTACCATCTTCCTAGATGCACAGTTCGGGACCCCCTACCAGAGATCCGCCGGTTTTGACACCGACAGCAGGGCTAGCTCTCTCCTCTCTCTATGTATGAGTCTAGGTCTAATTGGTTTGGAACCCTTTGCATGGGTGCCATGGGGGGTTTATATAGGCCTACCTCCCCAGGGGTACAATGGTAATCTGGCTGGGTGTTGGTCCCGGCTGTCAGTGTCTCTGGTCGCCGGCTTCTCCGTCGGGTGCTAGGTCCTGCCGCCTGGTGGGCCCTGCTGACTGGTCTGGTGCGGAGCCGACAGGCTGCCCCCACCGCTTACGGGTCTGGTCGGTGGCTTATTACTGTAGCCGTAAGGCTAATGATTCCTGCTTGATCGGGGGGGGCAGTGGCTACAGTCCCGCCGTCTGGTGGGAGATCATTGTAGCCGCTCTATGTCTCGTCTTGTTAATGGTGCACGGACCCCGAGGGAGGAGCGGGCCGCCTGCTAGAGGACGGCCTCCCTCGGGTCCGACTGGTAAAGCTCTGCCGTCCTCCGGTCTCCCGCTGCCCAGTAGGGCCCGCCGCCTGTAGGACGTACCGACAGGCCGTCGTGGGAGCAAGGCTCCGCCTGAAAGGGGTGACGTCAGGGGTGGAGTGGCAAGAGTGCCCCGCCGTGCGGAGATCTCTGCCTGTATGGGGCACTGTGGCCATGCCGTACCCTAGATATGGGGGTGATGGGCTATACTATATCCATATCCTGTCTTATCCTCTTAATGGGGCGTAGACTTTGAGGGCATCACGGGCCGCCTGCTAGGAACCGGACTCTCTAGAGGCCGCCTGCTAGGAGTTAGCCTGTCTTGGTGCTGCCTTCTGGTGCTTGGCCGTCTTCTGGCATCCGGCCGCTCGAGTCAGCCGGCCGCCAGAAGGCGGCGCTTCATTCTGGACACTCGAGGGACCCAGCGGCCCAGTGTCTTGAAATGCTCAAGGGCTCGGGTTAGGCTACCCGTGGCCCATTACTCCGACAGTAGTCCCCAAAGCTGGTGACACGTCGCGGCTGGTTAGCCGAGAAACCTCAGCAGTTTCCTGCTCCGATGCTCTTGCTAAATTCTTTGTCCATCTCCTAGTGTGCCGTCTCCTGGAAGTCGGCCATGACCAGGCGGCTTCATCTGATAATTTGAAACGCCAAGGAGGGAATCTATTGGCGTGCCTGCTAAGCCTCTAGGCCCGCCACCCACTGTAAGTACGCCACGTGGCGCCAGCCAGCCGGGCCAGCCTGCCAGCCCACGCGGGGATGGGACGTGGCAGCAGGCTGGGCCCACCACTATCGGGCCTTGGTGCGCGAGCGGATCCGCCGCGGTCGAGGCACAAGGTTGCGATTCCGTGCAGAGTTACTGCGCGCAGTAACTCGCGCAATAATCATGGGGTCGTGGGGGCGTTAGCGCAGTTAATCCCATGATCCCACGCTCCGCCCCCTCGGCTTCACAGCCCAAGGGCTATAAGTAGGGGGAGGAGGGGGAGTGGCGGAGCACGCGCGCCCTCCTCTCTGATACGTCTCCAACGTATCTATAATTTTTGATTGTTCCAAGCTATTATATTACCTGTTTTGAATGATTATGGGCTTCATTATACACTTTTATATTACTTTTGGGACTAACCTATTAACCGGAGGCCCAGCCCATATTGCTGTCTTATTGCCTGTTTCAGTATTTCGAAGAAAAGGGATATCAAACGGAGTCCAAACGGAATGAAACCTTCGGCAGCGTGATTTTTTGGAAGAATATCAACCAAGAGACTTGGAGTTCACGTTAGAAGAGCCTCGAGGAAGCCAGGAGATAGGAGGGCGCCCCCCTAATTGGCCCCTCGAGGAGGCCAGGAGATACGAGGGTGCCCCCCTGTCTTGTGGGCCCCTCGAGCACCTCCCGACTGACTTCTTTCGCCATATAATCCAACATACCCTAAAACCATCGAATATCAAGATAGGTCGGGAGTTCCGCCGCCGCAAGCCTCTGTAGCCACCAAAAACCTCTCGGGACTCTGTTCCGGCAGCCTGCCGAAGGGTGAACCCATCACCGGTGGCCATCTTCATCATCCCGGCTTTATCCATGACGAGGAGGGAGCAGTTCACCCTCGGGGCTGAGGGTATGTAGTAGTAGCTATGTGTTTGATCTCTCTCTCTCTTGTGTTCTCGACTTCACACGATATGGATGTATCGCGAGCTTTGTTATTATAGTTGGATCTTATGATGTTTCTCCCCCTCTACTCTCTTGTGATGAATTGAGTTTCCCTCTTGAAGTTATCTTCTGGGATTGAGTCTTTATTTGAGAACACTTGATGTATGTCTTGCCGTGTTTATCTGTGGTGACAATGGGATATCACGTGCCACTTGATGTATGTTTTGGTGACAAAATTGCGGGTTCCACCCAAGAACCTATGCATAGGGGTTGGCACACGTTTTCTTGACTCTCCGGTAGAAACTTTGGGACACTCTTTGAAGTACTTTGTGTTGGTTGGATGAATCTGAGATTGTGTGATGCATATCGTATAATCGTGCCCACGGATACTTGAGGTGACAATGGAGTATCTAGGTGACGTTAGGGTTTTGGTTGATTTGTGTCTTGAGGTGTTATTCTAGTACGAACTCTTGAATAGATTTATCCGAAAGAATAACTTTGAGGTTGTTTCGTACCCTAGGATAATCTCTACGTTTGTTCTCCGGTATTAGTGGCTTTGGAGTGACTCTTTGTTGCATGTCGAGGGATTTTTATATGATCTATCTATGTTATTATTGTTGAGAGAACCTGCATTAGTGAAAGTATGAACCCTATGCCTTGTTTCCTATCATTGCAATACCTTTTACGCTCACTTTTATCGCTTGCTACCTTGCTATTTTTATAATTTCAGATTACAAATACCTTTATCTACCATCCATATTGCACTTGTATCACCATCTCTTCGCCGAACTAGTGCACCTATACAATTTACCATTGTATTGGGTGTGTTGGGGACACAAGAGACAATTTGTTATTTGGTTGTAGGGTTGTTTGAGAGAGACCATCTTCATCCTATGCCTCCTACGGATTGATAAACCTTAGGTCATCCACTTGAGGGAAATTTGCTACTGTCCTACAAACCTATGCACTTGCAGGCCCAACAACGTCTACATGAAGATGGTTGTGTAGTAGACATCAAGATCTTTTCTGGCGCCATTGCCAGGGAGGCTAGATAAGCGGCACTCACACCCCGTCAACTAAGCTCTTTTTTGGCGCCGTTGCCGGTGAGGTGAGTGCTTGAAGGTATATCTTTAGATCTTGCAATCGAATCTTTTTGTTTCTTGTTTTCTCACTAGTTTAGTTTATAAAAGAAAAATTACAAAAAATGGAGTTAATTTTGTCTCATATGCTTTGTCTTTTTAATATCTTTGTGTGATGGAAAGGAAAATTGTGCTCAAATGCTAGAAGAAGTGTGATGAGCATGATTGCAATGTTGTTAGTATGAATTCCTTGAATATCCATGATGCTAATGATATGCAAAGCCACAAGCTTGGGGAAGCTATGTTTGATGAATATGATATTTTTTGCCCCCCAAGTTTTGATGAGAAAATTTATTATGATGAAGCATGCCTCCTATTTATGATGATTATATTGATGAAAGTGAGTTTGGAAGAGTGTTAACTTTAGGAATTAGTGATCCCACTATTTTGGAGGATGTTGAATCTTATTGTGATGAAAGTGGATTTGGAAGAGTGTCAACTTTATTTAGTGATGATTCCACTATTTCCGAAGAGGGTCCAATTGATTATGAGAACAAAGTTGCTATCTATGATGATTATTGTGATGACTTCTATGCTATTAGGAATAATGATAACCATGAAACTTGTCATCATGATTTTAGTTTTCAATTGGATTATGCCTCACATGATAGTTATTTTGTTGAGTTTGCTCCCGCTACTATTCATGAGGAGAAATTTTCTTATGTGGAGAGTAGTAAATTTTCTATGCAAGTAGATCATGAAAAGAATGCTTTAGGTGCTGGTTATATTGTTGAATTCATTCATGATGCTACTGAAAATTATTATGAGGGAGGAATATATGCTTGTAGGAGGTGCAATAATTTCAAGTTTCCTCTCTATATGCTTCAATTTTTGTACTTATGCTTGTTTAACCTTTCTATGCTAGTTGATCACTGTTCCCATAAGTTGTTTGCTCACAAAATCCCTATGCATAGTAAGTGGGTTAGACTTAAATGTGCTAGTCATATTCTTCATGATCCTCCCGTTATGTTTCAGTTCTTATCTTTTATGTGAGCATCATTGCCATCATCATGCCTAGCTAGAAAGGCATTAAACAAAAGCGCATGTTGGGAGACAACCAATATTTATCCTTACTGTTTCTGTGTGTTAAAAATGATTATGCTACTTTAATAATCATGTTTTATAGCTTTTGTCTCAATAAAGTTCCAAGCAAGACCTTTAGGATAACTTACGGTGTTAGTTGTGTTGATCCTGCTGAAAATCAGAAAGTTTTGCACCCAGTAAATTAGTTTTGTTAAATCAAAGAAACGTGCTTTTGATCTGATTCGTTTTGATATGGATTGGTACGCAAATGGCTTAGGACTTCCTAATTTGGTAGAATTTTTGGACTTCCAGAAGTATACGTTTGATACAGATTACTACAGACTGTTCTATTTCTGACAGATTCTGTTATCTATGTGTTGTTTGCTTATTTTGATGAATCTATGAGTAGTATCTGTCACGACCGGTTTTTCAATAAAATAATTATTGAGAAAATCGATCTTTAAATCCCAATATAGGAAAAGTCATCCTCACTGGTAGACAAATACTTGATGAACAGAGGACCAGTAGCATTAAATATATTACAGGGTTGAGCTGAGGCTGCTCAACAATTTATTACAAACTCGCCAATATCTTACGTAAGGGCGGTTATGACACAGGGGTGTGGTGGCATGCTACTAGCTCGAGATAAAAAGTGGTTGTGGATAACTTGACTCCTAACTGGCAACTCATTGAGCGTCGAGGTGAGGCTCGATGAATTTATTCTGGGGTTGCGGAAGCGGATAATACAGTGACCAAAACAGGATCGCACGGGACTGACTAGGACTCCTCTAGGCGTCGGACTCGCTATCAAACTCTTCATCCATGAGATCGCCTTAGTCAACATCTGGCCAAATAAACAAGCCAGGTGAGTACTTTGAAAGTACTCGCAAGACAGTTTGGACAAAAGATATAATCAACGAATGCATGAATGCGTCATGAATAAAAATGGTGCTCATACAACAATAATGATATTTATGCACGACTTGATAAGTAAACGAATAAATGAAAACCGATCGGGTGTCTGGAGCGACGCCTCGAAAGGTAAACAAAATAAAAACTCATGCCGCAGTCGGGCGTCTAAGCGACACCACATAAAGGGCTTAAAAGAAATGCAGCTGTCGGGCGTCTTAGCGACACCACATAAAGGGCTTAAAACAAATGCCACAGTCGGGCGTCTTAGCGACACCACATAAAGGGCTTAAAAGAAATACCGCAGTCGGGCGTCTTAGCGACACCACAGACAAGGCTTGAGAAGAAATGCCACAGTCGGACGTCTGAGCGACATCGCAGACAGGGCTTGAAAAGAAATGCCACAATCGGACATCTGAGCGACGTCACAGACAGGGCTTATAATAAAAGTAAATACAGGTATGCCACCATCGGCCGTATGAGCGACATCACAGACAGGGCTTGAAATAAAGGTAAATACAAGTATGCCACCGTCGGACGTCTCAGCGACATCACAGACAGGGCTTACAATAAATGTAAATACAAGTATGCCGCCGTCGGACGTCTGAGCGACATCACAGACAGGGCTTGTAACAATTGTGAATAACAAGATTAGTCCATCCACAAGAATAATCTTTTAACCGGATATATCACACATGTATTCCACCGGAGTTTTGTCACTGAGGCTGATACCTGACATGATAAGATGAATATAGTACTTGAACATGTACAAGATGATTGAAGGATTTGTGACTCTACAGAGTTGGTATTGACTGACCACAGCCAACGGATTTCCGTAGTCACGAATGGACTAGTTCCGTTTATGGTATTTCGGTAGAAACACATTTAACTAGTACACACCCATTTCACGTCACGATGCCAGGAATCACCCTGGACAACGTCCAAGAAAAACTTTGAGACGGGGAGGCCACAACCTCGAATAGCATGGGATCAAATTTCTATACGCGCGCTCTAAGGGGTGCCCCCCTCTCGGTCCCAACCGGAAACACCCATGCCCCCTGACCGGATGACAGGCTTTAATCCAGGGCCATGGAACCCTCATTCCGGCCTCTCTATTTGGTGTGTACCAGGAAAACATGTGATAGTACAGGAAGGAAATGAATGGAAATGTGATTTGATTCACGGTGACATGGAAGTCAAATAATCTGGCATAAGACTGGCATGTCACAACACTGCCATCTTACCCATCCTCATGCCATCACATGGCCATGCAACTATGTATCCAACAACATAATGCTTTCCGAAACTTACTTTCCACTTATGTGCATGAAATATAACATTCAGAGAAATGTTCATAAACATGCCATGACTATACTAAAATGCAAACATGCAACAACCACTCATCATATCAAGAGTTCAAACATGCTTGCCTGGTTCGGAGTAGTCGGAGTTTAGCTGTGTGAAGTTTGCAGCTCCGTCACCTCCTCCGGTATCTACGGTATAAGAAAAATACGTACGCAACGTAAATACTGTGAGTGTACAGAAAAGTGTTCCAAATATTTTTCAAATAAATATGACAAAAAACTAGACAGGAAAATAAAGGTGACAGAAAAGGAATCAATCAAAAATCATTTTCTGTTGAAAAGTTATAAGAGTTTTGGTCCAAGGACCCATCTGTAATGAAACAGAAAACTTCCAGGGGGTCCTGCGGAAAAATCCAGAAAACGGTTCTTTTAAAAGAAACGACCGAGAGGATGACAGGCAGGCTCCACCTGTCAGGTTTGAATTTTCAAACGGGGAAAATAGGGCGCGACGGTGCCCGAGAGGTGCGGTGGTCGCCGGCGGCAATCCACGGCGAGGCAGGGGGATCGGACGGTACCTTCGTGATCAGTGCACCTTTCCGCGTCTGTGGGTGGTGGTGGTGGTCGCCGGCGAGCACTGTGTCAACGGCGGCCCTTGCTTCGGCGGACGGCGGTTCGGTCAGTCGTGGATCTCGCCGGAGGGAGCTGCGGGGATCAAATAGGAGTGGGGGTTAGTCTCCTAGTTGCTCGAGAGGGTTGCTGACGAGGTTTGGGCGCCGGAGACGGCCTCACCGGATTGAATCGAGGTGGAGGCCGAGCCGGAACAAGGTGGCCGAAGTTGAGGAAGAAGGGCCCCTCGAGGCTCTTCCAGTGGCTAGGCGGGGTCTGGTGAGGTGCTGGAGTTGTGCGGGGGCGAGAGCAAGCTCGGGGGTTGCTATTTGTAGCCGGCCCGAGGCGGTTGCCGTGAACGGATAAATCCGGCGAGTGATTACGGCGGCGTTGTGGCTGGACAGTCGGCTTAGGAGCTTGAGCATCATCTAGGTGGAGCATTGGTGCCATTTCAGCGTCCAACTCAGCACGGGAGGGAGGGTTATGGCCTGCCCTCGACGGAATGGCAGCATGGCCCGTCGGCGGCAGAGAACGCGCTCTGCGCGTGCCAGGCCACGGCGTCGGTGCTGCATGCGTGCGTTGGCAAGGAGGTGGCCACGCGGAGCCCTCAGGAGGTTTGGGCGGCACCGAACAGCGTTCTGCCGCGGTGTTGTCCCCTGTTGGCTATTACGGTGGTTTTGCCGCCGTGGGACACGCCGGCGCAGGCGGGCCAGGGCGCCACCGACGCCAGGAAGGGGCTAAGCGCGCGTGTGGTGCTCCGGACAAGAGGGAGGGGCTGCCAGCATCGAGCCAAATGCACAGTGGGCATGTGACTGAAGTTCTGACGGAGAAACGACACTGAAACTCTGAATTTACTGAATATGATTAGAAACAGTGCATGCCAAGTGTTCGACAAAATGACTCTGGCATGTAGGGATTTTTCCTTGAGTTGATTTTTGGTGGAGAGCTCTCTCGTTGCAACTAGAGGTTGCCTGAATTTTGGTGGAATTTTTGGAGAAGTGTAGATATGAATTTCACCAAATTTGGCAAATCTGGTCCAAACTTGCAGAGACTGAAATTTGAAATTTTTGAAAAGAAGAAGAGTGTATCAAGATAGTTCTAGGTTGTGGGTACTAAGGACTATCCAGGGAAGTTGGTTTGGGATCAAGAATCAATGGCATTAGGGTACTTGCTTTGCAAATCACCTAGGTTCAAAAGAAAGGACAGAATTGTTTTGGGAAAAGAAATAATTGGAATAAAATCCAAAAATGGATTTTATTAGTTTGGACAGAATGTTTGGGTTGTACCCAAGTGGGAGGAGGGGTTTTGGGGGAGTTTTAGCATAAGAGGCATGGTAAACAAGGATGGATCAAAATCAAATGAAAGCCCAAAAATCAAAAAGGTTTTCTTTTTAGAAGAAACTAAATCCAAGAAAAGATTTTTTTGAGAGGGCAAACCTAGAAGAGGGTTTTTAAGAAGGGTTTAAATGACCTTCTTCAAACCAAGCAAGGCTCTTCCTGAAAACAAAAACCACAAACTTTTTTTTGGAGTGTCACAGCACCTACCCCCTTAGGAAAAATCTCATCCCCGAGTTTCAGCTGATCCTTAAACAGGTGTGGGTGCTCTGTTCGGAGAAAATCCTCGCTCTCCCAAGTTGCTTCATTCTCGGTGTGATTGCTCCACTGAACTCTGAAAAACTTGATGGTTTTCTGTCGGGTCCTCCTCTCAGACTCTTCTAATATTTTTATTGGGTGCTCCCGGTAGGTGAGGTCTGGTTGCACGTCAATATTCTCATGTGATACTTGCTTCTCTGGGTTGCTCACGTATTTTCTCAACTGCGAGATGTGAAACACGTTGTGGATACCGGATAAATCTCCGGGTAGGTCTAGCTGGTAGGCTGCCGTGCCTCTTCGGGCCACTATATGAAATGGTCCGATGAATCTTGGTGCTAGCTTTCCCTTAATCCTGAATCGCTGCAGACCCTTCATAGGAGAAACTCTTAGGTATACCAATTCTCCGGGTTCAAAACCGACTTCCCGATGCTTTCGATCATAATAACTCTTTTTCCGACTTTGAGCCGTTTTGAGTCGATCTCTAATTGTTTTAACTTTCTCCTTGGCCTCCTTGAGCATATCTGGGCCGAAGATATGGCTGTCTTTGGTCTCTAACCAATTTAGCGGGGTACGACATCTTCTCCCATATAGAGCTTCAAAGGGTGCCATTTGCAAGCTGGCTTGATAGCTGTTGTTGTATGCGAACTCTGCATATGGCAAACTTTCTTCCCAACTGTTCCCGTAGGTGAGGACACATGCTCTTAGCATGTCTTCTAGGATTTGGTTTACGCGTTCAGTCTGCCCATCAGTCTGGGGATGGTATGCGGTACTGAAGGCTAGCTAGGTTCCCAGTGCCTGTTGCAGGTGATCCCAAAATCTAGAGACAAACTGTGTGGCTCTGTCAGATATGATAGTCTTTGGGACTCCATGCAGGCAGACGATACGGGCAAGATAAAGTCTGGCCAGCCTCTGAGTGGTGTGAATTGTCTTCACCGGAATAAAATGTGCCACTTTGGTTAATCTGTCGGTTATGACCCATATGGCATCGTTTCTGTGTCGTGACCGTGGCAGTCCAACAATGAAATTCATTCCAATCTCGTCCCACTGCCACTTGGGTATCTTGTTTGGTTGTAATAGCCCGACTGGTTTCTGGTGTTCGGCCTTGATACGTTGACAAGAGTCACAGCATGCAATGAACGTGGCTATATCTCTCTTCATACCGTGCCACCAAAGATTTTCCTGAAGGTCTTTGTACATTTTTGTCCCTCCAGGATGGATTGAATACGGAGCTGTGTTACTTTAAGCCAATATCTGCTATTTGAGGTCCTTGATATTTGGTATGCATGGTCTCTCTCCGTACCACAATATTCCTTGCTCATCTATGTTGAATTCTGAGGCTCTTCCCAAACTCACTTTCCTTTTTATGCCCTCAATGCTGGGGTGTCTGTGCTGGGCTTCCTTGATCTTTTCCATCAGGGTAGGCTGTATTTCTAGATTCGACACACTGCCTTCGGTAACCATTATTAAATTGAGTCTGGCAAATTCCTGTTGAAATTCTGGCCTCAACTTTGGTATATTGTCGTCGTCCGTGCTGGGATTCCGACTAAGTGCATCTGCCACAACATTTGCTTTTCCGGGATGATAGTGGATTCCAACATCATAATCCTTCACCAACTCTAACCAGCGTCGTTGCCGTAAATTTAGTTCCGGCTATGTGAAAATATACTTAAGACTCTTATGGTCTTTGTATATCTCACAATGATTTCCAAGTAGGAAGTGTCTCCATTCCTTGAGTGCATGGATGACCGCTGCTAATTCCAAGTCATGAGTGGGATAATTCTCCTCATGCTTGCGAAGTTGTCTGGTGACACGCAACTACCTTGCCTTCTTGCATCAATACGCATCCGAGGCCTTTCCGGGATGCGTCACAATATACCTCAAAATTCTTGTGTATATCTGGCACAGTTAGTACTGGTGCCGTTGTTAATTTCCTTTTTAGCTCTTCGAAGCTTTTCTCACATGCTTCTGTCCATTCAAACTTCTTGCCTTTCTTGAGCAATTGTGTCATGGGCTTTGCTATAGTGGAGAATCCTGCAATAAATCTCCGATAATAGCCTGCCATTCCCAAGAAACTCCGTACGTCCATTACGTTAGCTGGTGGTTTCCAGCCAAGTACGGCCTTGACTTTTTCCGGGTCTACTGCAATACCTTCTTGGGTTTAGCACGTGGCCCAGGAAACCCACCTGTCTTAGCCAAAATTCACATTTGCTGAATTTGGCGTACAGTTGATGTTTCCTGAGTTCTCCGAGTACAATCCTGAGATGTTCGGTGTGCTCTTCTGGTGTTTTGGAGTATATCAAAATATCATCGATGAATACCACAACAAAGTTGTCCATATACTTCATAAATACTTTGTTCATGAGGTGAACAAAATATGCGGGGGCGTTGGTTAGCCCGAATGGCATCACTTTGAACTCATACAGCCCATATCTGGAAGTGAAGGCGGTCTTGGGAATATCTTCTGTTTGCACCTTTAATTGATGGTATCCTGATCTCAAGTCAATTTTTTAGAAGACTTTGGCCCGTGCGAGCTGATCAAATAAATCATTTATTCGGGGCATTGGGTATTTGTTCTTGATTGTGACCATGTTGAGAGCTCGAAAATCAATGCACAATCTCAGTGTTCCATCCTTTTTCTTGGCAAATAAAATTGGAGAACCCCAAGGTTAGGAACTAGCTCAAATGGATCCTTTCTCCAATAATTCTTTTATTTGCTTCTTTAATTCCACCAATTCGGATGGTGCCATTCTGTATGGTTTCTTGTAAATGGGAGTGGTTCCGGGTGCTAGCTCAATGCTGAATTCTATCTCTCGGTCCGGTGGCATGCCTGGTAGTTCTTCTGGAAATACGTCTGGGAATTCACATACTACTGGAATCTTGTTCAGCTCAGAAACGTCCACTTTGTTTAATCTCAGTTGCCGAGGTATTTGTCTCTCTTTGGCTGAAACTTTTATTTTCTTCCCATGATGGTGTGTGAGAATCATGGTCCGGTTGAGGCAGTCAATAAAAACTTTGTTGGTGGTTAACCAATCCATCCCTAGGATGACATCCAGTCCGTTGCTTTCCAACACAATAAGGTTGGCGTAAAACTTCAATCCTTCAAATTCAATAACCACACCTTGACAGTAACTCTCGGTCACTTGCTTAATTCCAGGGGACTTGATGATCATTGATTTTTCCAAGGGAAGGATCGAAAAATTATTTTGCAAAGAAAAACTCTTCAAAATGAATGAGTGAGGAGATCCAGAATCAAACAAAACCATGGCAGGTATTGTGTTGATGGGGTACGTACCGAGTATGATATCTGGGGCGTTCTGTGCTTCCTCTCGGGTCACGTGATTCAGGTGACCTTTCCAGTGGTTGTTATTGGGGTTGAAATTATTTTGCTTTGGCGCTGAATTATTGCCACCATTATTGGGCTTCGGGGTTGAGTTTCTTGGCTTGGGGCACTGCTTGGCATAGTGCCCTTCTTCTCCACAAGCGTAACAAGTAACGCCTGGGCGATAGGTGAACTCCTTGTCTCTTGCATGGAAATTCTTGATTGGGCGTGAATTATCCGTCGAGGTTTTGTGTATTCCACCCTTCTGAAATTCCGCCTTGCTTCTGGGGTTGCGAGCAAAAGTAGTCTGGTCCCTTTTGCGTTTGCGGAAATCTTCCAGGCTACGTCGCTCATTTTCCAGAGTAATGGCCTTATCCACCAGTGTTTTAAAATCTGGGAAGGTATGCACAACCAGCTGGCATTTAAGGGCGGGTGCCAGGCCTTCCAAGAATTTTTCCATCTTCTTGCTCTCAGTCATGCGCTCTTCATTGGCGTAGCGAGACAGCAGAGTAAATTGGCTGTTGTATTCTGACACTGTCATGGTCCTTTGCTTGAGGTTATCAAATTCTCTCTTCTTGATTTTCATGACACTCTTAGGAATGTGTGCCCCACGAAAACCTTCTTTGAAATCCTCCCAGGTTATTTCATTTTCGTTGGGGTGCATGTGCAGGAAGTTTTCCCACCACGATGCGGCTGCTCCCGTGAGGTAATGTGGTGCATACAATACTTTTTCACGGTCTGAACACTGTGCAATAATTAATTTTCTCTCCATGTCTCGAAGCCAGTCGTCGGCCTCAAGAGGCTTGTAAGTATGCAAAAATGTTGGAGGACGCGTCTTCTGTAACTCAGATAATTTGGATTGCTGTTGATACTGACCACGGTTACTTCCCATATTGATGAATTGGTTCATCATTTCATGGTGTTGTTGCTGACTCTGTTCATACAGACGACACACTTGTGTAAAAGCTGTTTCACTGTCCTGTTGACTTGTCTGACCCTGAGTGAAATTGTGGTTTTGCGGTGTGCCATAATTTTCTTCTGGCTGATTTGGCATGGAGCGCGTCCAAGGACGAGACATCTTTCACTCTGGGGATATATTTTGTGAAACTCGTAAGATGAGAAAGAGAGTCGCAAAAGTCAATAAAATCACACACAAAGAACAATTTAAAACTCCAAGATATTTTTGAAAACACACGATTGCGCGCGGAGAAGGACTATTACATAGCTTACACGCAAGCATAATTATACATTACATCACTCAGGATATGCGTACATAATCCTGACATGTTATTTAAACTAGTGCACTTCTCCAGATCCTACATGATGCGCAAACAGGCTACTTCTCACAACCTATGTACATATAAACATATTACACAAGTCGGTACATCGCATGGCGTCTACGCGCACTCAGTCGGAGATGGTGAGGATCTCCCTTGGCCTGCCGAGGGTGAGACGCAGTGACGCTGGGGAATCAACTTCCTCCTCACTAATAGGTTCCAGATGAGGAACGCTGCGCTGAGCTGATGGAGCAGGTGCCGTAGGCGGAGTAACCTGAATAGGAGTGAGCGGAATAGGAGGAGTAGCACGTATGGGAGTGGGTGCAAAAAGTGGTGCAGCGCGAACGGGAGTGGGTGCAATATCCTGGTTAAATTCCTTTGTGGTAGGCAGGCGACGTGCAGTGGCAAGAATGGTAGGTGAATGAGAAGCTGAGGACGAGATAAAAGTTAGCGGTGGAGCGGTGTGTAGGAGTTCCCTCCCGTTAGCAGCATAGCCATGAACTGAGTCCATGCGGGCAGCTACGAGGTCGTCCACCATGCTGTCGAAGACTACCTCCAGGGCTCGGAGGTACTCGACAAGCATCTCAAAGGCCTCGTCTCGCTCTCCTCTGGGGCAAGAGAATGAGTAGTGACAGGTGTAAGGCACATGGCATGGAAGGTAGCAGTAGCGACGGGTCTTCATTGCAGGAAGGACATCCCGAAGACGAGCTATCGCCTCGCGGACAGTCATCTGCATTGCATGCCTCTCTGTAGGCATGGCTCTCCCCAAGAAACGGAAGCGGTGCATCTCAACACGCCCTCCCCTGAATTGCACCGCGGCCTGGTGCATGGTCAGACTGTCGTTGATCTTGTGCGAATAAAGTGTGAAGACTAGGCGCACGGATGGCCCCATCGCGACCTAAACGATGAAGGAGAGGAGTTTGACGAACCCCTCAGGCACGTTGGCGAACATTTGAGACTCGCAGTCGTTGCCGGCCATCTACAAAAGTAGGCAAAAATTCTGAGTGATCAGATCATAAATTTTATGCTGACTGTCAGAAAAATGACTACATTTGTAAAAACATGTATAAACTCTGTCATGCTAATAACCAATTAGCAATCGCACCTAGTGGCTTCCTACAGTCAGCCTGGCTCTGATACCAAGTCTGTCACGACCGGTTTTTCAATAAAATAACTATTGAGAAAATTGATCTTTAAATCCCAGTATAGGAAAAGTCATCCTCACTGGTAGACAAATACTTGATGAACAGAGGACCAGTAGCATTAAATATATTACAGGGTTGAGCTGGGGCTGCTCAACAATTTATTACAAACTCGCCAATATCTTACATAAGGGAGGTTATGACACAGGGGTGTGGTGGCATGCTACTAGCTCGAGATAAAAAGTGGCTGTGGATAACTTGACTCCTAACTGGAAACTCATCGAGCGTCGAGGTGAGGCTCGATGAATTTATTCTGGGGTTGTGGAAGCGGATAATACAGTGACCAAAACAGGATCGCACGGGACTGACTGGGACTCCTCTAGGCGTCGGACTCGCTATCAAACTCTTCATCCATGAGATCTCCTTCGTCAACATCTGGCCAAATCAACAAGCCAGGTGAGTACTTTGAAAGTACTCGCAAGACAGTTCGGACAAAAGATATAATCAATGAATGCATGAATTCGTCATGAATAAAAATGGTGCTCATACAACAATAATGATATTTATGCACGACTTGATAAGTAAACGAATAAATGAAAACTGATCGGGTGTCTGGAGCGACGCCTCGAAAGGTAAACAAAATAAAAACTCATGCCATAGTCGGGCGTCTAAGCGACACCACATAAAGGGCTTAAAAGAAATGCCGCAGTCGGGCGTCTTAGCGACACCACATAAAGGGCTTAAAAGAAATGCTGCAGTCGGGCGTCTTAGCGACACCACAGACAGGGCTTGAGAAGAAATGCCACAGTCGGACGTCTGAGCGACATCGCAGACAGGGCTTGAAAAGAAATGCCCCAATCGGACATCTGAGCGACGTCACAGATAGGGCTTATAATAAAAGTAAATACATGTATGCCACCGTCGAACGTCTGAGCAACATCACAGACAGGGCTTGAAATAAAGGTAAATACAAGTATGCCACCGTCGGACGTCTGAGCGACATCACAGACAGGGCTTACAATAAATGTAAATACAAGTATGCCGCCGTCGGACGTCTGAGCGACATCACAGACAGGGCTTGTAACAATTGTGAATAACAAGATTAGTCCATCCACAAGAATAATCTTTTAACCGGATTTATCACACATGTATTCCACCGGGGTTTTGTCACTGAGGCTGATACCTGACAAGATAAGATGAATATAGTACTTGAACATGTACAAGATGATTGAAGGATTTGTGACTCTGCAGAGTTGGTATTGACTGACCACAGCCAACGGATTTCCGTAGTCGCGAATGGACTAGTTCCGTTTATGGTATTTCGGTAGAAACACATTTAACTAGTACACACCCATTTCACCTCACGATGCCAGGAATCACCCTGGACAACGTCCAAGAAAAACTTTGAGACGGGGAGGCCACAACCTCGAATAGCATGGGATCAAATTTCTATACGCGCGCTCTAAGGGGTGCCCCCCTCTCGGTCCCAACCGGAAACACCCATGCCCCCTGACCGGATGACGGGCTTTAATCCAGGGCCATGGAACCCTCATCCCAGCCTCTCCATTTGGTGTGTACCAGGAAAACAGTTTGCAACTTACTAAGCCATATCCCTTTTGGAAAACATGTGAGATAGTACAGGAAGGAAATGAATGGAAATGTGATTTGATTCACGGTGACACGGAAGTCAAATAATCTGGCATAAGACTGGCATTTCACAACACTGCCATCTTACCCATCCTCATGCCATCACATGGCCATGCAACTATGTATCCAACAACATAATGCTTTCCGAAACTTACTTTCCACTTATGTGCATGAAATATAACATTCAAAGAAATGTTCATAAACATGCCATGACTATACTAAAATGCAAACATGCAACAACCACTCATCATATCAAGATTTCAAACATGCTTTCCTGGTTCGAAGTAGTCGGAGTTTAGCTGTGTGAAGTTTGCAGCTCCGTCACCTCCTCCGGTATCTACGATATAAGAAAAATACGTACGCAACGTAAATACCGTGAGTGTACAGAAAAGTGTTCCAAATATTTTTCGAATAAATATGACAAAAAACTAGATAGAAAAATAAAGGTGACAGAAAAGGAATCAATTAAAAATCATTTTATGTTTAAAAGTTATAAGAGTTTTGGTCCAAGGACCCATCTGTAATGAAACAGAAAACTTCCAGGGTGTCCTGCGGAAAAATCCAGAATGGTTCGTTTAAAAGAAACGGCTAAGAGGCTGACAGGCGGGCTCCACCTGTCAGGTTTGAATTTTCAAACGGGGAAAACAGGGCGCGACGGTGCCTGAGAGGTGGGGTGGTCGCCAGCGGCGATCCACGGTGAGGCAGGGGGATCGGACGGTACCTTCGTGATCAGTGCACCTTTCCACGTCTGTGGGTGGTGGTGGTGGTGGTCGCTGGCGAGCACTGTGTCGACGGTGGCCCTTGCTCCGGCGGACGGCGGTTCGCGCAGTCGTGGATCTCGCCGGAGGGAGCTGCGGGGATCAAATAGGAGTGGGGGTTAGTCTCCTAGTTGCTCGAGAGGGTTGCTGACGAGGTTAGGGCGCCGGAGACGGCCTCACCAGAGTGAATCGAGGTGGAGGCCGAGGCGGAACAAGGTGGCCGGAGTTGAGGAAGAAGGGCCCCTCGAGGCTCTTCCAGTGGCTAGGCGGGGTCTGGTGAGGTGGTGGAGTTGTGCGGGGGCGAGAGCAAGCTCGGGGGTTGCTATTTATAGCCGGCCCGAGGTGGTTGCCATGAACGGGTAAGTCCGACGAGTGATTACGGCGGCGCTGTGGCTAGACAGTCGGCTTAGGAGCTTGAGCATCATCTAGGTGGAGCATTGGTGCCATTTCAGCGTCCAACTCAGCACGGGAGGGAGGGTTATGGCCTGCCCTCGACGGAACGGCAGCACGGCCCGTCGGCGGAAGAGAACGCGCTCTGCGCGTGCCAGGCCACAGCGCCGGTGCTGCATGCGTGCGCTGGCAAGGAGGTGGCCACGCGGAGTCCTCAGGAGGTTTGGGCGGCGCCGAACGGCGTTCTGCCGCGGTGTTGTCCCCTGTCGGCCGTTACGGTGGTTCTGCCGCCGCGGGACACGCCGGCGCAGGCGGGCCAGGGCGCCACCGATGCCAGGAAGGCGCCAAGCGCGCGTGTGGTGCTCCAGACAAGAGGGAGGGGCTGCGAGCATCGAGCCAAATGCACAGTGGGCATGTGAATGAAGTTCTGACGGAGAAACGACACTGAAACTCTGAATTTACTGAATATGATTAGAAACAGTGCATACCAAGTGTTCGACAGAATGACTGGCATGTAGGGATTTTTCCTTGAGCTGATTTTTGGTGGAGAGGTCTCTCATTGTAACTAGAGGTTGCCTGAATTTTGGTGGAATTTTTGGAGAAGTGTAGATATGAATTTCACCAAATTTGGCAAATCTGGTCCAAACTTGCAGAGAGTGAAATTTGCAATTTTTGAAAAGAAGAAGAGTGTATCAAGATAGTTCTAGGTTGTTTTGGGAACTATCCAGGGAAGTTGGTTTGGGATAAAAAATCAAAGGCATTAGGGTACTTGCTTTGCAAATCACCTAGGTTCAAAAGAAAGGACAGAATTGTTTTGGGAAAAGAAATAATTGGAATAAAATCCAAAAATGGATTTTATTAGTTTGGACAGAATGTTTGGGTTGTACCCAAGTGGGAGGAGGGGTTTTGGGGGAGTTTTACCATAAGAGGCATGGTAAACAAGGATGGATCAAAATCAAATGAAAGCCCAAAAATCAAAAAGGTTTTCTTTTTAGAAGAAACTAAATCCAAGAAAAGATTTTTTTGAGAGGGCAAACCTAGAAGATGGTTTTTAAGAAGGGTTTAAATGACCTTCTTCAAACCAAGCAAGGCTCTTCCTGAAAACAAAAACCACAAACTTTTTTTTGGAGTGTCACAGTATCGGAGGGTATGAACCATAGATAAGTTCGAATACAGTAGATATTACACCAATATGAATTTAGAATGAGTTCATTATTGTACCTAGGTGGCGATATCGTCATGCCAGAGGTGGACGTGCCTCCACCACTGCCGCCTGGAGGAGCGCAGGGCAACCGGTCGGCTGCTTCCCAGCGCAGCCAGCTGGAGGCGAGATGACGACTGGCCCGACTCCTGAGGCCCATGCACCATCACGCCGCCGAGGCGCGAAAGCGGCTTCGGTGCCACGACCGCTGGAAGCTGGCGCCGCGAGCTCGTCAGTCCCAGATGCCGAGGCAACCAGCGCCGCGCCCACTGAATGGGCGCATGGAGGCGGGACGGGCGCCTTAAATCGAGCGGTCGTGGACGTCCAGGGCAAACTCCGAGCTGATGCCACCGCTCTTCAGCAGTGCAACAGGGCATTCATGGATTCGCGAGCGGCCATTCGGGTATGTTTCTTACTTCTTCGTTTTTTATTCTTGTACTTCTCTATGGGGGCGCGCCAGCGCACCCACAAGGTGTAGCCCCCGAGTTTCGGGCTGGCTACAGAGCAGGCGGCTTGGAACTTTAATTGGCAAGCTCCCAGTGCTAACTTCGTCTGATATCTTTATTGTAGGATTATCATAACCTTCGCCCGACCACCTTTAACTCCAATGTCCGAGAGCTGGACCAACGGACCGCTGACTTGTCGGAAATCCGGAGTGAGTCTTCATTTTCTTTCTTTGCAGGGGCACGCTAGCGCACCCGCGGGCTGTAGCCCACGAGACTCGGGCTGACTGTTGAGCAATCGGGACGGATCTCCCCGGCAACTGTATTTCTTTTTTGCTGATTGTTGACAACTTCTTTCTCTGTGGGGGCGCGATAGTGCAACCGCGGGCTGTAGTCCCCGAGATTCGGGCCGACTACTGAGCAGTCGGGCCGGATCTCCCCGGCGACCGTGCTTCTTCTTTGTGGATCGTTGACTTCTTTTTCTTTCTCTACTCTTGCAGAGGCCAACGCCGTCTTGCAGCAGCAGCTAGGCGAAGCCAACACGATGTTGCGTGCCAAGGAGATAGAGAGCATCGAGCTGGCCCAAGAGCTTAGCCGACTAGCCAAGCAATTGGCGGAGCAGGCGGAGCTTCTCCAAAAGGCCCGGAAGGAGGTGGAGGTGAAAGAGTCCAATCTCCTCAACGAGTTCGACACCGAACGCTCTGCCTAGGCCGACAAGGAGGCATTGCTGACTGCCGGCTTCGGCAGGATTGAAGTCATGATTGACGGTAAGCTTTCTTCTTTTCTCTTCCTTTGAGCTGCCAGCTGCTGATCAGGCCGGCTTCTAGCATTTAACTTCTGACTTCTTTGCTTTTGGCCTAAGCATACTTCTTCCCTGGCCACTCTAGCGCCGCCAACCAGGCCATTGATGCTTATGGTGAAGAGTGGAGGGCGGAAGGTGTGCAGATCGCTGTCGACGCCCCCCAAACCGTTAGTGAATAGTTCCTGAGCATTCAGGCCCGTATTCGGCCGGCTCATCGGATGTTGTGTTGTCTTCAGCGTCTCGGGGCCCAAGCGATCTCTGCCCTTTGGCCAGACATGCCGGCTCCGTGCACTCCCGGCCGAACTGCCAATTGGCTGGAGGTGGCGGCCGGCCGACTCGAGGCTTGGAAGGGTTCCTCGGACCGGGCTGGAGCGCTCCAGGCCTTGGAGTTCGTCAAGGTGTGGTATCCTGGGCTAAATTGAGCCCAGTTGACCATGTTTCGGAAGGAGGCCCAGGAGGAGCTGGTGGCGGTGGAGCGTGACCTTGTCAAACTGGCGGCAGCATCGTGGTTCAGGTTGAACCCGGAGGACGAAGAGGACTCGGCCGAGGTGATCGACTCCAGCGACAAGGGAGAAGACGAGGAGTATGAGGATAGCGGAGAAGATGCGCCAGAGGTCGGAGTGGACAACCAGCCTTAGCTTGATCGCGCCTTGAACAACGAGCCGTGCCCGAGCACGCCGACTACTGCTGGAGGCGACCAAGCGGAGACTGACCTATCATCCACTCCACCAACCGGCGTCATCGACTCCGCCAATCAGCCGGACCCCTCTGACGCTCCCTAGGCCGCCGACTTATCTTTATTTTTCCTGCTTTATCAGTCTCGACAAACTTTGTTAAATTTGCACAATTCCACCTGCGGGCCTTTTGACATGTAAATATTCTTCCTCACAAGTTGTGTTTTTGCCAAGTTTCGACTTTCCCTGCTTCCTGCTCCTTGGCTTTTTTCCTTTGCTGCCCTCCCTTAGCTGCCATCTTGCCAGCGAGATAGCCGCTCTGCGGACTGTGGCTGGGTCAAGTACTTAGCTACTTTGGGAGGGCAAGTACTTAACCGACCAGAGCACTAGCAAGTTAAGTAGAAACCGGCCGGCAGGCTGCACAACAGCCTGGCGATGAGGTGGGAAGCTTCTCTGCTGCAATCACGAGGGACTTGGCTAGCTGGCTGTTGCCTGACACGTAGGCGGATGACTTCTTGTAGTCTCCGACTATGGTTAGGATTCCCTTGGTGCTTGGCATCTTCATCTTGAGGTAAGCATAATAGGGGACCGCCATGAACTTGGCCAGAGCAGGTCGGCCAAGTAGCGCATGATAGGGGCTGTCAAGGTCCACCACCTCAAACCAGACTGGCTCTCGGCGGAAGTGATCTTTGTCTCCGAAGAGGACATCTATCTGGATCTTGCCGATTGGTGAGCAGGAAAGGCCAGGAACTATGCCATGGATTACAGTCCGACTGGGCTGAAGCTGCTTCTGCTTGATTCCCAACTTCTCCATAGTGTCACGGTATAGGATGTTGATGTTGCTGCCGCCATCTATCAGGACTCGGGAGAAGCAAGCAGCCCGCCTCTCCGTTGTGAAGGTGGCATAGACCAAGGCATAGGAACCAGGAGAGGGCATCACCTCCAGGTGGTCAGCTCTGCTCCAACTGATAGGCTTCTCAGGCCAATGCATGAACTCGGGGGGTCTCTGATGCTACTGCATGTACTTCTTGCTATCGTTGTCGTCAGCTGTGCCTGTCGTCGGCCATGCTGGTGAACACGACATAAGATCCATGCTCTTTAGGATACTCATCTTGTATTGCGCCGACTGGCCGAACCGCCGATTGCTGGGGAGGAGGAGCCGGCGGGCCGGCAGGCGGAGGAGGCAGGAGCCCATCACCCTTGGTGATTCTGGTTAGCCAATGGCATTTCCAAGTGGTGTGGTTGGATGGCTTCGCGCCACTGTGAAACTTGCAGGGTGCATCGAGAGTCTTCTCGTACGAGAAGGCGGGCAACCAGTTGGGCTTACAACCCTTCTGACGCTTCAAAGGAGGCTTCCCTTCCGGCTGCTGGTCTTCAACTGTCGCCACCTGCCGGCCCGTGGAGGCCGGCTGCGTGGCCTTGCGCTTGTTGTCATTATGTTGCTGACGCCGACTGGTGTCACCAGTTGGGGTCCGAGGAGCTTGAGGGGCTACTTTTCAAGATGCGTCAACTTGGATCTCCGCCTTCATGGAGGAGTCGGCCGTGGCGTACTTGTCTGCTATGATCAGCAATTCGTCGAGGGTCGCCGGCTCATCGCAGAGAAGCCGGTGCTTGAGGAGGGTGCCTTCTTGGCACCCGACAGTGAAGTACTCGATGGCCTGCACCTTGTGCACGCCCTCACAAGAGTTGCGTAGCACGTCCCAACGCGTGAGGTAGTCGCGAGTTGATTCGTTGGGGCCTTGGACGCACAAGGAGAGCTGACGAGGCTTGGTCGGTCGCTTGTACGTGCTGGTGAAGTTACGAATGAAGGCTTCTGTGATATCTATCCAGCTGTTGATGCTGCAGGTTTTCAGGCTGTTCAGCCATGTCCGGGATGTACCCTGGATCATGAACGGAACATACTTCACGGTAACTCGCTTGTTGCCGTATGCTATGTTGACGGCCGTGGAGTAGTTGACCAGCCAGTCTTCCGGCTTCATGGAGCCGGTGTACTTGTGCATATCTCTTGGGAGCGTGAACCCTTTGGGGAAGGGCTCGTCTGGGATTCGGGGGCCAGATCAAGGCGGACCCAACGCGTCTTCTTCTTCTAGCGCTAGGGATCGGTTGAGGCGGTCGATCCAGTGGCGGGCATCATTCTATCTGACTCCTTCCCGGCGGCCAAGGCGGTCGCCGAGTGTCGGGTGGTAAGCCGGCAGCGGGGAAGCGCGCCTCATAGGGGGAGACGGACAGTCATCCCGTCGTTCCATTGCTCTTGGGCAGCCGTCTTGGTCGCGCTCGATGGTGATGCGAGTCCGGCTGCGGCTGGCAGTCGACTCCTTGTCTCTTCTACTGCGGACACCACCAGGCAGCGTCTGGGATGTCGTGCCTTGGTCTCGACGAGGAGGCGGGTCGTCGTTCCGCCGGTTGGGCACTTCAGTGCGGCAGCCGTCCTCTTGCTGCTTAGCAGCCGCATCAATGAGCCGCTGAACGTGCTCTGTCATCAGGCGACGCTCATCTCCCTCGAACATGATGGCATAGACAGGGCGATCTGCCCCGAACATGATGGCAATGGCCGCGCCGCGTAGCTGGACCATCTTGGCGCTCTTGATAAGCTGGACGCGGCATGCTTCTAGCATCTCAGCGTCGGCGTCTTCTGGGATGGGTGCAGCCAAGTCTTGGAATGCCGCCTCGAGCGGGTCTCGGGGACCGTCCCCGCCCGAGCGCTCACCATGGCTGATGAAAAGCACCACTGTGATGGTGCTTCCGCCGCTGTGCTCGCGAGGAAGTGTCTCATCGTAGACCACCACATTGGTGGGGAACGTGTCGAGCGATGCCGTATCGGAGTCGACAAGCATCGGGTCGGTGGAACCAACCGACTCCAAGTCCACAGCAGGCTCGCTAACGACGTGGAGCTGGTCGATGGGGCCGACGAGGCGGCTCTCGAGGCCATCTGTGCCCGCGTCAGATGTGGGCTCGTCGGAGAGGCAAATCTCGCCAACAAGATTGGCGAGGCAGCTAGCCACGCAGGCGACCTCCACATCGTGTGATACGTCCATTTTGCATCATGATTTTCTATCAATATTTGTTGCATTATGGGCTGTTATTACACATTATATCTCAATACTTATGGCTATTCTCTCTTATTTTACAAGGTTTACGATGAAGAGGGGGAATGCCGGCAGCTGGGATTCTGGCTGGAAAAGGAGCAAACGTTAGAAACCTATTCTGCACTGCTCCAAAAATCCTGAAACTCCACGAACCTTATTTTTGGAATTAATAAGAATTATTGAGCGTAAGAAACACCTCAGGGGGCCCACACCCTGGCCAGGAGGGTGGGGGCGCTCCCACCCCTACTAGGCGCGCCCATGCCTCCTAGGCATCTTCTGCTATATGAAGACTTTTACCTTGAAAAAAATCGTGGGCAAGCTTACGGGACGAAACTCCGCCGCCATGAGGCGGAACCTTGGCGGAACCAATCTAGAGCTCCGGCAGAGCTGTTCTGCCGGGGACACTTCCCTCCGGTAGGGGGAAATCATCACCATCCTCATCACCAACGATCCTCTCATCGGGAGGGGGTTAATCTCCATCAACATCTTCACCAGCACCATCTCCTCTCAAAACCCTAGTTCGTCTCTTGTATCCAATCTTGTATCAAAACCACAAATTGGTACCTGTGGGTTGCTAGTAGTGTTGATTACTCTTTGTACTTGATGCTAATTGGTTTACTTGGTGGAAGATCATATGCTCAGATCCTTAATGCATATTATTACTCTTCTGATTATGAACATGAATATGCTTTGTGAGTAGTTATGTTTGTTCCTGAGGACATGGGTGAAGTCTTGCTATTAGTAGTCATGTGAATTTGGTATTCGTTCGATATTTTGATGAGATGTATGTTGTCTTTTCCTCTAGTGGTGTTATGTGAACTACATGACACTTCATGACACTTCACCATTATTTGGGCCTAGAGGAAGGCATGGGGAAGTAATAAGTAGATGATGGGTTGCTAGAGTGACAGAAGCTTAAACCCTAGTTTATGTGTTGCTTCGTTAGGGGCTGATTTGGATCCATATGTGTAATGCTGTGGTTAGGTTTACCTTAATACTTATTTTTTAGTTGTGGATGCTTGCAATAGGGGTTAATCATAAGTGGGATGCTTGTCCAAGTAAGGGAAGTACACAAGCACCAGTCCACCCACATATCAAATTATCAAAGTACCGAACGCGAATCATATGAGCGTGATGAAAACTAGTGTGACGATAATTCCCATGTGTCCTCGGGAGCTCCTTTCTCATTATAAGAAATTGTTCAGACTTATCCTTTTCAACAAAAAGGAATGGGCCACCTTGCTGCACTTTATTTACTTTATTTACTTGTTACTCGTTACAATTTATCTTATCACAAAACTATCTATTACCTACAATTTCAGTGCTTGCAGAGAAAACCTTACCGAAAACCGCTTATCATTTCCTTCTACTCCTCGTTGGGTTGACACTCTTACTTATCGAAAGGACTACAATAGATCCCCTACACTTGTGGGTCATCAAGACTCTTTTCTGTCGCTGTTGCCGGGGAGTGTAGCACTTTTGGTGAGTGGAACTTGGTAAGGAAACATTTATATAGTGTCCTAAAATTTTCTGTTACTTGTCACTATGCAAACTAATCCTTTGAGGGGCTTGTTCGAGGTATCTTCACCCCGACCAGAAGATCAAAGAGCTGCTCCTCAACCTACTGAACTTTTTGAATATATTTACTTTTAAATTCGTTTGGGTATGATAGAGAAATTGCTAGCTAATCCATTTGTAGGAGATGGAACATTGCATCCCGATTTACACCTTATCTTTGTGGATGAAGTTTGTGGATTATTTAAGCTTGCAGGTATTCCCGGTGGTGTTGTCAAAAGGAAGGTGTTCCCTTTATCTTTGAAGGGAGATTCATTGACATGGTATAGGCTATGTGATGATACGATATCTTGGAATTATAAATGATTGAAGTTGGAATTTCACCAGAAGTTCTATCCTATGCATCTTGTTCATCGTGATCGTAATTACATATATAATTTCTGGCCTCGCGAAGGAGAAAGCATCGCTCAAGCTTGGGGGAGGCTTAAGCCAATGTTATATTCATGCCCCAATCATGAGCTCTCCAAAGAAATGATTATTCAAAAAATTTATGCTCGGCTTTCTCTCAATGATCGCAACATGCTCGATACTTCCTGTACTGGTTCTTATATGCTGAAGACTATTGAATTCAAATGGGACTTATAGGAAAGAATTAAACGCAACTCTGAAGATTGGGGTTCCGACGGTGGTAAGGAGTTAGGTATGACACCTAAGTTTTATTGTGCTAAATCTTTTATGGATACTGACGCTTTTCATGGATTTAGCGCTAAGTATGGACTTGACTCTGAGAAAATACTAGGACTTATACACCTCATGTTGTTCGTAAGAGTAATACTAGGACTTATACACCTACTGAGAAAATCAAAGTTGAACCTAGTATTGCTATGGTTAAAGATCTCTTGGATGATGATTTAGCTCGGCATGTTATTTATTTCTGTGGTGAGACTGCTAATATTGCTAGACCAGATGCTAAGATACATAGACCTGATGTAGGCATGTCTGTTATTTCTGTTAAAATAGGAGATCATTGTTATCATGGCTTATGTGATATGGGTGCTAGTGCTAGTGCAATACCCTGTGACTTATATAAAGAAATTATGCACGACATTGCACCTGTTGAATTGGAAGGTATTAATGTTACTATTAAGCTTGCTAATAGGGATACTGTCGGTGTCAAAACCGGCGGATCTCGGGTAGGGGTCCCGAACTATGCGTCTAGGCGGATGGTAACAGGAGACAAGGGACGATGTTTTACCCAGGTTCGGGCCCTCTCGATGGATGTAAAACCCTACACCTGCTTGATTAATATTGATGATATGGGTAGTACAAGAGTAGATCTACCACGAGATCAGAGAGGCTAAACCCTAGAAGCTAGCCTATGGTATGATTGTTGTTCGTCCTACGGACTAAAACCTTCCGGTTTATATTGACACCTGAGAGGGCTAGGGTTACACAGAGTCAGTTACAATGGGAGGAGATCTACATATCTGTATCGCCAAGCTTGCCTTCCACACCAAGGAATGTCCCATCCATACAGGGGACAAACTCTTCAATCTTGTATCTTCATAGCCCAGGAGTCCAGCCAAAGTGTATAGTCCGGTCATTCGGACACCCCCTAATCCGGGACTCCCTCAGTAGCCCCTAAACCAGGCTTCAATGCCGATGAGTCTGGCGCACCAATTGTCTTCGGCATTGCAAGGCGGGTTCCTCCTCCGAATACTTCATAGAAGATGTTTGAACACAAGGATAGTGTCTGGCTCTGCAAAATAAGTTCCACATACCACCGTAGAGAGAATAAAATTTGAACAAGTCTAATCTGCTGACGTATTCCGTAGCGTGACATCATGCCATGGCCAAGACTTTATTTGAATCGTTTTACTGTCCCACCTCAGCGCGCTTAGCGAGGCGGTTTCCTTGGCACGTCTTGTCAAAGCAGAGATTGTGTCCCCTTATTCCGGGATTCTCATCAATACGGGCGTGGGTAACCCAACCGTGCATGTTGGTATGTATTCTCAAGCGAAGGTGAGTCCCGAACGGTCACAAGGAGGGCTCTTGGTATTCAACCTCTTTATAAAGAGACCAAGGCTCGACTCCTTTTCTTTCAATCTCAATCAAATCCGCCTCCTACCTTGAGTTCCAACACCCAAAGCTTCAGATTCAGGTGCTTCGGACTTCCGACGATGTCCGGCTCCGACCTTCAGGGCCGGTGGATGGCTTCCTCCGTTACGGAAGAAGACGTGTTAAGGTTAAGAGATTCTAGGTATCTTACCGGCAAAATCTTGCATAGGCTGCCTGCCCAAGGGCAGGTCATTCCTACTCCCAAGCCCGGTGAGAGCGTGGTGTTCGCGTCTCACTTCCTTCGGGGGCTAGGCTTCCCGATCGACCCCTTCGTGAGGGGGCTCATGTTTTATTACGGGCTGGAATTTCACGACTTAGCTCCGGAGTCCATCCTCCATATCTCATTTTTTATTGTCGCGTGCGAGGCCTTCCTCCATATTACTCCTCACTTCGGATTGTGGCTCAAAACCTTCAAAGTAGAGCCAAAGATGATTGAGGGGCAGCACGCGGAGTGCGCAGGTGTTGTTTTAAGCAAGATTGCCGACGCTCCATGGCCCGAGGGCTCTTTTCAAGAGGAGTTCGACTTATGGCAACGAGAGTGGTTTTATATTACTGCTCCCAGGGGCACCAAATGGGTGGCGCCACCTGCTTTTCGCTCTGGTCCCCCACCATAGCTAGCATTATGGGTCAATAAAGGGCTAAACTGGGGGCCGTCCAAGGACGTGCCCTTGTTGCAGGGCCGCGTTCGAGATCTCGTAGAAAGAGATATCAATCTGGCCATAGTGACGCAGGTTATGTTGATTCGCCGCATCCTGCCCTCCAAACGCCGCCCCCTCCGTCTGTGGTAGTTTAATCCGGAAGGACCACGAGCCCTCCAACATTTTGCGTGCGCGACGCCCATGGAGATGTACAATTTGTTCTTCGGATCACAAGCAATGTGTCCGGATTCATCCGAGGACGCCGGTCTAAGCTGCAATCGTCCGGACGCTTAAGTAAGTAGCCTATACCCGGACTTTCTATACGCATATTTGTCATAAACTTGACCTTAAAAGAGTTGTCCCTTAAGCAGGAGTGGATAGCGAAAGCAAAACTTATTAGGTGTCCAGTTCCCCTCCCCGAGACTACGCTGGATCCCGTGTTAACTAGGATGCTGGAGGTTGCGCCTTTGGAAGAAGGCAACAAGGGGAACAAGGAAGCTACCGCCTCCCTGAAGGAGGCTGTCAGGGAAGGAGGAATCGAGAATTCCTCCAACCAGGGAAAGAAGAGGACAACCACTATAGACCCGGATGCAATGGCCTCAATGCGGGGGAAGAAACCTTCGTCAGAGGGTCCGGCGCCGGGAGGTGCCTCGGCCGCATTGTGTCCCCAAGGGGATCAGCTTTCCACTGAGCCGTAAGTAAAGAGGGGGGTTTTAAAATGAGAGATATCCCCGTTCTATTTCTGAGGAAGGTAACCAAAATTCTACCTTGCAGTTCGGGTCTCCGCCCTTCTCAGCAAAGCTCGTCTTCAGGGGATCTTCGTCTGGAGATGATGGAGAGCAGAACGCCTCCCCCTGCCATATCGCCTCGTGAGGCAGGCGACCATGAGTTGTCGCCCCGGAGCGTTTCTCCGAATCCGGCCAGGCCGGAAAGCAATCGTATGGCCCCCCAAGGCCCTCCGTGTCCGACCTTCAAAGTAGGCCAGTGGACGAGTCCGGCACCGCCCGGTGCGCGGACGGAGGAGCTGAAGGATCTTCTCGGGCGAGTATCTATCTCAGAAGAGCACCGTGCGTTGATGGATACGGTGATTGGAAGGATTTTATCCGTGGAAAGCGGATTGTACGAGGTCGCCAGGAGTTTACTGACGGGTTTTGAGGTACGTGAAATGATGTACCTTTTGACAGATCCGCATATATAAAATGCGCCCTGTGTAGATAGTAGCCCCTGAGACTCGGTGCATTGTCAAAAAGGGAAGGCGCGCCGACGATCATAATCCCAGGTATAATATTGTGCCTTTCTTATATAGGTGGCGAAGTGTCCGGTGGCTAGCCGGATTGATGAATTTGCCGAGGTAAAGCAGCAACTTGACGTGGCAGATGCCGACATCGCACTTTTCAACAAGCATCTTGACGAGGCACAAGGTATATAATTTCTCCGAAGACACCTGGTAAGAGGAGCTTGATGCCCGTACCTTACAACATATGTGCGTGACGCAGATGGTGCCGCTGCCATGGAGAACCTTCGGGCGGAACTTGCCCGAGCCAAGGAGTGGGCCAGGAAAAGCGATGCGGCTGCCTTAAAGGCGGCTGAAGAGCTGAAAGCCGAACAGGCTGCTCACTGCCAAAGCAAGAAGGAAATGGCCAAGATGGCTGAAAAGTTGAAGAATGCTGCCGACCGCTGCAAGCTTCTTGAAAAAGAAGATCGAGTGGCACAGAAGGACCTAGAAAAGGTCACTGCCGAGGTCAAGGACATTCGCTCTTCGATGAGAGCTATGAAGGAGGAGCTACGTCAGGCCGGATATATCACGGCTGGGAAGCCCTATATGCTGCAGATGAAGTTCGGGGATCCTAGATATGCTCTGTTCGACCGGAAGTGGAGTGCGGCGAACACTTACCTGGACGTGGTGGCGTGTGCCGTGGACGCGGCCAAACACTTCCGCGATCAAAATGACCGCGAAGTGGAGAAGCTTTTTTGGTCGCAGTTCCACAATACAGAGCGCCCACTTTCAGTATCCAATCGGTTGGCCGCATGGGCGGAGCTGAATAAGTTATCCGGACTCGCCATGAATCATGTCGTGAGTCACTTGTGGCCGAAAAGGCCCGAGCCGAACAGTTATTTTAGCTTGGTGCAGCAGTTCCTCGGTGCGGTGTAACATATTAATGCAATGAAGAAGTCAGCGTGCATAGAGGGTGCACAGATGGCTCTTGCCCGTGTCAAGACATACTGCGCGGATATGAAGGCCAGTGTTGTTGCATCCCAAGATTCGGACGAAAGCTGAGTACCTGTCGAGCACTATTTTTAGGAGGTTCTGCAGGGCGCTCGTTTAATAGAGACGCGGTGCTCGAAGGATGTTATGTATGAATAACGTGTGTCATTGTGAAACAATGTTTTGATGGGATATAAAAGCTTTTTACACTTGCACTTTCAAGAATTAGAATACCTCCTGTGCGGCCGTTGATGTATATGCGTATATAACCTGAAAGATGTCAGTCTTCGGCTTCAGCCCCCACGCATATAATGCGGGGGTGTTCGCAAAAGGCGCATTTTCACACTTGATCGAACGTCTTGGTCCAATAAAGGAGGTGATAGCGCAGCGATCAAGGCAACCAAACTATAATGTTTTATCACTTTCACTTAGCCAGAGGAGTTTGACAGTGGAGCTACTATATAGCCCCTAGGGGCACCGCGCTCACCCGAATTCGGGGCGCGTATGTGCCTGACCGGGAAACGGCCCTTCGTTAATGTGGAGGAATTCTAAAGATTCTAGCAGGTCATCGAGTGCTTAACCTCGCGCTATATCATGACAGTCAGTTTTCGGCTTTCTCTACTGAGGAGCTCGTCTGGCCGGACCTGGGCACAATCGCAGTAGTTCTCCTCGTGCCGCCTTAGCCGATAGAGCGGAACATAAGGCAGCAAAACACAGGAGCCGGGCAAACCCAACATTTGACCAAAGACATGATTCAGAGCTGATGCATATAAGGCCAAACTCACGACGCCGAACACTCCCTAAGGTGTTCGGTCTTTATGAAAACGGGCTGAACAACGCCCTTGATAAGAAGCCCCTGGTGTCCAGGTACGCGCAAAAATCTGACGTGGCCAAATGCCAAGATGCCAGCCTCCTCCTCGGTTATGGAAAGAAACCGGCGGATGTTATCAACAAGAGACAGTGAAAACGGTTTACGCAGGGTCTTAATCTGAATAGAATCCTTGGGAGGGGTCCCTACTGCACGTCTGCGCCTGTGTCTTCGTTGTGCCGTATCCTGGCCGGGTGTAGCACGGTGCTCATCTGTAAAAGGAGGAACTTAGTTGAAAAACAATCATGCGAAACTTTATGTTATATTAAATAAACAAAGTATAGTTCGGGAAATGGGTAGGATTGAGTTCGGGAAATGGGGTGTGCTGCTAATAAGCCTTTGCATGTTTACGCCGGACTCGTCTAGCCATGTCCGGGGGTCTAAACGACATGTTTAGTTGCTTTAAATAGGAAAGCTGGTTTAGTGTGTGGCTTTTAAGGCAGCCGCACAGTATTCCGCGCTCGAGGAACACTCGATATTTCCCTTTAATGAGATGATGCCTCGTGGATCGGGCATTTTAAGTGTAAGGGATGCATAATGCGGTATTGCGTTAAAGCGGGCGAAAGCGTCGCGTCCCAGTAGTGCTTGATAGCTACTTGTGAATGGGGCGATGTGAAAGGTTAGCTTTTCATGGCAGAAGTTGTCGGGGAAGCCAAAAATAACTTCTAGCAGGAGAGAACTCGTACAATGGGTATCTAGGCCTGGCGTTACCCCTTGAAAGGAAGTGTTGGCATGGCGAATTTTTGTTGGGTTTATCCCCATTATGCGAACTGTGTCCTGGTATAGCAGGTTTAGATCACTGCCGCCGTCCATTAGGACTTCTGTAAAGTGAAGTCCGTCAATTATCGGATCGAATACCATGGCAGTCCTGCCCGTGTTCCGGATACTTCTAGAGTAATCCTGATGGTCGAAGGTGATTGGTTGTAACGACCAGTGGCCGGACTCCTCTGGAACAGGCCGTATGGCGCGTATCTTTATAGGCGCCGCTCTGTATTTCCCTTTCGTCACATGAAGTGAATTTACTATTTTGACTTTTTGTGGGAATGTATTTTGGTCTCCGGTGCTCTGGTTGTGGGGTTCGTCATCGTCCTCGCTTGGTATGTCGAGCCCCTTGTGTTCGGCGTTAAGTTTGCCGGATTGCTTGAAAACCCAACAATTTCTGTGGGTATGGTTTGCAGGCTTCCCGGGAGTACTATGGATTTGACATATTTTGTCCAAGATGTTGTTTAGGTTAGATAGCTCATCCCTGCTATCTTTGAGGGGCAGCTTTTTCTGATTCTGCTGAGAGCTTTTGAATCCGGCGTTGACTGTCGCGCTCTTCAGGCTGTTTCCCTTGGTTCGGCATTGGTCCTTGCTACGCCGTGGTTTCCCATTTCCATCCTTGACTTCGGATGTACTTGGGTTGCTGGTGCTGCTTCTTGCCAACCAGCTGTCCTCTCCTACGCAAAAGCGGGTCATGAGGCTTGTTAATGCGGCCATTGTTCTTGGCTTTTCTTGGCCGAGGTGTCTGGCGAGCCATTCGTCTCGAACGCTGTGTTTGAAGGCTGATAAGGCTTCAGCATCCGGACAGTCGAGTATCTGGTTCTTTTTAGTAAGAAATCTGTTCCAGAGTTTCTGGGCTGACTCTCTGGGTTGTTGAGTTACATGACTTAGATCGTCTGCATCCGGAGGCCGGACATAGGTCCCTTGAAAATTTGACCGAAAAGCATCCTCGAGCTCTTCCCAACTTCCGATGGTGTTTTCGGGAAGGCTTTTAAGCCAATGCCGGGCTGGACCTTTGAGCTTTAGGTGTAAGTATTTTATGGCGTGGAGGTCATCTCCTCTAGCCATGTGTATGTGGAGGATATAGTCCTCAATCCAGACTCTGGGGTCTGTTGTTCCGTCGTATGCCTCTATGTTTACGGGCTTGAATCCCACTGGAAATTCGTGGTCCAGCACCTCATCGGTGAAACATAAGGGGTGTGCGGCACCCCTATACTTGGGTATGCCGTGATGTTCAGATACTTGTTGCGTTGTGCCGCTTACTAGAGCTTGCTTTATTGGCCCGTAGATAGATCTGGCCGGGCCGTCTTTTTGATGTCAATCCTTGTGCGGATCGCGTGCCGGCTTGAGTGTGGCGCCCCTTGCCGCTCTATGTTGGCCATGGGGTTTTTATCCGACCGGGTGTCTTATTATTTTTTGATTGCGGGGGCTCTAAGGCCTCCTCATCAAATTCCGGCAGTAATTTCCGCTTCGGATAGCTCTTTGTGTGACAACTGTCGCCGTACTTGTTTGCGGTTTTGAGTACTTTGCCCCATCTAATTCTGAGTGCATCTTCCGCTGTTTTGAGCTTCCGCTTCTGCTTTTTCAGGCCACGCGCAGTGGCGACGAGCCTTTTGTGGAGATTCTTCTGCTCCAATATTTTGTCCGGCGTAAGGTCGTCCGGACTATTATCTTCACCGGGGATGGGTTGTTCGGTTTGTTTACCCAAATTGCCCTATTCGGATGATTGCTCGATGGCATGTTCGTCGTCCGCCAGTTCGCCCTACTCGTTGGCTGGGTTTCTGTCGAGGTGGTGTTTGGCGCGGTGTTTACGCCACCACTTTGATTGCTTGTCGAGGGAGCGATCCCTCGTTGCGTCCCTTTGTTCCTCGTCGTTGCTTCTTTTAGGTGTGTCCACCATGTATACCTGGTGAGATGAGGTGGTTGTCCAGTGCCCTATAGGCTCTGATTCCTGTTCGTCTCCTGCATCGTCGTCCATGCCGTCGATGTCTTCGCAGTCGAAATCAAGCATGTCGGTTAAATCATCGACAGTGGCTACAAAGTGGGTGGTGGGTGGGCTTCGAACTTCTTCGTCGTCTGCATCCCAACCTTGCTGACCATAGTCCGGCCAGGGCTCTCCTGATAAAGAGAGAGACTTCAGTGAGTTTAGAATGTCGCCAAAAGGCGAATGCTGAAAGATGTCTGCAGTGGCGAACTCCATGATCGGCGCCCAATCGGGTTCAATCGGCAGGGGCGCGGAAGGTTCAGAGTCCGGAAAGGAGTCCGGCATCTTGGAGTCACGAGCTTTGCACAGGACAAGGCTGGTGTTCGGCTCAATCACCATGGAGATTGCAGCCCCCGAGGCGGTGTCCAGCCACCCGTCCTCGATTGGCGCAGTTGGCTCCGAACTAAGGGTCGGGGCGGATACTGGGGCGGCCTCCAGGGCACTGTTCGGCGGCAGAGCTAGATCATGCCCATTGTGACAGTGCGGCACGCTTGGCCGTGGCTCGAATCCGTCGAAGATCAAGTCTCTGCGGATGTCTGACGTGTAGTTCAAACTTCCAAATCTGACCTGATGGCCAGGGGCGTAGCTTTCGATCTGCTCCAGATGGCCAAGCGAATTGGCCCACAGTGTAAAGCCTCCGAATACGAAGATCTGTCTGGGGAGAAAAGTCTCATCCTGGACCGCGTTATTGTTGATGATCGGGGGAGCCATCGGGCCTAAATATGACGACACAGAGGACCTCCCAATGAAAGCACCAATGTCGGTGTCAAAACCGGCGGATCTCGGGTAGGGGGTCCCGAACTGTGCGTCTAGGAAGATGGTAACAGGAGACAAGGGACACGATGTTTTACCCAGGTTCGGGCCCTCTCGATGGAGGTAAAACCCTACTCCTGCCTGATTAATATTGATGATATGGGTAGTACAAGAGTAGATCTACCACGAGATCAGAGAGGCTAAACCCTAGAAGCTAGCCTATGGTATGATTGTTGTTCGTCCTAGGGACTAAAACCCTCCGGTTTATATTGACACCGGAGAGGGCTACGGTTACAGAGAGTCGGTTACAATGGGAGGAGATCTACATATCCGTATCGCCAAGCTTGGCTTCCACGCCAAGGAATGTCCCATCCGGACACGGGACGAAGTCTTCAATCTTGCATCTTCATAGTCTAGGAGTCCGGACAAAGTGTATAGTCCGGTCATCCGGACACCCCCTAATCCGGGACTCCCTCAGATCCATTAAACCAGTTGGGATAGTTAGAGATGTTGAAGTCTTGTGTGGGAAGATTAAATATCCTGCTGATTTTCTTGTTCTTGGTTCCCCACAAGATGATTTTTGTCCCATTATTTTTGGTAGACCCTTCTTGAATACAGTTAATGCTAGGATTGATTGTGAAAAGGATACTGTTAGAATTGGCTTAGAAGGTATGTCTCATGAGTTTAATGTTGCTAAGTTTTGTAGACAACCTCGTGATAGAGAATCCCCTAGTAAGGATGAGATTATTGGTCTTGCTTGCATTGTCGTGCCTCCTACTGATCCCTTAGAACAATATTTGTTAGACATGAAAACGATATGTTTATGAAGGAAAGAAGGGAAATAGATGAAGTGTTCCTTTAACAGGAACCTATGCTGAAACACAACCTTCCCGTTGAAATTCTTGGGGATCCCCCTCCACCAAAGGGTGGTCCCGTGTTTGAACTCAAACCATTACCTGATAATCTTAAGTATGCTTATCTTGATGAAAAGAAAATATATCCTATTATTGTTAGTGCTAACCTTTCAGAGCAAGAAGAAGAAAGATTATTGGAAACTCTGAAGAAGCACCGCGCTGCTATTGGATATACTCTGGATGATCTTAAGGGCATTAGTCCCATGTCATGCCAACACAAAATTAATTTGGAGGCCGATGCTAAACCAATTAGAGATCCTCAACGACAATTGAATCCCAAAATGAAGGAAGTGGTAAGAAAGGAGATACTAAAGCTCCTCGAGGCAGGTATAATTTATCCAATTGCTGATAGTGATTGGGTAAGCCCTGTCCATTGTGTTCCTAAAAGGGAGGTATTATTGTCGTTCCTAATGATAAAGATGAATTGATCCCGCAAAGAATTATTACAGGTTATAGGATGGTAATTGATTTCTGTAAATTAAATAAAGCTACTAAGAGAGATCATTACCCTTTACCATTTATTGATCAAATGCTAGAAAGACTATCCAAACACACACATTTCTGCTTTCTAGATGGTTATTCTGGTTTCTCTCAAATACCTGTGTCAGCGGGGGATCAATCAAAAACTACTTATACTTGCCCTTTCGGTACTTTTGCTTATAGACGTATGCCTTTTGGATTATGTAATGCACTTGCTACCTTTCAAAGATGTATGATGGCTATATTCTCTGACTTTTGTGAAAAGATTTGTGAGGTATTCGTGGATGACTTCTCCATTTATGGATCCTCTTTTGATGATTGCTTGAGAAACCTTGATCGAGTTTTGCAGAGATGCGAAGACACTATTCTTGTCTTGAATTGGGAAAAGTGCCACTTTATGGTTAATGATGGCATTGTCTTGGGGCATAAGATTTCCGAGAGAGGTATTGAAGTTGATAAAGCCAAAGTTGATGCTATTGAATGCCATGTCCCAAGGACATAAAAGGTATAAGAAGTTTCCTTGGTCATGTCGGTTTTTGTAGGAGGTTCATTAAGGACTTTTCTAAAATCTCTAGGCCTCTGACTAATTTATTGCAAAAAGATATTCCTTTTGTCTTTGATGATGATTGTGTAGAAGCATTTAAAATACTTAAGAAAGCTTTGATCACTGCACCTATTGTTCAGGCACCTTATTGGAATTTACCTTCTGAAATAATGTGTGATGCTGGTGATTATGTTGTAGGTGTTGTTCTAGGGCAAAGAGTTGATAAGAAATTGAATATTATCCAGTATGCTACTAAGACTCTTGATACTGCCCAGAGAAATTATGCTACTACTGAAAAAGAATTCTTAGCAGTTGTGTTTGCTTGTGATAAGTTTAGACCTTATATTGTTGATTCCAAAGTTACTATTCACACTGATCATGCTGCTATTAAATATCTTATGGAAAAGAAAGATGCTAAGCCTAGACTCATTAGATGGGTTCTCCTGCTCCAAGAATTTGATCTACATATTATTGATAGAAAGGGAGCTGAGAACCCCGTTGCCGACAACTTGTCTAGGTTAGAGAATGTTCTTGATGACCCACTGCCTATTGATGATAGTTTTCCTGATGAACAATTAGTGGTCGTTAATGCTTCTCGTACTGCTCCTTGGTATGCTGATTATGCTTATTACATTGTTGCTAAATTTATACCACCTAGTTTCACATACCAGCAAAAGTTAAAGTTCTTTTATGATTTAAGAGATTACTTCTGGGATGACCCACACCTTTATAAAGAAGAAGTAGATGGTGTTATTAGACGTTGTGTACCTGAGCATGAACAGGAACAGATCCTACGCAAGTGTCACTCTAAATCCTATGGATGCCACCACGCTGGAGATAGAACTGCACACAAGTTACTTCAATCCGGTTTTCATTGGCCTACTCTCTTCAAAGATGCTCGTAAGTTTGCCTTATCTTGTGATGAATGTCAAAAAATTGGTAATATTAGTAGACGTCAAGAAATGACTATGAATTATTCTCTTGTTATTGAACCATTTGATGTTTGGGGCTTTGATTATATGGGACCTTTTCCTGCCTCTAATGGTTACACACATATTTTAGTTGTTGTTGATTACGTTACTAAGTGGGTAGAAGCTATTCCAACTAGTAGTGCTGATCATAACACTTCTATTAAAATGCTTAAATAAGTTGTTTTTCCGAGGTTTGGAGTCCCTAGATATCTTATGACTGATGGTGGTTCACATTTTATTCATGGTGCTTTTCGTAAGATGCTTGCTAAGTATGATGTTAATCATAGAATCACATCTCCTTATCATCCGTAGTCTAGTGGTCAAGTAGAGTTGAGCAATAGAGAGCTCAAATTAATTTTGCAAAAGGCTGTGAATAGATCTAGAAAGAATTGGTCCAAGAAACTTGATGATGCATTATGGGCCTATAGAACTGCTTATAAAAATCCTGCGTGTATGTCTCTGTTTAAGATGGTTTATGGAAAAGCATGTCATTTACCTCTGGAACTTGAACATAAGGCATGTTGGGCTATTAAAGAGCTCAACTATGACTTCAAACTTGCCGGTGAGAAGAGGTTATTTGATATTAGCTCACTTGATGAATGGAGAACCCAAGCCTATGAGAATGCCAAGCTATTCAAAGAAAAAGTCAAACGTTGGCACGACAAAAGGATACGAAAGCGTGAGTTTAACGTAGGTGATTATGTGCTATTATTCATCTCTCATTTAAGATTTTTTGCAGGAAAACCTCTCTCTAAATGGGAAGGTCCTTAAGTTATCGAGGAGGTCTATAGTTCTGGTGCCGTAAAAATTAACAACTTCGAAGGCACAAGTCTGAGGGTGGTGAACGGTCAAACAATTAAACATTATATCTCAGGTAATCCTATCAATGTTGAAACTGATATTATTGAAACCGTAACCCCATAGGAATATATAAGGGACACTTTCCAAAACTTTCCAGACTCCGAAAAGGAATAGGTATATGGTATGGTAAGTAAACCGACTCCAAAACAATTCTAATGGCCATTTCTATCAGTTTTGGAATATTTAAGAATTTTAGGAAGAAAGAGGTAGTCCGGGAAGGACACGAGGCCTCCACGAGGGTGGATGGCACGCCCACACTTACTGGGGCGCCCCCTGTCTCGTGGCCACCTCGTGTGTCTCCCGGACTCCGTTTTCGTGCACATTACGTATTTTGGTCGATAAAAATTCATTATATAAACTCCCAAAGGTTTTGACCACCGTATCACGCAAATATCATCTGTTTTCGTTTTGAGCTGTTTCTGTTTCAGATCTAGAGCATCATGACGTCTCTAAGCGCTCCCAAGGACAAGTTTTTCGAGAGGGTTATCAACCCCTATCTCGTGGAGGTGCTGCAACAACCTCAAAACATTGAGGTGCATTTTGGGGTGCTGCACATCCGCGATGTGGAGGGACCAAGACGTACTGGAAGCGTGGAGACAAATCTCGAAGCCGTGGAGTAGCAAGTCTTCAAATGCCAAGGGATGGTGGAGCGTGGAATCAACGCCAACCAGATGATGATCACGGAGTTCACCAACAACCACAAGCTAGATGCCAAAGTCATTGGGGAGACCATCTTCAAGCTTCAAGAGAAAATCGAGCACCTCCAAGCCCAGATCTATGACCTGCAAAACCAGAACTATGAGTATGAATATAAATTCAAGAGGATGAGTTTGGCTGCAGATTTAAGGATCCCGGAGACTCGATCATCCTTCTATGTTGGTGAGCCTATGCCTTCGAAGATGGACGACAAGCCTACATCATAACCAACTCCTACTTCACCACTTCCAAGGACATAATCACATGGGTATGGGCACTCCCCTTGGCAACTGCCAAGCTTGGGGGAGGTGCCCCGGTATCGTATCACCATCACACTCCTATCTTTATCATTTTATTTAGTTCGATCCTTTTAGTAGTAGCTTGATCTACTAGATTGAAGTTTTAGTATCAAGTAGTTTTGAGTTTTGCTTTGTGATCTCTTTTTGTAATCGAGTCCTTGAGCTATCTATAATAAAGATTAGTGTTGAGTCAATGGCTTTGCTATGTTGCCATGATCTTGAGAAAGTAGAAAGAATAAAAGAGTTCATATTGATCTTATGGATAGTAATGACTTCAAACATAGAAAGTATGAGGCATAAAAGTTGTTGAGAGTTGATAAACATAGTTTTGGTCATCGTTGCAATTAATAGGAAGTAATAAGGAAAGAGAGGTTCACATACAAATATATTATCTTGGACATACTTTATGACTGTGAAGCACTCATTAAGTATGACATGCTAAAAGAGTTGATGTTGGACAAGGAAGACAACATAATGGTTTATGTTTTCTCACATCTCAGTTAATGTATATTGTCATTGACCTTCCAAACATGCTGAGCTTGCCTTTCCCCCTCATGCTAGCCAAATTCCTTGCACCAAGTAGAGATACTACTTGTGCTTCCAAATATCCTTAAACCCAGTTTTGCCATGAGAGTCCACCATACCTACCTATGGATTGAGTAAGATCCTTCAAGTAAGTTGTCATGTTGCAGGCAATAAAAATTGCAATAAAAATATGTATGACTTATTAGTGCATAAAAATTGCTATCTAAATATATACGATCTTGTTGTGGAAGCAATAAAAGCAACGGACTGCATAATAAAGGTCCACATACAAGGGGCAATATAAAGTGATGTTCTTTTGCACTTAGATTTTATGCATCCAACCCTAAAAGCACATGACAACCTCTGCTTCCCTCTGCGAAGGGCCTATCCTTTACTCTATGTTTTTGCTTTATGCTTGAGTCAAGGTGATCTTCACCTTTCCCTTTTTCATTTTATCCTTTGGCAAGCTCCTCATGTTTCAAAGATCATGATATATATATCCAATTGGGTGTAAGTTAGCTTGGGCTATTATTCTTGACATCATCTAAAGGTGAATACATTGGGAGGCAACACAATAAGCCCCAATCTTTCTCAGTGTCCGGTTGAAACTCCATAACCACAAGTATTGCATGAGTGTTAGCAATTGTAGAAGACTACATGATAGTTCAGTATGTTTACTTGCTGAAAAGCTCTATTCTTGACTCTTTATGATGTTATGATAAATTGCAATAGCTTCAATGACTGAGATTATAGTTTGCTAGCTCCCAATGAAGTTTCTGAACCATGCTTGACATTGTGAATTGATCGTTACTTGAGCATAAGAAATCATATGATTAAATCTATTTATGTTGCTGTTATAAGAATGATCATGATGCCCTCATGTCCGTATTTTATTTTTATCGACACCTCTATCTCTAAACATGTGGACATATTTTTCAATTTCGGCTTCCGCTTGAGGACAAGCGAGGTCTAAGCTTGGGGAGTTGATACGTCCATTTTGCATCATGCTTTTATATCAATATTTATTGCATTGTGGGCCATTATTACACATTATATCTCAATACTTATGGCTATTCTCTCTTATTTTACAAGGTTTAACATGCAGAGGGGGAATGCCGGCAGCTGGAATTCTGGCTAGAAAAGGAGCAAACTTAATACTTCTTTTGTAGTTGTGGATGCTTGCAATAGGGGTTAATGATAAGAGGGATGCTTGTCCAAGTAAGGGCAGTACCCAAGCACCGGTCCACGCACATATCAAATTATCAAAGTACCGAACGTGAATCATATGAGCGTGATGAAAACTAGCTTGACGATAATTCCCATGTGTCCTCGGGAGCTCCTTTCTCATTATAAGAAATTGTCCAGGCTTATCTTTTGCAACAAAAAGTATTGGACCACCTTGCTGCATTTTATTTACTTTATTTACTTGTTACTCGTTACAACTTATCTTATCACAAAACTATCTATTACCTACAATTTCAGTACTTGCAGAGAAAACCTTACTGAAAACCGCTTATCATTTCCTTCTGCTCCTCGTTGGGTTCGGCACTCTTACTTATCAAAAGGACTATGATACATCCCATACACTTGTGGGTCATCACCGTGCGGCGCGTCGGCGCAGACGTCGTCTGGCATGCCGGGCTGGCTGCGCTACCGGGAAGGAATAGGGTTCCCGTCCAGAGCAGGTCTCCGAACGACGGTGCACCTCGCCCAATGGTGGGCGCCAAATGTCGGGGGTTGGGTGCGACATATGCCAAGGGATGGCTTATCATGGTGGGAGCGAGTAGAAAGTCGCCGGTGCCCGGAAGCGGGATGAGGCGTAGACACGAACGCCGATGTACTTTACCCAGGTTTGGGGCTCTCCTAGGAGATAACACCCCTAGTCCTGCTCTGCGGGGTCTCCGGATGATCACTAAGGAACAAGTGAGTACAATGGTGCTCCTTGAGATGTATACTAGAGGTAGGAGATAGCAGGACTAGCTCTCTCCTCTCTCTATGTGTGAGTCTAGGTCTAATTGGTTTGGAACCCTTTGCATGGGTGCCCTGGGGGGTTTATATAGGCCTACCTCCCCAGGGGTATAATGGTAATCTGGCCGGGTGTTGGTCCCGGCTGTCAGTTTCTTTGGTCGTCGTCTTCTCCGCCGGCCGCTGGGGCCCGCCGCCTTATGGGCCCTACCGACTGGTCTGGTGCGGAGCTGACAGGCTGCCCCCGCCGCTTGTGGTTCTGGTCGGCGGCTTGTTACTGTAGCCGTAAGGCTGATGATGCCTGCTTGGTCGGGAGGGAGTGGCTATAGTCCCGCCATGAGGTGGGAGATCACTGTAGTCGCTCCGTGTCTTGTCTGGTTAATGGCGCACGGGCCCCGACGGAGGAGCGGGCCGCCTACTAGAGGCCGGCCTCCCTCGGGTCAGACTAGTCAAGCTCTGCTGTCCTCCGGTCTCCGGCTACCCAGTAGGGCCCGCCGCCAGCAGGCTGCATCGCCAGGTCGTTGTGGGAGCAGGGCTCCGCCTGACAGGGTGATGTTAGGGGTGGAGTGGCAACAGTGCCACACCGTGCGAAGATCTCTGCCTGTACGGGGCACTGTGGACATGCCGTGCCCTGGATATGGGGGTGATGGGCTATACTGTAGCCATATCCTGTCTTATCTTCTTAGTGGGGCGTATACTTTAAGGGCATCGCGGGCCGCTTGCTAGGCACCGGCCTCTCTAGAGGCCGCCTGCTAGGAGTCGGCCCGTCTTGGTGCCACCTTCAGGTGCTTGGCCATCTTCTGGCAGCCGGCGGCTCAAGTCAGCCGGCCGCCAGAAGGCGGCGCTTCATTCTGGACACTCGAGGGGTGCGATACGTCTCCAACGTATCTATAATTTTTTATTGTTCCATGCTATTATATTACCCGTTTTGGATGTTTATGGGCTTTACTTTACACTTTTATATCATTTTTGGGACTAACCTACTATCATTTTTTGCCTATTTCGAAGAAAAGGAATATCAAACGGAGTCCAAACGGGATGAAACCTTTGGGAGTGATCTTTTTGGAACAAATGCAAACCTGGAGACTTGGAGTGGACATCAAGCAACAACCAAGGCGGCCACGAGGGTGCCCGGTGCGCCCCCTACAGGTGGGGGTGCCCCCACCCTCGTCGGCCCCTCGAGCATCCACCGACCAACATCTTCCTCCTATATATACCTACGTACCCAGAGAACATCATAACAGACCACGAAAACCTAATTCCACCGCCACAACCTTTTGTATTCGTGAGATCCCATCTTGGAGCCTTCGTCGGCGCTCCGTTGGAGGGGGAATCGACCATGGAGGGCCTCTACATCATCTCCAAGGCCCTTCCAATGAGTTGTGAGTAGTTTACCACAGACCTTCGGGTCCATAGTTATTAGCTAGAGGGTTTCGTCTCTCTCTTTGAATCTCAATCCCAAGCTCTCCTCGATCTTCTTGGAGATCTATTCGATGTAACTCTCTCTGCGTTGTGTTTGTCGAGATCCGATGAATTGTCGGCTTATGATCAAGTTTGTCTATGAGAAATATTTGAATGTCCTCTGAATTATTTTATGTGTTATTAAGTTATCTTTGCATGTCTATTCGAATTATCAGTTTGGTTTGGCCTACTACATTGATCTTTCTTGCAATGGGAGAAGTGCTTAGCTTTGGGTTCAATCTTGCGGTGTCCTTTCCTAGTGACAGTAGGGGCAGCAAGGCACGTATTGTATTGTTGCCATCTAGGATAAAAAGATCGGGTTTATATCATATTGCATGATTTTATCCCTCTACATCATGTCATCTTTCTTAATGCGTTACTCTGTTCTTATGAACTTAATACTCTATATGCATGTTGGATAGCAGTCGATGTGTGGAGTAATAGTAGTAGATGCAGGCAAGAGTCGGTCTACTTGTCATGGATGTGATGCCTATATACATGATTATGCCTAGATAATCTCATAATTATTCACTTTTCTATCAATTGCTCGACAGTAATTTGTTCACCCACCGTAATACTTATTCTATCTTGAGAGAAGGCACTAGTGAAACCTATCGCCCCCGAGTCTATATTTTATCATATAAGTTTACCATCTACTTTTATTTGCATCTTTACATTTCCAGTCTATATCATAAAAATACCAAAAATATTTATCCTATCATATTATCTCTATCAGATCTCACTTTTGCAAGTGGCCGTGAAGGGATTGACAACCCCTTTATTGCATTGGTTGCGAGGTTCTTGTTTGTTTGTGTAGGTGCGTGGGACTTTTGAGGAGCCTCCTACTAGATTGATACCTTGGTTCTCAAAAACTAAGGGAAATACTTACGGTACTTTCTATATCACCCTTTCCTCTTCAAGGAAAACAAACGCAAGCTCAAGACGTAGCAGGGCGCAGCCGGCCCAATGTCTTGAAATGCTCAGGGGCTCAGGTTAGGCTACCCGTGTCCCATTACTCTGATAGGTTATCTCCCAAAAAGCGCTTTTCTTTAATACCTTTTAGCTAGGCAAGATGATTTCAATGATGCTCGCATAAAAGATACGGATTGAAACATAACAAGAGCATCATGAATCACATGGCAAGCACATTTAAGTGTAACCCACTTCCTATGCATAGGGATTTTGTGATCAAATAACTTTTTGGAGCAATAATCAACAAGCATAGGAAGGCAAAACAAAAATAACTTCAAGATTTTCAACACATAGAGAGGAAACTTTATATTATTGCAATTCCTACAAGCATATGTTCCTCCCTCATAAGAACTTACAGTGGCATCATGAATGAATTTAACAATACGGCTATCACATAAAGCATTCTTTTCATGATCCACAAGCATAGAAATATTATTACTCCCCACATAAGCAAATTTCTTCTCATCAATAGTAGTGGGAGCAAACTCAACAAAATAACTATCATGTGATTGAAAATTAAAATCATGATGGCAAGTTTCATGGTTATCATTATTCAATATAGCATACATGTCATCACCATAATCATCATAGATAGCAACTTTATTATCATAGTCAATTGGAACCTCTTCCGAAATAGTGCATTCATCACTAAATAAAGTCATGAACTCTCCAAATCCACTTTCATAATTATCACAATAAGATATAACACCCTCCAAAATAGTGGGATCATTACCCTAACGTTGAAACTCTTGCAAACCCACTTTCATCAATATAATCATCATAAATAGGAGGCATGCTTTCATCATAATAAATTTGCACATCAAAACTTGGGGGACAAAAAATAAAATCTTCATCAAACATAGCATCCCCAAGCTTGTAGCTTTGCATATCATGAGAACCATGGATATTCAAAGAATTCATACTAACAACATTGCAATCATGATCATCATTCAAATATTTTGTGCCAAACATTTTATTGGCTTCTTCTTCTAACAATTGAGCTCAATTTTTTTATCCATCATTTTCAAGAATGATATTATAAAGATGATCAATAATATGATGCATCCTCAATTCCATTTTTATGTAGTTTTCTATTATAAAACAAAACTACTAATAAAACAAGAAACTAAAAGATTCGATTGCAAGTTCTAAAGATATAACTTCAAGCACTCACCTGCCCGGCAATGGCGCCAAAAAAGAGCTTGATGTCTACTATGCAACTTTATTCTTGTAGATTCGTGTTGGGCCTCCAAGCGCAGAGTTTTGTAGGACAATAGCAATTTTACCTCAAGTGATGACTTAAGATTTATCAATCCGTGGGAGGTGTAGGATGAAGATGGTCTCTCTCAAACAAACCTGCATCCAAATACAAGAAATCTCTTGTGTCCCCAACACACCCAATACAATGGCATATTGTATAGGTGCACTAGTTCGGAGAAGAGATGGTGATAAAAGTGTAATATTGATGGTAGAAATATATTTTTATAATCTGAATAAATAAAAACAGCAAGGTAGCAAATAGTAAACGGACACAAAAACGGTATTACAATGCTTGAAAAATGAGGCCTAGGGTCCGTACTTTCGCTAGTGCAATCTCTCAACAGTGTTAATATAATTGGATCGTATAACAGTCCCTCAAAGTGCGATGAAGAAATCACTCCAGAGTTCCTATCTAGCAAAGAACATAAGACGGGATTGTTTGTAGGGTACGAAACCACCTTAAAGCTATTATTTCCGATCAATCCATCCTAGAGTTCATACTAAAATAACACCAAGCTATTCTTTCCGATTGATCTAACCAAGAGTTCATACTAAAATAACACCAAAGCAAATTCAGATTCGTAATATTCAATCCAACACAAAGAAATTCAAAGAGTGTCCCAGGAATTCTACCAGAGAAACAAAGACAAGAACATGCATCAACCCCTATGCATAGATTACCCCAATATCACCTCGAGAATCCGCAAGTTGAATGCCAAAACATATATCAAGTGAACCAATATGATACACCATTGTCACCATGAGTATTCATATGCAAGACATATATCAAGTGCTTTCAAATCCATAAAAGTATTCAATCCGATAAAACGAAATCTCAAAGGGAAAAATCAATTCATCACAAGATAGAGGGGAAAATGCCATATGATCCGACTATATTAAAAAAGCCCGCGATACATCAAGATCGTGACATCTCAAGAACACGAGAGAGAGAGAGAGAGAGAGAGAGAGAGATTAAACACATAGCTACTGGTACACACCCTCTGCACCAAGGGTGGACTACTCCCTCCTCATCGCGGTGGCCGCCGGGATGATGAAGATGGCCACCGGAGATGATTCCCCCCTCCGGCAGGGTGCCGGGACGGGGTCTAGATTGGTTTTCGATGGCTACAGAGCCTTGCGATGGCGGAACTTCTGATCTAGGTTCACCCCGAGGGTTTTTGGAATATTTGGGATTTTATAGGGCAAAGAGGGGGTGCGGGAGGCCACCGAGGTGGGTACAACCCACCTGGGCGCGCTTGGGCCCCCAGGCACACCCTTGTGGGTTGTGCCCCCCTCGAGGCACCCCCAGGTGCTTCTCTGGCCCATCCTGGGTGTTCTGGTCCATAAAAAATATCCAAAAAGCTTCGCGGTGTTTGGACTCCTTTTGATATTGATTTCCTGCGGCGTTAAAAGAAGCAAAAGACAGCAACTGGCACTGGGCACTAGATCAATAGGTTAGTGCCTAAAAATGATAGATAGTTGCTATAAAATGATTGTAAAACATCCAAGAATGATAGTATAAAAGCACGAATACTTCATAAATTATAGATATGTTGGAGACGTATCAGCCGTCGGCATAGTTTTGAAACTATGCCGACGGCCTAGCCATCGGCATAGGTGCCACGTGGCATGCACTCGTAGCTCACGCCAACCCTATGCCGACGGCAAGGCCATCAGCGTAGTTTGTGTCTTTTTTTTCCCATTTTTTGTTTGTTTTCAGTTTGGTTCAATTCAAATAATCAGCAGATATATATGATGCAAATAGACATACAACACATATAAGTATCATCGGCAACCGTCACAACAATATAGGCATCATCGCAAAACATAAGCATCATCACAAACAACAATAGCATATAAACAAGCCCACAAGTCATGTAAAGACCACAAGTGTATCATCACCACCACCATCAACCAAAGGCTTAAGCGCCAAGACGTCGAGCACCACCAAGGTTGTCACCACCAAGTCCACCAATGCCCAGGTCATCACTGCTAGCGGCAGCATTACCGCCAAGACCGCCACCGCCACCGCCTCCGCCTCTTCCTCCGAGGATCGGAATGATCGGGCTCCGTGACTCGGGAGTGGTGCCAACACCAGCACCACCACCAACGGTAGATCCACTGGTTCCCTGGATGTTGAAAAGACATATAAAGGGGATATATGATTGTGTTGACTAAATGGTATGCTTTGGGTGAATAGTTTGGGGAGGTACTAACCGGCGAGGGGCCAGGGTGATGTTCTAGAAACTCCTCTAAGGTAAGCAGCACTGGTTGTGCTAGAGGAGATGGTGCTGGTTGCAATTGAGGAACCCTGCCGGCCGCCATGCACTCAACATCGTGATGCATGTTCATTGACCAAGCAAACAAGATTGTCAGAAGAAATGCTAGTGCAAATATAAAAGTGAAATGAAAGGGGCCAAACTAACCGCCATCATGCGAGAGTTGTGCTCATGAAATGCTAAAAGGCGTGTGTGCCACGCCATGGTCTCCTAGAAGAAATCTCTAAAAGAAGAAAAGCGGTGTTAGACCAGGACTAAGTGAACATAGAACATGATGGTTTCAAAGACATAAAGGAATGGTGTAGTGGTATTACCTCATCCACACATCCTCAACTTCCTTGATGTTGTGCAAGATATATATATAACATGAGGTCCTCCCGCTCTTGTCATGCCATGTTATAAGATTTCGAGGTCCCAGCCCTGCCACCTTGCACGTTGAATAGATGGAACCTGGGTTGATACTTCGGCTCTTCTATATTGTATCGAGGCACCTTATTATGCAGATGGGGAACATGGTCTAGATAGTATGATGTCCTGAGGTCTGACACCTCCTCTAGGATAACTGCCTCAGCTATGAAAGCTTCCATCTTAGCGTTGTTTCAACATTTCTGTCGGAGATGCTTATTCTGTCTCTCAGGGTCGTACTGCCAACGAGTTTGCGCAGCCCCACTCAACAATACCTCATTCGGGAGGTGCAGACTGAGATGTTTCATCGGAGTAAAGAAGCCTGGCGGAAAGATCTTCTCTAGATTGACTATCAACTCCGGTGCCTTCTTATGCAATTGTTCAATCACGTCTTTACTTACTTCTTTAGCACAAAGCATGCGGAAGAAATGGCTTAGCTCGGCAAGCACTCGCTGGACATGCTCGTGGACATAGCCTCGAACAATCACCGGCATTATCCGCTCAATCCATACATGGTAGTTATGACTCTTCTGGCCGGTCACTTTGCCCGTTGAAAGATTGACTCCCTTACTTATATTTGATGCATAACAATCGGTGAACTTCAAAATGTGTTTCAGCCAGATAAGTACTTCCTTCTTTTTTGGCGGTTTAAGGACAAAGTCAGCATCTGGCTTGAACCAGTTTTTTCGACCGCTTGTGGGAGGCTTCATGTTTAGACATGGTCTATCACAAATTCTTTGTTGATCGGCTCTAGCATTAACGTTATCCTTTGTCTTATCTGATTGTTGAGGATCATGCGCAACAGGGACTCTGCGACATTCTATTCTATGTGCATCACTCTGCGACATCGGCAGCACCTCCCCACTATTCTCCAGATACACGTCTCGGCAAATAGCTGAGAGAATGTGCTCCGGAGAATAATGGGAAAGCGTCGAAGAAATCTTGTCTCGGAACGGGGTAGAACATGGAGAACGTACCCAATCTACACATCCTCGGGCTGTCCATGGAAGTCATTGGACAATCTGAATGAGTTACGATGATAAATATGCAATGGAAAGAGCTGCCGTGATAAATAGCTCTTGGTGCCCGGCCACTGAAAGTTTCACCGTGATAGTCCGTTTTCCATGATGGATGCCGGTGTTTTTTATAAATTCAGTTATTACTATTTTTTTAGTTTGTCGTGTGTAAGTTGTGGTGGCCGTTTCCTCCCTCTGTGCGACGGCGGCAGCAACACCCGTGAGGCGGGGGGCACACCCTCGAGCCGTGTGTCGGGTGCCTACACCTGCCACCACGCTTCCACAAGCGTAGGAGGGCCCATCACAATACCTTGCGACATTGCTCCCTAGGTTCCCCATCCCATCTAAACCTACCAGAGACGACCGCCAGATCTAGCCCTTTGACTTTCGCCGGACGGGGTTTGACCAGTGGACCTTTTCACCTAGTTGTCATAGCCCAGTCCGTAGCTACACCCCCGAACACCATCCCGGCCCAACCCACCCCAAGATTCCTTCATGTCGGCCCGACGTGGCCGTTTCCCCCCTCCAGGACAAAGAGGCAGCGACGCCCGTGAGGGTGGTAACACCACGGAGCCGCATGCGGGGTGTGCGGCATGCGGAGTGCCTGATAGTCCCTTTGACTATCGCCGGACGAGATTTGACCAGTGGACTCTTCCACCTGGTTGCGATAGGTCAGCCCATATAGCAACATCCCCGAACATGGTCTGGACCCAACCAGCCACTAGATTCCCACCGGTTCTACCCGACGCGCATGATTCCCCCCTCCAAGTGATGACGGCACTGTCGTCCATGGATGGGGGGGGCACACCATGGAGCCCAATATGGGCGTCTACGCATGCCACATCAATTTCACACATGCATTAGGACTCGTCCGATGTTTCGGTGGCATACCCCGAAGGCCACCCCGAATCCTAGTTGACCTGGAGATCTAGCCCTTTGACTATCGCCAGACGGGGTTTGACCAGTGGACTCTTCCACCTGGTTGTGATTGGTCAGCCCATAGCAACATCCCCGAACATGGTCTGGACCCAACCATCCAATAGATTCCCTCCGGTTCTACCCGAGGCGCATGATTTCCCCCTCCAAGTGACAGCGGCACGGACGTTTGTGGAGGGGGGGCACACCACAGAGCCCCAAGACGGGCGTCTACGCATGCCACATCACTTTCACATGTGCATCAGGACCCGTGCAATATTTCCGTGGCATAGCTACACCCTGAAGACCACCCCGAATCCCAGTTGACCAGGAGATCTAGCCCTTTGACTGTCACCGGACGGGGTTTGACCAGTGGACTCTTCCACCTGGTTGCGTTAGGTCAGCCCATAGCAACATCCCCATACACGGTCTGGACCCAACCAACTACTAGATTCCCTCCCGTTCTACCCGACGTGCATGATTCCCCCCTTCAAGTGATGGCGGCACTGTCGTCCGTGGAGGGTGGCCACGCCACGGAGCCCCAAGACGAGCATCTACGCATGCCACATCACTTTCACACATGCATCAGGACCCGTGCAATGTTTCGGTGGCATAGCTACACCCCGAAGGCCACCCCGAATCCCGGTTGACCAAGAGATCTAGCCCTTTGACTATCGTCGGACGGGGTTTGACCAGTGGACTCTTCCACCTGGTTGCGATAGGTTAGCCCATACCAACATCCCTGAACACGATCTGGACCCAACCAGCCACTAGATTCCCTCCAGTTCTGCCCGACGCGCATGATTCCCCCCTCCAAGTGATGGCGGCACTATCGTCCATGGAGGGGGCCTAACCAAGGAGCCACAAGAGGGGTATCTACGCATGCGACCTCACTTTCAGACATGTATTATCACCCGTGTGATGTTTCAGTGGCATAGCTACAACCCGAAGGCCACCCCGAATCCCAGTTGATCAGGAGATCTAGCCCTTTGACTATCACCGGACGGGGTTTGACCAGTGGACTTTTCCACCTGGTTGTGATAGGTCAGCCCATAGCAATATCCCTGAACACGTTCTAGACCCAACTGGACACTAGATTCCCTCCGGTTGTACCCGACGTGCATGATTCCCCACTCCAAGTGACGACGGCACTATCATCCGTGGAGGCGGGGCCACACCATAGAGCCCGAAGACGGGCGTCTACGCATGCCAGATCACTTTCTCACATGCATCAGGACCCGTGCGATGTTTCGGTGGCATAGCTACACCCTGAAGGCCACCCCGAATCCCAGTTGACCAGGAGATCTAGCCCTTTGACTATCGCCGGACGGGATTTGACCAGTGGACTCTTACACCTGGTTGCGATAGGTCGGCCATAGCAACATCCCCGAACACGGTCTGGACCCAACTAGCCACTAGATTCCCTCCGGCTCTACCCAACGTGCATGATTCCCCCTCCAAGTGATGGTGGCACTATCGTCCGTGGAGGGGTTGCCAGAACACGGAGCCCCAAGACGGGCATCTACGCATGCCACATCACTTTCAGACATACATCAGGACCCGTGCGATGTTTCGGAAGCATAGCTACACCCAGAAGGCCACCCCCAAGTTGACTAGGAGATCTACCCCTTTGACTATCAGCGTCGGACAGGCTTTGACAAGTGGACTCTTCCACCTGGTTGCGATAGGGCAGCCCATAGCAACATCCCCGAACACGGTCTGGACCCAACCAGCCAAAAGATTCCCTCTGGTTCTACCCGGCGCGCATGTTTCCCCCTCCAAGTGACGGCGGCACTGTCGTCCATGGAGGGGGGCCACACCAGGAACCCTAAGACGGGCGTCTACGCATGCCACAACACTTTCACACATGCATCAGGAACCGTGCAATGTTTCGGTGGCATAGCAACACCCCGAAGGCCACCCCGAATCCAAGTTAACCAGGAGATCTAGCCCTTTGACTATAGCCGGATGGGGTTTGACCAGTGGACTCTTCCACCTAGTTGCGATAGGTCGGCCCATAGCAATATCCCCAAACATGGTCTGGACCCAACCAGCCACTAGATTTCCTCCAGTTCCACCCGACGCGCATGTTTCCCCCTCCAAGTGACGGCGACACTGTCGTCCGTGGAGGGGGGCCACACCACGGAGCCCCAAGACGGGCATCTACGCTTGCCACAACACTTTCACACATGCATCAGGACCCGTCCAATGTTTTGGTGGCATAGCTACACACCGAAGGCCACCTCGCATCCTAGTTGACCAGGAGACTTAGCCCTTTGACTTTCACTACACGGGGTTTGACCGGTGGATTCTTCCACCTGGTTGTGATAGGTCAGCCCATATCAACATCCCCGAACACGGTTTGGACCGAACTAGCCACTAGATTCCCTTCGGTTCTACCCGACGCGCATGATTCCACCCTCCAAGCGACGGCGGCACTGCCGTCCGTGGAATGGGTGAGGGAGTCCTGGATTAAGGGGTCCTCGGACAGCCGGACTATGTAGTTGTGTCGGACTATTAGACTATGAACATACAAGATTGAAGACTTCGTCCCATGTCCGGGTGGGACTCTCCTTTGCTTGGAAGGCAAGCTTGGCAATTCAGATATGTAGATCTCCTTCTCCGTAACCGACTCTGTGTAACCCTATTCCCCTCCGGTGTCTATATAAACCGAAGGGTTTAGTCCGTAGGTCAAGAACAGCAATCATAATCATAGGCTAGCTCCTATGGTTTAGCCTCTACGATCTCGTGGTAGATCAACTCTTGTAATACTCATATCATCAAGATCAAACAAGCAGGAAGTAGGGTATTACCTCCAACAAGAGGGCCCGAACCTGGGTAAAGATTGTGTCCCCCGCCTCCTGTCACCATTAGCCTTAGACGAACAGTTCGGGACACCCTACCCGAAATCCGCTGGTTTTGACACGACATTGGTGCTTTCATTGAGAGTTCCAGTATGTCTTCATGATAAGGCTTGATGGCTCCAACCATCCACAGCGATGCTATCCAGGGTGAGGTTTTCCTCCTCGGACAAATCTTCGTATTCGGCGGCTTAACACTGGGGGCCAACTCGCTTGGCCATCTGGAGCAAATCGATAGCTACGCTCCTAGCCATCAGATCAGGTTTGAAGCCTGAACTACACTACCGACATCCGCGGAGACTTGATCTTTGACAAATTCGAGCCCATGATAGGTGCGCCGTACAGTCACGATGAGCATGACTTAGATCTGCCATGAGACAATGTTCGGGAGAATGCACCTGCAGTTGCCCCGACTCTAAATCCGGAGCAGGCCGTGCCGTCCGAGGATGGGTGGGTAGACCCCACCATGGAGGCCGCACACTCATCGGTGATAGAGCCGAACACAGACTAAGGTCAGTGCCATCGGACCCACGGTCTCGTATCCGGCCATAGGCTCCAAACCACGCATATATGTGCCAATCGAATCCAATTGGGCACCAATCGTGGAGTTTACCTTCGCGGATATCTTTCAGCACTCGCCCTTCGGCGACGTACTAAATTCACTGAAATCTCTGTCCCTGTCAGGAGACTCTTGGTCGAACTATGTCCGGCTTGAGTGGGAAGCGGACGATGAAGAAATTTGTTACCCACCCACCACCCACTTAATAGCCACTATCGACAACGCAACAGACATGCTTAATTTTGACTCCGAAGACATCAACGGTATGGACGACGATGCCGGAGAAGAACAGAAACCACCGCCCAAAGTCCGCCGGACAGCCACCTCATCATATGATATATACATGGTGGACACACCCAAATTAAGCAACGGCGAGGAACCGAAGGATGCAATGGAGGATAATCCTCTCGAGAAGCAACCAAAGCGCTGACGACGGCGCCGCTCTAAATCCCGCCACAACAAAAACAGCGATAACAGTGCACGAAAGAATATTACCCCGGTCGACTCCAAAGGCAACAACGACCACATGGACCCAGCAATGGAGCAGGAGGAACCAGGGGATGACGAACATAGTCCGGAGCCGATGTCCGATCACAGTGATACCGAGGGTAAAACTCATGAACCTGTCTCCGGGGAGGAGAACAGTCAAATGACAATGCATTCATCTTCCCGGAAAAATACTTGGAACAAGAAAACCTCTGCAATAGGCTTATCGCCAATGCGAGGAGCTTAAAGAAGCAGAAGCAAATGCTTAAGGCCGCGTAGGATACGCTCAACCACAGATGGAACAAAGTGCTCGACACTGACGAAAAATACGATGGTGATCGCCACACAAAAAGCTACCCAAAGCACAATCTGCTGCCCGAATTCAACGACGAGGCCATAGAGCCAATTCCGCCGGAACATAACACGGCCAATCTGCCCGACCGACCACCCCGTGGCCGCGACAGGGCGGCTAATGACGCCGCACACAAGTCAGCACACGATTTACGTGAGCACCTGGATAAAAAAACTGGTATGGCCAGGTCCATATATGGATCTAGGAAGCGTGCTCTGGCACAGGATCACGGCCACCAAAACGATTATACTGACCGAATACTAGCTCGGAATCAGCACCGAACACTACAACCGTCGGAAGCATTCCATGACACATCCAAATACAGGGGTGCCACACACCCCCTGTGCTTCACCAATGAGGTGCTGGATCATGAATTTCCAGAGGGATTTAAACCCGTAAACATAGAGGCATACGACGGAACTACAGACCCTGCGGTCTGGATTGAGGACTTTATCCTTCACATCCACATGGCTCGCGGAGATGATCTCCACGCCATCAAATACATGCCCCTCAAGTTGGAAGGACCAGCTCGGCACTGGTTGAAAAGCCTCCCCGAAAACTCAATTGGAAGTTGGGAGGAACTTGAGGATGCTTTCAGGGCTAATTTTCAAGGGACCTATGTCCGACCTCCGGATGCAGACGATTTAAGTCACATAATCCAACAACCCGGAGAGGCAGCCCGTAAGCTTTGGAACAGATTTCTCAGCAAGAAGAATCAAATCGTCGACTGCCCGGACGCCGAAGCCTTAGTGGCTTTCAAACACAATGTCCGGGATGAATGGCTTGCCAGACACCTCGGCCAGGAAAAACCGAGGACAATGGCAGCCCTAACAAGCCTTATGCCCCGCTTTTGTTTGGGCGAGAACAGTTGGTTGGCCCGTAGCGGCACCAGCAACCCAGGCACATCCGAAGTCAGGGATGGCAATGTGAAGCCACGACGCAATAAAAACAAGTGTCGAAATAATGAAGACAACCCAGAGAACACGGCGGTAAACGCCGGATTCATGGGCTCTCGACCCGGTCAACGGAAAAAGCCATTTAAAGGCAGCAGAGATGGACCGTCTAGCCTAAACAAAATTCTAGACAGATTATATCAGATCCATGGCACCCCCCGAGAAACCTGCAAATCACACCAATAGAGAATGCTGGGTCTTCAAGCAGGCCGGCAAGCTAAATGCCGAACACAAAGGGAGGGAGACGCCAAGTGAAGACGAGGATGCGCCTCGCCAGCCGAACACTGGGGGACAGAAAAAAATTTCCACCAGAGGTCAAAAAAGTGAACATGATTTACGCAACCCATATACAAAAGAGGAGGAGCAAGCGCGCACTCCGGGACGTATATGCTGTGGAACCATTTGCCCCCAAATTAAACCCATGGTCGGCCTGCCCGATCACTTTCGATCGCAGGGATCATCCGACTAGTATCCGACATAGAGGTTCGGCTGCCTTGGTGCTCGATCCAATAATTGACGGACACCATCTCACCCGAGTCCTCATGGACGGCGGCAGTAGTCTTATTCTGATATATCTGTACACTGTCCGCAAGATGGGGATAGACCCGTCAAGAATCAGCCAAAGCAATACTACCTTTAAAGGAGTAATACCAGGCATAGAGGCCCGCTGCACGGGCTCTCTAGTACTAGAGGTTGTATTTGGTTTGCCTGACAACTTCCAAAGCGAAGAACTAATCTTCGACATCGCTCCATTCCAAAGCGGCTACCATGAACTACTCGGAAGAACGACCTTCACTCATTTCAATGCAGTTCCGCATTACGCTTATCTTAAACTTAAGATGCCCGGTCCACGTGGCGTCATCACAATTAGCGGAAATACAGAGGGTTCCTTGCGTGTGGAAGAATATGTGGCGGCTCTAGCAGCCGAACCACTAAACGACCTCCCCAACCCAAATAAATGACCGGTCGTCAAAACCACGGACACTTCTAGACGTGTCCGGTGCACCACTAGTTGTAGCAGCCCAGATAAAACTGCGCTTGGTCGACGGATATGCCCCCATATGTGGTGCTAGGGGCTGCCAGCATGTAAAAGGGTCCATAGTTCGGCTCGACCTTACTAATATACAATAGATTGAATTCTCATGGTTCATTAAGAATAGCCAACTTTTCGCACGAGTCTTTCACCTGGGTTTTTCTTTCTTACAGATGATCATCGTGCTACACCCTTCCAGAATACGGCACAACAGAGACAAAGGCGCAGACGTGCAACAGGGCCCCGCTCAAAGGTTTCTCTTTAGATTAAGACCCTGTGTAAACCTTTTTTATTGTCTCTTATTGCTTCACACCCTCCGGGCACCTAAAACAACCGAGAGGGATATTAGCGTTATTGGCATTTCGTAATGCCAGATTAATGCATGTACCTAGAAATTCAGGGCTCATTATCGAGGGCGGTACTCAGCCCAGTATATGTTGTAAAGTCCGAATACCTTCGGGAGTGTTCGGCGTCGCGAGTTTGGCCTTATATGCATCAGCTCCGAATCATGTCTTTTGTCAATAGTTGGTTTTGCCTGGCTCCCGTGTTTTGCTACCTTACGTTCCGCTCTATCTGCTAAGGTGGCATCGGGAGAACTACTGCGATTGTGCCCTGGTTCACCTGGATGAGCACCTCAGTAGAGAAAGCCGAAAATTGACTGTCATGATAAAGCGAGAGACTGGTCAACCACTCGATGACTCAGCAGAATCTTCGCGATTCCTCCACATTAACGAAGGACCATTTCCTGGTACGTATGTACGTGCATCATATTCGGATGAACGCGGACGTACTAGGGGCTATATAGTAGCCCCACCGTCAAACTCCTATGGCTAAGTGAAAGTGTGACAGCTATATAGTCCGATTGCCTCATTCGCCGTGCTATCACCAACTTAATGGACCAAGATGTTGGATCAAGTGTGATTACGCGCTTTACCGAACACCCCCGCATTATGTGCGAGGGGGCTGAAGCCGATGATTGCAAACTTTCAGGTTATATACATACATACATAAATGGCCGCACAGGAGGCACCACAATACTTTACGGGCAAAAGTATAAATATAGCCTCTATTATCAAAAAGCATTGTTTTTACAATCAAGATATATGTCACTGAAACATGGTACTCTTTGAGCACTGATCCTCTATTAAACGGGCGCCTTCTAGGACTTCTTCAAAATAGTGCTCGGGCGAGTCCTGGCCTCCGAGCGGACCCCTGGTTGAAAAAGCGGTGGCCTCCATCTCCGCCCAATATGTCTTAACATGGGAAAGAGCCATCTGCGCACCCTCTATGCACGCCGACCTCTTGGCAGCACCGATATGTGGCACAACACGAAGAAATCGTTTCACCAAACTAAAATAACTATCCGGACTTGGTTCTTTCAGCCACAGACGATCCACGACAGATTTCATGGCAAGCACGCACAACCTATGGAGCTCGGCCCACTCGGCCATTTGCTCATTCAATAACATGGATGCCTTGGATTACTGAACTGCGACCAGAACAATCTTTTCACCTCATGATCTTTCTGATCTGTGAAATACTCTGCACATCAGTAGCACTCTTTGCTAAATCCAAGTACGCGTCTGCCAAACTCCACAATTGATCAAGAGGGGCACACTTTGGATTGCCAAACTTCGTCCGCAATAAGAAGGGCTTCCCAGACGCGATATCTCCGGCTTGTCGAAGCTCCGCCCGCACCGCTCTGATTTCAGAGCACGTTTCCTTGGCTGCTTCCAAGGCCTTCTTCGGGTCAGTCGTTTTCACTTGGCTTTCCCTTTCGAGGAGCTCATATCGGCTGGCAGCATTTTGCAGCTCAAGAGCCATGTTGGCTATTTTATCTTCACTCTGGCAATGAGCAGCCTGTTCAGCTTTTAACTCCTTGGTTGCCTTCAGGGCGGCCGCATCGCTTCTCCTGGCTTGTTCCTTGGCTCGGGCAAGTTCTGCCCAAAGGGTCTCCACGGCGGCAGCTCCATCTGCAGTCAAAGCATGTTCTAGATACTAGCATAATGCTCCTCTTAATATTTGCTGACCACCCAAATATGCATACCCTGTGCCTCGTCAAGCACCTTGTTTACATGCGTGATATCCGCATCTGCCACGTCAAGCTGACGCCTCAATTTGGTAAAATCAGCAGTCCGGTTAGCCGCCGGACTCTCAGCAGCCGGCGCATGAAAGCAGCGCTATCATTACATGAGACTATGATCCTCCGCTTGCCGCATCTGGACGGCAACCAGAGTCTCAGGGGCTACTATTTGTATAGAGCACACCTAGCGTGTGCGGTACAGTCAAATATATATATATTACTTTGCGTACCTCAAAGCCTCTTAGTAGGCTCGTACAAGCTTCATTCAATCCGCTTTTGGCGGATGAGATCCTCTCAACCACCGTACCCATCAAGGTACGATGTGCCTCTGAGATAGCCGCTTGCTCCAAACGATCCATCAATGTGTCCGGTTGTACACCGGATAGTCCCAGGCTTTTTCTATTGGTCTCCTTAGGAGCCGAGAACCCCGGACTTCGGGCGGCCAAAGAGTTACCTTCTGGCCTTTGCGGATCAGGATAAATCTTCAGCGAAGACACCTCAGGGTCGTCCGTCTCACGAGGCGGGGAAGCAGGAGGAGGCGTTTCGCTCTCCATCATCTCCGAAAGAAGATCCCCCGAAGACGAACTTTGTTGAGAAGGGCTACGAGCTGGACTGCAAAAATATGTCTCGGTTGTTATTCTCAAAAAAAGAGTAGGGCATATTTACCTATGTACCTTTATTCACTTACAGCTCGGCTGATGGCTGACCCCCTTGTGGATGCCATGTGGTAAGGACGCCCTCTGGGGTAGGGCCCGCTGGTGAAGGTTTCTTCCCTCGTTTGGAAACCTCTATTTCCAAGTCTTCAGGGGCGGCCCTTTTCTTACCGTGGGGAGAGAGGATTCTAGATTCACCTCCCCGATCCTCCTCCTTCGCAGAGGCACTAATTCCACGGGTTTGGATGTGTAACGTATGAAGCCCGCCTTCGGCTTCTCTATTCCTCCCCTCACCTTCTCCTGATGGCACTTGATAGGGTGCGCGAGCCTTCGGGAAGAGGGGCCGAACACCTGCTCCTCTCCGCCTTTCTTATCCAGTCTTGGCCGAGGGAATTTTTTCAAAATGATGTTGTGAAAAATATAAAGACAGCATGTTCGGTCGCGGAATTACTTACTTGGGTATCTGGACGGTTGCAGTTGAGACACTTTATTAATGATCCGAAGAATAATCCATACATCCCTTCGAGCGTCACGCCGAAGAAGGGTTGAATAGTTCATGGTCCTTCCGAGTTGAACTCCCACATACGGAGAGATCGACGTTGGCATGGCAGGACCCGACGAACTAGCATTACTTGTATTACTTTGACGAGACTGACATCCCTCTTGAGGAGATCTCGGATGCGGCTTTGCAATATCATCACGTCATTAACTGGCCCCCTGTCTAGCCCTTTGTTGACCCATGACGCCAGTTGGGGCAGAGGGCCTGGGCGAAAGGCTGGGGCGGCCTCCCGCTTTGTACCTTGGGGTGCTGTGATGTAAAACCACTCCCGTTGCCATAAGTCGGACACCTCCGGGAAGGAATCCTTTGGCCATAGGGTGTCGGCACCTTTGCTTATTATAGCGCCTCCGCACTCAGCATGTTGCCCATCGGTCATCTTCGGCTTCACATTGAAGGTCTTGAGCCATAAGCCGAAGTTTGGGGTAATGTGGAGGAAGGCCTCACACACGACGATAAACGACGAGATGTGAAGGATGGAATCTGGAGCTAGATCACGGAAATCTAGCCCATAATAGAACATGAGCCCTCTTACGAAGGGATCAAGACTAAAGCCTAGCCCTCGGAGGAAGTTGGAAGAAAATACAACACTCTCGTTGGGTTTGGGAGTGGGGATAACCTGCCCTTGAGCAGGTAGCCTGTGGGGGATTTCAGCGGTCAGATACCTAGCCTTCCTAAGCTTCTTGATGTCCTCCTCTGTGATAGAAGAGGCCATCCACTAGCCTTGAAGGTTGGATCCGGACATGGTTGAAGGTCCGAAGCGCTTAGCCTGAACCTTGGGGGTTGGAACTCGAGGTAGGGGAAGGGAAGGATCGAGCGTGGAATGAAAAAGACAGGTCTTGGTCCCTTTGTAAAGAGGGTGAATAACAAGCGTCCTCCGCGTGGCCGTTTGGAACTTGCCTAAAATCGAGGAGTCATACTAACAAGCACGGTTGGGTTACCCACACCCATATTAATGAGAATCATGTGATAAGGGGAACACGATCTCTGCTTCGACAAGACGTGCCAATAAAACCGCCTCGCAATACGTGTGGTAGCAGGCTGGGAAAAAAGGGTTCATGTAATGACCGGGCCGCGGTGTGATGTCACGCTACGAAAAGTTGTCAACAGATTAGATTTGTGGATTATTGTGCTCTCTACGGTGGTATGTGGAATTTGTTTTGCAGAGCTGGACACGATCCTTGTGTTCAAAATCTTCTATGGAGTATTCGGAGAAGGAACCTTCCTTGCAATGCCGAAGACAATCTGTGCGTCGGACTCATCGTCATTGAAGCCTGGTTCAGGGGCTACTGATGGAGTCCTAGATTAGGGGGTCCTCGGACAGCCGGACAATGTACTTGTGCCTGACTGTTGCACTATGAAGATACAAGATTGAAGACTTTGTCCCGTGTCCGGGTGGGACTCTCCTTTGCGTGGAACGCAAGCTTGGCATTTCGGATGTGTAGATCTCCTTCTCTGCAACCGACTCTGTGTAACCCTAGCCCCCTCCGGTGTCTATATAAACCAGAGGGTTTAGTCCGTAGGACAAGAACAACAATCATAATCATAGGCTAGCTCCTAGGGTTTAGCCTCTACGATCTCGTGGTAGATCAACTCTTGTAATACTCATATCATCAAGATCAATCAAGCAGGAAGTAGGGTATTACCTCCATATCGAGAGGGCCCGAACCTGCGTAAACATTGTGTCCCCCGCCTTCTGTTACCATTAGCCTTAGTTGCACAGTTCGGGACCCCCTACCCGAGATCCGCCGGTTTTGACACCGACAATGGGGGCCTAACCAAGGAGCCCCAAGACGGGCGTCTACACATGCCACATCACTTTTACACATGCATCCGGAGCAGTGCAATGTTTCGGTGGCATAGCTACACCCCGAAGGCCAGCCCGAATCCTAGTTGACCAGGAGATCTAGCCCTTTGACTATCGATGGACGGTGTTTGACCAGTGGACTCTTCCACCTGGTTGCGATAGGTCAGTCCATAGCAATATCCCCGAACATGGTCTGGACCCAACCAGCCACCAGATTCCCTCCGGTTCTACCCGACGCGGATGATTCACCCCTCCAAGTGACGGCGGCACAGTCGTCCTGGAGGGGGCGGCACACCACGGAGCCCCAAGACGGGCGTCTACGCATGCCACATCACTTTCACACATGCATAAGGGACCCATGCGATGTTTCGGTGGCATAGCTAGACCCTGAAGGCCTCCCCGAATCCCAGTTGACCAGGAGATCTAGTTCTTTGACTATCGTCGGACGGACTTTGATCAGTGGACTCTTCCACCTAGTTGCGATAGGTCAGTCCATAGAAACATCCCCGAAGATAGTCTGGACCCAACCCACCAATAGATTCCCTCCGGTTCTACCGCACCCGCACGATTCCCCCCTCCAAGTGACGGCGACACTGCCGTCCGTGGAGGAGGGGCCACACCACGAACCCACAGGACGGGCGTCTACGCATACCACAACACTTTCACACATGCATCAGCACCCGTGCAATGTTTTGGTGGCATAGCTACACCCCGATTCCCCCCTCTAACCAGATTCCCTCAATGTTGACCGTTTCCCCCCTCCGTGACTCGGTGGCAGCGACATCCGTAAGGGGGGCAATCGATATGCCATTGGGGTATGTTTTTTGTTTAGATAAGACACATTTATGTTGTGAAAAAAACAGAACATAATAAATAAAATAAATAAAAAATGGCACAAATTCTATGCCGATGGCAAGGCCGTCAGCATTGCTGCGCACACGGAGCTAGAATGCCATGGATCAATGACGTGGCAGAGGGCATGTGCTAGGCCTACGCCGACGGCTATGCCGTCGGCATACCTCTGCCACACCACGGACCCCTGTTCCCTTGGATCGATGACGTGGAGACGGCGCGATCGGTGATGTCAGCAAATCTATGCCTATGGTCGCCGTTAGCCCACGTCGGCGTAGTTCCGACGCCATCAAACGGTTGCCGCTGACCAGGTAGGCGGGCCCGGGCTAGGCCGATGGCCTCATCTATGCCGACAGCCCCCGTAGGCATATCTCGAGCGGTTCCGACGACGGTAGTATGCCGATGGCCCTCGTCGGCATAGATCGATGTATGCCGACGGCCCTCGTCGGCATAGATCGACATATGCCGACGGCTTTCTATGCCTACGGCCTACCCTAGGCCATCTGGATATGTCCGTCTATGTCGGCATAGATGAGGCCGTCGGCAACTATGTAAATTCTGGTAGTGGCCATAGCTAGGCTATAGCCGGCTATTTAAAAAAACTTTGGTGATGAGCATCTCGTCGTTCGAAGTTGCGGCGGCCTATCGAGGCAGGGCCAAGGAGCAGCGGGCTCCTTTCGGTAGTGGAGTTGGATGAAGCTGGTTTCCGCCCCCGTGAAAAGGCATGCCCCCCCTGCCGGTCGTCCCATGTTCGAGTTGACAGCGTTCTTAGCTCCGGTTGCGTGGTCATGGTGGATAACCCGGATGACTCCTAGAGATGCCTCATGCCTTCGCTCGATAGGCTTGTCTTTTTCTGGGTCGTGTGGCTGTTCCTTGGCATCGGTGTATCATGCCGTTTTTCCTTTTTTTTCTTGTTGTTTCTTTCGTGAGTTGTTTTACTTGCTTGCCGGGCCACAGGCCTTTTTTCTAAAGAAAACACAGGCCGCCCCAAAAAGACCTGAACCTGGTGGCGCACCCGCTGCAGCAGGGTCAAGAGCCTCTGAACCACCGCCCCGACATGCCCCTGTCGCCAGTCTGAATCCCAGAAGAAAACCCCAAGGCGCCCATACATCTGGTGGATCCTCGTCCCTAACATCAGGAACTTCCTGCAAGAGAATTAGCTCCTTCGTCCACGACTTCAGACCAAACTGTACAGTGGTTCTCCAAATCTATGCATAGATTCCACCCGACCAAACTTCTGCCCTATCCTCGAAATCAGTCTAGGAACAAAAACTGGGTAACTCCAGTCACCGGACCACCTCCGGAGAGGAGAAAAATCTCAACGCCATGGAAGTCGGTGATATCAATGGAGTTTAAGAAGACTAAAAATGGTGTTGTAATGACAGAGGTTTAGCTCCAAGGGATCCTGCATGCTCTAAGCATCATCTGGTTCTTTGTGATTTATCTGATAGTATGATATTTTTTGTGGGTCTATATGATAGTATGATGGTAACCTATGAGATGACAGCTTACAACATGACGTTAATTTAAGATAGTAAAATGCAACCGAGAAGCAAAGCAAGGTATATAGAATATGTTCCATTGATTTATGTAATGACAATCCACAATGGCAGCGACACATCGAAGATCCAGGCAAAAACTCTTCCTATTTGACCTTTAAATTCATGCATTCTGTAAGCTGATTGCCGCGACCACTGGTGGACAACAAGGGTGGAAGGCCAACTGACCCCTCTACGTGAAGATCTCACAGGGATTCCATGGCAATCCCGGCCATCCCAGCTGCAGGCGTCCTCGGCGGCCCAACGGCGGGCGTACTCGATGGCCCTACTGAGGGACTCGTCGACCGTGTGAATGATTGCATACTCCTCCCAATCCCGGTCAATAACGTGGACGTACTCCTTGAGTGTGTCAGCCATCAAGATGGAGGGGATGGGAGGGGTGTCAGAGGTTGGCGGAACCAAGGGCCTTAAGTTGTGTGTTACACTTATCAACTCGTGTGCAACACTTCGAATATCACACACAGTTGTTCAGAGAAAGCCATGTGCCAAACCACCAGCATGATGTACTTACAAGAAATGTGTGTGATTCTTTTGATCATCACACACAATTCATTTAATTCAACCATGTTCCCAGTAGTGTGAGTGAATTGCAAAAATCATCGACATTGAAGAAACCACAACTCTACGAATTTGTGCCAAAAAAACTGCAATTTTAAGCATTTTTTTGCAAATAACATTAGTCGGTGGCTTAGGCCGTTTTGAGCATGATTATGACTGTTGGGCCCAGCTAGATAAGGTGACGTGGCAAATAGAAAAGCCAGTTACATCCGGATACAATTTTGCTTTGCAAATAAGACCCCTGAAAAAAAGAGCAATCAGGTCCTCCATGACCTTCATCTTCCATCGGTCCGGCGGTGGACGCCATGGGCCACTCCATCCCCATGCGTTAGTCATGCTATGTCACCCGGCAGTCCCTCCAATCGTAAACATGATTAAAACGAGCACAACGGACGACTAGTGTTAGTTGCAAAAAACTTAGGCTCAAAATTAGGGCATTTTGGCAGAAATTCATAGAATTGTGCTTTCTGCAACCATAGCTTTCAATGTCGATGGTTGTGCAATTCACTCCCAGTAGTGCACACGATTCTCCCCACACAACCGCGTGTGAACACACAATTTTCCCCACACAACCACGTGTGCGAAGCTTCACAAACGTTCAACATATAACATAACGTGTCGGATGCGCCCCATCAGCACACACGATTCATTTTTTTTTATCTCAATTGTTTGCCATTTAGTGGACACGATTCTGGCAAAACAACCGAGTCCATTATTATAAGTTATCAGCATACGCGTTGGAGGACGAACTGCGTACTCTCTATCGCACACGGCTCTATTTTATAAATCATGTGCCATGGGTCAGACATCACACATATTTTATTTTCAGGCACACGGTTTCTTTTTGTAACGTATACGACGTTCGACGCTAGGATGTGCAATAGGTTCGTCTTAATAGCACCAGTATGCACTAGTGTGAGGGCATCCGAGTGCTCGTATACAAACCAATTGTGTCATTGACTACCGGTGGTTGGTGTATGTTGTGGGAATTACGTGTTGTATTCCGTTGATGCAAACGCACGTATATATGATGTACAGGAGCGGGTCACGACCCCAACTATACAAGGCAACTAGAAGCTGGGCCGATACACAGATATGCAAAACAAATATACTCAACCCCCCCGCCCCCCCTCCCCCCCCCCCCCCCCCCCCCCCCCGTCGTAGTCCAAGCGGCACCGCGCCTGACGTAAAGACTGGACCGGTACTCCTCAAATGACGCCATAGGCAAGCCCTTGGTCATGATATCTGCAAATTGTTGGGAAGTAGGGACATGTAAAACACGAATATGGCCAAGGGCCACCCGTTCCTGAACAAAATGAATATCCAACTCAATATGCTTGGTCCGTCGATGATGCACCGGGTTAGCGAAGAGGTAGACCGCTGAGACATTGTCGCACTAGAGCACCGTGGGCCGGTCAACAGGGCAAGAGAGCTCCTGAAGCAGCTGGCGAAGCCATGAACACTCGGCGACGGCATTGGCCACCGCACGATACTCATCCTTAGCACTGGAACGAGAGACAATAGGCTGCCGCTTCGGCGACTACGAGATGAGTGAGGGTCCAAGGTAGACACAATAGTCCGAGGTGGAGCGACAAGTGTTAGGGCAGCCTGCCCAGTCGGCATCGGAGTAGGGGGTGAGGGCGGTGTCGGCGGAGGCATGAAGCGTGACGCCAAGATCCATAGTGCCACAGACATAGCGGAGAATCCGCTTGACAGCGGCCAAGTGAATGTCCCGAGGAGCATGCATATGAAGACGCACCTGCTGCACGGCATACTGGATCTCTGGTCGAGTCAGAGTAAGGTACTAGAGAGCACCAACGATAGACCAGTACAAAGCAGCATCCGAAGCAGGAGAACCATCCGTGGCAGAAAGCATGGCCTTCTTATCAACGGGCGTTGCGGCGGGCTTGCAGTTAAGCATGGCAGGGCGCTCCAGGAGCTCATGAGCGTACTTCCGCTGATGAAGAAATAAGCCATCCAGACGGCGCACCACCTCAACACCGAGGAAGTAGTGCAAAGGACCCAAGTCCTTGATGGTGAACTTAGCGTGAAGACGAGTCGTGAGCTGACTCAGAAGACCAGCCGTACATGCCATCAGGATGATGTCGTCGACATAGAGCAGCAAGTAGGCCGTGTCAGAGCCCTGATGATAGACAAAGAGCGAGGCGTCTGAGTGGGTCGAGTGAAACCCAAGCTGGTTGAGGAACGCCACGATGCGCTGGTACCAAGCATGCAGAGCCTGCTTGAGTCCGTACAAGGACCGCGAAAGCAGGCACACGTGGTCGGGAAGCGCCAGATCAACAAACCCAGTGGGCTGCTGGCAGAAGACATTCTCCTCGAGGTAACCATGAAGGAAGGTGTTGGAGACGTCCGTCTGGTGCACCGGCCAAGCACGGGAGACCGCAAGGTGGAGAACCGTGCATATCGTGCTGGTCTAGACGAACGGAGCAAAGGTGTCGGTGAAGTCGATGCTAGCACACCGTCGGAACCCACGAACGACCCAGCGCTCTTTATAGCGATCAAGGGTACCATCAGGATGGAGCTTGTGTTTGAAGACCCACTTCCTGATAATCACGTTGGCGTGTCGAGGACGGGTGATTGCTCTCTGCCTATAGCGCCAGAAAAGCTCCTGTCTGCTAGGACTACGTCGGTATTTTCTCAAAGAGGAAGGGAGGATGCAGCAGAACGACGGTAGGTATTTCCCTAGTGATGAAACCAAGGTTATTGAACCAGTAGGAGAACCAAGCAATAGAACGTAAATAGCACCTGCACATAAATACCAATACCTCACAACCCGATGTGTTAAAGAGGTTGTCAATCCCTTTCGGGTAACGATGCCAGAAATTTGTACTAGGTTGAAATAATAGATCGCAAATAAAATAAATTGCAGCAAAGTATTTTTGTATTTCTGGTTTAACATATCTGAATAAAAATGCAAAGGAAAAGTAGATCGCAAGCAAATATATGAAGAAGAAGAGCCGGGGGCCGTAGGTTTCACTAGTGGCTTCTCTCGAGAAAAATAGCGAACAGTGGGTAAACAAATTACTGTTGGGCAATTGATAGAACTTCAAATAATTATGACGATATCCAGGCAATGACCATTACATAGGCATCACGTCCAAGATTAGTAGACCGACTCCTGCATGCATCTACTACTATTACTCCACACATCGAACGCTATCCAGGATGCATCTAGTGTATTAAGTTCATGAAAAAACGAAGTAATGCAATAAGAACACTGACATGATGTAGACAAGATAAAACTAATCATAAACTCGAAGTTTGTCGGATGCCAACAAACACATCGCAAAAGAGTTACATCATATGGATCTCCAAGAGACCATTGTATTGAGAATTCAGCGAGAGAAAGAAGGCCATCTAGCTACTAACTACGGACCGGAAGGTCTACAAAGAACTACTCACGCATCATCGGAGAGGCACCAATGGAGATGGTGAAACCCATCCGAGACGGTGTCTAGATTGGATATGGTGTTTCTGGACTCTGCGGCGGCTGGATGAATATTTCGTCGACTCCCCTCGGGTTCTGGTATTTTTGGGGTATTGATAGAGCAAAGAGGCGGTCCGGGGTGTACCCAAGGTGGGCACAACCCACCAGGGAACGCTTGGGCCTCCTGGCGCGCCTTGGTGGGTTGTCCCCTCCTCGGGACTCCCCCAGGTGCAACCAGGCCCATTGCCTTCCTTCTGGCCCATAAAAAATCATTATGGAGTTTCGTGGCATTTGGAGTTCGTCTGATATTAATTTTCTGCGATGTAAAAGATGGAAAAAACAACAAGTGTCACTTGGCACTATGTTAATAGGTTAGGACCAAAAAATGATATAAAATGATTATAAAACATCCAAGATTGATAATAAAATAGTATGAAACAGTCAAAAATTATATATATGTTGGAGACGTATCAGCATCCCCAAGCTTAACTGATGGCAGCTGGAACTACGTCGGTATTTTCCCGGAGAGGGAGGGATGATGTAGCACAGCGAAGGTAAGTATTCCCCTCAGTTATGAAACCAAGGAGAACCAAGCAACACAACATAAACAGCACCTGCACACAAATAACAACACCTCGCAACCCGGTGAGTTAAAGGGATTGTCAATCCCTTCCGGGGTACGGCGCCTCAAAATAGGCAAGTGGACGTGAGGTAATTCTAGTAGATTGATAGATCGAATGCCAAATAAAATAAATAAAGATAAAACGCAGCAAGGTATTTTTGGTTTAATAGATCTGAATAAAAATGCAAAGGAAAAGTATATCGCAAGGCAAATATATGAGAAGAAAGACCCGGGGGTCGTAGGTTTAACTAGTGGCTTCTCTCGAGAAAAATAGCAATAGTGGGTAAACAAATTACTATTGGGAAATTTATAGAACTTCAAATAATTATGATGATATCCACGGAATGATCATTACATAGGCATCACGTCCAAGATTAATAGACCGACTCCTGCCTACATCTACTACTATTACTCCACACACCCACCGCTATCCAGCATGCATCTAGTGTATTAAGCTAATGGAAAAAAGGAGTAATGCAATAAGAACGATGACATGATGTAGACAAGATCCGTTTATCTATATGGCGGTAGATATAGGTCTCGTCTTTTTATCCTTAGTAGCAACGATACATACGTGTCGTTTCCTCTTCGGTCACTGGGATCGAGCACCGTAAGATCGAACCCACTACCGAGCATCTATTCCCATTGCAAGACAAATAGATCAAGTTGGCCAAACAAAACCCAAATATTGAAGAAGAAATATGAGGCTATAAGAGATCAATGAAACTGAAATAAATTTCATGGATATAAAAAGATATGACTGATCATAAACTCAAAGTTCATCAGATCCCAACAAACACACCGCAAAAGAGTTACATCATATGGATCTCCAAGAGACCGTTGTATTGAGAATTCAGCGAGAGAGAGAGAGAGAGAGAGAGAGAGAGAGAGAGAGAAAGCCATCTGCTACTAACTATGGACCCGAAGGTCTACAAAGAACTACTCACGCATCATAGGAAAGGCACCAATGCAGGTGGTGAACCCCTCCATGATGGTGTCTAGATTGGATCTGGTGGTTCTGGACTCTGTGGCGGCTGGATGAGTATTTCGATGCTTGTTCTAGGGTTTCTGGAATATTATGGTATTTATAGAGCAAAGAGGCGGTCCGGGGGGCACCCGAGGTGGGCACAACCCACCAGGCCGCGCCTGGGCCTCCTAGCGCGCCCTCGTGGGTTGTGCCCCCCTCAGGGCACCCCCCAGGTGCAACTAGGGCCCATTGCCTTCCGTCTGGCCCATAAAAAATCATCGTGGAGTTTCGTGGCATTTGGACTCTGTTTGATATTGATTTCCTGTGATGTAAAAAACATGGAAAAAAAGGAAATGGCACTTGGCACTATGTCAAATAGGTTAGTATCAAAAAATGATATAAAATGATTATAAAACATCCAAGATTGATAATAAAACAACATTGAACAATCAAAAACTATAGATACGTTGGAGACGTATCATTAACTCCTACTCGTCCTTGAGTAGGTAAGTGATAAAAACAGAATTTTTGATGTGGAGTGTTGTTTATCATGTCATATCATAATCTTTTTCTTATAGCATGGACATTTGGACTTTTATGTGATTCAAAGCAATAGTCTAGTTTTGACGTAATAATTTAGATACTCAAGCATATCAACAAGCAACCATGTCTTTCAAAATATCAACGCTAAAATAAGTTATCCCTAGCCCATCATGCTCAAACATTGATCCATTCATGAAACACACTCAAATATTAGCTATACCCAATACTTAAGTACGATCATATTGCCTACTAGTTGGTCTTTTTATGAGAGAAGATGGAGACTCAAAATAAAAATTGCATAAAGTAAAAGAAAGGACCTTCGCAGAGGGAAGTAGGGATTTGTAGAGGTGCTAGAGCTCAAAGCGAAAAATTAGAAATAAAAACATTTTGGGAGGTGTATCCATCCCACCTACAAAAACGAATTAGAGTTCCCAACACTTTCCATGCTAGATATGCCATAGGCGGTTCCCAAACAGAAAATAAAGTTTATTCCTTTTTCCACCATACTTTCACTTTCCATGGCTAGCCGTATCCATGGTTGGCTTCCATACCAACACTTTCCAAAGAATTTATTATTGGACAACATAAAGTAAATTCATTTTTGCATTTCAGAACTGTGCATCCCTAAAACCTTTGCCTTACTCTCGTGCAATGACAAGTGAATAAACACTCATCGTGAGAATAACACATCCAGCATGAAAAACATTAGACACCTGTTACCGTTTCGCGAGCAAAACAAACACAAAAAAGAGAAGTTTATTTTGAAAATTAGAGATGGCACATGCAAATTTGCTTAGAATGGCAAAAGAATAGCGCATATAGGTAGATATAGTGGACTCATGTGGCAAAACTGGTTTAAAGGATTTTGGATGCACAAGTAGAGGTCATACTTAGTGCGAAATGAAGGCTAGCAAAAAGATTGAGAAGAGAAAAACCAAGAAACGAATAATCTTATAAGCAAGCATTAAGCATAATTAACATCGAATAATGCACCACAAGTAGGATATAATTTTCATTGCATGATTATTGACTTCCGTGCATACATGGGCAATCACAAACCTTAACACCAATATTTCTACAAGAACACAATTACTCATCAACATAATTCACATATCACATCATCATATCTCAAAACAATTACTAAGAATCAAGTTTATTTTGTCCGATGATCTTCATGACATTTTATCTTTTTTCGTGTGTTGCTTCTTGGATATCTATCACTCTGGGACTAATTTTCGTGTGTTGCTTTCCATAAGCTCAAACAAATATAAGTGAAGATCATGAGCATAACAAATTTTCTTTCTCTTAAAATAATTTAAGTGAAGCAAGAGAGAATTTCTTTAAAATTTTACTAACTCTCAAATAAATCTAAGTTAAGCAAGAGAGCATTTCTTCAAAAATACTAAGCACACCGTGCTCAAAAAGATATAAGTGAAGCACTAGAGCAAGTCCTAGCTCATAAATTTTTTAAGTGAAGCATAGTGAGCAATTCTAACAAGCCATGAAACAATTTTGGCTATCTCAAATAGGTTTTTCCAACAAGGATTGATGACTTAAAACACAAAATAAAACAAGCAAAGACTCATATCATACAAGATGCTCCAAGCAAAACACATATCATGTGACGAATAGAAATATAGTCTGAAGTAAAATACCGATAGTTGTTAGAAGAAAGAGGGGATGCCACTCGGGGGCATCGCCAAGCTTAGTTGGTTTCTCATTCTTGGATAATAGCTTGGGATGCCGGGGCATCCCCAAGCTTAGGCTCTTCTATCTTTCTTTCATCCATCGTAAGATAACCAAAAACATAAAAACGTCAATCACACAAAACTCAACAAAACCTTTGTGAGATCCTTAGTGTAAGAAAAATTAATTGCTACTATAAATGTTGTATCAAGCCAATTCATATTTTGTTTTTGTATTATATCTACTGTATTCTAATTTTTCTATGGCAAAAACTCGTCAAAGAAAATCATAGAGCCATCAAAATAAGCACACAACACAAAGAAAACAGAATCTGTCAAAACAAAACAGTCTGTAGCAATCTGACTTTTGCGAATACTTCTGGAACTCCAAAACTTCTACCAAATTAATTAGGAAGACCAGGGTAATTTTTATATTAATCTTCTGCAAAAAGAATTGGTACTTTATCGCTCTCTGGTTAAAAATAAGAATTGTTTTCGTGAGCGCAAAGTTTATGTCTTTTTCGTAGGACGATCCTAAAGGCTTTACTTGGCACAAACACTAACTAAAACAAAAAAAATCATAACAGTAGCATATTTGTGTTGACACTCAAGAACAGAAAGCCAAAAGCAAAAATAAATTTTATTCATTGGGTTGCCTCCAAACAAGCGCTATAGTTTTACGCCCTTAGCTAGGCGTAAGCAAGGATCTAAGTTTTGTCTTCCGAAGTTTTGGCAACTTTTGTAAGGGTTTTCTCAAACCCGGGAGGCTCTTTACACTTTCCTAAATTCTCTGGAAAAGAAACCATCTTAAGATCCAAAATATCCAATCGCTTATTGCAAAGAGTAATCAAGGTATTCATGCGATTGATACTACCATTGAGGTGCTTGATGGGTTCATTATATTTCTGTATTTCGACCATATGTTTATGCAAATCACCAAGTTTGTCCAAAATTCCTTCTTTTGAGGAGGAATACCCAAAATTCTCTCCAAAATTTCATAGGCAGCGTTTGCATCAAGCTCAATAAAATTTCCTTCAGCGGCAAAATCAAGAAGTTATCTATGGTGCAAAGCTAATCCTATGATAAAATTACGAAGCAAAACCTTAGCATCCCCCTTTAGATTGGAGACACGATACCATTCCATAAGCCTATACTAGGCATCTTTCAAATTTTCTCCATGTCTTTGCTTGAAGTAAAGAACGTCAAAATCTGGTGACAAAGGAGGAGTAGGGATGCTAGCCGTCGGGACTAGAGACAAGAGATCGGAGAAAAAAAAGGGGCAAAAAAACGGCGAATTTTTGTGAAGTAGGGGAGAGGAAAACGAGAGGCAAATGGCAAATAATGTAAGTTGCGAGGATATGAGGTTTGTGATTAGGAACCTAGTTATGTTGAAGATCCTCCCCGGCAACGGCGCCAGAAATTCGTCTTGATTGCTCTCTGACTATAGCGCCAGAAAAGCTCCTTTCTGCTAGGACTACTTTGGTATTTCCCCAAAGAGGAAGGGATGATGCAGAACAACGACGGTAGGTACTTCCCTTAGTGATGAAACCAAGGTTATAGAACTAGTAGGAGAACAAAGCAACACATGCACACAAATAACAACACCTCACAACCCGACGTGTTAAAGGGGTTGTCAATCCCTTTCGGGTAACGATGCCAGAAATTTGTAGTAGATTGAAATAATAGATCACAAATAAAATAAAGTGCAACAAAGTATTTTTGTATTTTTGGTTTAATAGATCTACATAAAAATGCAAAGGAAAAGTAGATCGCAAGCAAATATATGAAGAAGAAGACCCGGGGGGCCGTAGGTTTCACTAGTGGCTTCTCTCATGAAAAGTAGCAAACGGTGCGTAAACTAATTACTGTTGGGCAATTGATAGAACTTCAAATAATTATGACGATATCTAATCAATGATCATTACATAGGCATCACGTCCAAGATTAATAGACCGACTCCTGCCTGCATCTACTACTATTACTCCACACATCGACCGCTATCCAGCATGCATCTAGTGTATTAAGTTCATGGAAAAACGGAGTAATGCAATAAGAACGATGACATGATGTAGACAAGATCTGTTTATCTATTGCGTAGATATAGATCCCATCTTTTTATCCTTAGTAGCAATGATACATACGTGTTGTTTCCCTTTCTGTCACTGGGATCAAGCACCGTAAGATCAAACCCTCTATCGGGCACCTCTTCCCATTGCAAGATAAATAAATCAAGTTGGCCAAACAAAAACTACTAGGGAAAAGGCTAGCAGTAGCACTGGTTTTAGGTATATCAGTAGCACAGGCTCGCGCGCTACTGATACGGCACTACAGCTAAAGTTTATCAGTAGCGTGTGCGTGCCCACGCTACTGCTATACGTGCTTAGCAGTAGCGCTTTTGGTGCACAACGCTACTGGTAGTTACTAGCAGCGCGCCTCCCTACCCGCGCTACTACAATTGTTGGGTATTTCTTTTTTGTTTTATTTTGTATTCATATGCCATTATACAAGTTTTCATACAGTAGTAATTTAGAGATTGTTTTTACATCAGAATGAGTTACTACATCATTGGGTGGAAGAACCGTGGTTTAGTTTCAAGTGCATAGATCCAAAGTGACCTGGTCACTTTGGATTCATGGACTTGAAACTAAACCACGGTTCTTTCACCCAATGACATAATATCGCATCATCATCATCATCATCATCATCATCATATCATTAACAACTTATCATCATAATATATCATTGTCATATAACACCTCCTCATGATCATCATTTTTATCAATGAGAAATCATATAGCAAGTTGGTCAGTAGTCATAATCACAACTCCTCATCATCATCAACTCTAACACGTTGTACCACATAATAACAAATTGTACGTAGGACCTACTACTCTCTCATAGGACCTACTAGGTTCTCTTAGGTAAAATAGCATAAAACAAGATAGGCCCTGACTCTCCATTATGGAGAATGGAGATTATCCTGTCTCCAATTCTTGCCCTTCGCCTAATGTTGCTTCCAAGTAGCTCTATACGAGTGACCATACATTTTTTTCAATCTTTGATTGTCATGTCTTCATTGGTTTTAGAAATCCGATATGAACAAGAGTGATTCGTAGGATAACCTAGCTATATATTCAAAACAACAAGGCGACCTTTCTGAAACATCAGACAAGGCATGCACTCCTGCGGGATTATCTATTGAAAAACATAGTAATAACTTCGTAGTTAGCAATATAGTTCAGTTTTAGAAGAATTTATGCAAAAGATGCACAAATGTCGTAATACTAAAAATCTTACCATGACATCTCCATGGATGGCATATGACTATAATGTGGAGGAGTTTGATAATAGATATTGTAATTCTCAAGATTAGTACAAAATGCGACCAGATGATTTTTCTCCTGATAAGTTAACTCAGAGCCATCGGTGTAGTAGGTTCTTTCTACCATTTTACGCACATTCTTTGAAGAATGAAAATAAGTTGTCAATGGAAATAAGCTGTCGACTATTTTGAAATAAACAATATAAATTACTTAATAACTATGTTTGAGAAATTCACATAGAGGTAGAATTGGAAGCGTATCAACAAGGACCGAAATGTCCAAATTGTCTTCCTCGATGTCAGGATCACCAAGATCTATGGTGACAAGCATACCCTCTTGAAAATCATAGATCTTGCAAAGTGCTTCCCAATCCGGGCAACCAAGATGGGATACGCTCTTAGAATTGTATAGATTTACCTCAAAATCCATACCATGATGGGTCCTTAGGTGAATTTTCTTTGTTTCCATACTCTCATGATCTTCAAAATCCATCCCCTCCAGACATAGCATCTTGCATGGCATGGTATAAGCTAGTCGGATTGTAAAAGACGAAAATTACACGTTGAAGTAGTAGAAGTTGAGCTTAACTACGAAAAAAACACTTTGCGTCATAGCATACCGTTTCAACATCGAAGGCCTCCTGGATCTTAATGCTGAAGTGCCGATCTTCTACCAAGTGAGGCCTATCGTAGTACCCCGGTTGTCGCCACACCAGGAGCACTCCGCAGGACTTTCGTCCGACGACATTTCCTATGTTCATAATTCAAAGAATAAACTTCTAAAATTCAATATATGTACTACAAAAACTAAAATAGATCATTATTATTCAGCATGGGTTGACTATCGGTCCATCGAGTCTTTTTTTTGAAAACTCTCAGCTCACGTGGTGTATATATTTGACCGTTGGTGATGGTCGCTCCTCCCTTCGTCCCCGAGTGCATTAAACCAATATATGGTGCAGACTTTCTCCCTCACTCATTTTTGATTGTCATGTATGTTGTCTAATTATCTTTCTAGAAAATCCAGGCCACTCAATATTTCCTACATATTCTAGCACAAGTCATGCCAAAATTGACGAAAAAATCCGTCATGACTTTGCTAAAAAAGGACATATCGAGCGCCTGAAATTTGCCAGAACAGAAATTAATCAACACTCCGGCAAAACATAGGCCACTCGAAGGTGTTACCTGCAAACGTGGCCACTTGGGCAAGCACATATCCTATTTGCATTCAAACTTGATGGTCATTGCATTTCAGTGGTTAAAAATATGAACAAAAACATTTCAAAATATCTTATAGGACTCATATTGACATGGAGATTTGGCTAATATCACCTCGAGATCGGAGGGGGCCTGTGATGGGGATGACGGCGGCGACGACATGGAAATTTGGCTGCAAAAACAAAATAGTATTCAAAAAAGTGCTCTCCAATTTGAGCATTCAAAATAGGAGTAGTTCTCCCATTTGAGCATTCAGTAAGCAAAAATAAATTAGTATTCAAATTAGCATGCATTCAGTAAGAAAAACTAAATTATCTCTTATGTTCGTACATCATCGAATATTATCACTAATACATCTCGAATAGTCTCATACATAACCTCACTAATACAGCTAAAACCCTAGCGAACGATGGGTATCGGCCCGGGCGGTGGACACCCAAAGAGAAGGAACCATCACAGGATCATAGCTCCAGTGAGATCCCTGAAGAACCTGCTATCCAACGCAACCATGTACCGACAGACGTGCTCGTCCTCCTCGCTGACACAGTGACGTAACACCTCCACGGGGTCCTCAAGCCTCCGCACTGTCACTGGCCCACGCGACCGCCACCAAAGAAGGTTCGGGTCAATGACGGGCTGGCTCCTCACCAAGCTATGCCTCCCGGAAGGTAGCACATTCAAGTACTAGCCCGACGGAGCCCAGTCCCAGACAAGGCCCCTCTGATCAAGCATGCCTCCTCCGCCGAGTCGACGATGAGGATGCGGGATACGCATCATCGACATCGATGCGGGAATAGATGCTTTAACTAAAAAACTAACTAGTTCTATTAATTTCTGTAGTAAGAATAAATTAGTGTATTAATTCAACTAGTTCAATTAAGCACTTACTATAAATAAAAATAAACTAGTTTTTACTAAAAATAAACTAGTTCTATTTCAACTAGTTCTTACTAAAAATAAACTAGTTCAACTAGTTCTATTAATTTTCTTACTAACTCTACTAAACACTTACTAAAAACAGTAAAAAAAACTAGTCAGATGAACTCTAAAATTTAACCCTAACTAATTTGATGAACTCTATAATTTAATAAACCCTAACTAATTTGATGAACTCTAAAATCTAATGAACCCTAACTAATTTGATGAACTCTAAAATTTAACCCTAACTAATTTGATGAACTCTAAAATTTAACCCTAACTAATTTGATGAACTCTAAAAGTAATTCTATTTAACAACTACTGCCCTAATTAGCATTTAATTTGATGAACCCTAACTAATTAGATGAACTCTAAAATTTAACCCTAAGAACCCTAGCTAGGCAGAGGTAGGGAGGAGGAGGAGGAGGGCTTGCTCACCTCGGGCGCCTACGGAGTTAGGGAGAGGAGCACGCGACGTCGAGGTTGGCGGCGGGGTCGGGGTCGGGGTGGCGGGCGCACGACGGAGGGTGGCGATGTAGGAGGTGTCGAGGTCGGTGTCGGGGGCGGCGTCGACGGCGTGCGGAGGGCGACGGAAGAGCGCGCGGCGGCCGGACGACGACGACAGCGACAATAGACGCGTGTGTGTTGGACTTGGGGGAAGTGGCCATGGGGAAGAACTGCACGTGGTTAAGTCAAAAGTAGCAATAGCACGTTCCAGGGAAAGCGCTACTGCTACATTAGCTATAGCTAACTTAGCTGTAGTGCCGGTTAGAAACAAGCGCTACTGCTAACTTAGCTATACCGCCTGTCCAGAAAGCCCGCTGTTGCTGCGCATTTCTCCTTTATTTTTCTTTTTCATTTATGTTCATTCACATATTATTATTTTCCTTCCCCGTTTTCTATTTCTTTCATTTTCATTTATTTTTTCATATATTTTTCATTTTATTTTCATTTCCTTAGCAGTAGCGCTTCCTGCGTAAAACACGCTACTACAACAATCTTAGCAGCAGCGCGTTTTCCTTAGGCACACTACTGCTATAGGTAGCCTGGCGAGAACAGTAAGGGGAATTGTAGTAGTAGCGCTTCTACAGACAGACGCGCTACTGCTATGGACTTAGCTGCAGCGCGTTTAGATTACACGCACTAGTGGTAAATTGTAGTACCAGTTCTTTTAGCCCGCGCTATTGGTAAGTTTCTATGTATAAAGTTTTCCCTAGTAGTGAAAACCTAAATATTGAAGAATAAATATGAGGCTATAAGAGATCATGCATATAAGAGATCAAAGAAACTCAAATAGCATTCATGGATATAAAAAGATATAACTGATCATAAACTCAAAGTTCATCGGATCCCAACAAACACACCGCAAAAGAGTTACATCATATGGATCTCCAAGAGACCATTGTATTGAGAATTCAGCGAGAGAGAGAAAGTCATCTAGTTACTAACTACGGACTCGAAGGTCTACAAAGAACTACTGACGCATCATCGGAGAGGCACCAATGGAGGTGGTGAACCCCATTCGATATGGTATCTAAATTGGATATGGTGTTCTGGACTCTCTGGCCACTGGATGAATATTTCGTCGACTCCCCTCGGGTTCTGGTATTTTTTGGGGTATTTATAGAGCAAAGAGGCGGTGCGAGGGTACCCGAGGTGGGCACAACCCACCAGGGCGCGCCCTGGTGGGTTGTCCCCTCCTCGGGACTCCCCCCATGTGCAACCAGGGCCCATTGCCTTCCTTCTTGCCCATAAAAAATAATCTTGGAGTATCTGACATTTAGACTTCGTCTGATATTGATTTCCTGCGATGTAAAAAACATGGAAAAAACAACAACGGGCACTTGGCACTATGTCAATAGGTTAGTACCAAAAGATGATACAAAATAGATACAAAACATCCAAGATTGATAATAAATAGCATGGAACAATAAAAAATTACCGATACGTTGGAGACGTATCAACGGGGAATAAGCTGCCACGTCCGGTTGTGCAACAGGGCGTCAAACTCCTTTTGCATCGCAGCCATGCAGGGCGGGTCACGAAGAGCGGCTCGAACGGAGGATGGGAACCAGCGACGGCTCAGAGGTGGATGACGCATGGACGTAGTCGTCCGCAGCATAGAGCGAGCTCATGCGAAAAATGCCCGTACGGGCTCGGGTGACCGCACCGGCCACAGGCGCCGGGGGAGGGGGGCGCGGGCACTAGGGGTGCCGGGGGCGCCAGCACCGCGGCTGTAGGAGGCGCCGCATGCAGGTGGCGCACCTCATAGCCAGGGGCAGGCCAAGAGAGGCATGCGAGCGCCCTGGGAGAGGCATCGAGGACCCTGCATCACCGGTGGCGGGAGGAACAGCTGGGGGTACCTGCTGAAACGAAAATACATGCTCATCAAAGAAAACGTGCCGGGAAGTGAACACACGGTGGGAGAAGGGATCGTAGCAGCGATATCCCTTGGAGTTAGAGGGGTAGCCGATGAAGATGCAAGCGACAGAACAAGGTGCGAGTTTGTGAGGAGCGGAGTCGGCACTGCTAGGATAGCAAAGGCACTCGAAAATACGCAAGCCATCATAAATGGGGGCGTACCGAAGAGAAGATGGTGAGGTTCATAGTTCCACCGTGGGCGGCAGGGACGAAGGTTAAGGAGAAGTGAAGTAGTAGCGAGTGTGTCCGCCCAAAAACGAGGGGGCACATTAGCATGGAACAGGAGTGTGCAAGTGCAGTCGTTCAGAGTGTGAAGGACGCGTTCGGCTCGACCGTTCTGTTGTGAAGTGTACGTGCATGTGAGACGAAAAATTATGCCGTGGTGCGACAGAAAAGTGCGGAAATCAAGGTTTTCGAACTCTTTTCCATTGTCATTCTGAAGAGCAAGGATGGGACGCCCAAACTGCATGCTGACATAGGGTAAAAAGCCATCAAAGTGGAGAGTGCATCCGACTTTCGTTGTAAAGGAAACGTTCACACATAGTGAGAATAATCATCAAGGATAACCAGATAATATAAATAGCCCGAATTACTAGGAACCGGAGAGGTCCACACATCGCTATGAATCAACTGAAAAGGAAAAGATGCTATGGTGGTCGAGTTATTAAATGGGACGCGAACATGTTTGCCGACACGATAGGCATGACAGGTGTGATCCTATATCTTATTACAACTGAAACTGAAACTCCTAAGAATATGACGAAATGTGATGGGGTTGGGATGACCCAAACGAGCATTCCAGAGATCGACGCTGGCGGAGAGAGCGACCGGTGCGGTGGTGGAGGTGGACGGCGGATGCACCGGATAGAGCTCGTCAAGGCTGTCACATCAGTGAAGTACCATCCTGGTTCGAGCGTCCTTGACACAAAAGCCATGCTCGTCAAATTCAACAGTAACAGGATTTTCACGAGTTAAACATCGAACGAAAACAAGATTCTTAAGAAGATGAGGTGACACAAGTATGTTAGACAAAGTAAAAGGCATGGAATTAGAAGGAAAAGAAGTGTGCCCGGCATGTGTGATAGGGAGTGTGGAACCGTCGCCGACAATGATGCGGCGATAGATGGTGACAGGAGTGAAGGAGGCAAGATTACCAGGAAGAGCAAACATGTGAGTCGTAGCCCCAGTGTCCATGTACCAAACACCGCCTCTAGTGTAGTTATTCGACATAGGCGCGGTGTGCAGCGCGGCGAGGAGCGCCGGATCCCAAGGCGTCGGCGGCAAGGCCGGCGAGGACGGCGGGGCCGCAGGGAGACCGTAGGCGCCAGTCAGCTGCGGCAGTGGGTATCCTCGTACGGCTGCGGAGCCGCATAGTACGCCTGGTGCGCCGGCGGTCGAGGCACGGGAAGGGTTGGTGTAGGAGCCCATGGAACTGGCATGGTGTAGGCATGAACAATGCCGGACCATGGGTTGTAGCTAGAGGCCCATGGAGGAGGCACCTGGAACTACTGTTGCTGCTGTCGACGGGGCGGGCCGGTGCCCTGCGACTACTGCTGCTGACCGCCGCGGCGGCCCCCACCGCGCCGGCCATCACGTCACCGCTCGGCGGGAGGGGCGGGCGGGCCATAGGGCAGCGGGAGCAGCCCGGGCTGCTGCTGGGGGGGCAGATACTATGGCGGCGGCGCCGAGTAGGGCGCCTGGTGGCGTGGCGGTGGGGGCGTGGCCGGAGAAGTGGGAGGTCCCAGGGTTCCTCCGCGGGTGGTGCCGGCGGCGAGGGCGGTGTGGATGGCCTACGCCTTCACCTGCTTCATCCGCTGCTCCTGCAAGCGGAGGTACGCAAAGAACTTGGCGAAGGACGGGTTGGGGATGAGGCTGAGGCTCGCCGCGGCGTTGCCGAAGTCCTAGTTGAGCCCGTTGGTGAGCGTGCTGAGGAGGAGGTCATCATCGATCTTCGTGCCAATATCGTGGGGCTCGTCAGCGAGAGTCTTCAGGCGGCGACAATAGTCGTCGACGGTGGTGTTGTCCTGGTGATACCCAAAAAGCTCTTGCTGCAAAAAAAACGCGACGCTGGAGCTGGTTGTCGGTGAAGAGCCGGTTCAGCTTGGTCCACACGGCGCATGCGTCATCACCGTCCTGAGGTCCGGCGAGATGGTGAGGAAGAACCACCGCATGATCGTGGTGTCGATGGTGGACCAGTCATGAAACTCAGGGACGAGGCTGGAGTCGACGGTACCGTCTGCGTGATCAACAAGATGATACTCCCGAAGCACGAGGGAGAAGTAAGTCTTCCACGCATTGTAGGAGGAGTCCGCCTGAGAGAGACGAACCTGCACCCGGTCGAAGATTTTCAGGTTCCGGATGTCGTTGACGTCGGGAGGGTTGGCGTCGGCGAATGGATTGGAGTTGGTGGACGCGGAGGACATGATAGACGACATAGCGCGGGTGGAGCGGCTCGGCAGCTCGGGTGTGGCGGCAGCAGTAGGCAGCCTCGTGCGACGCGGGTGGAGCGGCTTGGCGGCTCGGGTGTGACGGCAGCAGTAGGCAGCCTGGGGCGACGCGGGATGGTAGGAGGTTGCGGCCGATCTGTCGGGTAGCAAGCGACGCGCTGGCGAGGCGGGCGAGCAGGTTAGCAGGCGGCTCGAAGCTGGCGAGCGGGCGACGCGATGCGGGACGAGCGGGGCAACACGATGCGGGCGAGCGGGCAGGCGGGTAGACAAGTGGCGGGCGACGCGGGTGGAATGACTCGGCCTCGGCGGGCGATCGGTTGACGCGGTGTGGAGCGACGAGGCCGAGCGGGGAGATCGAGCGCGGCTAGGGAGCGTGCGGCAAGGAGAGGGAGGAGCGGCGGCCGGCGCATGAGGCGCGCAAGCGGCGGTGGCGGCGGCACGGAGGAGGCGCGCGGCGGCGGCGGCGGAAACTAGGGTTAGATCCCGGAAACTGATACCATGTATGTTGTGGGAATTACGTGTTGTATTCCTCTGGTGCAAACGCACGTATATATGATGTACAGGAGTGGGCCACGACCTCAACTATACAAGGCAACTAAGAGGTGAGCCAGATACACAGATATGCACAACACATATACTCAACAGTTGGTAGTTGTACAAACCTGGACATTCAAGTTTGTACCTGCACGCTACATATTACTTAGCTTGGCCTGCACATGCCCATTACAAGCCCATATCTCTCTCTATATATATTCTCCAAGATACAGCATCTCTTGCAATGGATCCAACAATACTACCCTAGCCACCACGGTATGATCTAGATCCTCCTTTGTTCTTCTCCTATGGCATATGGATCCAACATATATTACCCACGTGAGATGAGTGGCACTCGGAGTAGGAGGCATTGGGAAAATTGTAGCTACCTTCACCAGCAGGCCATGTGAAAAATGAAAGCAAAACACTGGCCGTCTGGCTAAAGGCAGTTGCTAGGGGTGGGAACAAGCCTAGCCAAGCAGGCTCATGACATGGCTCGTCTTGGCTCGTGAAAGCTCACGAAACTGGGATTGGACTCGGCTTGGTCAAAGCTTGAGTTTGATGTGGATTGCACGCGAGCCACAAAACTTTTTGTGCTTGTTTCTTCCCTGCACGAGCTCTGGTCCTGGTCCCGACCCCCGCACGGAATGCGTAGCATGCTAGAGCACCACCACCTGCTGTCTCCACTCCACCGCCAGAGCTCACCCTGTCCATCCACTCTGCTAGCCACCACCACGCTGTTAACCGCTGCCAATCCCCTGATCGCCACCACTTCATCATCTGTACCTACTCCAGCGCTGCCGCCTACAGTTCTTGCCTTCATCATTGTCCATTTCTCTGCTTTCTCTGCATGGTGGGATTGTTGGAACAACCGAACAAGCTATGGGAGTTAACCACGATGTGGTATCCATGCCCAGCTTGTACACCAATCGTATAGGACTCGCATATTGATTAGGACTCTTGGTGCTTTATATATGCTTGTAACCTACCCTGTAAACTCAGCCAGATCAATAGAGATATCAACAGGTGCGCCAGGCCCCTGTGGCTATCATATCACGTCTTGTGCTTCAGCATATTGCTTGCTCGTATTGATGCCGGCTTGCTTTTCGATACATGCATTTCCTAGTTAGGCTGAGGAATCAATTCACCTGCCTGCCAGCCTGTTTTTGTGTACGTGCGTGTGCCTTGCAGAATGCTAGCTAGTGTCTCTTTTTTTTCGAAAAGGGGGACTCCCCGGTCTCTACATCAGAACGATGCATACGGCCACATAAATAGATAAATAAAGGTGTTCAACAAGGTCGTATAGTCTGAAAACAAAATAACGGCGAGCTCACAAAGAGCCACAACGCCAAAAACACAAGGCCCAAAAGCCACAACCGGCTAGCAAAACAAAGATAAGTAAAGTAATTGCTTATCCTATTACATGACCGCCATCCAAACCGGTTGAAAATATCCCGCGCTACCATCTCCCACCGGATAGATCCAGTTACCAAACGCTCCCTGGCCTCCGTCGGAGTGAGTAAGGACCATATACGGATCAGCGCTGTAGCTCGGAATAAAACCTGCAAAAAATGAATATTCGTTCTTCTGTTAAAAGCCAAATCATTTCTGCAATTTCAAATTGCCCACAACAAAGCACATACCCCTACACGAATGTGACTAGCTGTTTCGGACTCTATCCTAACAAGCCACGTTCCAAATAACGTACTGACTGAATTTGGAGGAGTAATGTTAAAGGCAATATGAACCGTGTGCCACAAAACCTTTGCCAATGGGCAGTCAAAGAAGAGGTGCTTGATGGTTTCGTACCGATCACAAAAACTACACCTAGTAGATCATGTCCAGTTGCGCTTAACCAAATTATCCTTTGTTAGAATGACTTGTTTATGTACAAACCATGTAAACACCTTAATTTTCAAAGAAACTTTGACTTTCCAAACCTCTTTGAAACTAGGGATAACACTAGAGTTAATGACATCGATGTACATCGACTTAACTGTGAACTCTCCAGACCTAATAAGCTTCCAACACAACTGATTGGGCTGATGAGATAGCTGAACCTCCATCAGTCTACTCACTAAATGAAGCCATGCTTCCCACCGGTCGCCCACAAGCGCCCTCCTAAACTGAATATTAAGGGGAATGGACTGCAAAATCGTGGCAACAAGAGCATCACGTCGTTGAACAATACGATACAGGGACAGATACTGAAGCGCCAATGGCATTTCATCAAGCAAACTATCCTCCCAGAAGCGAGTGGTGCTACCATTACTGACTATAAACTTTGTTCGATTAAAGAAGGCAGCTTTGACTCTCATAATCCCCTTCCAAAATGGCGAGTCTGTCGGTCTCACTGTCGCCTGGGACAACGTCTTGGACTGCAGATACTTACTATGTAGAATCTGCGCCCACGTGGCCTCAGTTTCAACTGAAAGTTTATACAACCACTTACTGAGAAGACATCTGTTTTTGACTTCAAGATTCTCAATACCAAGCACCCCCTGGTCCTTTGGTCGACAGATGATATCCCATTTGGCTAGTCGGTATTTTCTCTTTATTTCATCACTCTGCCAGAAGAACCGGGATCAATAGAAGTCCAGCCTTTTCCTAACACCAACTGGGACTTCGAAGAAGGATAAGAGAAACATAGGCATACTCGTGATCATCGAATTAATAAGGATCAATCGGCCTCCATATGACATGAGTTTGCCCTTCCAGCAGCTGAGTTTCTTCTCAAACCGGTCTTCGATGCTCTTCCATTCTCTGTTTGTCAGCTTAAGATGGTGAATGGGTATACCTAAGTACGTGAAAGGTAACGCCCCCAATTCGCATCCAAACAATTGCCTATAAGCCTCTTGTTCCTCATTGGCTCTACCAAAGCAGAACAAGTCGCTCTTATGAAAATTGATTTTCAATCCGGTCAATTGTTCAAATAAGCATAACACCAGGTTCATATTTCTCGCTTTTGCCAAGTCGTGCTCCATAAAGATGATGGTATCATCAACATACTACAGGATGGACACACGTCCATCAACTAGATGAGGCACCAAGCCACCCACCTGACCGGCCTCCTTTGCCCTTCCTATCAGAATTGCCAACATGTCAACCACAATGTTGAACAGAATAGGAGACATTGGATCACCTTGTCTCAGGCCCTTGTGTGTCTGGAAATAATGACATATGTCATCATTCACTTTAATTCCAACACTCCCTTTTTGCGTGAAAGATTCTACCTGGCGTCGCCAAGCTTCATCAAAACCCTTCATGCGTAAGGCCGCTGAAGGAAAGGCCATTTGACTTTGTCGCACGCTTTCTCGAAATCCACCTTGAAAACAACTCCATCTAGCTTTTTCGTGTGAATCTCATGGAGCGTTTCATGAAGGACCACAACCCCTTCAAGGATGTTCCTGTCCGGCATGAAAGCAGTTTGGGTAGGCTGCACCACAGCATGCGCGATCTGTGTGAGCCTATTAGTCCCGACCTTTGTGAAAAAATTGAAACTAACATTAAGAAGACAAATTGACCTGAATTGCTCAATTCTCACAGCCTCTGTTTAGGAAGAAGGGTTATCGTTCCAAAATTCAGTTGAAAAAGCTGAGGCTGTCTAGAGAAGAGATCATTGAACAAAGGCAACAGGTCCCCCTTAATAATATGCCAGCACTTCTTATAAAACTCAGCTGGAAATCCATCTGGTCCGAGAGCCTTATTATTTTTCATTTGCGATATGGCCTCAAACACTTCTTTCTCAGTAAAAGGAGTTGCCAAAATATCGTTCTCCACTGCTGTTAGTTGAGGAACATCCTCAATCCTGGACTCATCCAAAGACACACAATTATCCTCTGGGGGTCCAAACAGCTGCTTGTAATACTCGGTAATGTATAATTTTAGGTTTTCCTGTCCTAAAATCGTTCCTTCATCTTGTTCAAGCTGAAAGATCCTCTTCTTTTTGTGTTTACCATTAGCGATCATGTGAAAGAATTGAGTGTTCGTGTCCCCCTGGACTACTCGCCGGACCTTTGCCCGCAACGCCCACTTCAATTCCTCCTCTCGAAGAAGCTCTTTCAGCATCATCTCCGCATCAAGCTTGGCATGAAGCTTCGAGGCTGGCAGAACTGTGGTTTCTGCTTTTACATCTAAGGACTGAATAAGGGTAAGGAGCCGTTCCTTTTCGACTTTATAAATCCCACTAAGATGCTTAGCCCACCCACGCAGGAAACTTCTCAAATGCCTGATCTTATTCTAGCTATTGTCTCTAGCGGCTGTTGCTGTCTCGACGGAGAGTACTCGCCGAGCCGATGTATGAGGTTGGTCCTGTGCCAACAATCGATATCTACAACTTTGACGGATCGGCAAGGTTTTTGGATACAAGGAGATCATGGAAGCATGCCCGGTTCGTCGTACCCGTTATTTGACCGTGAGAACATTGGCGTCTGGCAGGCCATAACAGAGTGTTGTCTCTGCGCCAATGAGTTGTGGGACGCGGTCAATCTAGGTGACAACATGTTCAAGGAGAGAGCTGACCACCAGAAGGATCGCCCGGTGGCATCAATGCTTTATTCAATGATGCTGATGGATGTCCTCGAGGTCCCGTTCGCCAAAGCAATGGCAATGGATGCGTGGGACCTGATCGCCAAGCAGGCCAATCTCCAAACTCTCCCAACGAACTATGAGACTTTGGTCATGAGCGACGATGAGTCCGTGGACGTGTTCGCTTCACGATTAGTAACTCAAGTCAGTTGTACACGCGCGTTTGGAGAAAACCTGATGGAAGGCTCAGTTGTCCGTCTTTCTTACGCGCGACCTGCATATCCTCATGGTGGACGAACAATGTGTCGATCTCGCGACTCTCTCCATAGATGACCTCATCGGATGGTAAAAGACTCACGATAAGCTTATGCTTTATAGTATCGGGCACATCAGGAATGATGAGCATGTGATCCTGACAAAAAGCAGTGGATGACCCTCTCGAAAGAAAAGCAAGGAGGATCCATGAGCACCGTACGAAGAACGGCAAGCCGCAGTCTACAAAAAAGAACTTCCGTGGACCGGACGATGAGGTTGTACTGCGAGAACAAAGTTTGACGTCAAGAAAGTAAGGTGTCAAAATCGTGGCCTCCTTGGTATCTTCATGAATGACTGCGAGGAAGCACCAAAGTAGAGAGCGCTTATTGCCGAGGAGGGCGATGACAGAGAAATGATGTTCATGTGCAAGCTGGTGGATGAGGAGGATCTAGACTCTCAAGCATTGAATAAAGAAATTGTCGCGCTTGCGGAAGAAAAAGTTTGACATCATGTCATGTTTCACAAAGATACGGTGCTAGAACTCCACGAAGCATGGAGAGATCATGTGGTTACGCTAGTAGGAGGTAAAGGCATGGCACCAGAAGTCCATGATGCTAGGCTTTCAGTATGATTGTGCCAGAAGATCGCAAGACCAGGCAAGACGTGTGGAAAAATAGACGCGAAACAGGCGAGCATGATGTGTGCATGGCACAGGGCAACACGGCGAGGAGCGTGAACCCCGCGAGTAGTGGCGCACCAGATATGACGCGTCCAGGCATGGCACCGTGTGCGTCTCATCGAGCAACAAACTCGCCAGCTCACCCGAGCAAGTCGACACAAGCGTAGGTGCCCCCGGCGACCTTCTTTTCAAATGTCCAAAAATTTCCTATATATCACATGTCATGTAAAACACAAACAACAATTGTTTAGCGGAAATCATCCAGCTGAACCGGGGTAATGCTTGTAATACTCTCATATTTCACGATGTTCTAATACTTTGTTAAAATCGCGCATCATAATCCAGAGGAGATCACAAGAGGCCATACCCTTGATCTTGTCCCACTTTAATACGCCTGTGAGGTTTGAGCTTCACCATAAACGAGTAAAACGCCATGGATCAGAACCCACATCAACTATCTTTGAACCTATATGGTACTGAAAATAGCCAAGAATCTCTAACGTTATTGAATTATGCCAAAACAAACCATTGGCGCGATTTGCCACGTGTCGCGCTCTGGACGTTCCCTTCGGATTTTTTTTCGCACGCGTTTTCGCCTTTTTAAACGGTTTTGTTTCCGGGTTTTTTTTTGACGTTTTGGTTTTCTACCGGTCTTCGCTAGCTTTTCGATCAATTTTTTTTTCAAAAAACGCATGAGGCACGGCCGTGCCTCTTAGAAACGGAAAAAAACGTGTTTTCTGTTTTTTTTCCTTTCGCGAGAGGCACGGTTTTGCTTCCGCGAGAGGCACGGTTGTGATTTCGCAAGAGGCACGGGCGTGCCTCTTTCGGAAAGGAAAAAAACGCATTTTCTGTTTTTTTTTTCTTTCGCGAGAGCCATGGTTTTGCTTCCGTGAGAGGCACAGGTGTGATTTCATTAGAGGCACGGGCGTGCCTCTTTCGAAAAGGGAAAAAACTCGTGTTCCCGGTTCGGTTTTTCGTCTGTTTTTTTCGTCCGGTTTTTTCGTGAAAAAAAAGTTCGTCAAAACCTATCAACATGGGATCTAGTTTTGAATATCTCAACGCGAGGAATCCAACGGCGAAAGCGGTTCTAGATTTGGACGCACGATTTAAGAGATAAAACATTTTGAATAAACGGATCTACGAAAAAAAGGAAAACTTCTAGGTTGCGACAAGTGACGCACATACAGCGCGCCACTTGTCGCAACCTGAGGAAGTTGGAGTGATCTCCGCAAGGAGTACTCCTTAATTAGTGATTTCGTAGAACGTGCAGTCGAACTCCCGATGTCGCGTTGGGGAACAGCGTTGCCAACTAGTCAACCAACTGACCGAATTTGCCAAAATGAAAGCACTAGGCTTAAAGTCCTTGGTAGAGTGGCAGTTCTTTTTTGCAATAAGATAATCAACATCTCTTGAAAAAACGGCAACAACATTTTTCTTATCTTTAACAAATTTTAAAAAATCTAATAAACTTAAAAACATAAAAAAATCAAAAGACTGTTTTTTCAAATATCAAACATTTTTTGAAATTTCTTATATATAATGAACATTTTTAAATATAGGCTGAACAATTCTTTAATACACATTGAACATTATTGTGATATATGCTGAACATTCTTTTAAATAATAATTAAACTTTTTTTGATATATGCTCAACAATTTTTAGAATACATTGAACATTTTGTTAATACACAGTGAACATTTCTTTAAATACAGTAAACATTTCTTTATATACAGTAGTCAATGTGTACGTGCAATACACGTTAATTTGGAAGTATATTAAGTGCATGCGGATATTAAGTAGCATATTATTTATGTGTTATTATGTGATTATCACTATATTTGGCATGAAAATAAGTGCACACTAAACGTGTTGAGCCCTCGACATTCAAGCAATGTAGGTCGTTGGATTGACATGATTTGATAGCCGAGATTAATTGGATCTGCACCTTTGGGTCATTTTATATTGATATATATATAGATGATGAACATTTTTGTAGGACACGGCGAACTCTTTGTATAATACAAAAAATGGAGAAGAAAAATAAATAAACAGAAATAAACATCCGGAAGAAAACAACATAAGAAAACCCAAATCTGAAATAGAGAAAGAAAAAACCCGAAACACAAAACTGAAAGACAAGGCGAAAGAAAGCCACTGAAAAAGAACAAGCAGTGTCTGCGCGTACATGGGCCGGCCCACCTCACTCCGCCAGGGTGTAAATCTTCGGCGAAGCCATAGCTACAGGACGCACACGAGCATCCAATAGGATTCGCCTCAAAACAGGTCTCATGTGAGCTTGTTGGGAGCAACTAGTTAACGAGCGCTCCTTCGGAAGCCTCGCAACGACCACTGCCATGTGTCGTGCTCTGCGCGCTCGCTTCAGTTTTTTTCGCATGTGTTTTCGGCTTTTTAAACGGGTTTCTTTCGTTTTGTCTACAATTCGGTTTTTCATCGATCTTTCTTAGCTTTTGGACCAAAAAAATCGGAAAAAATATTTGCGTGAAAACCGTATTTTTTTGGCTTTCGCGAAAGGCATGATTTTTCAACTGTGATTGGCACGGTTTTGTTTTCACGAGAGGCACGGCCGTGCCTCTCAGAAATGGGGAAAAACTCGTTTTCTGTTTTTTTTCTTCCGCGAGAGGCACGGTTTTGGTTTCGCGAGAGGCACGGCCATGCCTCTAGGAAACAGAAAAAACTCGTTTTCTGCTTTTATTCTTCCACGAGAGGTACGGTTTTGCTTTTGCGAGAAGCACGGTTTTGCTTTCGCGAGGGGCACGGCCATGCCTCTTGGAAACGAAAAAAAATGCATTTTATATCTTTTTTTTCTTCCGTGAGAGGCATGGTTTTGCTTCCACGAGAGGCACGGTTGTGCTTTCGCGGGAGGCACGGCCATGCCTCTTTTTGAAAGGGAAAAAACCGTGTTCCCAATTCGGTTTTTTTGTTTGGTTCTTCATGAAAAAAAAGTTCGACAAAACCTATCAACATGGGATCTAGTTTTGAAAATCTCAACACGAGGAATCCAACGATGAAAACGGTTCGAGATTTGGACGCACTGCTTATAAGAGATAAAATGTTTTGAATAAACGGATCTACGAAAAAAAACTCACCGGTTGCGACAAGTGGCGCACATGCAGCGCGTCACTTGTCATAATCTAAGGAGATGGGAGTGATTTTTGCAAGAAGTACTCCTCACTTAGTGATTCGAAGCTTATTGGCCAAGCTGGACGTATCGAGCGGGCCAAAAAGCTCATTCGTGGACTAGCCTGGATAGGACCAAAATTGAGAGGCCGAAAAAAGCCGGTGTGGTGTGTAAAGATAGGCCGAAAAAAGGTCAGGTCCAGTCTTGTTCTGGTCTGGTCTGGTCCGTGGGACCTGCTCCCCAGCGGCCAAATCCTATTAGGCGTCTTAAGTGCCGAATATAGGCATTTTGGTAGACGGCGCACACTCTCCCTGTACGCTAGGTTTCTATAGCGGGCCGGCCCATATGTCCATTTTGTGCTTCTATAAAAAGAGAAATAGTGCGTGCCATCCAGGATTCGAACCCGTGATGGGATTCTTAGGACTTCGACGCCATAATGACCCGACCAACTAACCACAAGTGTTACAACGTGGTTTGTTCAGCCTTTTCTTCGTCTTTCTTCATTTTTTCCCTCTGTCCCTTTCACCTTTTTCCTGATGAGCTTTTTCAAAAGCGATGAACTTGTTTTTCAAATTCGTGAACTTTTCTCAAAATCGATGAACTTTTTTTAAAATTGATGATTTTTTTCAAATTCGTGAACTTTTTTTATGGAAAATGGATGAACTTTTTTCAAAATTTTGTGAACTTTTTCAAAACCGATGAACTTTTTTTTAAACTTCATGATTTTTGTTCAAAATCAGTGAACTTTTATCAAATTCGTGAACTTTTTGTAAAGTTTGATGAACTTTTCTCGAAAATCAATGAACTTTTTTATAATCTGTGAGCATTTTTATTTTTGAATTCTATTTTCTGAATTTTTGAAGAAAAATCTCTAAAGTCAATGGTTAACGGTCTAGCACTATCAGTCAACCACGAAACGATCGAGCTTTTTTTTTAGCGATCGAGGGGAGGGACGCGTGGTGCGCGCGCTCGTCCGCTCATTCTCGGGCTGGCCCACGTGGAGAGCCGCGTGAGCGCTGGTTTCGTCTACTGACGCTTAAGGCGCCAGCGAGGAGGTCTCTCCCCCGCGAATCCACCGCATATGCTCCGTGACCCTCACGCGCCCGACTACATGTGTGTCGGCCCAACAACGAGCCGAAGAGCTTGCTCACAACGGGTGGTTTGTTTCTTCCTCCCTTGGTCCACTGTTGACAGTTGAACCATTCACCATTGAGTTTTAGAAAACAAAAAACATCAATTCAAAAACAAATTCTCATGGACATAAAAAAAGTTCGAGAACTCAAAAAGTTCACGGGATTTGAAAACAAAAGTTTACAAACTCGAGAAAGCTCACAAGATTCGAAAAAAAAATGTTTGCAGATTTGAAAATGTTCACGAACTTGAAAAATTTCACGCATTAAGAAATATCGATTTGAAATCAAAACATGCGTTTTGAAAACTTCTTGGATTTCAAAAAGGTTTGTGCATTTGAAAAAGTTCGTGAATATAAAAAAAATAACGAATACAAAAAAAGTTAATGAATTTGAAAAACTAATGAATTGAATTTTATTCCAAAATTCTAAATAAAAATTACAAATTTGCAAACTAGTTTTCTTTGTGAGTTGGAAGCCCCTAGCTAGCTTATACGAGGGAGACTTGTGTGAGATTGACATTTGGTGAGATCAATGAGATCGATTTCTTTGAAAAAACAAATACATGTTCATGCTTTTTCAAATTTTTTGTAGACACACATCAATGTTTGATGTACAACCTCAAAAAATTGCATCTCCTAATTCGACTTGCATTAATAGAGACCAAAAAGACAAAATCGGATATGAATAGCGTTAAAGTACTATTCACACAAAGTTGCCACTATTCTGATTCAATTTTGTCGAACGCGACCTTCCCCCCCCCCCCCCCCCCCCCCCCCAAGCTCTCGCGTCGCCCCTCATGGGTGACCGAAACCCTAGCGCCTTGAACCCTCCTCCCCCCTCCCTCCTCCACGACGCCGCCCGAGGACTCCGCCGGCCCTGCTGTGCAGCCTCCCATGAAGGAGGCGGCGAGGCTCTGCTGCCCGGCCTCGTCGCAGGGGGCTCCAGAGGCCGGGGCGGCGGCCCCGGGTGGAGATGGCGGCGCGGATCTCGCCGGTGGATTGTGTCGCGGGAGCTGGCCGTTCCTTTCGTCCATGCGGGCGGCGGTAGGGCGGCGGAGGTCCTCCGTGGCTACGGGATGCTCCGGTGGTTCCACCGGATCTGGATCCTGGCTTCCTCCCCTTGCTTCAGCTCGCTCGGCCACATCTAGCTTTTGGGCGTGGGGCGGCGGGAGCTCTGGAACGGGGGAATCCCCGGGTCTACTTCGCGTTGACCTCGACGGCGTCGGCGCTGCTACGCCGGTCCCCTCCTGAGGGCGCGTCGAGCTTCCAATCTCGTCACCTCTCTTCCTCCCCCGCGTTCCCAGGTGAAAGCCTTGGCCTTTTGTGCCGGACGACGGCGGCGTTCCAACAGCGTGTTCCTCCTTGGAGGCGTCGTCCTAGGAATGGACGGAGGTTGCAGCTTGGCCTTTGGTGGATGGTGGCGGCGGTGGTGCGCTGCTTTCTACGCCGCCGGTGATGTGGGAGGCGATTGGCTGGTCCACAATCCTTCAGTGGTTCTTGTCCGGTACCACCGTGGGCTGTTGGCCGGTGTTCGGCGCCCTCGTGTAGTGGCACGGTATGGACGTAGGGGAGACACTTTCTCCTCTCCAACAGTGGCTCCTTTTGGGTCGACGACAGAGCCGGGTTTTTCTCCATGCGGCTCAGCCTCTCCCATCCACTTTCATCGACGTCTCTGGTTGGCCTCTGCTCTGCCGTTCTTGCCGCGGTGGGCGCTCCGGCGTCTTGAGTGTGGTTTCTTAGTGTAGGCGATGGCGTTTGCAGCTTTGCTATGTGTAGCTCCTGGTTTCAAGTGTGTTTCGCCTGCGATATTTCAGTTTTTGGTCAAGTTTTGGCCTTTGTAATCAGCTCCTTTTGTATCCTAGCCGGTTGATGGCTTCATTAATCTGAAGTCGGGCTCCATGCCTTTTCTCTAAAAGAGATTCAAATTTGTCTTTTTTTAAATCTCTAAATGTACATCGAGTTTTGAGCTGATTTTTTTCCAAAGTTGTAGACATACGCCACATGGATGTTGTCAAATATAGATTTTCTTGAAATATCTAAATATAAATTTTTGAGGTTGATCTCACGATCTCACCTAAATGTGATATCTCATAGAAGGCTCTCCCAGCTTATATGTATGCGTTGTGCATGGCCACACGATGGCTCGCTTCCGCTCATAGTGAGGCTGGGGCTGGCTCGCCCGCTTCTACTCTCGTGCAGGGGCGGATCCACATAAGGTCATGGGTGGACAGTTGTACACCCAAAAAATTTGGCCACAAAACTTTATATAATGGTGTATATTAGGCATATATGTTAACAGCGGCGTAGTTTGAGCAATAAACGTCGCGTTAATTCATATAAGCCGGCTGAGTCAACAAGCATCTCGATTTCATACTCCTGCATAACCTAATTGGCCAATGCAACTAGCTTGGTTCCCTCTCACTAGCTCCCCAACCCAGCTCTTTTTTTGCGAGATAGCTCCCCAACCCAGTTACCGTCGCTAATTTTGCCCGGGATTACACGAGTCATTGACGCCATATCATCATTGTTAGTACATGATTTGCTACATTTTCTGTGCATGATTTTTCCCACAACTTAAGGATAATGATGCCATGCCGTGTTTGTGGCCATGAAAAAAATGTACTATTGCATAGTAGATGATCTTCAAATTTTGTCATTTCTTTAAGCTACTTAGGTATTGCTACTGTGATAGAAAAAAAGAACTCTTGCTATGTGAACATTTTAGATATCACGTTGGGAAAAAATTTAAACACCCAAGTTCGAAATCCTGGATCCGCCACTGCTCTCGTGCACATGTATGAGTGGTAATACCAGCACCACATGACCCAAATCGACTGACTGAAATTTCAGTCACCTGACCCCTAGCCGGTCCCAAGGCAATCTCATGCGAAAGCTGTACATGGCTCCGTGCATACCTAGCTCTATAAATCTTCCATAGCATTGGCCAACACATGCAATATACAAAAGAAGAGAAGAAACCAAGAAAGAATCCACTCAACTGAAATTCTTAGAAATATAATCTCTGCATTTTCACACATCTAGTTGATTAGCCGGGAGCACCAACTGGTGTAGCAAATCCTTGGCACGCACCGTAAAAGCAAAGCAGCAAAATCAGTGCTTTCTGCAAAAAGATTACCGTAGACACGGTGTTTTTTGCAAAAAAAATGTATTGTAGTGGTTTTTGCAAAGCTTGCCTTCAAAGTGGTAGTTTTCTGCAATTTACTCTCATGTACGTAGTACAACTAGCTTGAGGAAGAAATCAAGGTGAACAACATGGCAGTGTTTTCTCGCTGACGGCGTGCTTCGGTTCGCTGGCATGGGCGGATTGGTTGCTGCTAGCTTAGCTCTAACTCCAACTAAACAGTATTCAATTCTGTCGTCACCATACAGTTCTCCAGCATCCAAGTGAAGAAATTAAGATTGGGAAACACTTTCCATTAAGATTTGACTTCATGAAAAGCATGAAGCATACTGATGGTATAAACTTGATGAATGCCATGTTAAAGGTGTACTGTGGACATATGATTCAACCAATCCACTGACTTTCTGTCCCTTGGAGAGGATGTGTATGGTACATTCAGTGCAAGCATGGACATTTGCTTACTGCATCAATCAGCAGTGGACACACACACTGCTCTCTTTCCAGCTCAATAAATCGGCAATACTGAATAATTTCATCTTCGATTAGGATTACTCTACATTTACAACCATTAATCAAAGCTTGTAAAGTTATCCGACGTCATGGCAAACTAGATTCTTTCTTTAGAAAAGTATAATTTTTTATGAAATTTATCTTTACTAAAAATTGCATAAATTCATAGACGCAAATATTTTGACAGTGGTGCAACAATGGGACTTTCATTAGCACAAGGGCCGTGGATGCTCTATGGAAGCTCATCTATTGTTGAGATAAGTTTGAGATGACTAACCATGCTTGTCGTGGGATTGTAAGGAAGCATCCACATTGTGTATTGCTTCTTTGGATATTTTATCTTGTGTGAGGGCGTCCCAATTTTTGTAAGCGAGTCAATTGTATCATTTACTTGAGGTGGGTGAGGGCAGTAAACGCCAGAAATTCAGGTTTGTAACTGGAGAGTTCATAATTGTTGGCTAGCACATGACCATTACAGGCCAAGCTCTCTCTATATAATCCTCAAGATACAACATCTCTTGCAATGCATGTTACCTCTCGCACCCTAGGCACCATGGTATGATCTACCTCCTCCTTTGTTCTTCTCCTATAGCATAAATGGGTTCAAAATATGTTACCTACCATATGAGATGAATGGTAATCGGATTGAGAGGCTTTGTGGAAAATGTAGCTAGTATCACGCATATACCTCATGAAAAATGAAATGTAAACACAAGCTAGGGAAACAAGCCTAGCTGACCCAGGTTGTGGCTTGGCTCGGCCAGGCTCCTCGAAGCTCTCAAAACTGGGCTTGGACTCGGCTTGGTCGAAGCATGAGTTCCGCTGAGACAAATCGCAAGCCCAGCAACTCCCTCCTATGCACGGCTCGTTCCTCTGTCTTGCACCGTCACACGAGCTCCCTGTTACGCAATGCTCCGCATGCCAGTTTTCTTAACTCCACCGCCCTGCTCCTCCTCGACCCTATTCAGTTGCTCCTCTGCTGACTGTTGCCTCTCCGCTGCGGCCTAGCTAATACCTTTGTTGACTGCAGCTTATTAATTTTCCCCTGCTTCAGTAGATGTCCAGCAGTCCAGTGTACCGGGATGTATCGTATGCCGAAGCACTCTTTAGTTTTGTAGGACGGTCAGAAAGTTGTACTCGTCGTATCCTAATTTGTCTTGCACTCGTTAGCATAGACAAATTTTAAGGATACGACGTACAAAATAGCGTGGCCCTTAAAATATGCTATTAGTGAAGCATCGTACACTGATTTATTTAGCCAGGCATCGTTCAAAACACTATAGCGCGCTATTTTTATCACTGGGAACTCTACAATATGCAGAAAAATAATGTAGAGTAAAGGACGAGATGACTAGAGCAGCAATTTTGTTTCAACAAGTGCATATGCCAAGGCCATGAAAAATGTGGCATGAACACGCCAGTAACATGTATCACTTTCGAGTTTTCCTAGTTGGCTCTAGTCTATAAAAGTTATATAACCTGGCGCCGACTGAGGCAGAAGGTACTACTTCTAATTTACACACTGACTAGACACTCAGGGAGAGTCAGAGTACCTTGTGCAGTAGCCTGGTCCTGTGGAACGGGGTGTGTTTTACATGGACGGTGGTCACACCAAAAAAGGAGAGGGCGACAATCTATGTGCGATGTAGCTCTAACAATCCAGAGGTAGACATGCAGAGAAATTGCCTCAAAACAGTTTTGGGCAACTGCCCTAGAGGCCTTCCAAGATCATTCAATTTTCAGACCACGAGAGCATCAATGATATGCCGGTTGCATGTAGCCCTAACTGTCCAGAGGGCGCAAATTGCAGAGAATCGGTTCCAGGGGTGGAGGGTTAGGAACTTAGGATCCCATAACATCACATCATGCACTCAGATTCGATAGAGATGGGGGCACGCACCACAGTGACATATCAGCCCGTACCTAGAGTTTGTAAGAAGCAGCCCATACCTACAGTTTGTAAGAAGTAGCCCGTACGTTTAGTTTGTAAGAAGCAGCCCGTAGGTCTAGCATTTTTGCTAAAAATGAGCATGTGCAGCAAACTAAAGAGTTGAAACAAACACACCATATAAGCCAAAGAGAGTTGGTTAACAATGAAAGATGAAGAAACGAACCACCACTTTCAAAGTGAAACATTATAAAAACTACACCTTTGATTATTTTGGTAGAAAATATGTTTTAACCTGAGACTCTTGTTCCAAAATCATGAGCAAGCAACATTTATCATATTTTTGTGGCTGCGTGGATTTATACCATAATACTGGATTAATAACAGAGTTAAACGATGAGTCGGTGTAATGATTAATATTATTCTTTTAACCAAAGCATATAATTATAAATTTCTTAAATACAATTATTTCATAGGAAACATTGAAGCAGAAAATCCCAGAGCTACAACAGATATGACAGAATCTAAAAGGTCTTATATTAATTTACAGAGAGAGTAGTTACAAATCACAGGATCTTGTTAATCTAATATAGTTATGTGTTTCCACAAGCAGAAACTGACGTATACTGTATACATCAGATATTGTCTATTCATATATTGCCAACAAATGTTAAATCTCGGTTATAGTTTAAGCCCTTGGATTGACATGTAGCCATCATTATCTCCAGCTCATTCTGTACATATAACTTATAAACTAAAATGCACCATATTTCATGAAGTTGCACATCGTCAAAGACTGAAACTTTAGGTAATTAAGATGTACAAAAGTGGCAGTTGAGGCTTAGTAAAAGCGATGTGTTTATGTGAATGTGCAGAAATCAGAATGGGTATAGGATAGTTTTGTACATGCAACAAGAGAAGTACAGCCAGATGATTGAGTTGAGTTTCAAATAAGAAAAGAAGGAGACAAGGCAATCACATGGCCGTGGCATGGTTCGGAGCCTACCTAGCTCTATAAATCATGCATAGCATTTCCAAGCACATCCAATATACACTAGGCGGAAAGAAGGAAAAAGAAAGAATCCGGCCAACTGAAGCTCTTGGAAATTATCTTTGCACGTACAGACATCTAATTGTATTGATCTAGCATTGCACGCGTGCAGATTAATCTGTTCACTAACAATGAGTATCACATGAGTACCGTGCAGGATTGTGAGGTATTGGGAACAATCTACATACTGCATGTTGTGGATGAGCCACCAGAATATAAAATTGTGTTGCAAGTCGAGCATATCAAACCAAGACTGTAACACAGAACAAGGGAGAGTGGAGGCCACATGTGCTATGTACCGCGGAAACAAGAACACGGGCAAGGAAAGAAGCGGATACGGAAGACGGAGTGATATGTCCTAGACGTTCCCGCACTTTAGGTTCCGGCTGAAACATGATCGTCATTTTTAGCAGGTCATTGTCTGGTCGATGATGCCCGCTTCAAACTATGCATTGTCACTACGACAAATGATACAGATTCACTTCAGGCAGCACCGATGCACTTAATTGTATCAGCATGAATGGTATGTATTCGAGGTTCATGGAAGTATATCTCGTAATAAGCATATACATGCCATGATACGTGGGAATAGTGTCTGTTCCACCCCCTTACCTGGAAAAGCATCGAACGGGAACATTCATCGCAACAAAAATATATGATAAATGGTAAGAAGGAACCAGGACTACCTCAGGGAACAACCCATGGATGCACCATAGCAAGTCTACCTTCAACGGGTGGAATGTGCCGCCTATAGATGGACCGACATTCCGAACGACGACATCGGACCGGGGGCTGCAACACAAATAGTCCGATCGGGCAAGGTTGCACCACACATCCATCAAAAGGACAGAAAAGTCGTATTAGCCTGCTTGCCGGATCCGCACCAGCCACACAGCCTACTCGAACTTGTCGCCATGTACCTGGCGAAAGCCTTCTCTCCATTGTGGCGGCCCCTTCTTTCCAGCAGGCAGCCCAAAATAGCCTCCTCTAGCTACCAAACTGCTCCAAAACCGCGTAAGGCCATTCGCCCTCTTACTGTGAACCTGACGCTTGTTGGATTTGCCCAGGAGCAGGAAGAAGACTCACGCACACAAGCTCAAGGCGGAAGAAGATACACACACTTTGGCACACCCACATAGTGCCTTTTCTCTTTTATTTTCTCTCTCTACTCATCAGACACAATGATGCAAATACATGGGCTTTAATAGCCGGACTCACAAGACTATCACGCACCCACTAACCACTACATGCACACACGCCGGCCAAGCCACACACAAATGGCTTGATCCGTTTTTGACTCCATACTACTTACCTTCATGCAGCGGCGAATCTAGAAAGAAAATGGAGGGGGCTCAAAGTTTACGCCAAGAAATGAAACACTCGTTTAAAGAAAAAAATCGATTATCTCCAAATCTTTTTGTGGCAATAAACTGAAATTTTCCCAAATGACTACTGAAAATATTAGTATTCACTAGATTCTTTTTCGGGTTAAAAAAATTACTCCCTTCGTCCCATAATGTGTAATGTCAAAAAATGTCTTACATGATAGGACGGCGGGAGTATGAAATTTTGAATAATACATTGAATCTGTTTACCAAAATAGCAACTTTCTCCAAATCCATTTGTCCAAATAAGATCAAACTTTTTCAAATTACTAGAGCTAGCTAGCAGCTACTGACTAGAACTAAACTAGTTAAAGCCTACAACAAATAAATTAAGTTAGACAGAGAAGAAATCTACCGACTAGAACTAAACTAAACTAGCTAGCAGCACACTGCAGCACATCACTGAACAAGCATAAATGAAATTAGACAGAGAATCTAGAGAGAAATTGGACAGAGAAGAAATCTACCTGGCAGGCAGGACTGTAGGTAGGGGAGCCTCGGACGTTCTCAGGCGATGGGCGACGGCCAGGCAAGCTCCGAAGGCCCTGGGCGACGAGCTGCCCGCCTCCATATGCTGGCTCCCTCGATGGCGGCGAGTCAGCGACCGGCAGGGTGCTGAGGTCTCCGCGGTGTGGCGGCGTCCGGCAGGGGCGAGCTCCGCGCCTCCGCGGCTGGCTAGGTCGTCGATAGCAGAGGAGCGTGCTACCGTGCGGGCTTCGTGCGGGTGCCTAATTCCCTTAGATGGGCCGCCTGATCTGCTTTCCTCGGCTGGGCATGCCGATGCATAGTAGGAGTAGTAAATAAATATCTCGCGATATTGGAGGGTAGGCTCGAGCCTATCGAAGCCTCACCGGTAGATTCGCCCCTGCCTTCATGCATGCACGTTCAACACTCACTAGCCGAACCTCACGCAACGGCCACACAGCTCGGCCGTTTTCCTCCATGCATGTAGCCTGCCACTAACAAACACTTGACCACACTATTATGCATGTACATCACTAAGCCTAACTAAATTGCTGGAAATTTACCCTCAGGATCGATCACATAAAATTGCACGAACACACGCGCACAACAACTGATAGCCAAGGGTGCGTCTCGCACCCTCTAATTCCTCTCTTTATTGATTTTCTCTTTTTCTCTCTGTATTTTCTCTCACGGTGTTACAAATCTCACGTTGGGGTTGTGCATATATAGCATAAACCACCGACCCTTTGACCTCTCCTAAGCCTACACGGACATAGCATAAATTCCAAACCGGACTCAACGCTAGGAAATCCTAACCAAACTTAGCTAGCTACTGGTGACTCCAATTATGACACGGACTAGCCTAAACCTATAGCGCATGTGATCAAGATCCTAACCGGACTCTCCTAATCACCGGCAAGCTTGATCACCTTTTGCTAACTAAACTTCAAACTTGTTTGGATTAAGCTAACATTCACCCCCTAATCCAAACATCCCACTCTTTACTCGATCCAACACGCAAACGATCACCTCTTCATCTTGTCCTGCCGATTGCCTCCGGTGATGCGACTTACCGGACCACAACTTCTCTCTTATTGCAACGATGGCCACCACTTCATCGTCACCGCAACTTCGTTTGCATACCGACTCATAGACTTTAACCAACGTTGCCCGGACTACCAGCCACGCTGTCACATCTTAGCGTGCTACATGCAGACTAAACGCATAGCCTCATGCAGGAACTCAACTTAACTGGTACGCGTTCATCTTCACGTTGCTCTTCGTCTTCTCATCGGTTGCTCGCACACGGGGAGACACAACTCTTCACCCGCCACATCTTTACATCTTTCCTTTGTCGTTGGTGACACATACCAAATGACGTTTCACGTCCGACGTCATCACAACTCGCCATATACGCGCAACTCAACTTCTCCGTATATGAACTCGCCGGAACTCCTTGATCACGAACGGAAACGCAAGGCACGAATTCCTTTTTCCGCCCGCTCTCGCTCGCAATTCTCCTCTGCCAGTGACGCATCTCAACTGCAACAGAAGACTCACACACCTGAGCTCTTGGACGCACCTTACAAGAAATCATGTGAACACCTTGATGACGACTCGCAACTTTGCCATCTCCACCTTGCTCCCTCCAACGATGATCTCGATGATTTCCTCGGTGTCGCAACTTCGGCACCTCCATAACCATCAACGATCACCAACGCCTTGCCGATGACAGCCCTGTCGCCTCACTTGCGACAGTGTCATCGCCGCCTTCTTGTCGCCGTTCCGCCAAACGACAACTGCCCGATCCTCCTTGTCGCCGCTCGAACGACAATTGCCTGCTCCTCCTCGTTGCTGGATCCCAGCGACTATATCGCCCGCTCCTCGTTGTCACTACACCAGCGACTGTATCGCTCGCACCTCTTTGTCATTACACCAGCGACTGTATTGCCCGCCCCGAGGTGCTAGCAGGGTCGCCACCCCGGGGCAAGCACAGCTTCACTCGAACCTTGCTCTAGATACCAATTGTTGGAAATTTACCCTCAGGATCGATCACATAAAATTGCACGAACACACGCGCACAACAACTGATAGCCAAGGGTGCGTCTTGCACCCTCTAATTCCTCTCTTTATTGATTTTCTCTTTTTCTCTCTGTATTTTCTCTCACGGTGTTACAAATCTCACGTTGGGGTTGTGCATATATAGCATAAACCACCGACCCTTTGACCTCTCCTAAGCCTACACGGACATAGCATAAATTCCAAACCGGACTCAACGCTAGGAAATCCTAACCAAACTTAGCTAGCTACTGGTGACTCCAATTATGACACGGACTAGCCTAAACCTATAGCGCATGTGATCAAGATCCTAACCGGACTCTCCTAATCACCGGCAAGCTTGATCACCTTTTGCTAACTAAACTTCAAACTTGTTTGGATTAAGCTAACATAAATCATGTCACGGCCACTCATCTCCTGGCTTGTCGATCTGCTTGCCTGCAACTCGCTCTATCTCTGTGCTGCTGATCCGGCCGCTTCGCCATGTTGCCGACCACGCAATGAATCATCAATTAGTAACACTAATGCAACTCTACATCTCTATGACCCATGCAACAGATTAAACATGATCTAATCCTATATGCTTAATAACACTAATAAGAAGATTAGTCCCAACAACGCTTGATCTTGTTGTCATCGGTCCCAGCCGAGCCACCAGATCCTTTGGACATATTAGCTGTTGGGCTTGTTTGCACTTATTTCAACCTTCCCTAACTAGTCGGTATAAGGTTTGCGACTCAAAGGCCATGACCGGGACTCCTTCGTCATTAACTCGGTCAAGACAATGCACAATCAAACTCGCGGCAACTATACTAGCAAGAGAAATGTCAGCATTTCAACTCTCAACAAACCACTCAGTTCGATTTACAACCCTCATATGTCAAACCGATCTAATTGCACCCTCAAGTTGCCACAAAGTTCAAAAAACAACCCATGACTCGGTTTTGGGCAGGTCAAACGGTTTTCACCATGTCAAAAAGTTGACTGGGCAGCCAACTCAGCAAGTCACGCATGCAAACATCCTAACCTATCACCTTCCCACGTGGAAGAAAATCTTATACGACCTGGTCGTACGCACCATTTTGGAAGAGCCCATCGATTAGATGACATGTGGGTTCACAAATCTCAAAGCAGCCAAAAAACGCATCCTCATCTTCTTCCTTGCCTATTCGGTTGTTCCCACCAGCTAGAGATGTCCTGAAGACCAGCCGCCAGCACGCCGCCAGGCTGCAGCGGCAAGAGAGGTCTGCAGGCGGCTATAGGGTGTAGCGGCTTAACTTGATGTGGTCAAAGCATATTGATGATTATTGATTTGTCCGATGGATGATGCATCTCCGGAATTTAGGAGTTCTGCCAGAAGACATTGTGACGTACTCCCTTCGTCCCATAATATAAGAGTGTTTTTGACACTATTAAATTCCTTAGCCAGAAGATGTTTGGACTATAGAAGAAGGTAAACATCAGTAAAGCAGAGCTGCCGCCCAATCCCTCGGGATTGGGCGGCAGCGACGCCGTGGGCGCCGTCACCCTCTAGGGGGTGCCGTCTTTGGTGAGCTTTGGGGGAAGTGTTCTTGTTCCGGTTGGGGGTTGCTCGGTCTTCAGCAGCCTTGCCGTGTAGCTTGCTTCTCCTCGTGTGCAGATAACAAGTATTGCCGATGCTTGCCTTGGATGAGCTCCAAGTAGTTTGGCGGTGGTGTCCTGGTGTGGTATTCCGGTTGGCAACGGCGTCGGTCGCTCTTTAGCCCTCGGGTGGGCGTCTCCACCTTTCGACGGATCGGCGCCCTTCGTGCCAGGGCGAGAGGGCAGGGAGCCCCCTTCAGAGGTGGAGGAGGGCGACATCGACGGCCAGAGCCCATGGAGCTGACAACGGAGCTCCTCCAACTACTGTTTGTTTTCCCCAAGCTTTGCTGGTGCCTGCGTGGTGTTCTGCTCGCTGTGGAGGGCTTCTTCGACTTCTAGCTAGACTTATGCTTTAGTTTCCATATCTTTGCTAGTAGTTTGTAGTAGCCAGATAGCTTTTACACAACACCTTGTATCGGCTTGCTGTTTTGTTCTTTGTTTCCTTTGTTTGTTAGATGTATTCCTGGCCGGTTGATGGCTTCGTTAATTCAAAGCCGGGCTCTTCTTGAGCCTTCGTTCTAAAAAAAAAGTAAAGCAGAGGTTGTCTACTTGCTCAGGGTCAATTATACGTTACAGCCAAGTTGCTTGATGCTCACCTGAACATCATGAATTAGAAGAGCTGTTGTCAAGAACCGTGAATCTGTTTTTCAAAAGCACCACAAATAACTCTGTAATCTGGGTTAGAAACCATACTACATGAGCCTAGCAGCAAACTTGATCAACCTCATTGTTAGTTGAGGATGTACAATGGAGAGGCAGATTGTGATCAAGGAAGATAGCAGCAGAGACCCTGTTAGACGCCAGATTTGCCATGTTTGTTTTCTTGGACCTTGAAAATGAACGAAAACAAAAAGCTAATACAAATTTATTTAAGGATGGAAAAAAGTACAGGTTGTAAGTTTAAAACACCTGTTGCCACGGCATTCTGTAGAAGTGTACATATTTATCAAAGTAACTTGTTGGCTGCAAGTTTACGATCATGCTTTGTTTGGCTGCAACATTGAGACTTTGTCCTTCGAACCTGCATCAGACCATAGTACACGTTTGGCATATTTTCAGTTGTTCGAATAATTCTTAGATGAATAACAGCAGGCACTAAAATTATGTTCTCTCTCATATAAATCAACTTAACCCAAGAGCCCAAGAAGACATACTCGGTACAGCTGCCTAACCTGCAGGTCTGGTGAACTGTGATTAAATGTGGACTCAGAACCGCCGGCTCCGTGAGATCTCCTGCTCCCGACTCCTTCCTTCTGTGAAGCTCCACTAGGAAACTCGTCGCAGCTGCAGGCGGCACCGGCTGTGGTGGCCTCGACGGCGGCGAGGTGCGTCTGCTCGAGGGCTCCCGTAGAGACAGGTGCATGAATCTCGCGGAAGGAACGGCGTGCTCCATGCCTCAGGGGAGTGGTGTTTTTTTTTGAGGAATCACCGGGGGGGAGAGGATCCCCACCTGTATGTATATTACTCAAAGCCAGAAAGGGCAAGGAACAAGATTACAGGGTCACGGCGAGCCGTGAGGAAAGGAACAGCAGCCAGGAGTTGGCTGCTGCCTTGTCGGCCGGGTCACGGAATCTGTTTAGACAGACCTCTAAATCATTACAGATGTTTCTACCAGTAATTATGGGAGAGTGAGCTTCATTTCGGAATACAGCAGCATTTCTAGAGTCCCAGATTTTCCACAAGATCAAAAGAAGAACTTCAGGCCACACACGGCCGTCCAAGGCGTCTGGAGTCTGTAGAAGCCATAGGTCTTGATACCTCGCGGTTGGAGATAAACCCAGCCTTTCCCAAGTCCGAATCGCATGCGGACAGCCAAGGAACAGGTGGTGGGTGTCCTCGGAGGGGCCGGCACATCGTGGGCAGACAGCATCTGGGGAGATCTTTTTGTGGAACAAGTTGCACTTAGTGTTGAGACGCCCTCTGAACAGCAGCCAGGCGAAGAGTTTAAGCTTGTGAGGGGCCCGAGACCTCCAGATCAGCAGGGCGTGATCATCGACGTCCTCTTCGTGGAGTAGCAGTCCATAGGCTTTCTTGGAGGAGAAGCCTGTGGCATGGATCAGATATCGTTCGTCCGGAGCATCCGTCAGCTGGGTGTCCTGTAACAACAAAGAGAGAGCAGCCGTGGTTAGCCTGTTCACCAGGTTTGCCTGCACCCTGTACTGCATGATGTGAACAACCGGGATGTGGGTATTTGTGGAGTGGGAGTAGAGGCTTGGGAAGGTAGTTGCAAGGGGGGTGGCTTGAAGCCAAGAGTCTAGCCAGAAAAAGGTCTTTTGACTGTTGTTTGTGAGCACAAAGGTGATGGATAGCAGTTTGGGAAGCTGTGTTTGTATGGCCTTGGTTAGAAAGGAGGGGTTGGAGCACGTAGCCACATGAGGTAGGCTACATAGGTGTTGTTTATCAAGCCAGGATATCCAAGGTATCGGGTTGGAGCTGTTGTTGTGGTTGAGGTATTTAAAGGCAAACTTCATAAGCAGACAATCATTCTGAAAAGCAAGATTTTTGATGCCTAGACCACCATAAACTTTAGGTTTGCAAATGTTTTTCCATGCAATTAAACATCTGGAGCCGGTGCACGTTTCCTCAGCAGCCCAAAAGAAGGCTCTACGATTGGAGTCTAACATTTTGATAACCTTTTTTGGCAGTTTGAAGACGGACATAAAGTACGTAGCCAAGGAGTCAAGGACCGAAGAAATCAGGACGAGGCGACCTGCATGGTTGAGCAGTTTTGCACACCAGCCAGGTAGGAGACTCCTGCAGGAAGAGATGATTGGCTGGAAAGATGAGGGGGGTAGCTTGTAAGGCGAGAGGGGAAGGCCTAGGTAGGTTTGAGGAAAGCTAGCGGTCGCACATCCCAGAGATTGGGCGATTAGTTGAGAGACGGAGGGGTCGACATTCAAAGGCACAAACGTTGTTTTTGAAAAGTTGATGCAAAGGCCCGTAGCCGAAGCGAAGTCGTCTAGGATTTCCTTTAGAGCATTTGCGGCTGCAACCGAGGCGTGTGCAATGATTAGAGTGTCGTCTGCGTACTGAAGCACAGTCGGAGGGAGCTCCGGGTAGACAGGGTGATGAAGGACACTGTTGTCAGCAGCGGCTGATTTTAGGATCATCTGCTGTAGGACGTCAGCAACAATGATGAAAAGGTAGGGTGAGATTGGGTCACCTTGCCGCAAGCCATTCCTGCGTTGTATCCAGCTACCAGGAATACCATTGAGAGAGATAGCAGTTTTACCGGAGGTTAATGTTGGAAATATGCCCTAGAGGCAATAATAAAAGCATTATTATTATATTTCCTTGTTCATGATAATTGTCTTTATTCATGCTATAATTGTATTATCCGAAAATCGTAATACATGTGTGAATAATAGACACCAACATGTCCCTAGTAAGCCTCTAGTTGACTAGCTCGTTGATCAACAGATAGTCATGGTTTCCTGACTATGGACATTGGATGTCATTGATGACGAGATCACATCATTAGGAGAATGATGTGATGGACAAGACCCAATCCTAAACATAGCACAAGATCGTATAGTTCGTTTGCTAGAGTTTTCCAATGTCAAAGTATCTTTTCCTTAGACCATGAGATCGTGTAACTCCCGGATACCGTAGGAGTGCTTTGGGTGTGCCAAACGTCACAACGTAACTGGGTGACTATAAAGGTATACTACGGGTATCTCCGAAAGTGTCTGTTGGGTTGACATGGATCAAGACTGGGATTTGTCACTCCGTATGACGGAGAGGTATCACTGGGCCCACTCGGTAATGCATCATCATAATGAGCTCAAAGTGACCAATTGTCTGGTCACGGGATCATGCATTACGGTATGAGTAAAGTGACTTGCCGGTGACGAGATTGAACGAGGTATTGGGATACTGACGATCGAATCTCGGGCAAGTAACATACCGATTGACAAAGGAATTGTATACAGGGTTGCTTGAATCCTCGACATCGTGGTTCATCCAATGAGATCATCGCGGAGCATGTGGGAGCCAACATGGGTATCCAGATCCCGCTGTTGGTTATTGACCGGAGAGCGATCTCGGTCATGTCTACATGTCTCCCGAACCCGTAGGGTCTACGCACTTAAGGTTCGGTGACGCTAGGGTTGTGAAGATATGTATATGCAGTAACCCGAATGTTGTTCGGAGTCCCGGATGAGATCCCGGACGTCACGAGGAGTTCCGGAATGGTCCGGAGGTAAAGAATTATATATAGGAAGTGCTGTTTCGGCCATCGGGACAAGTTTCGGGGTCACCGGTATTGTACCGGGACCACCGGAAGGGTCCCGGGGGTCCACCGGGTGGGGCCACCTATCCCGGGGGGGGGGGGGCATGGGATGAAGTGGGAGAGAACCCAGCCCAAAGTGGGCTGGGGCGCCACTCCCCTAGGGCCCATGCGGCTAGGGTTGAGGGGAAACCCTAAAGGGGGCGCCCCCTTGCTTGGGGGGCAAGCCCCCCACCCTTGGCCGCCGCCCCCCCTAGGAGATTCCATCTCCTAGGGCCGGCTCCCCCCCTAGCACCCCTATATATAGTGGGGGAGAGGAGGGACTTCAAACACCAGCCCCCGGCGCCTCTCTCTCTCCCCGTTACGTCTCTCTCTCGTAGTATAGGCGAAGCCCTGCTACTATGACGCCCTGCATCCACCACCATGCCGTCGTGCTGCTGGATCTTCATCAACCTCTCCTTCCCCTTGCTGGATCAAGAAGGAGGAGACGTCTCCCGTCCCGTACGTGTGTTGAACGCGGAGGTGCCGTCCGTTCGGCGCTTGGTCATCGGTGATTTGGATCACGTCGTGTTCGACTACATCATCCCCGTTCTTTGAACGCTTCCGCTCGCGATCTACAAGGTACGTAGATGCATCCGATGACTCGTTGCTAGATGAACTCCTAGATGGATCTTGGTGAGACGAGTAGGAAATTTTTTGTTTTCTGCAACGTTCCCCAACAGTGGCATCATGAGCTAGGTCTATGCGTAGTTCTTGCGCGAGTAGAACACAATTTGTTGTGGGCGTAGATGTTGTCAACTTTCTTGCCGCTACTAATCTTATCTTGCTTCAACGGTATTGTGGGATGAAGCGGCCCGGACCAACCTTACACGTACGCTTACGTGAGACCGGTTCCACCGACTAACATGCACTAGTTGCATAAGGTGGCTGGCGGGTGTCTGTCTCTCCTACTTTAGTTGGAGCGGATTCGATGAAAAGGGTCCTTATGAAGGGTAAATAGAACTTGACAAATCACGTTGTGGTTTCACGTAGGTAAGAAAACGTTCTTGCTAGAACCCTACTTTAGCCACGTAAAACATGCAACAACAATTAGAGGACGTCTAACTTGTTTTTGCAGCAAGTGCTTTGTGATATGATATGGCCAAAGTTGTGATGAATGATGAATGATCTATATGTGATGTATGAGATGTTCATGCTATTGTAATAGGAATCACGACTTGCATGTCGATGAGTATGACAACCGGCAGGAGCCATAGGAGTTGTCTTTATTTTTTGTATGACCTGCGTGTCATTGAGAAACGCCATGTAAATTACTTTACTTTATTGCTAAACGCGTTAGCCATAGTAGTAGAAGTAATAGTTGGCGAGCAACTTCATGGAGACACGATGATGGGGATCATGATGATGGAGATCATGGTGTCAAGCCGGTGACAAGATGATCATGGAGCCCCAAGATGGAGATCAAAGGAGCTATGTGATATTGGCCATATCATGTCACTATTATTATTTGATTGCATTTGATGTTTATCATGTTTTGCATCTTGTTTACTTAGAACAACGGTAGTAAATAAGATGATCCCTCATAATAATTTCAAGAAAGTGTTCCCCCTAACTGTGCACCGTTGCGACAGTTCGTTGTTTCAATGCACCACGTGGTGATCGGGTGTTTGATTCAAAACGTTCACATACAATGGGTGTAAGACAGATTTACACATGCAAACACTTAGGTTGACTTGACGAGCCTAGCATGTGTATAAACATGGCCTCGGAACACAGAAGACCGAAAGGTCGAGCATGAGTCGTATAGAAGATACGATCAACATGAAGATGTTCACCGACGTTGACTACTCCGTCTCACATGATGATCGGACACGGCCTAGTTGACTCGGATCATGTTATACTTAGATGACTAGAAGAGGGATGTCTATCTAAGTGGGAGTTCATTAAATAATTTGATTAGATGAACTTAATTATCATGAACTTAGTCTAAAATCTTTACAATATGTCTTGTAGATCAAATGGCAAACGTAGTCCTCAACTTCAACGCGTTCCTAGAGAAAACTAAGCTGAAAGACGATGGCAGCAACTATACGGACTGGGTCCGGAACCTGAGGATCATCCTCATAGCTACCAAGAAAGATTATGTCCTACAAGCACCGCTGGGTGACGCACCTGTTCTCCCTATAGAATAAGACGTTATGAACGCTTGGCAGGCACGTACCGATGACTACTCCCTCGTTCAGTGCGGCATGCTTTACAGCCTAGAGCCGGGGCTCCAAAAGCGTTTTGAGAGACATGGAGCATATGAGATGTTCGAAGAGCTGAAAATGGTTTTCCAAGCTCATGCCCGGGTCGAGAGATATGAAGTCTCCGACAAATTCTTCAGCTGTAAATGGAGGAAAATAGTTCTGTTAGTGAGCACATACTCACTATGTCTGGGTTACATAACCGCTTGACTCAGCTGGGAGTTAATCTCCCGGATGATGCGGTCATTGACAGAATCCTCCAGTCGCTTCCACCGAGCTACAAGAGCTTTGTGATGAACTTCAATATGCAGGGAATGGAAAAGACCATTCCTGAGGTATTTGCAATGCTGAAATCAGCAGAGGTAGAAGTCAAGAAGGAACATCAAGTGTTGATGGTCAATAAAACCACTAAGTTCAAGAAGGGCAAGGGTAAACAGAACTTCAAGAAGGACGGCAAGGGAGTTGCCGTGCCCGGCAAGCAAGCTGCCGGGAAGAAGCCAAAGAATGGACCCAAGCCCGAGACTGAGTGCTTTTATTGCAAGGGAAGTGGTCACTGGAAGCGGAACTGCCCCAAATACTTAGCGGACAAGAAGGCCGGCAAAACAAAAGGTATATATGATATACATGTAATTGATGTGTACCTTACTAGTACCCGTAGTAGCTCCTGGGTATTTGATACCGGTGCAGTTGCTCACATTTGTAACTCAAAACAGGGGCTGCGGAATAAGCGGAGACTGGCAAAGGACGAGGTGACAATGCGCGTCGGGAATGGTTCCAAGGTCGATGTGATCGCCGTCAGCACGCTGCCTCTACATTTACCTACGGGATTAGTTTTAAACCTCAATAATTGTTATTTAGTGCCAGCTTTGAGCATGAACATTGTATCGGGATCTCGTTTAATTCGAGATGGCTACTCATTTAAATCTGAGAATAATGGTTGTTCCATTTATATGAGAGATATGTTTTATGGTCATGCTCCTATGGTGAATGGTTTATTCTTAATGAATCTCGAGCGTAATGCTACACATATTCATAGTGTGAGTACCAAAAGATGTAAAGTTGATAATGATAGTCCCACATACTTGTGGCACTGCCGCCTTGGTCACATAGGTGTCAAACGCATGAAGAAGCTCCATACAGATGGACTTTTAGAGTCTCTTGATTACGAATCATTTGACACGTGCGAACCATGCCTCATGGGTAAGATGACCAAGACTCCGTTCTCAGGAACAATGGAGTGAGCAACAAACTTATTGGAAATCATACATACTGATGTGTGCGGTCCAATGAGTGTTGAGGCTCGCGGTGGCTATCGTTATGTTCTCACCCTCACTGATGATTTGAGTAGATATGGGTATATCTACCTAATGAAACACAAGTCTGAAACCTTTGAAAAGTTCAAGGAATTTCAGAGTGAGGTTGAGAATCAACGTGACAGGAAAATCAAGTTTCTACGATCAGATCGTGGAGGAGAATACTTGAGTCACGAATTTGGCATACACTTAAGAAAATGTGGAATAGTTTCACAACTCACACCGCCTGGAACACCTCAGCGTAAGGGTGTGTCCGAACGTCGTAATCGCACTCTATTAGATATGGTGCGATCAATGATGTCTCTTACCGATTTACCGCTATCTTTTTGGGGCTATGCTTTAGAGACTGCCGCATTCACTTTAAATAGGGCTCCGTCTAAATCCGTTGAGACGACACCGTTTGAATTATGGTTTGGTAAGAAACCTAAGTTGTCGTTTCTAAAAGTTTGGGGATGCGATGCTTATGTCAAGAAACTTCAACCTGAAAAGCTCGAACCCAAGTCGGAAAAATGCGTCTTCATAGGATACCCTAAAGAAACTGTTGGGTATACCTTCTACCTCAGATCCGAAGGCAAGATCTTTGTTGCCAAGAATGGATTCTTTCTAAGTAAGTGGGAGGAAAGTAGAACTTGATGAAGTGTTACCTCTTGAACCGGAAAATGGCACAACTCAAGAAAATGTTCCTGAGGTGCCTGCACCTACTAGAGAGGAGGTTAATGATGATGATCAAGATACTTCTGATCAAGCTCCTACTGAAATTCGAAGGTCCACAAGGACACGTTTTGCACTAGAGTGGTACGGCAACCCTGTCTTGGAAATCATGTTGTTAGACAACAGTGAGCCTTCGAACTATGAAGAAGCGATGGCGGGCCCGGATTTCGACAAATGGCTAGAAGCCATGAAATCTGAGATAGGATCCATGTATGAAAACGAAGTATGGACTTTGACTGACTTGCCCGTTGAACGGCGAGCCATAGAAAATAAGTGGATCTTTAAGAGGAAGACAGACGCGGATGGTAATGTGACCATCTATAAAGCTCGGCTTGTCGCTAAGGGTTATCGACAAGTTCAAGGGGTTGACTACGATGAGACTTTCTCACCGGTAGCGAAGCTGAAGTCCGTCCGAATCATGTTAGCAATTGCCGCATTCTACGATTATGAAATATGGCAAATGAACGTCAAAACGACATTCCTTAATGGTTTCCTTAAGGAAGAATTGTATATGATGCAGCCGGAAGGTTTTGTCAATCCTAAGAATGCTGACAAGGTGTGCAAGCTCCAACGCTCGATTTATGGGCTGGTGCAAGCATCTCGGAGTTGGAACATTCGCTTTGATGAGATGATCAAAGCGTTTGGGTTTACGCAGACTTATGGAGAAGCCTACGTTTACAAGAAAGTGAGTGGGAGCTCTGTAGCATTTCTCATACTATATGTAGATGACATACTTTTGATGGGAAATGATATAGAACTCTTGGACAACATCAAGGCCTATTTGAATAAGAGTTTTTCAATGAAGGACCTTGGAGAAGCTGCTTATATATTAGGCATCAAGATCTATAGAGATAGATCAAGACGCCTCATAGGTATTTCACAAAGCACATACCTTGATAAGATATTGAAGAAGTTCAATATGGATCTATCTAAGAAGGGGTTCTTGCCTGTGTTACAAGGTGTGAAATTGAGCTCAGCTCAATGTTCGACCACGGCAGAAGATATAGAAGAGATGAGTGTCATCCCCTATGCCTCAGCCATAGGTTCTATTATGTATGCCATGCTGTGTACCAGACCTGATGTAAACCTTGCCGTAAGTTTGGTAGGAAGGTACCAAAGTAATCCCGGCAAGGAACACTGGACAACGGTCAAGAATATCCTGAAGTACCTGAAAAGGACAAAGGAAATGTTTCTTGTTTATGGAGGTGACGAAGAGCTCGTCGTAAAAGGTTACGTCGACGCTAGCTTCGACACAGATCTGGATGACTCTAAGTCACAAACCGGATACGTGTATATTTTGAATGGTGGGGCAGTAAGCTGGTGCAGTTGCAAGCAGAGCGTCGTGGCGGGATCTACATGTGAAGCGGAGTACATGGCAGCCTCGGAGGCAGCACATGAAGCAATATGGGTGAAGGAGTTCATCACCGACCTAGGAGTCATACCCAATGCGTCGGGGCCGATCAAGCTCTTCTGTGACAACACTGGAGCTATTGCTCTCACAAAGGAGCCCAAGTTTCACAAGAAGACAAGGCACATCAAGCGTCGCTTCAACTCCATTCGTGAAAATGTTCAAGATGGAGACATAGAGATTTGTAAAGTACATACGGACCTGAATGTAGCGGATCCGTTGACTAAACCTCTCCCTAGAGCGAAACATGATCAACACCAGAATTCCATGGGTGTCCGATTCATCACAGTGTAACTAGATTATTGACTCTAGTGCAAGTGGGAGACTGTTGGAAATATGCCCTAGAGGCAATAATAAAAGCATTATTATTATATTTCCTTGTTCATGATAATTGTCTTTATTCATGCTATAATTGTATTATCCGGAAATCGTAATACATGTGTGAATAATAGACACCAACATGTCCCTAGTAAGCCTCTAGTTGACTAGCTCGTTGATCAACAGATAGTCATGGTTTCCTGACTATGGACATTGGATGTCATTGATGACGAGATCACATCATTAGGAGAATGATGTGATGGACAAGACCCAATCCTAAGCATAGCACAAGATCATATAGTTCGTTTGCTAGAGTTTTCCAATGTCAAAGTATCTTTTCCTTAGACCATGAGATCGTGTAACTCCCGGATACCGTAGGAGTGCTTTGGGTGTGCCAAACGTCACAACGTAACTGGGTGACTATAAAGGTATACTACGGGTATCTCTGAAAGTGTCTGTTGGGTTGACATGGATCAAGACTGGGATTTGTCACTCCGTATGACGGAGAGGTATCACTGGGCCCACTCGGTAATGCATCATCATAATGAGCTCAAAGTGACCAAGTGTTTGGTCACGGGATCATGCATTACGGTACGAGTAAAGGGACTTGTCGGTAACGAGATTGAACGAGGTATTGGGATACCGACGATCGAATCTCGGGCAAGTAACATACCGATTGACAAAGGGAATTGTATACGGGGTTGCTTGAATCCTCGACATCGTGGTTCATCCGATGAGATCATCGCGGAGCATGTGGGAGCCAACATGGGTATCCAGATCCCGCTGTTGGTTATTGACTGGAGAGCGATCTCGGTCATGTCTACATGTCTCCCGAACCCGTAGGGTCTACACACTTAAGGTTCGGTGACGCTAGGGTTGTGAAGATATGTATATGCAGTAACCCGAATGTTGTTCGGAGTCCCGGATGAGATCCCGGACATCACGAGGAGTTCCGGAATGGTCCGGAGGTAAAGAATTATATATAGGAAGTGCTGTTTCGGCCATCGGGACAAGTTTCGGGGTCACCGGTATTGTACCGGGACCACCGGAAGGATCCCGGGGGTCCATCGGGTGAGGCCACCTATCCCGGGGGGCCCCATGGGCTGATGTGGGAGGGAACCCAGCCCAAAGTGGGCTGGGGCGCCACTCCCCTAGGGCCCATGCGGCTAGGGTTGAGGGGAAACCCTAAAGGGGGCGCCCCCTTGCTTGGGGGGCAAGCCCCCCACCCTTGGCCGCCGCCCCCCCTAGGAGATTCCATCTCCTAGGGCCGCCGCCCCCCTAGCACCCCTATATATAGTGGGGGAGAGGAGGGACTTCAAACACCAGCCCCTGGCGCCTCCCTCTCTCCCCGTTACGTCTCTCTCTCGTAGTACAGGCGAAGCCCTGCTACTGTGACGCCCTGCATCCACCACCACGCCGTCGTGCTGCTGGATCTTCATCAACCTCTCCTTCCCCTTGCTAGATCAAGAAGGAGGAGACGTCTCCCATCCCGTACGTGTGTTGAACGCGGAGGTACCGTCCGTTCGGCGCTTGATCATCGGTGATTTGGATCACGTCGTGTTCGACTACATCATCCCCGTTCTTTGAACACTTCCGCTCGCGATCGACAAGGTACGTAGATGCATCCGATGACTCGTTGCTAGATGAACTCCTAGATGGATCTTGGTGAAACGAGTAGGAAAATTTTTGTTTTCTGCAACGTTCCCCAACAGTTAATAGATCATCAACCCAGTTGCAGAAGCGTGTTGGGAAGCCCCGGTGTCGAAGAATTTTAAGTAAGGAGGTCCAGGAGATTGAGTCGAAGGCCTTTCCGAAATCAAGTTTAAGCACCATGGTGGCAGATTTGCGTTTGTGGCAGCAGTTCAAGAGTCCGCTGCGTATATGAAATTTTTGGCGATACATCGTCCAGTAATAAAGCCCGTTTGGTTACCGTGAACAAGCATGGGGATGTAAGTTTTGAGCCGGTTGGTGAGAAGTTTAGAAATCCCTTTGGCAGGGCAGTTTTGCAGGGAAATAGGTCTGAAAGCGCCGGCATCGTCGGCACCCTCTTTCTTGGGTAGCAAGATGACCACCGAGCGGTTGAAACGCTTGGTTTGGGAGGAGGAGTTGGCAAATTCGTGGAAAAAGGGGATGATCTGGTGTTTAATGTTTGGCCAGAAGGAATGGTAAAAGCTAGGGCCGAAACCGTCCGGCCCAGGTCTTGCATTGGGGTTCATGTGCAAGAAAGCAATCTTGATCTCATCGTCAGAGAAGGGGGCGTCAAGATGCCTCAGTTGTGGGATTTGGGTGGGGTAGATATCGTGTAAATTGAAATTCCACTGAGTAACAACCGGAGTGCCTAGAAGCTCTTGGTAATAGTCTTTTAGGATTTTGGCCTTGTGGTCATGGGAGAAAAAGTCGCATCCAAGGTGCCGCAAGACGGGGATTTGGTTTTTGCGGAAGCGTTGAGAGGCTGAGACGTGGAAGAATTTACTATTTTCGTCACCGTAGATGGCACGTTTTATTTTAGAGCGTTGTCGAAGAGCAAGCATACGATCGCGGGTGGCTCTTAGGAGCGTGCTCTTAATAACTATTCGTAACTGAATTTCTGAAGGGGTTAGGGACCGTGATTCTTCTTTCAAGTCGAGCAGCGTAATGACTCGTTTGCAGCGCAGTTCTCTGGTATGGGCAGGCAACAATGATTTGGACCATTGCTTAAGGCGGGAACGGCAGGTTCGAAGGGTGTGGGCCAAATGGGCCGAGGGGGATGAGTGGGCCGAGGCGGGTTGCTGGCAGATTTGGGCGATCAGGCGCTTGCATGCGGGGTTGTAGGCCCAGCATCGTTCGAATCAAAAAGGGTGGGAGCGAGGCACGGCCGTAGAAACGGAGATGATTAGTGGAACATGGTCAGAGATGGCGCGAGTGAGCGAGGTTAAGGAGGTGTTGGGGAAAGCATGATTCCAAGCTAAATTAAAGAAGGCGCGGTCGAGCCTTTCGAGGGGCAGTTCTAGAAGAGCTAGTTCATCTATCGTGTCATTGAAGAGGCGGGATTCTCGTTGGTGAAAGTTGTCGTTGTTTTTCTCGTGGGGGAAGCGGATTAGATTGAAATCGCCTATAACTAGCCACGGGGTGTTTTCAGGGGGGGGGCTATGGCTTTGAGCTCAGCAAGGAAGTTTGGTTTTTCCGATCTGTTGGTCGGGCCGTAAACGTTGGTAATGCAAACGGGTGATGGGAGGGCGAGTGAGGTGAAGGTGGTGGTTGAGCAGAAACCATGGTTCGAGTGGTTTGTGATGGTAAGGGAGCTGGTGTTGGCGGCCAAGAGCAAACCTCCCGCGGAGCCCGTAGCAGGTAAAGTGGCAAAGAAATCGAGGGAGGTTGGCAGGAAGGACCTAATTTTTGAAATAGAGGGCATTGCAAGTTTAGTTTCCTGGAGAAACAACATATGCGGTTTGGTAGAGAGGAGTTCAGATAAAACATCATTGCATTTGTCCGCATCACCCAGGCCCCTAACGTTCCAGGAGCAGAGATACATAGTCGTTGCAGGCATATCAAAAACTAACACAGACACCCGGAATCACTAAACTGACAGACACGCTTACAGACACAGAGGTAGCAAACATAGAAGAACAGCAGCGCTGGCGAGCCGATAAACTAGGACTAGACAAACATGGAGCAGCTACCAGGGAGATGGTAATCATGGGATCACTTGTCGGAACCACCAACAGACTTGGCAACGAGGTCGATCTCGTCCACAGAGGAGCCACATTCCTTGGCCACGGCAGCATGTGCCAGAGGCGAGCCGGGCTCAGAGTCATCAGTACCGAGGCGAGCAGAGCGAAGGGCCTTGTCGAAGTCTTGGGCAGCAGAAGCCATTGCCAGGCGCTTGGCCTTGGCCCTTGAAGCCTTGTCGGCCATGGTCTCCTTGGCGTATGGCTCAGCCATGGCGAGACAAGCACTGCGCCGGACATGCAGTACGTCCTTGGCGCGCTTGTCCTTGCCACGCCTCTTCTTGGCCACCGCTTCATGAACCGCAGGAGCGGGCTCGGGGAGGAGAGGCACGGTGACATTCTCCGGCGCCGGAGCCGGAGAGGAGACGGCACGGGTGCGACGCGAGTAGGTGCACAGCGTGGGCGGCGCAGAAAGCGCTCCAGGAGGAGGAGAAGCAATCGGGGGAGAGGCCAACTGCGGAGCGTGCTGCTCGGCGAGGGCCTCAAAAGCGTCGGTGATGGAGGCGAAAGGCGCAGAGGACACCGGAAGGGGTGGGGGGTGGGGAGCGGAGAGTGGCTCGGCGTTCAGGGCACGCTCCGAAGGCGTTGCCACAGGAGCGGTAGGGGAGGCGGCATGCAGGTGATGCTGGATGGAGTTTAGGAGCACAGGTGGGGCGATGCCAACACGGGCCGGTGGGATATCATCATCAGAGGAGGAGACCGCGATCTCGAGGAACTGTTCCGCGGCAAGGGCAGCGTTTCTGGAGGGAGAGGAGGGAGGCCCCTACGGGAACTCGGGAGACACGACCAGCGGCCCAAAGGCTGCCATGGCAGCCTCAGCACGCTCAAAGCCATGAGCGCGATCCTAGCCATCAGAGCCATAGCCGGAGGCATCATCAGAAGCAGAGCCATCATCGGATGAGAATGGAGAGGGATCGTTTGGCCCTAGGCGAGAGACTTTGCCATGCTCCAGCAGCTGGACTACGAGGACATCAAGGTTAGGGAGCTGCACCGTGACGCCGTCTGGCAGACGGGTGCCCTTGAACAGTGCGATGTGGGCACGGATGGAGGTGCGATCATCGGAGAGGATGTAGTACTGGTCAATGGAGTATATCTCTCCCAGAAATTTGATAATGAAGTGCACTCCGGATGGATGCTATAGCTCCAGAGGGAAGCCGATGGCCTCAATCTTAGTGATATCGTCCTCGAAGAGAGCAGTGGAGCGACCATGGTTTTCAGCAGGCTCGAAGGAGATGGAGTTGCCATCGATGTGCATGGGGCCTCGGGCGAGAACAGCGTGGCGGACAGAGGCATTAGGGAAGGCGACGAGGCCCGCACCACGGAAAGAAGCGGCGACGCGGAAGGTGGGCTTGCCGCCAAGCTGACGAAGGGCACGTCAGATGTCCGGGAAGGGGTTATGCACAGGAGTGCCAAAGTGAACGAAGGCGTAGCGGGCAATGTCATCATGGACAAGCTGTGGTGGGACTATGATTAGGGGTTGAGATGGTGGCTGTGGGATGGGAGCGAAGGTGGGGGGCCCCTGTGGAAACAAGGCTGCGGAGAGCGGGCGGAGCGAGAGGTAGGGGTAGGCATAGGCGGAGGGAAGGAGTGGCGAGCGGTCGTGGCTGCCGCAGCGTCGTCGAGGTCATGGATAGCCTTGAGGAGGTGGAGCCTGAGCTTGACGGCGATGGCGTCGACGGGGTTGGAGAGTTCCGGCAGGGGAGAGTTGAGGTCGAGCGCAGCTTCAGGGTAGAGGAGGTCAGCCTCGCGGGTGGCGGCACCGAAACGGTGCGTTAGCGAGGAGGAGGAACCACTGGAGGTAACCGGCACCAGGAAGGAGCCGAGCCGCCCCGACGACTGGAGCGCGGCGTCAGGGAAGGCGGGCGCGGCGTTGCTCATGGCGTCCATGCAGCTGGGAGGAGCAAAGGCTAGGTTAAGATTGGGAGCAGGAGGAGGAGGAAGGGGAGGAAAAGAAGCTATGAGACGGGTAGCTTCGCACGTATAACTGCGGTGGCCGGATGTCCGGCAGCGCGAGCAGCGGATTGGGTCTCAATAGTCGAAGACCAAGTGGTCCACGCCAGGCAGCGGAAGCACCGACGTCATTTCTTCTTCTTCACGATTGTGGAGTAGTGATGGTGGAGAGGAGGTGGGTGTGGGTAAGGAAGGGGATGCTGGGCGGCGGGTATATAAGGCCGAGGAGAGGGTGGGGTGAGAAGGGCGTCTCTGTAGGAGCGCGGCAAGGGGTATCTGGCCGAGGCTGGGCACGACGCATGCCAGAGGGCGAGGGAATCTACTGTGCTTTGGGAAGCGATGGGAGGAGGCAAGTCATGGCAGACGGGGCTCGGATTATACTGGAACGGGGCGGAGAGGACGCGATAATCGCATGCGTGCATGACCAAGTCCTGGTCCGTGCAGGTGATGTGAGAGGAGGGCTTGCGCGGGTCACGAGGGGGCCGGGGCCCATTGGCAGTGGCGTGGGGAGCGCGGGTGGGCGAAGAGCCGTTGGGATGCACGGAAAATTGCCCGGCGGGGCCAGCAGCTGGGCTCCACTCGTCATCGTCATTGGTTGAGAGGGCAAAGGAAGCATGGGTGGGGTTAGGAAATGGGGCGAGAGTTGGGGCCGATGGGGGGCGGTGAGCAGTAGCGGGTGGCCCCAGCGGTCAGGGACTGTGGGTGGTGGTGGAGTAGGTGCGCGTCGTTCCGGGGGTGTCTCATAGTCTGCAGTGGGGGTAGGGGATCGGGGAACGGGCTGGTTAGGATTAGCATTTTTGTTCTTGGGTTGAGCCGTGGGGATTGACAGGTGAGACTGGGCGGGTGCTGGCGTAGATATGGAGGAGATACGGAGCAGGATGGGCGGATATGTTGCCGCTGCCGGAGGGATGTCACAAGCAAGATTCGAAAAGGTGTCAGCTGTTTGGGGCGGGTTGTTGACGGGGCTTGTCGAGACATGTGCATGCGGGGGAGGTTGGACTGCGTGGTCAACTACGTCGCGGGTAGCGGTCTCGGGTCTCAGGGGAGTGGTGTGGTGATTCGACGGGGCTGGAGATGGAGCCAGGGGAGGGTATATTAAAATTAATACATGCACCTAATCAACGTCGACCTAAACCAAATAAACCTAACACAAAATAGTTCCATTAAAAGTTACAGTATAGGCATGACTACATAGTCTAAATAAACTTAACCCTAGACAAAAAGGCAACAAAGCTGAAAATAAGTATCATCAAACCATTGCAGGTGCAAGTGACCTGCAGTTAATGACTTCAGTGGTTTTTTCGTAACCAAAACACATACATATTTACTAACTTTGTACCTAAATAAGCATTTTGTTGTATGGAGGGAAAACTTTTAATTTTGAGGTGTCATACATATTTACAGGATTGGCCCTCGACCAAGTTGCTTCTGCTTCCAACCCTAAGCAGGAGCCCACCACCACCATGCTAGATACTAAAAAAACCGACCACCACTCCTCGGTTTTCACTCGTCGCTCCCCCCAAATCTCCACCGGCGACGAAGAGGCTAGGGCGGACTGGTTTTCCTTCATCTGATGTGGTTGCGAACAGAGCCCATATCAATGATACGTCTCCAATGTATCTATAATTTTTGCTTGTTGCATGCTTTTATATTATTAATCTTGGATGTTTTATAATCATTTTATAGTCATTTTATATTATTTTTTGGTACTACCTATTGACATAGTGCCAAGTGCCAGTTGCTGTTTTCTGCATTTTTTTTACATCGCAGGAAATCAATACCAAACGGAGTCCAAACGCAGCGAATCTTTTTGGAGATTTTTTTTGGACCAAAAGACAACCAATAGGCCGAAGAAGCACCTAGGGGGGGTGTTCCGAGGATAGCACAACACACCAGGGCGCGCCAGGAGGCCCAGGCGCGTCCTGGTGGGTTGTGCCCACCTTGGTGCCTCCTGAACCGCCTCTTTTCTCTATAAATACCCTAAAATTCCAGAAACCCTAGGGGAGTCGACGAAAATCAATTCCAGCCGCTGCAGAGTCCAGAACCACCAGATCCAATCTAGACACCATCACAGAGGGGTTCACCACTTCCATTTGTGCCTCTCCGATGATGCATGAGTAGTTCTTTGTAGACCTTCGGGTCCGTAGTTAGTAGCTAGATGGCTTCCTCTCACTCGTTTGATTCTCAATACAATGGTCTCCTGGAGATCCATATGATGCAACTCTTTTTGCGGTGTGTTTGTTGGGATCGGGTCAACTTTGAGTTTATGATCAGATCTATGTTTTTATCCATGAAAGTTATTTGAATCTTCTTTGATCTCTTATATGCATGATTGCTTATAGCCTCATATTTCTTCTTCAATATTTGGGTTTTGTTTGGCCAACTTGATCTATTTATCTTGCAATGGGAAGAGGTGCTTTGTCGTGGGTTCGATCTTACGGTGCTTGATCCCAGTGACAGAAGGGGAACCGACACGTATGTATCGTTGCTACTAAGGATAAAACGATGGGGTCTATCTCTACATAGATAGATCTTGTCTACATCATGTCATCATTCTTATTGCATTACTCCGTTTCCCCATGAACTTAATACAATAGATGCATGCTGGATAGCGGTCGATGTGTGGAGTAATAGTAGTAGATGCAGGCAGGAGTCGGTCTACTAATCTTGGACGTGATGCCTATATAATGATCATTGCCTGGATATCATCATGATTATTTGAAGTTCTATCAATTGCCCAACAGTAATTTGTTTACCCACCGTTTGCTATTTTTTCTCGAGAGAAGCCACTAGTAAAACCTACGGGCCTCGGGTCTCTTCTTTAATATATTTGCCTTCATGATCTATTTTATTTGCCTTTTATTTCCAGATCTAATAAACAAAAAATACAAAAATACCTTACTGCAATTTATTCTTATTTATTTTATTTGGCGTTCGATCTATCAATCTACTACAATTTATTCAGGTCCGTTTTGCCAATTTCTAGCACCGTCACCCGAAAGGGATTGACAACACCTTTAATACATCGGGATGCGAGTAGTTGTTATTTGTGTGCAGGCGCCACTTGCATGTTGTTGCTTGGTTCTCCTACTGGTTCGATAACCTTGATCTCATCACTGAGGGAAATACCTATCGCTGCTATGCTGCATCATCCATTCCTCTTTGGGGAAATACCGATGTAGCTTCAAGCCGCATCAAAAGGAATTTCTGTCGCCGTTGCTGGGGAGAATCTTCAACATATACCAGGTTCCTAATCACAAATCTCATCTCCTCACAATTTACATTATTTGCCATTTGCCTCTCGTTTTCCTCTCCCCCACTTCACAAAAATTTGCCATTTTATTCGCTCCTCTTTTTCGTTTGCCATTTTCTTGCCGGATGTGTTTTTGAGTGCAATCCTGTTGCATAGTCATCATGACTCAAGAGAACACCAAGTTGTGTGATTTCTCAAATACCAACAACAATGATTTTATTGGCACTCCGATTGCTTCTGCCGCCACTAGTGCGGAGTCTTCTGATATTAATACTGTTTTGCTGAATCTTGTTATGAAAGATCAATTTTCCGGTACTCCTAATGAGGATGCCGCGTCCCATCTTAATACCTTCGTGGAATTATGCGATATGCAAAAGAAGAAAGATGTGGACAATTATGTTGTGAAGATGAAATTATTTCCGTTTTCTTTGTGTGATTCCGCAAAAAATTGGTTTTCTTCTTTGCCTCGCAATAGTATCGATTCTTGGTATAAGTGCGAAGATGCTTTTATCACTAAGTACTTTCCGCCCGCAAAACTTATTTCCCTTAGAACCCAGATTGTGAATTTCAAGCAACTTGAATATTAGCATATTGCACAATCTTGGAAAAGGATGAAAATGATGCTAAGGAATTGCCCAACTCATGGGTTAAATCTTTGGATGATCATACAAAAAATTTATGTGGGTTTGAATTTTGTTTCTTGTAATCTTTTAGGTTCCACCGCGGGTGGTACTTTTATGGAAATTACTTTGGATGAAGCCACCAAATTGCTTGATAATATTATGGCACATTATTCGCAATGGAATACCGAAAGAGCTCCTACTAGTAAAAAAGTTAATTCAGTTGAAGAAATTTCTTCTTTGAGTGAAAAAGTTAATGCTATTATGAAATTGGTTGCTAGTAAAAGTGCTCCTATTGATTTCATTGATATGCCTTTGTCTACTTTGATTGAGCAAACTAGTGATGTCGTAAATGTGAATTTTATCTCTCGAAATAATTTCAACAACAATGCTTATAGAGGTAATTTTAATCCTAGGCCTTTTCCTAGTATTTCCTCTAATAAGTATGGTAATTCCTATGAAAATCCTTCTTATAATAATAATAGGAACACCTCTAATCTTGAGAATAATATTAAAGAATTTATCGGCACACAAAAGGTTTTCAACACTACAATAGAAGAAAAGTTGAATAAGATTGATGATTTGTCTAGAAGCATTGATAGAATTGCTCATGATGTAGAAAATCTCAAGATGAAAATTTTTGTGCCTAAGGTTGAGGGAACAATTAAAGCTCTTTCTATTTCTATGGATGAAAGTAAGAAAAGAACCGCTATGCTTAGAGCTAAAAGAGAATTTTTAGAAAAAACGTTTTCTAGTGATTGCTTTCATAAAAATGCTGAAGATCTTAAAATGATTGGTGTTTCTTCTATTGATTCCTTGTTTAGTAAAATTAAGATTTATGAACAAGGGACTGGAGAAGAGTCAAGTTTTGTTTGAAGGCGCCCCGATAATTCGGAGGGTGAAAATCTTGTTGAGAAAATTGATAAAAGTGGGTTTGAAGAGGTCAAAACATTAACTAGTGATGTGCCCACTCTTTTGAATTACAAAGACTTTAATTATGATAGTTGCTCTTTGATTGATTGTATTTCTTTGTTGCGATGCATGAAAAATTCACCCCATGCTTATGAACAAAATAAAGCTTTCACTAAACATATTGTTGATGCTACGATGAAAGCTTTAGAAAGAAAAGTTGGAACTAGAAGTTTCAATTCCTAGAAAATTACATGATGAATGTGAACCTACTATCAAAGTCAAGATTAAAAATTATGAGTGCTTTGCTTTGTGTGACTTGGGTGCTAGTGTTTCTACAATTCCAAAATCTTTATGTGATGTGCTTGGTCTTACCGATATTGAATCATGTTCTTTGAATTTGCACTTGGCGGATTCTACTATTAAAAAGCCTATGTGAAGAATTAATGATGTTCTTATTCTTGCAAATAGGAATTATGCGCCCATAGATTTGATTGTTCTTGATATTGATTGCAATCCATCTTGTCCAATTATTCTTGGTAGACCGTTTTTACGCACTATCGGTGCCGCGATTGATATGAAAGAAAGCAATATTAAGTTCCAAATTCCTGTGAGGAAGGGTATGGAATACTTCCCTAAAACAAGCATTAGGCCATCATATAAATAAATCATGAGGGCATCTTATGGATCTCGAAACAAAGATGACAAAACTTAGATCCTTGCTTTATGCCTAGCTAAGGGCGTTAAACTATAGCGCTTGTTGGGAGGCAACCCAATGAATAAAATTTATTTTTGCTTTTTCCTTTCTATTCTTGAGTTTTTGCCCAATTATGCTACAATTATGATTGTGTTTTTTGTGTTTTAATTAGTGTTTGTGCCAAGTAAAGCCTTTAGGATCTTCTTGGGAGATAGTTGTTTGATCTTGCTGAAAAACAGAAACTTGTATGCTCACGAAAACAATTCTCATTAGTATAGAAATTTCTAAGGATTTCCTAATTTCTTAAGATTTTTGAAGTTTCATAAGTATTCAAAATTTTCAGATTGCTACAGACTATTGTGTTTTTGACAGATTCTGTTTTCTTTGTGTTGTGTGCTTGTTTTGATGGCTCTATGATTTTATTTGATGAGTTTTTGCCATAAAAAAGTTGGAATACAGTAGATATAATGCAAGAAAAGAATATGAATTGGTTTTATACAGTACTTATAGTAGTGATTTGCTTTCTTATACTAACGGATCTCACAAAGATTTTGTTGGTGTTTTGTGTGATTGAAGTTTTAAAGTTTTGGGTTATCTTACGATGGATGAAGCAATAAGGAGTAAGAAGAGCCTAAGCTTGGAGATGCCCCAGAATACCAAGATATTATCCAAAAGAGAGCAAGCAACTAAGCTTGGGGATGCCCCGAGTGGCATCCCCTATTTCTTCTAACGACCATCGGTATTTTACTCGAAGCTATATTTTTATTCGTCACATACTATGTGTTTTGCTTGGAGCGTCTTGTATGATAAGAGTATTTGCTTGTTTTATTCTGTGTTCTAAGTCTTGATTCCTTGATGGACACACCTATTTGAGAGAGCCAAAATTATGTCATGACTTGATAGAATTGCTCTCTATGCTTCACTTAAATTTTTATGAGCTATGGATTTGCTCTAGTGCTTCACTTATATCTTTTTTAGCATGCTGTGATTTAGTATTTTCGTAGAAATGCTCTCTTGCTTCACTTAGATTTATTTGAGAGTTAGTAAAATTATCAAAAAATTCTTTCTTCCTTCACTTAAATTAATTTGAGAGAAAGAAATTTTATGCTCACGATCTTCAGTTATATTTGTTTGAGCTTATCAAAAGCAACATATGAAAATTAGTTCCAAAGTGATAGATATCCAAGAAGGATATAATAAATACTTTCATGAAGATCATTGGACAAAATAAACTTGATTATTAGTAATAGTTTTGAGATATGATGATGTGATATGTGAGTCATCTTGATGAGTAATTATGCTTTAGTAAGAATATTGGTGTTAAGGTTTGTGATTCCCTATGCAAGAACGAAAGTCAATAATTATGTAATGAAATTATATCCTACTTGTGGTTCATTATTCGGTGTTAATTATGATTAATGCTCGCTTATGAGATTATTCGTTTCTTGGTTGGTCGCTTCTCAATCTTTTGCTGGCCTTCATTTTGCACTCAGTATGATCACTACTTGTGCATCCAAAAACCTTTAAAACAGTTTTGTCATATGAGTCCAATATACCTACTTATATGTGGTATTCTTTTGCCACTAAAAGCAAATTTTTATGTGCCATCTCTAATATTCAAAATAAATTTCTCCTTTGTGTGCTCGTACCGATAACAAGGCAGTGAGGGGTGGCTAATATTTTCCATGCTAGATGTGTTATTATCACGATGAGCGCTTATTCACTTGTCACTGCACGAGAGTAAGGCAAAGGTATTAGGGATGCCCAGTCCCGAAATGAAAAATGAATTTACTTTATGTTGTCAAATAATAAATTCCTTGGAAAGTGTTGGTATGGAAGGCACCCGTGGATACCGTTATCCATGGAAAGTGAAAGTATGGTGGAAAAAGGAATAAACTTTAATTTCTGTTTGGGACCGCCTATGATATCTACCATGGAAAGTGTTGGGAACTCTAAGTCGTTTTCGTTGGTGGGAAAAGTATGCCACTCAAAATGTTTTTATCTCTCAATTTTTGGTTTGATCTTTGGCACCTCTAAAAATTCCTACTTCCCTCCGCGAAGGGCCTTTCTTTTACTTTATGCAATTTTTATTTTGAATTTGAATCTCCATCTTCTCTTATAAAGCACCCAACTAGGAGGCACCATGATCGTACTTGAGCATTGGGTGTAGTTAATATGCGAGTGGGTTTCATGAATGGATCAATGATTGAGCATAGTGGGCTTGGGATAGCTTATTTTAGCGTTGATATTTTAAAAGACATGGTTGCTTGTTGGCATGCTTGAATATTTAAATTATCATGTCAAAACTACACTATTGCTTTGAATAATATAAAAGTCCAAATGTCCATGCTACAAAGATAAGAATATGATCTGACATGTTAGGCAACATTCCACATCAAAAATTCTGTTTTTATCATTTACCTACTCGAGGACAAGCAGGAATTGAGCTTGGGGATGCTGATACGTTGATATGTCTCCATCGTATCTACTTTTCCAAACACTTTTGCCCTTGTTTTGGAATCTAACTTGCATGATTTGAATGGAACTAACCCGGACTGACGCGGTTTTCAGCAGAACTGCCATGGTGTTATTTTTGTGTAGAAATAGAAGTTCTCGGAATGACCTGAAACTTCACGGAGAATATTGTTGGAATTTATAAAAAATACTGGTGAAAGAATCACGACCAGGGGGCCCACACCCTGTCCACGAGGGTGGGGGCGTGCCTGCGCCCTGTCTCGTGGGCCCCCTTGAGGCTCCATCGACCTCAACTCCAACTCTATATATTCACGTTCGGGGAGAAAAAAATAAGAGAGAAGGATTGATTGCGCTTGACGATACGGAGCCGCCGCCAAGCCCTAATCTCTCTCAGGAGGGCTGATCTGGAGTCCGTTCGGGGCTCCGGAGAGGGGAATCCGTCACTGTCGTCATCATCAACCATCCTCCATCACCAGTTTCATGATGCTCACCGCCGTGCGTGAGTAGTTCCATCATAGGCTTGCTGGATGGTGATGGGTTGGATGAGATTTATCATGTAATCGAGTTAGTTTTGTTAGGGTTTGATCCCTAGTATCCATTATGTTCTGAGATTGGTGTTGCTTTGACTTTGCTATGCTTAATGCTTGTCACTAGGGCCCGAGTGCCATGATTTCAGATCTGAACCTATTATGATTTCATGAATATATGTGAGTTCTTTATCCTATTATGCAAGTCAATAGTCACCTACTATGTGTTATGATCCGGTAACCCCGAAGTGACAATAATCGGGACCACTCCCGGTGATGACCATAGTTTGAGGAGTTCATGTATTCACTAAGTGTTAATGCTATTGTTCGGTACCCTATTAAAAGGAGGCCTTAATATCGCTTAGTTTCCAATAGGACCCTGCTGCCACGGGAGGGTAGGAAAAAAGATGTCATGCAAGTTCTTTTCATAAGCATGTATGACTATGTTCGGAATACATGCCTATATTACATTGATGAACTGGAGCTAGTTCTGTATCACCCTAGGTTATAACTGTTGCATGAGGAATCGCATCGGACATAATTATCCATCACATATCCAATGCCTACGAGCTTTTCAGATATTGATCTTTTCTTAGTTACTTTACTGTTCCCACTGTTACAATTACTACAAAGTTGCTACTATTACTTTTGCCACCGGTACCGTTACTTCCATACTACTTTGCGACTAAATACTTTGCTGCAGATATTAAGTTTTCCAGGTGTGGTTGAATTGACAACTCGACTGCTAATACTTGAGAATATTCTTTGGCTCCCCTTGTGTCGAGTCAATAAATTTGGGTTGAATACTCTACCATCAAAAACTGCTGCGATCCCCTATACTTGTGGCTTATCAAGACTATTTTCTAGCACCACTGCCGGGGAGCATAGCTCTATTCTTTGAGTCACTTGGGATTTATATCTGCTGATCACTATGAGGAACTTGAAAGACGAAAAAGCCAAGATTTATCCCTCAACTACGAGGGGAGGTAAGGAACTGTCATCTAGCTCTGCACTTGATTCTCCTTCTGTTTTGAGTAAACTTGTGACACCTAAACCTGCTTCTGCTAATAATTCTGATATGTCGCATGTTATTGATGATGGCACTTCTGCTATGCATGATGCTTATGATGAAACTACTTCTATGCTTGATACTACTGTGCCACTAGGTGAATTTCTTGATGAACAACTTACTAGGGCTAGAGAGATTGAAATTATTGAAACTGATAATATTGATGAAAGTGATGATGAAGATTCTCCCCCTAGATATGAACTGCATGTTGGGCCTGAGGGTTATGTTATGGATGAAGAAACTGCTAGAGACTGTCTTGCTTGCAATGATAGATATGATCTTAAGAAATTATTAGCTAAGCTGAAAGAAAATCTTTGAATGCTAGAATGAAATATGACCCTGCTTTTGCTACTTCACCTATCTGTATTTCCGATAAGGATTATGATTTCTCTGTCGATCGTGAGATAATTACTTTGGTTGAATCTGATTCTTTCTATGGCTATGAATCTGAAACTGTTGTGGCACATCTTACTAAATTAAATGATATAGACACCCTGTTTACTCATGAGGAAAAACTTCGTTACTACTATATCCTTAAGTTATTTCCGTTCTCATTAAAGGGTGATGCTAAAACTTGGTTTAATTCTATTGATCCTGGTTGTGTGTGTAGTCCCCGGGATATGATTTATTACTTCTCTGCTAAATATTTCCCTGCTCATAAGAAACAAGCTGCCTTAAGGGAAATCTATAATTTTGTGCAAATTTAAGAAGAGAGTCTCCCACAAGCTTGGGGGAGGCTTCTCTGATTACTTAATCCTTTGCGTGATCATCCTCTCAAGAGAAATGAAATACTTGATATCTTTTATAATGGACTAACCGATGCTTCCAGAGACCACCTGGATAGTTGTGCTGGTTGTGTTTTCAGGGGGAGACCTGTTGATCAAGCTGAATTGCTATTGAATAATATGTTGAGTAATGAAAATGATTGGACACTTCCTGAACCAACTCCTAAGCCAACCCCGAAGAAGAGGGGTATTATATTTCTCAGTCCTGAAGATATACAAGAGGCTAAGTAATCTATGAAAGAAAAGGGTATTAAAGCTGAAGATGTTAAGCATTTACCACCTATTGAAGAAATACATGGTCTTGTTAACCCGACACAGGTAGTACAAGTAAATTCTATCTATAGATTTGATGAAGGTGATATCCCTCGTTATAAGTCTGCTAGCCAATGCTTAGATGAGTTTGATAATTTTATCGTTAAACAAGAAAACTTCAATGCTTATGTTGGTAGAAAATTGAAACGTAATGCTTATATGATTAAACACTTGAGTGATTATATGTCTAGAGCTAAAGGTGAACTTAAACTTATTAGTAAACATGCTTCTATGGTTACCACTCAAGTAGAACAAGTGCTTGAAGCTCAGAATGATTTGCTTAATGAATTAAATAATGAGAAAAATGATAATGCTGTTAGAGTTATGACTAGACGGGGTAAAATGACTCAGGAACCTTTGTATCCTGAAGGCCAACCTAAGAGAATTGAGCAAGATTCTCACAAAACTATTGTTGATGCACCTAGTTCTTCTAAGAAGAAGAAAAAGAAAAATGATAGGACTTTGCATGCTTCTAGTGAACCTGTTGTTGACACACCTGAGAATCCAAATGATATTTCTATTTCTGATCTGCGGCGCTTCATCACCGGCCGCCGGCTGGATTTGCAGATCTGCGACGCTTCATCGCCGGCCGCCGGATTTGGCTTTTTTCCGGCCGCCGGTTGCTACCCCAGGCGATGGAGTGGTCGGGGAGCCTCTCCCACAGCCCTGGCAAGGGCGCATCGCCGCATGCAGGTGCGGGTTCGTCTGCCCGCCGCCGCCGAAGGTTTGCGGGCATGGGCTCGTCTGGCCGTCCATCGGGCTCGGTGCTCGCGCAACGTCTTTGTGGCCTGCCGGTGCCGCTCATACAGTGCAATGACTGCACGCGCCAAGTGCTTCGGCTCACTTTGGGCACGCCGAAGCACCCCGGATGGGTGTTCTACAAATGCAAAAACGACGGGGTACGTGCACTTGCGGTAGTCGTTCCATAGCTCATTCTTAAGTTCAAGTACCCTAGCTCACTTCGAGATTGCTCAATCTTTTGTGTAGGACGATGGATGCTCATTTTGGTTTTGGGAAGGCCAATACACTGATTTGTTGATAGAAGGAAACTTAATAGATGTTAGTGCACTCCTTAGTACAATCGAAGGCAATGATGCGGCTGCATGTGCAACTAGAGGGGAAGCAACATCAACTTCTTTGAAACCAAAGATGAAGAAGTAAGAAAGCATAAAAAATGAATGAAACAAGATCAAGAATCCACAGATCAACAATGAGTGCATGGAGAAGATATTGCTTCAACTAGTGGGAGCAGTTATGGAAGTTGGAAATCTTCTGAAATGCATTCTTGTGGTTCTTGTTTTCTTTGATTTTGCTATTCTAGCCAAGATTTGATGATACATTTTGCATCTAATATTGTTGCAAAAGCTAATAAAAGTATTATGGTAGATCAATCTAAGTTTTACGGGCCGGGATGAGCTGCGCCAGATCAGAACCCGCATAAGCCGCCCCGTAAAAAAAATATTCCGCGAATATGCTTTTTTACGGGTCCATTATGCGGGGTCTACATCTGTGCCAGCCCGTGCCGGCCCACAAAAGTTGTTTTACGCGAACTGCAAATGAGTTATGCGGGTCGGAGGGATGCGGGTTCTGCTAGAGTTGCTCGGGCATTCCAGTGCTCGTAAACAAACCAATTGTATAATTGACTACGGCTGGTTGGTAGTTGTACGAACCCGGACATTCAAGTTTATACCTGCACTCTACATATTATTTAGCTAGACCTGCACATGCCCGTTACAAGCCCAGAAATCTCTCTATATATATATTCTCCAAGATACAACATCTCTTGCAATGCATGCAACAATACTACCCTAGCCACCATGGTATAATCTAGATCCTCTTTTGTTCTTCTCCTATGGCATATGGATCCAAGATATATTACCCACGTGAGGTGATCAGTGGCACTCGGAATAGGAGGCATTGGAAAAATTGTAGCTACCTTCACCAGTAGGCCATGTGAAAAATGAAAGCAAAAGACTGGCCGTCTGGCTAAAGGCAGTTGCTAGGGGTGGGAACAAGCCTAGCCGAGCAGACTCATGACTTGGCTCGTCTTGGCTCGTGAAAGCTCACGAAATTGGGATTGGACTCGGCTTGGTCAAAGCTTGAGTTCGATGTGGATTGCACGCGAGCCATAAAACTTTCTGTGCTTGTTTCTTCACAGGTGCGTGAGCTCTCTTCCTGATTCCAACCCCCGCATGCTAGACCACCACCTGCTATCTCCACTCCACCGCCATACCTCACCCCGTCCATCTGCCCTCTGCCAGCCAACATAACATTGTTAACCACTGCCAACCACTCCGTCGTCTGTAGCCCGTCCACTGCTGCTGCCTGCGGTTCTTGCCTTCATCACTGATCTCCTCGTGCTTTTTCTGCATGGTCGGATTGTTGGAACAACTGAACAAGCTGTGGGAGTTAATCACGGTGTGGTATCCGTACCTGGCTTGTCCACGGACCGTATAGGACTCGCATATGGATTAGGACTCCTTGTGCTTTATATATGCTTGTAAACTCAGCCAGATCAACAGAAAGATATCAACGGGTGCGACAGGCGCCTGTGGCCATCATGTCGCGTCGTTTGTTTTGGCATGTTGCTTGCTCGTGTTGATGTCGCACTGGTAGAAAAAAGCCCTTTAGTCCCGGTTTGCAACAGCCTTTAGTCCCGGCTGTGCAACCGGGACTAAATATGCGCGACTAAAACCCCCCTTTTAGTCGCGCCCCTTACGGACCGCGACTAAAGGCCCGTCCACGTGGGCGCCCGTGGTCCGTCGGGGCGGAGGACCTTTAGTCCCGGTTCTCGTGGCCAACCGGGACTAAAGGCCTCCTCCGCAGGTTTAGGGTTTCAGCCCCCCTAAACCTGGTTTCTTTTTAATTTGTAGTGTTTTATTTGTTTTATATTTTATTTTGTGTTTTATTTTATTTTTGATGAAGTTTCAGTACACATATTCTACGCTACTATATACATGCATATGAAATTTCAAACAAGAAGAATTCAAGAGGAATATATAATATATATTCAATCTCGGGTGACCATATACAACTTCGAACAAGTTTCCATACACAATTAGGATGGATGACCATATACAACTTCGAACAAGTTTCAATCTCGGGTATGCATATAAATTTCTTCGTCCTCGGTATAGTGTTCTCCTTTAGGATTGATGACTTCCCTCATGAAAAATCCTGCTAATTCTTCTTGAATTGGTCGGAAGCGAGCTTCTGGACTAAGCCTCCTCCGCAAGTTATCCGTCGCGTTCCGCACGCTATCTGATGCCTTTCGCTCAGTGGTGTGTCTCCGGATGTTCTCACAAACATAGTATCCACACAGATTGGTCTCCGGTGGCTGCTTATCCACATTAACTAACCTTCTGAAATCTAGTTCATGTTTGAATTCACCGACAATTTCTTCTGAGAACCGTCTGCAAACCCTACAGGGCAAAGAAAATTAAATGAATAAGGGAGTTATTAGTTACTTGATATTAGGAAATGAACGAAAGAGACCGATCGATATAGAGCTCAAATGATTGAAAATAATTACTTTTGCAGCATTTTTCTCATGTCGGCCCAACGCTTTGGATCCGAATCCATAGAGTCCATGATTAGAACTCTGGAGGTGTGAAGTTCAATATTTAGCAAAATTCAGTGGAACCTGCGGACACGTTACATGCACAGTCATGCATAACTCATCGATTAGACATACCATGCATGGAGTAAACAAAAGAGAATGGGCACAAGAGAGAAACACTCACCCAAAATGGTAAGGAAATAGAATATGACTTTTGAGTTGATGCTTTCTAAGAAACTTGTACAGGTCTTTCTCCACGTCTTCGGGGTGATGTTGTAACACATGTCCATTAACGATATGTGGGTCAATGAACCCAACATCATGGATGTTTCTTATTTTGCATTCCCAAATCTTCAATCTGCATAATAGCGTACGCAACAATATAGTTAGGACAATATATATATATAGTGCAGGCAATGAAGAACAAGATAAGGTAGAAATAAATCACTTACAGAACGTAGCAACTCAGCATAGATTTGTCGAGGTCGCGCAGATTGAACAGCTGGAACAATTCACTCATATGAACTTCTACAGAGTACCGTTTGGTGTGATGCTCATCTGTAACATCCGCATAAACATATTCTTTGTCGGCCCATGTTATGAATTGCTTGTACCAACGTAGCAGATTTCGCATTTGTGGTGGTAGACTCTTTTCCTGCGCATGCTCGACGAGAGGCCCATTCCGCACATATTGTAATGATATCTCACATACTGGCGCATCCTCAAGGTCTAAGAAGGCACGAAGAGTCAAACCCATCTCGGACGCTTGTTTCATGGCACCCGCTACACTCAATCCAAGTGCTGCCGCAGCTGCTATGATCTCGGGGTCCTCTTCCGGACCGGCTTTCACTATGAGCGGGGGGATCGATTGTTTCTTCTGCCGAACCGCGACTAAAGACCCCTTTGGTCACGGTTCGATTGTTTTGGGGACTAATGGGGGCGTATGGAAGCCTCTTTTTCTACCAGTGTCGGCTTGTTTTTTGATTAGGGCATTTGCTAGTTAGGCTATGGAATCAGTTCATCTGCCTGCCAACTATTGCCTCCGTTTCAAATTACTCGTCGCGGAAACGGATGTATCTAGAACTAAAATACATCTAGATACATCCATACTTGCGACAAGTAATTCAGAGTGGAGGTAGTAGTTTCTTGTGTACGTGCGTATGTCTCACAGAATGCTAGCTAGTGTCTCTAGCGGCTGTTGCGTACGGGATCGACCCCTCCCGCAGCCGCTGGCCGCCGGCCTCGCGCCCCGCCTCCGCCCCCCTCCCACCCTCCCCCTTCCTCCGTCCAGATCCGCCTCGCGCCGCCTCCCCGGGAGGTGGCCGGGGCGGAGCTCGCGCTACTCTCCTGCAGGTCCCCTCCTCCCACATCTCCCCCCGCCGCCGCCGGCGGGCGCCCCCGGCGCTGGCCCGGGTGGTGCCGCCGGCGGCGGGCCTTCTCGTCCCCGCGCGTGTGCTCCCTTCCCGGGGCAGCGAGGCGGCGGCGGTCTGTCCGGCGGCCCTGTGGCGGCGGCCGGCGTGGTGACGGCGCCGCTCCTTGGCGGCGGGCCGGCATGGTGGTGCTGGGTGGCCGTCGACGCGCCCCCGGCCCAGATCTGGGCCCGACGGGCCTCATCTGGGGCGGGCCGCCCCCGGCGTGGTCTCGTTGCCTGCGACGTGGTGAGGAGGAGGAGCGGCTCTGACATGGGGCGTCGGCGCCGACGGCGTGCCGGCAGCAGCGCGAAGGCGGGAACTTTACGGCCCACAAGGGCTTGGCCGGGCCTGTGGGCCTACGGGCCTGGTGTGCTTCTGTTATTGCGTTCGGACGCCTACCGTCGCTGACGGTGGAGGTGGGGCCCTCCCGCGTGCCGATGGTGCTGATGCCCTAGTCCCGGCTCTGATTCTTCGCCGCGCTGTCCTCACTTCACGGTGCCATGGTGAGACGGCGTGGATGCCTCATGACCGCATTGGCGCAGGGTGGTGGTTGGTTTGGTGGCTGGATCCGGAGTGCCCGAGGTGCGGGTTGGGATCAGGGGAAACCCCTGTCGGCGTGGCCGACTCCGGCGCGGTGGCGCCTGTGGGTGCCACCTGACCTTTCGGGAGGGCGTCGGTGGCTACCCTTCCTCTCGCCTCGTCGTGTACCGGAGGAAACCCTTGGCAGCTGTGTCGTCATCATCGCGATCCTTCTTGGAGGTGTTGATTGGTGCCAGTGCTTCGGAGTCTTGGAGCCTAGTGGAAAAGGCCGGTGGGCGCAGCGATCGCGAGGCTTCTTCGTTTTTGTTGATCCGCCGTTGTCGGCATTTGTTTCTTTTGCTCTTTCTCTGCCGTTTCTTTTGGGCGTGTCTGTGCTGCTTCCGCCCCAGCACCTATCCCTGTATGGTTTGGTTCATTGCTTTGTATACAAAGCGGGGGGAAACCCTTTTTCGGCAAAGCAATGGAAAGGTCATGGATGCAAGGAGATTATGGAAGCATCCGCGGCGGCTAAATTAATTGTCATGCCCGATTCGTCGTCCCCTTTATTAAATCGTGAGAACTTTGGCATCTGGAAGGCCATAATAGAGTGTGGTCTCTGCGCCAACGTGTTATGGGACGTGGTCGATCCAGGTGACAACACACGAGGGAGCTGTGCACCAGACTGATCGCCAGGTGGCATCAGTGCTTTATTCAGTGATGCCGATGGATGTCCTCGAGGTCTTGGCCGCCAAACCAACGACAAAGTATCCGCGGGACCTGATCGCTAAGCGAGCCAATCTCAAAACTCTCACAAGCAAATATGAGACTTTGGTCATGAGCGACGATGCGTCTGTGGATGCATACACTTCACGAGCAGTAACTCTCGCCAGTCACACACGCGCGCTTGGAGAAAACCTCATGGAGGCCTCGGTTGTCTGCCGATTCTTCCGCGGGACCTGCAAATTGTCACGGCGGACGAACAATGTGTCAATCTCAGGACTCTCTCCATAGATTATCTCGTCGGACGGTAAAAGTCTGATGACAAGCATATGTGTTACAATATCGGGCACAAGAGGAATGATAAGGATGTGAAAGAAAAGAAAGGAGGATACAGGAGCAAGAAGAACGACAAGCAGTTGTCCAGAAAAAAAGAACTTCATTGACTCAAACGACAAGACTGCCCCGGGTGGACGAAGTTTTACATCAAGAAAGTAAGGTGTCATAATTGTGGCCTCCCCAGTCTCCTCATGGATGACTGCGAGGAAGCACCAAAGTAGAGAGCGCTTATTGCCGAGGAGGGCGATGACTGAGACATGATGTTCATGTGCGAGCTGGTGGACAAGGAAGACCTAGATTCTCAAGCATTGACTAAAGAAATTATTGTGCTTGCGGAAGAAAAAGTTTGACATCATGATCATGTTTGAAAATTTTGTATCGATGCTATAGACACAAACTGACGACCCCAGAAAACGATGCGGCGCCAGAAGTCCACGACACATGGAGAGAATATGTGGTTATGCTAGTAGAAGGTAAAGGCATCGCACTAGAAGTCCACGATGCAAGGCGTTTCAGTATGATTGTGCCAGAAGATCGCAAGACCAGGCGAGACGTGTGGCAAATTGCACTCGGAGTAGGCAAGCGTGATGTATGCACGACACGGGCAACACGGCGAGGAGCGGGAACGCCACCAGTAGTGGCGGACCAGACACCTTGCGTCCAGACATGGGTAGCGCAAGCGTCTCATCGAGCAACACACTCGCTAGCTCACATGAGCAAGTGGACATGAGTGTAGGTGCCCCCAGCAACCTTCTTTTCAAATGACCAAAAATTGCCTATATATTCCATGTCCTGTAAAGCACAAACATCAATTGGCAAAGCTTGTTATTACTCTCATATTCACCATAGTTAAAAACATAGTCAAAATCGCCCATCACGATCCAAGGGAGATCACAAGAAGAGGCAATACCCTTGATCTTGTCCTAGTTTTGTAGCTCTATGAGGTTTGAGCTTCACCATACACAAGAGTAAAACGCCATGGATCAGGACCCACATCAACTATCTTTGCATCTATATGGTACTCAAAATAGCCAAGTATGTCTAACTTTATTGAATTATTCCAGAACAAACCGTGGCCGCCTCTACAACCAGAACAACAAAAAAAAGAAAAACCAAAACCAAGTGTCGGAGCTAAAGCTTCAACCTACGCTTTACAAATTTAAGTCTCAACAATACAGAGCACGGACTGTGCACTTGTTTGTGAAATCGCGAAGTTCTTGTCACGCCATTGCCCACACCTCGATAGTTCCAGCCATCATTGTGCCCGGCGGCACTCCTCAAGGGAGCCCTGCGACCGATCTTGCGTCATTTGTTTTTGTTTGATGTCCATTCTTCTTGCCATTCTTGTTCTCAACGTTGTTATCCATCTTGTTGTGCTTCTGGTCCCTAATCTGAGAGGGACTCGGCAGCAATGGTGAAACTGGAAGGAAAAAACACCGGCTTTTTTGCTATAGGGTGATGAGCATCTCCTCGTTCGACGGTGCAGCGGCCTTTCGAGCCAGGGCCAAGGAGCAGGGGGGCTCCTTTCTGCGGTGGAGTTGGATGGAACTGGTTTCCGCCCCTGTGATGGCAAAGGCATGCCCCCCTGCCGGTTGTCCCATGTTCGAGTTGGCAGCACTGTTAGCTCTGATTGCCTGATCATGGTCGAGAACCCGGATGACTTCAAGCGATGCCTCATGCATTCGCTTGAAAGGCTTGGTTTTTTCTGGGGCATGTGGATGTTCCTCTACATCGTTGTATCGTGTCATTTTTTTTCTTGTTGTTGCTTTCCTGTGCTGTTGTAATTGTTTGCCGGGCCACAAGCCTTTTTTCTAAAAAAAATCACCGTCGCCCCAAAATCACTTGAACCTGGTGGTGCACCCGTTGTAGCAGGGTCGAGAGTCTCGGAACCACAGCCCCGACATGCTCCTGTCACCGGTCTGAATCCCGGAAGCAAACCCCTAGGCGCCCATACATCTGGTCACTAGTAGAAAAAGGGCCTATAGTCCCGGTTGGTGAGGGCCTTTAGTCCCGGTTCATGAAGGGTCGGTACTAATGTCCTGACCCTTTAGTCCCGGTTCAATCCAGAACCGGGACAGATGGGCCTCCACGTGGCCTGTCCGCTGAGCCCAGGCAGGAGGGCCTTTGGTCCCGATTGGTGGCACCAACCGGGACTAATAGGCATCCACGCGTCAGCATTTCTGTGGCTGGGGTTTTTGTTTTTTTTAAGGGGGGGGGGGGGGGGGGGGTTCGGGGGTTTTGGGGGGTTAATTTAGGTGTTTAATATATTGTGCTATAGCTAGCTAATTAATAGAGAGAAGTGTTCTCTCTTTTGTCCGTGCTTGGTCGACGCTACGTACCATACATACGTATAGAGAGGACTAGCTAGACACGCTAGCTAGCTAGTAAGCAAACAGAAGATCGTCATGAACATATATGCATACAGAGAGAAGTGATATCGACCACCTCTCCTTGTCCGAGAGATTGGTCGAACAACAAGTTCTCGTATATCTATCCGACACTACCGCCTACATATATACAATAATTATCTTTTACAAATATATAATCTCCTAAAATACGGACGCGTGGTCCACATAGTATTCTCCGTCTTCAGCGATCACGTGGTCAAGAAAGAATGCCGCCAATTTCTCTTGAATTGCTCGCATGCGATCTGGTGCTAGGAGTTCATCCCGCATCCGAAACATCTAATTTTAAGAAGGGGGTCAATACATATATATATATGAATGAATGAAACTCAACACAAATGATGATAATAAAAAAAATTGTGAATATTGTTATTTACGCACTTCATATTGTTTGTCGGAGTAGCCCCGCTCACAGGTCGTGTGGCGGATGGACTCGCAAATGTAGTATCCACAGAAATCATTCCCTTGTTTCTGCCACAACCACTTTACAAGAAATAGAGGTCAATCAAACTGATAATTAGCAAGCATGCTAAATGGTATTGATGAAACTAGCGCTTGAATCACTAGGAGATGCCTGGAATATGCTACTATATAGTACTTACTTTCGGGTGCCTAAATTGCAGCTTCTTCGGTAGTCCTGGAGCTTTTTTGGTGAATTTTCTCCAAGCCCTGCCATACAAAGAAAACAATTACTTGATATCAGAAATGAACAAAGTTGCTGATATGGTGGATAATGATCGATTTAACTTACTTCTCGAGCATTTCAGTCATGTCCGCATACTCCTTGGGATCTTTTCGCTTGGAGTCTAAGACAGTTACTACTCCCTTCTCATGCTTAATCTCTAGGAGAATATAGTGGTAGCTGCGCACACATGCATAACTCATCAATATTACATTACTATAACCTGGACTAATAAGGAAACCGAATATGCCACAAGACAGTAACACTCACTTGAAGTTGTAAGGAAAGAGTATTATATCTTTGTGTTCATTTATTTCCAACGATCGTAGCAAGTTGGCCTCGGTTTCTTGGGCACGATATTGAACCTCAGTTGCGTCTATGAGATACGTGTTAATGAACCCAATATCTCCCACTTGTCTTTTCTTCAATTCGGCGATCTTCAATCTGCATAATATAGTGAGGATAATTATAAATACATGCAATGAAAGGGCTGAGTTATATAGAGAGACTTAATGACGGAAGTAGTACTACTTACAGACAGTAGGAGGTGACCGTTGCTTTATCGATGGCCAATTGATTGAAAAACTGATAGAACTCCTCAAATGGAATAGGCAACAGTTCAATTCCAAGGAGGTCATGCTCCTTTTTAACTCTCATATACAAAGTACTCCTCCCCTCAGACTCTTTGCAGGTTTTCATGTACCAATCATGCAATCTTAGCATCATCGTTGATAGAGAACTTTCATCTTTGATGAGAGGCTTCCCGTACTCGTATATTTGTATCTGCACCTCCAAGATATCATAATGTACATCGTCGGGCAGGTAATCTGCAGGATTGCCATAACCGGGCACCATCCTCGGATCGACGATGTCGCTAGCAGGCACCTTGAGCGGGGGGCACGATTGCTTCGCTTGTTCGCCGAGCTGGGCTATTTGTTTCCCAGCTCGTCGTTCTTTCATCCTTTGATCACTTTTACTACTTCCCGACCTCTCCGCTTCGGCAAATGCCTTTCCAATAATGCGCTCATAGTTGCCTTTCGGCGGAGACTTGGGTGGTTTTGTCAGGGCAGCCAGAGTGCGCTTCGCTTTCACCGGATCTACCTTCTCCTTCGGAGGTGGATGTCTCTTTGCTTTCAACCCTTGAAACCAGTCATCCACTTCGGTCTGCGCGATCTTCGCATTTTCCTCCTCGCTCCTCTCGTATGGTAACTTCTCTGGAGTCTTCAGAGAAGGACCGAATCTGTATCTCCTCCCGCCTTTGGCTGTACTGCTAGACGCCGGCAGAGTAGACGGAGCGGATATCTTCTTTCCTTGCTTACAAGGCGGAGGAGAAGGACTGCGACGCGCCGGAGCAGCCGGAGCGGTGGCGGGTCTCTTCCGCCCTTGCTGACGAGGCGGAGAAGGAGGAGGCTGGCTGCTCGGGCGCGCCGGCGCAGGCGGAGAAGGAGGCGGATGTTGGGGAACGTAGCAGAAATTCAAAATTTTCCTACGTGTCACCAAGATCTATCTATGGAGAAACTTGCAACGAGGGGAAGGAGAGTGCATCTACATACCCTTGTAGATCGCTAAGCGGAAGCGTTCAAGAGAACGGGGTTGAAGGAGTCGTACTCGTCGTGATCCAAATCACCGGAGATCCTAGTGCCGAACGGACGGCACCTCCGCGTTCAACACACGTACAACCCGATGACGTCTCCCATGCCTTGATCCAGCAAGGAGAGAGGGAGAGGTTGAGTAAGACTCTATCCAGCAGCAGCACAACGGCGTGGTGGTGGTGGAGGAGCGTGGCAATCCTGCAGGGCTTCGCCAAGCACCTACGGGAGAGGAGGAGGTGTCACGGGAGGGAGGGAGGCGCCAGGGCTTCAGGTATGGCTGCCCTCCCTCCCCTCCACTATATATAGGGGCATGGGAGAGGGGGGAGGCGCAGCCTTGCCCCTTCCTCCAAGGAAGGGGTGCGGCCAAGGGGGGAGGAGTGCCTCCCAAGTCAAGTGGAGGCCCTCCCCTTAGGGTTTCCCCTCTCCCATGCGCATGGGCCTTGGGGGCTGGTTCCCCTCGCCCATTAAGGCTAGGGCGCCCCCCTACAGCCCATGCTACTGTATTGGACGCGGTGGAACAATTTCCGGACCTCCGGACCCCTCCGGAATCCTCCGGAACCTTCTGGAAGCTTCCCGGTACAATACCGAAAAAACCCGAACTTTTTCCGGAACCCGAACAACAACTTTCCATATATAAATCATTACCTCCGGACCATTCCGGAACTCCTCGTGACGTCCGGGATCTCATCCGGGACTCCGAACAACATTCGGTAACCACATACAAACTTCCTTTATAACCCTAGCGTCATCGAACCTTAAGTGTGTAGACCCTACGGGTTCGGGAGACATGTAGACATGACCGAGACGTTCTCCGGTCAATAACCAACAGCGGGATCTGGATACCCATGTTGGCTCCCACATGTTCCACGATGATTTCATCGGATGAACCACGATGTCAAGGACTCAATCGATCCCGTATACAATTCCCTTTGTCTAGCGGTATTGTACTTGCCCGAGATTCGATCGTCGTACCGATACCTTGTTCAATCTCGTTACCGGCAAGTCTCTTTACTCGTTCCGTAACACATCATCCCGTGATCAACCCCTTGGTCACATTGTGCACATTATGATGATGTCCTACCGAGTGGGCCCAGAGATACCTCTCCGTTTACACGGAGTGACAAATCCCAGTCTCAATTCGTGCCAACCCAACAGATACTTTCGGAGATACCTGTAATGCACCTTTATAGCCACCCAGTTACGTTGTGACGTTTGGTACACCCAAAGCATTCCTACGGCATCAGGGAGTTGCACAATCTCATGGTCTAAGGAAATGATACTTGACATTAGAAAAGCTTTAGCATACGAACTACACGATCTCTATGCTAGGCTTAGGATTGGGTCTTGTCCATCACATCATTCTCCTAATGATGTGATCCCGTTATCAACGACATCCAATGTCCATAGCCAGGAAACCATGACTATCTGTTGATCACAACGAGCTAGTCAACTAGAGGCTCACTAGGGACATATTGTGGTCTATGTATTCACACGTGTATTACGATTTCCGGATAATACAATTATAGCATGAATAAAAGACTATTATCATGAACAAAGAAATATAATAATAACACTTTTATTATTGCCTCTAGGGCATATTTCCAACAGCGGAGTGCCGCCACGCGCCGGAGAAGGAGGCGGTGGAGGAGGCGGAGTGCCCTGACTCGCCGGAGGAGGAGGAGGAGGCGGAGGCGTCCAGTTCGGAAGGTTGATGAGATCCTTCCGCCATAGGCATGGAGTCTTCAGAGCAGAACCCAGCCGATACTCCCCTTCACCGGTAGGGTGGTCAAGCCGGAGGTCCTCAAATCCCTCCGTTATTTCATCGACCATCACCTTAGCATATCCTTCTAGAATCGGCCGGCAGTGAAAAGTTCAGTCGGGTTTAGTAGGATAAACAAAGCCAACAGCCGCCTTCACCTTCAAATTGCTCCGTTGCGCCATAAGGTGGCAATTTTCAGCATCCGTGATAGCATCCACGGGATAGCTGGCAGGAGCCGTCAAGGCATGCTCTGGCTGCAGCAGCTCGGTGGAAGCCACGTTGCTTCTCCGCTGAGATGGCGGGGTAGCTTCGGGAGAAGCTTCGGCAGGTCGTTTGCTGCGATCTGCTTCTCATTCCTCTAGCCCCATTACCCTTTCGTGCAGCGCCTGCAGTTGGCTCTGCTCCAGTTTCTTCCTCCTCTCCTGGGTTTTGTAACCCCCTGCGTCCGGAAATCCAGCCTTCCACGAAACGGAGCCTGGCGTGCCTCGTGTCCGTCCAGGGTGCTCAGGATTGCCGAGGGCCATTGTGAGCTCGTCCTTCTCCTTGTCTGGAACGAACGTCCCTTGCTGCGCTGCTTCGATATATTGCTGAAGCCTCTTGACTGGTATGTCCAATTGTTCGTCCGTCCAAATGCACTTCCCTGTTATAGGGTCCAAGGATCCGCCGGCCCCAAAGAACCAAGTCCGGCAACGTTCTGGCCAGTTCATTGTCTCTGGTTCGATCCCTTTATCAAGCAGATCATTCTCAGCCTTGGCCCACTTAGGCCGGGCTACGAGGTAGCCACCTGACCCCGTGCGATGGTGAAGCTTCTTCTTCTCAGCATTTCTCTTGTTTGTTGCCGACATCTTTTTACTCTTTTCCGATGTCTTGTGGGCCACAAATGCGGGCCAGTCATCTCTGATCTTCTCATATTTGCTAATGAATTCTGGTGTCTCATTTTTTTCGACATACCTATTGAGGTCTTTCTTCCAATTCCTGAATAGGTCTGCCATCTTCCTCAGAGCAAAAGACTTGATTAATGGCTCTATAACTGGCTTCTCCGGATCATCCGCAGGCGGTAGGGTGAAATTTGACTTCAGCTCAGTCCAAAGATTCTTTTTCTGCATCTCATTGACATAAGACACCTCAGGGTCTTCGTTCTTAGGCTTATACCATTGCTGGATGCTGATCGGGATCTTGTCCCTAACCAGAACCCCGCACTGAGCAACAAATGCCTTCTTTGTCCGGTAGGGTTCAATCGGTTTGCCGTCGCGCGCGATTTGTATGATCTCAAACTTTTCATCCGAGCTCAACTTTTTCTTCGGGCCTCGTCTCTTTACCAAAGTTGTGCTCGATCCAGAGGGCTAGAAAAAAGAACAAAGACGAGAGTTAATTAATATGTGTACATACCAAAACAATGAATGCATCAATTAGCTAGTCAGCACAGGCTTAACTAATATATATACCTGGCCGGACTCGGTTTGGTGATCACCGGAGCCGTCCTCACGGTCTACTTCTTCACCCTCTCCTTCTTGCACCGGCATTGGGTCATCGGAGCCATGTAAATCATAGCCAGCTGCTTCTTCACCCTCTCCTTCCAGACCATCGTTGTCGTTGAGAAACATCAACGAGGAGACGGCATCACTTCCTTGTGCGATTATGTCCCTCAACAACACTTCTTGTGCTTCGTCTCGGGGGGTGTCCATAGTTTCTACAAATATTTACAGCATGGCAATTATTATTCAAACATGACAGATATGGATATATTAGTGGCAAATGTAGAACTAGCTAGCTAATCACAATAAGGAATCATATTAGTGGCCTCGACGCTGCTTCTCTAGGGTTTGGGGTGGCCTCGACAACGCTTCAAGGGTTAGGGGGTGGCCTCGAGAATGCTTCAAGCTAGGAGGGGGCCGGTAATATCGACCCCCCCCCCACGTGTTGAAGCTATCGGGAGGGGGTCGGCGTTGAACACTACATCTATGTCCCACAAGTGACGTGGGCATCGACGCCCGCGGTAGGGTAGAGGGTCGTGGATCGCCGAGCGGTCGAGGGTCAAGGGTTCGAGGATCGCCGAGGGGTCGGGAGGTTGCCTAGTGTCAAAGGATTCAACAAAACCATGTCTTCATCATTAGGCGAAAGTAACAGGTGCATGATGGTACGAAGCTCTCCAAAGTTATTTTGGAACGGAGTCCCAGATAGGATAATTTGCTTTTTGGTACAAAGTTCAGCAAGAACCTTCCGAATATCGTTATTTGGAAGGCCTTTGCTGAAATTCGTACAAAAAGGCAAATTATCCTATCCGGTACTCCATTCCAGAATAACTTTGGAGGACTTCGTACCATCATGCCATGGTTACTTCCGGCTAATGATGAAGCCATGGATTTCTTCAATACTTTGACACTATAGGAACCCTCTCGACCCCTTGAACCCTCGACGACCCTGGAACCCTCGACCCCTAGACGATCCTAGAACCCTCGATGCCTCGACCCTAGAACCCTCGACCCGGGATAATATCGACAACGCTTCAAGGGGGTAATATCGAGAACGACGAGATACATACACGGGAGAATCGGGGAGGGGGTATATCGACCCCCCCACGTATTGAAGTTATCGGGAGGGGGTATATGGACCCCCCCTCATGTTGAAGTTATCGGGAGGGGTATATCGATGATGACAGAGGAGAAGATCGAAGAAAAAAAAGAAGAAAAAAAAGAGGAGAAGAAGAAAGGAATAGAGGAGAAGAAGAAAAAATAGAATATTTTCTATTTTTTTTCTTCTTCTCCTCTATTTCTTTCTTCTTCTCCTCTTCTTTTTCTTCTTTTTTCCTCTTCTTATTTATTTCTCCTCTTCTTCCTCTCCTCTTCTTCTCCTTTCTTCCTCTTCTTATTTTCCTTTTTCCTCTCCTTCTTTTTCTTCTTCTTCCTTCTTTCTAGCTAGATATATAAAACTTTTCTAAAAATGTAACTTTTGCATATATAAAACTTTTTTCTTCTTCTTCCTTCTTCCTTCTCTTCCTTCGTCCTAAATATATAAAACTTTTCTAAAAATGAAACTAACCTAAAATTAATGTACTAAATCAGAGAACAATTGAAAACACCATGCATATTACAATTGAAAAAATACATACATTCATACAAAAAAATATATAAAACAAGCATATATATATGAAAAAAATGAAAAAGGAGGGCGCCGGCGGCCAGACCAAGCTGCGGCAAGCATGGCGGGGTCGGGGCAGAGGCGCGGATGACGGCGAGGGTGGGCCGGGGCGGCGCGCGTTGGGGTAGGGGCGCGGGCGACGGCGACGGTGGTGGGCCGGGGCGGAGCGCGTCGGGACAGGGGCGGGCAGGGGCGGCACGCGTCGGGGCAGGGGCGCGGGCGACGGTGACGACGGGCACGGGCGAGGCGACGGCGACGGCGGGGGCGACGGGCGGCGTCAGGGCAGCCTGGCGGCGTCGATGTGCTCGGCGTCGTGGGGGGGAAACTGGCGACGGAAATCTGAAATTTCCCAAGTGTTTTCTTATATAGCAAGGGCATTAGTCCCGGTTCGTGCCACGACCCGGGATAAATGCCCCCCTTTAGTCCCGGTTGGTGCCACCAACCGGGACCAATGGCCAATTTTCAGCAGCCCAAAGGGCGGGAAGCGGCGGCCTTTGGTCCCGGTTGGTGGCACCAACCGGGACTAAAGGGTGGCATTAGTCCCGGTTCGTGGCACCAACCGGGACTAATGCACCCCTTTAGCCCCGGTTGGTGCCACCAACCGGGACCAAAGGCCTGTGCTGCCCCGAACCTAATATTTAGTCCCACCTCGCTAGTTGGGAGGGAGGCGCACCTGTTTATAAGATGCGGTGCGCCTTCCCTCTCGAGCTCCTCTCTTAAGCAGGCTTTCGGGCCTAACCCTGCAATCTGTGCCTGTGGTCCTATTGGGCCTCCTGCGGGCCTGAATCCTGGCCCATGGTAGGGTTTCTAGTCGTATTCAGGCCGTGGGGGCCCAGTAGGTGGCACTTTTTTCTAGTTTTTTGTTTTGTTTTCTGCATTATTCATTTTCTTTTGTTTTTTTCTTTATTTTTGAATTCTTTTTGCTTTTAGTTTTAGAAAAATTATAAACTTTCTGTTAGTCCATTAGTTTTCAAATTTGAAAACACTTTTTTTGTTTTCTTTGTTGCTTTATTCATTTTATTTTGTTTCTACTTACAACAAAATACTTATTGTTGCTATTTTTATTTTTTTCCAGTTTTTTTTGTTTTGTTTTCTACATTATTTATTTTCTTTTGTTTTTTGCTTTATTTTTTAATTCTTTTTGCTTTTAGTTTTAGAAAAAATATAAACCTTCTGTTAGTGCCATTAGTTTTCAAATTTGAAAACACTTTTTTTATTTTCTTTGTTGCTTTATTCATTTTATTTTGTTTCTACTTACAATAAAATACTTATTGTTGCTATTTTTATTTTTTTCTAGTTTTTTTGTTTTGTGAGCTCAACAAGGCGTGTAGAGGGACGGGCTTATAAACTGGTGTGAGCGCCCTTCGGTTGGCGAGGTTTTCAAATTCATAGTTTTCAAATGAACTCTGAAAAAGTTGGCATAGCATGTGCATGTACAAAACGGACAATGGTATCATACTCGTCTGTTACAAAGTTGGCATGGTATCATCATATATAATAGTTGCGGGAGAAAGTCTTCACTTTTTCTACGCTTGTGTCGTTTGCTTATTGCGCCATAACCATGGATAATCTTCATCGTTTATCAGGATGCTTGGGTCAGCCTTGACTTTGAAGGGGGAATTTCATGAAACTTTTCATACTCTTCAGACATGTCTGTCTTGCCCTCCACTCCCAGGATGTCCCTTTTTCCTGAAAGAACTATGTGGCGCTTTGGCTCATTGTATGATTTATTCGCTTCCTTATCTTTTCTTTTCCTCGGTCTGGTAGACATGTCCTTCACATAGATAACCTGTGCCACATCATTGGCTAGGACGAACGGTTCGTCAGTGTACCCAACATTTTTCAGATCCACTGTTGTCATTCCGTACTGTGGGTCTACCTGTACCCCGCCTCCTGACAGATTGACCCACTTGCACTTAAACAAAGGGACCTTAAAATCTACTCCGTAGTCAAGTTCCCATATGTCTACTATGTAACCATAATATGTGTCATTTCAATTGTCGGTTGCTGCATCAAAGCGGACACCGCTGTTTTGGTTGGTGCTCTTTTCATCTTGGTCAATCGTGTAAAATGTATTCCCATTTATCTCGTATCCTTTCCAAATCATTACAGTCGAAGATGGTCCCCTGGACAACAAGTACAGCTCATCACAAACAGTGTTGTCACCTCTCAGACGTGTTTCCAACCAACTGCTGAAAGTCCCGATGTGTTCATATGTAATCCAGTCGTCGCACGGCTCCGGGTGTTTGGAGCGCAGACTGTTCTTGTGTTCATCGACATACGGGGTCACCAAGGTAGAGTTCTGTAGAACTGTGTAGTGTGCTTGAGACCAAGAATATCCGTCCCTGCATATTATTGAGTCCCTTCCAAGCGTGCCTTTTCCAGTCAGTCTCCCCTCATACCGCGATTTAGGGAGACCTATCTTCTTAAGGCCAGGAATGAAGTCAACACAAAACGCGATGACATCCTCTGTTTGATGGCCCATGGAGATGCTTCCTTCTGGCCTAGCGCGGTTACAAACATATTTCTTTAGGACTCCCATGAACCTCTCAAAGGGGTACATATTGTGTAGAAATACGGGCCCCAGAATGACAATCTCGTCGACTAGATGAACTAGGACGTGCGTCATGATATTGAAGAAGGATGGTGGGAACACCATCTCGAAACAGACAAGACATTGCGCCACATCACTTCTTAGCGTTGGTACGATTTCTGGATCGATCACCTTCTGAGATATTGCATTGAGGAATGCACGTAGCTTCACAATGGCTAATCGGACATTTTCCGGTAGAAGCCCCCTCAATGCAACCGGAAGCAGTTGCGTCATAATCACGTGGCAGTCATGAGACTTTAGTTTCTGGAACTTTTTCTCTGGCATATTTATTATTCCCTTTATATTCGACGAGAAGCCAGTCGGGACCTTCATACTGAGCAGGCATTGAAAGAATATTTCTTTCTCTTCTTTCGTAAGAGCGTAGCTGGCAGGACCTTCATACTGCTTCGGAGGCATGCCCTCTTTTTCGTGCAAGCATTGCAGGTCCTCTCGTGCCTCAGGTGTATCTTTTGTCTTCCCATACACGCCCAAGAAGCCTAGCAGGTTCACGCAAAGGTTCTTCGTCACGTGCATCACGTCGATCGAAGAGCGGACCTCTAGGTCTTTCCAGTAGGGTAGGTCCCAAAATATAAATTTCTTCTTCCACATGGGTGCGTGATTCTCAGCGTCATTCGGAACAGCTAGTCCGCCGGGACCCTTTCCAAAGATTACGTGTAAATCATTGACCATAGCAAGTACGTGATCACCGGTACGCATGGCGGGCTTCTTCCGGTGATCTGCCTCGCCTTTGAAATGCTTGCCTTTCTTTCGACATTGATGGTTGGTCGGAAGAAATCGACGATGGCCCAGGTACACATTCTTCCTGCAGCTTCCCAGGTATATACTATCGGTGTGAAGTAAACAGTGCGTGCATGCGTGGTATCCCTTGTTTGTCTGTCCTGAAAGGTTACTGAGAGCGGGCCAATCGTTGATGGTCACGAACAGCAACGCCTTTAGGTCAAATTCCTCCTTTTTGTGCTCATCCCACGTACGTACACCGTTTCCATTCCACAGCTGTAAATGTTCTTCAACTAATGGCCTTAGGTACACATCAATGTCGTTGCCGGGTTGCTTAGGGACTTGGATGAGAACTGGCATCATAATGAAGTTCTACTTCATGCACATCTAAGGAGGAAGGTTATACATACATAGAGTCACGGGCCAGGTGCTGTGATTGCTGCTCTGCTCCCCGAAAGGATTAATGCCATCCGCGCTTAAAGCAAACCATACTTTTCTTGGGTCCTTTGCAAACTCATCCCAGTACTTTCTCTCAATTTTTCTCCACTGCGACCCGTCAGCGGGTGCTCTCAACTTCCCGTCTTTCTTACGGTCCTCACTGTGCCATCGCATCAACTTGGCATGCTCTCCGTTTCTGAGCAGACGTTTCAACGTGGTATTATAGGAGCATACCACATCACCTTCGCAGGAACCCTCTTCCTGGGAGGCTCGTCGTCAACATCACCAGGGTCATCTCGTCTGATCTTATACCGCAATGCACCGCATACCGGGCATGCGTTCAGATCCTTGTAGGCACCGCGGTAGAGGATGCAGTCATTAGGGCATGCATGTATCTTCTCCACCTCCAATCCTAGAGAGCATACGACCTTCGTTGCTGTGTATGTACTGTCGGGCAATTCGTTATCCTTTGGAAGCTTCTTCTTTATTATTTTCAGTAGCTTCTCAAATCCTTTATCAGGCACAGCATTCTTTGCCTTCCACTGCAGCAATTCGAGTACGGTACCGAGCTTTGTGTTGCCATCTTCGCAATTGGGGTACAACCCCTTTTTGTGATCCTCTAACATGCGATCGAACTTCAGCTTCTCCTTTTGACTTTCGCATTGTGTCCTTGCATCGACAATGACCCGGCGGAGATCATCATCATCGGGCACATCGTCTGGTTCCTCTTGATCTTCAGCAGCTTCGCCCGTTGCAGCACCATCGTGCACATCGTCTGGTGCATCTTGATGTTCAGTAGCATCACCGTATTCAGGGGGCACATAGTTGTCATCGTACTCTTCTTCCTCGCCGTCTTCCATCATAACCCCTATTTCTCTGTGCCTCGTCCAAACATTATAGTGTGGCATGAAACCCTTGTAAAGCAGGTGGGTGTGAAGGATTTTCCGGTCAGAGTAAGACTTCGTATTCCCACATATAGGGCATGGACAACACATAAAACCATTCTGCTTGTTTGCCTCAGCCACTTCGAGAAAATCATGCACGCCCTTAATGTACTCAGAGGTGTGTCTGTCACCGTACATCCATTGCCGGTTCATCTGCGTGCATTATATATAATTAAGTGTGTCAAAAATCATTACAGAACATCATGAATAGATAACTAAGTGACCAAATTAATAGAAGTTCATCATCACATAAAAACCAAAGTACATACATAGTTCTCATCTAACAACATAAAGCTCTGCAGAGCATCTAAATTAACTAAACCATACATTGAAACTATGTAAAACATTTCAATGCGAAAACAAATGCGATCATAATCGCAACCAAGGTAACAACTGATCCAACGGCATAATGATACCAAGCCTCGGTATGAATGGCATATTTTCTAATCTTTCTCATCTTCAAGCGCATTGCATCCATCTTGATCTTGTGATCATCGACGACATCCGCAACAGGCAACTCCAATATCATCTTCTCCTCCTCAAGTTTTTTTATTTTTTCCTTCAAGAAATTGTTTTCTTCTTCAACTAAATTTAACCTCTCGACAATAGGGTTGGTTGGAATTTCCGGTTCAACAACCTCCTAGATAAATAAAATCTATGTCACGTTGGTCGGCATAATTTTCATAAACAATAAATGAACCAATAGTTATGAAAAGATAATATATACCACATCCAAATCATAGACAGGACAAGGGCCGACGGGGGCGGATACCAAAACCATCGCACTATATAAGATGCAATAATAAAAGTAGGAAAATAATACAAGTATCTATCTAAACAAACAAGTAATAATATTTTTTTTTCCAGAAAGAAGATAAGAACAAGAGGCCCTCCACGGTGGTGCCGGCGATGAGATCGGCGCGGGTGATCGACGGTGATGAAGACGGAGACGGGGCGTGACGGACCGCTAAACCTAGATAAATATTGAGGAAAATGGAGCTTGGAGAGGAGAAACCTTAAGTAGTGTGGCTCGGGCATTCCATCGAACACCTTGTGTGCATAGGGGGTGAGCTAGAGCACCACCAAGCCCTCTCCCCCTCGGCCAGAAAAAACAGAGCAGTGTGCTCTGCTCTTGCGCGAGGGGCTATATATAGGCAGCACCATTAGACCCGGTTGGTGGCATGAACCGGACCAATAGTGATGGGCCAGGAGCCAGGACCATTGGTCCCGGTTCGTCTCACCAACCGGGACCAAAAGGTCCGGACGAACCGGGACCAATGGCCTACGTGGCCCGGCCGGCCCCCTGGGCTCACGAACCGGGGCAAATAGCTCCATTGGTCCCGGTTCTGGATTGAACCGGGACTAATGGGCTGAACTGGCCTGGGCCATTGCCCCCTTTTCTACTAGTGGGTGGATGCTCCCCTCGTCCCCAACATCAGGAACTTCCTCCAAGTGAATTACCTCCTTCATCCACGCCTTCAGACCAAACTGTACAATCACACTCCAGATTGCTCCATACATTCGAGCCGACCAGACTTCTGCACTATCCTCAAAATCAATTGAGGAATAAAAACTGGGTAGCTCCAATCGTCGGACCACCTCCAGGGTGGGTCCGACAAGAGAAAAAAAAATCAACACCATGGAAGCCGGCGAGAGTAAATAAACTAACACAGGGGATTCCCCCGGTTTCAAAACCAATCTTACATGTGAGTTTGTTGGCCAGCCTGGACGAACAAGTTCACGGGATTTGAAAGATAAGTTCACGAATTTGAAAAAGTTCACGCATTAAAAAACATGGATTTGGCGAAAAGAAAAGTTCATGCATTTGAAAAACTTTATGGATTTAGAAAAGGTTAGTGCATTAATTTGTAAAAAGTTCATGAATTCGGATTTGAAGAAGTTCACGAATTTGAAAAAAATCACAAATACGAAATTTTTTCATTCATTTGAAAAAAAGTCAATGAATTCGGAAAAAGTTCAAATATTTGATGGATTGGAACAAATCGAAAACAACACAAAAACGAAAAAAAAGAAAACCAGAAAAAATGAAGAAAAAACAGAAAAGGGGGAAAACAAAACAAAAACCAAATTAAAAAAAGGAACAACGCTATACGCTTAATGGTCCGGCCCAAAAGAATCAAAGGCGAAGGAGAGTGACTGTGCCAGTTGTGAAAACGTTTATGTCTCAAAAAAAAAGGTTGCGAAAACGTTTGTAACTGGCGCTGCATGCGTCAAATGGGGTTTGGAGCGGTATACTCGGTCAGACTGTATTTCTTGGTTTGCCGACAGCAACCGGATGGATAACGAGTGGATCCTTCGAACATCTCAGAGAAAGGATCCGGAGCCAGTTGCAGGGAGGCACCGAACGCATTATTTCATGCGCGGGACGGGAAGTTCGTTTGAAGTCGGTGGCTCAGGCATCCCGGCTTTTTCCATGAGTTGTTTCAAATTGACTAAGAAAGTTTACAAAGGAATCACCTCATGTATGGCAAGATATTGGTGGAGTAGTTCTCTTGACCGCCGATCCTTGCATTGGTTGGATTGGGATACACTTGCAACCGCGAAAGTGAAAGGAGGGATGGGTTTCAGGAATCTGGAGCTGTTTAACTTGTCTCTTCTGGGGAAGCATGGATGTAGGCTTCTTACAAGTCCGAACTCGTTGTGCGCGCGAGTGCTCAAAGGGAGGTACTTTCCTCATACTAACTTTCTCGATCCCCGAGCACATCGGCACGCTTCGGCTACCTGGCGAGCTATCTTGGCAGGCAGGGAAGCTCTGAATGCTGGCATGATCAAAAGAATTGGAGATGGTTCGACGGTCTCGATTTGGAGAGATCCGTGGATACCGGGGCTGATCGCAATGAAGCCGTCCACTCACGTTGGTACGGCAGATTTGAACTCGGTTTCAGATTTGATTGATGCAAAGACTGGGACGTGGAAACTCAACATAGTGCAAAACAATTTTATCGCTCCGGAGGCAGAAGCTATACTAAATATCCCTTTGCGCCGGATGGGAGGTGATGACAGCTGGGCATGGTCGGCGGAGAAAACTGGTGTGTACACTGTAAAATCGGCTTATCAGATTCTGATGATTCGCAACGAGCATCGTGCTCTAGAAGAAGGGTCGGTAATTGAATCCTCATTGACGAATAAACAGATGCGGATGAAGCTTTGGAAGCTGAATGTCGTGCCCAAAATCCGCTTGTTCTGGTGGCGAGTGCTTCGGGGGATCCTTCTTGTCGAGAGCTCCCTCAAATACAGACACATAGCAACATTGGCCAGGTGTAAAATATGCCTGTCAGCGGATGAAGACATGTATCATGCATTGATACAATGTTCTCATGCAAATCGGTTCTGGATAGAGGCCCGCAATTGGTTGGGTATCAAGCTTCCGGAGCTGCATGAGATGACATGGTCCAGGGATATTCTCTGCGATCCTCGTTTCGATTTTTCGGACCAAGCTAAGATCATTTCGGTGATGTGGGCTATATGGACATCTCGAAACAATATTACTCATGACAAGGCCAGTATGGATCCAAAGCAATCTTTGCAGATGATTAGAGATGCGCTGGCAGTGCTGGAGCTTCCACCAAAGCATGCCAGCATTCTACCAGGTCATGGGTGGCGACCACCTGATGGTGAGGTTATCAAGATTAATACTGATGCTGCAATTTCTCTTTTGGAGCATAGAGCAGGCATTGGTGGAGTGGCTCGGTCAACTTCATCATTCATCTCGGCTTGGTGCAAACCAATCCCTGGCATCACCGATCCACTTGTGGCAGAAGCGACCGCGGTACGTGAAGGTGTGGTGGTGGCTTTACTTCGTGGATTTACGCGAGTGCAGATTGAGACTGACTGTTTGAATGTAGTGAACCTCTGGAACTAGCGCCGTGTTTCGCTCTCTGATAGCGCCGTTACTCTTAGATATTGAGGAGCTAGCTGCTAGTTTCATTTCTTTTGATATCCTACATGTAAAGAGACATGCCAATTTCCCGGCCCACCTTTGTGCGAGGCAAGCGAGCACATTGGAGGTGTCGGAGTGTTGGATGGACTCTCCTCTGGGTTTGCTGGTAACCAGCCTCATGGCTGATAGTGCTGGCACCTTATCGTTTGAATAAAGCTCTTCATTACCCTGCAAAAAAAAAATCTACAAAACCATACAAATCTTCCCCTAGGTTGGTTTTGGAGATGATTTGAGGTGGTACTGTCTTTAACCGTGCTCACTGGGCAGGTGACTACAACTGGATGGGTGACCTCATTCATGATTGGTCGTTTACCGAGCAGGAGGCAGAGGCATCGTCAGGGCCGTGGGCCTGCTCTAGGTGATGGTCGAGGACGTCACTGCCGGCCGCCGCCATAGCTTGGAGATGGGTCGTTTGCTGTCACTGCCATTGGCAGCCGTGACACGGGAGGCAAGACTAGAAGGTACGCTTCGTCGAGCAACTCGACAGGGCAGAAGGTCCATGGCGCCGTGCTCCTCCGGCGGCAGTCACATCTGTGTGCTTTCAAGAGTTATCGCACACGAATTGCCCTTAGAAAAAGGATTGCTTAATTAATGTGTGCGATGCTTCCCATCGTTGCACACGAGTCTTTTTTTCTCCCACACCTTTTCTTTTGCGCGAAAACTTCCGATCTATTCATCAACTGTCAAGGTAGTACAAAAAACACTAGAAGTAAAAATTACATCCAGGTCTGTAGACCACCTAGCGACGACTACAATCTCTGAAGCGAGCCGAAGGCGCGCCGCCGTCATCACCCCCTCCCTCGTCGGAGCCGGGCAAACATTGTTGTAGTAGACAGTCGGAAAGTCGTCGTGCTAAGGCCCCATGGGACCAACGCACCAGAACAGCAACCGCCGCCAATGAAGAGAAGCATAAACCGGAAGGATCCAACCTGCAGACACACAGACGTAGACGAGCGAAGACCGGATCCAGTGATGCTTGAAACATCACCGGGACGGGGGCTAGGCGGGGAGGACCTTATTCCATCTTCAAGAAGCCGCCACCGCCTCATCTTCTTGAGCATGGCACAAACCCTAACAAAACTCAGAAAAGCATCTAAAAACGGAGCCCTCCCGCCAGCAAGGGTCGGGATCCACCGTGCCTCCATGATCCGAGGACCATAGAAGATAAGGCGGACCGGCGGCGCCGGCGAGAGGCAAGGAAACCCTAGATGGGAGTTGGGCGTGGGCAGGAGGAGCGAAGGTCTTCTAACTTTGGACTGATTTTATACTACTTGTATGCTTTCTCCCACACCTTAGCCATGCAGCACACACCGCTCGAACAAAACAATCGTGTATGTTATTCCAATTTATCGCAAATGCGTTCCATGCTCAAACTGAGTCCCATCTATCGCACACGAGTCTCTTTTACAAATTATGTGCAATGGGCCCGCCATAGCACACATTTCATTTTCAGGCACATAGTTTTATTTTTGAAACGTATGTGATGCCTTCAGCGCACACATTTTGGCGCTAGGTTGTATGATAAGTGGGGCTTCATAGCGTCATTCTACGGAGTATATAGCAAAAAACGACCACATTACGGGCTATGGCTACAAAAATTATTTTTTTTTATTTTTCAAAATGCTACCAGAAAATTGGTTCGTTGGTCCAAAAAACAACCATGTCACATTGATGACTATGTTGATTAACTTTAAATGTTATTATGACAGCTCGGGTCCATTTGTCAGGTTGACCGTTAGGTTTGACCGTTAGGTTGACATTTGACATGTTATGACACGTGGGTCCAAATATTTTTTGACATGCAATCGGGTCCCTACAATAAAAGCTAAAGCAATCGGGTCCCTGAAAAATAAAAAAGGAGTAATCGGGTCCGTGACAGCGAGCTCCTCGCCGGAGAGGTCCAGCACCACGTTAGCGAGCTCGTCGCCAGGGCCGGCCAGCACCACACTCAGAGTAGATGGCTGCTGGCTGCGACAGTCGTGACCGGCGGGAAGCAACAACGGTGGCGGATTGGAATTGGTCGTGCTCCCTCGCCGCTCCCCGCCCGTGCTCGAGCTGTCCGGCAGCGCGGAGCTCCTCCTCCTCTCTGTCACGACAGCCATGACCGGTGGTAAGCAGCAGCAGGCAGCGGCGACAGGCTGCTCCCTGCCCGTGGTCGAGCTCCAGGAGCTGAGGATGTTGTCCATGTCCATGGCGTGGTGGTGGCCGGCCCTGGCGGCGGCGGGCGTGGCTGCGCCGGGCATAGTGACGGCCGTACTGGCGGCGCTCTCCCATGGCGTGGTGGTGGCTGGACCTGGCGATGGCGCTCCCATGGCGTGGTGGTGGACGGACCTGGCGGCGGGGCTCCCCATCGCCTGATGGTGGCCGGCCCTAGCGGCGACGCTCCCCATGGCCTGGTGGTGGCCAGCCCTGGCGACAGCGGTCGTGGCTACACCGGGTGCCGGACTCGGGTGAGACTCCAGGGATGAAGAGGGGGAGAAGAAAGATAAGGGAGAGAGAGCACTTACATGTGAGACCTACATGTAAGTTAACAGTCAAATAAACGGTTTGCTTACGAGCGGGCCCGACCTGTCATAAATTGGATTAATTCCAAATCACATCGTCATTTGCATTTCTTGGAACAGCGAACCAAATTTGTGGTAGCATTTTAAAAAAAATTAAAAAGTGATAGTTTCCGTAGCCATAGCCCGTAATGTGGTAGTTTTTTGCTATATACTCCCATTCTACACTGGTGTGAGGGCACCTGAGTGCTCGTAAACCAACCAATTGTATCATTGACTACGGGTAGTTGAGAGCTGTACAAACCACCACATTCATGTTTGTACCTGCACGCTACATATTATTTAGCTATGTGCGCACATGCCCATTGCAAGCCCAGATCTCTCTATATATAGTCCCCAAGATACAACATCTCTTGCAATGCATACAACAATAGTACCCTAACCACCACGCCGGTCGCTTCGTTGCGCTAGGGGCTGGCGCGTGGGACCCCCACGGCAGCCTTTTTGACGGCACACTTTTCTTCATGCGGACGGCCAGGGCGGCGAGCGCGGCCCGCGTGACGAGCGCAGGCGGCTGGGGCGACGAGCGTAGGCGGCACCATGGCTGGTAAGTGCGGCGAGGACAGGGCAGCGCTGCTCCTACCAAAAAGGCGACGAGTGCGGCGGCCGGGGTCGGCTGGGTCGACGAGCTCGTAAGCCATGGCCGCGCGCGATGGGGCGGAGCACCAGTGCTACTACGACGGGGGCATCATCTGCAAGCTCACAGGCAGAGCGGCCATGGCTCACAAGCTCGAGGCGGACGACGAGCTGGGAGCACCAAGGCAGGGACAACCCTTGATGTTGCAACCGGCATTTTGAAAAGCTACAACCGATGCGGTAAAAAGCTTCAACCAGCGACGGCAGATGCTCGAACCAACCATTGCCACAACAAAAAGCTACATCCGGTGTCTACAAAGCTTCAACTGGTGTTGAAAAAAGCTTAAAACAGCTAATGCCGATGCTAGGCATGGCTACTTCCAACAGGAAAAAACCCAGCATCACAAAAAGCTTCAACCGTAGATAATAAAGATTCAACCGTAGTTGATTTTTGCTACCATCAGCAAAGTTATTTGCTACATCCTGCAGGCCGAGATGTGACCTCGCGACGGCGGCGACAACATTTTGCTGCAACCGTCTATCATTTTTGTTACGGCCGGTGACGTTATTTGCTACATCCATTCAACGTCTGTCGCGCATGTCCGGTTTTTGTTGCATGGGTCGTGCTGCTACCGGCGTCTGGCACCGGAGTTGCAATCGGCGACCGGCGCCAGACGTGGCCCACCGACCGGATCTGCAATCATCGCCATGGAGAGCTGCAACCGCGGGGCGCACATTTGCTAGCCAGAAACGCGGGAGGCGACGGCGGCAACCGGTGATGACGGGGGCGGCCGACGACGGCGACCGGCGGCGAGGGCAACGGCAGGGGAGACGCGTGGGGAGGTGCTTCTAGGCCCGCACGTTGTCGTCCATGGTGGCGCGTTGTTTTTTTATTAGATAGAAGAGAGACAAAGGATGAAGAGGGAATCGTGCGGCTCTGAGCATTAGATCGTACGGCCCTGGTTTGACCGGCCCAAATTTTGGGCCGGTGCGCCAGCGCAGATCACCGCTCTATGCCATAGGGGTCCATGATATATTACCCACATGAGGTGAGTGGCACTCAGAATAGAAGGCATTGGGGAAAATTTAGCTACCTTGACTAGTATTCCTTGTGAAAAATGAAAGGAAAATAGTGGCTGTCTGGCTAAAGGCTGTTGCTACAGGTGGAAACAAGCCTAGCCTACCCGGCTCAGGACTTGGCTCGTCTAGGCTTGTGAAACCTCACAACACCGGGATTGGACTCATTTTGATTGTCAAAGTTTGAGTTTGACGTGGAACGAACGCAAGCCCTAAAATTTACTGAGCTCGTTTATTCACAAGCCCGCGAGCTCTCATCCAGATTCTGACCCCTGCACATGATGCGCGACATGCTAGATCAGCACTCTCTGTCTCTACTCCACCGCCCACCCTCATCCCGTCCATCCCCTCCTCCGCTATCCACCAACAGGCCGTTAACTTTTTTTAAAGAGTTTCCCTGGCTTTGTATACAAAGCAATCAACCGAACCATACAGGAATAGGTGCTGGGACGGAAGCAGCACAGTCACGCCCAAGAGAAACGACAGAAAAAGAGCAAAAGAAACAAATGCTGACAACGGCCGATCAAGAAAAACAAAGAAGCCTCGTGATCGCTGCGCCCACCGTGATCTTCCACTAGGCTCCAAGACTCCGAAGCGCCGGCACCTATCAACACCTCCAAGAAGGATCACGACGATGACGACACTACTGCCAAGGGTTTTCCTCGGTACACGACGAGGCGAGAGGAAGGGTAGCCCTTGACGCCCTCCCGGAAGGTCAGGTGGCACCCATAGGCGCCACCGCGCCGGTTTCAGCCATGCCGACAGGGGTTTCCCCCGATCCCAACCCGCACCTCGGGCGCTCCGGATCCGACCACCAAACCAACCACCACCCCGCGCCAACGGGGTCATGAGGCCCCCACGCCGTCTCACCAAAACACCACGAAATGAGGACAGCGCGGCGAAGAATCAGAGCCGGGACTAGGGCATCAGCACCGTCGGCATGCGGGAGGGCCCCACCTCCACCGTCCGCGACGGTAGCCGTCCGGACGCAATAGAAGAAGCACACCAGGCCCGTGGGCCCACAGGCCCGGCCGAGCCCTTGTGGGCCCGTAAAGCTCCCGCCCTCGCGCTGCTGCCGGCACACCGTCGGCGCCGACGCCCCATAACCTAGCCGCTTCTCCTCCACACTGCGCCGCGGCCAACGGGGCTACGCCGGGGGGGGGGGGGCCTCTAGGACCCAGATGGGGCCCGTCGGGCCTAGATCTGGGCCGGGGTCACGACGCCGCCAAGGAGCGGCGCCGACAACATGCCTGCCGCCGCCGCAGGGCCGCTGGACCGCAGCCAAGCCGGGCTGCACCACCGCCGCCTCCCTGCCCCGGGAAGGGAGCACGCGCGCGTGGGGACGAGAAGCCCGCAGCCGCCGGTACCACCCGGGCCAGCGCCGGTGGCGACCGCCGGCGACGGCGGGGGGAGACAGGAGAGGAGGGAGCCCGTTGGTGAGGAGCTCGAGCTCCGCCCCGGCCACCTTACGGGGAGGCGGCATGAGGCGGATCTGGATGGGGAAGGGGGAGGGCAGAAGGGGGTGGAGGCGGGGCGCGAGGCTTGCGGCTGGCGACGGTGGGAGGGCCGGCAGCGGCGGGAGGGAAGGAGGCGGAACCCTAGCTGCCTAGTCGCGGGAGCGGGCGGGAGTTTCCTCCAACATGCCGTTGATCACTGCGAATCCCCTAGTCATCACCACTCCATTATTCGTACGCACTCCACCTCCACGGTCTGTGGTTCTTCACATCACCACTGAACGTTTCTCCACCTTCTCTACATGGTGAGATCATGGGAACAACTGATCAACCATGTTAATCAATTAGATGTATACAATTGTGTGGAAGTTGTAGTCACTGTTTTATACGAGATTTTTTTTTTCTAAAACTCCGTGGAGAAGGGAAAAGGAGTATGGATTTCTCACATGCGACCAAGAAAAGGAAAATGCGGGTGTGCCGGTATTCCGTAGTACACAAAGAAACGTTGTAGGGAACATGTATTTTATTAATGTCAATGAAGAGAACAAAACTACATTGCTTTGGGCTGGTGCTACGCCAAAAGCTGACCTGTATGCTGGCGACACCATGGACCTGTACGCCGATGACCTGTTTGCCATGGACCTATCTCGGGCTATGTCGTCTCGAGCTCCCATTCCGGCACACAGTCTCCACGGGAAGTGAGACGCCAGACCCGTCCATCGCGATCTGAATGCTGTGGACCTGTGCACCGGAGACTTGTACTATGTGAAGTTGAAGACTGGCCTCGGGCTGCGACATCAGTGAGCTATGGTCCTGCCACGCCATTTCCTCCGGGAAGCATGGTGCAAGACCTGTACGCCCTGTTCACTATGGACCTATCTCAATCCGCGAACCAGTATATATTTCTGGAAAATTAACTGGTCGATAAATCGGCCTTTTCCTAGACAATATGAGTGAAGCGAACCAATATTAAATCTGAATCATCACACACGGATGCTGTACGCCAACCTAATTCTTCAATTCAACCTGGTGATCTGTGTGAACCGATCTATTTCCATGTCAATACAAACGACGTAGCAGAGGATAAATATGTGATATTAGAAACATGAGTTCTCACCGTTCTCACCATTGCAGGCAGCCATGGATGGACTCTCCCACTGTCTGCCTTCTGGGAAACTAACCGTATACGTGCGTGTGATGGGCGGCAGCCTTGCGGCATGACGGCGTGGGTCTCTGTGTGTCCTGTGCGTGAAGGATTGTTGGCCTCATACAGGCAGGTCCTAGGGTACGAACGAGCGGCTTGTGCCTTGCAGATGCGCCGCCAGCTTTCTGTAGAGGGAGCGTGTCGCTAGCGATTATCCTGGGAGCAGTTCCCACGGATGCTTCCTTGGTGTGCCTCGGGGCTGACGACAAGATACGCACGAACTGATTTCCTAGTCCAGTTGCAGCGCTAGCCGCATCAAAACACGCACGTACTAGTTTGATCGGCACATGCATGTATGGGTTGGGCTACTAGCCGCTGCATATACACGTGGCCAACTTGGTGCATAATATAACTGGTACTCTGTACTCCCATGCATTGCATGCATGGATAATTATCTCATGAGCACACACTTCATACACGTTATTACTACTACTAGATCGGGATAATGCTAACTTAGTAGGAATCCAGGTTTAGCATATGCATTCGTACATGATAATAATAAAGTGAAGAAACATTCAATTATGAGAGGAGCAAGCATAGTGGTGCTCAATATCGGCATGAGATCATAAGTCAGAATTGATTTCAGTATGTCATAAGGAGAGAACAATACGTTAACAATCCAGGTTTCCATGCATTTGTTTGAGCTGCATGCAGGTTTACATCTAACAGAGGGACCTGCCAAGAGCAGGATGTAGTTTAGCAATACATTGACAGGTCTAGAAAGATCAAGGTTGAATTCTTATGTTCCATGAGTCCAAAGTCAAAGGGCATGCGATGAAATAGTCTATACTAAGTAGAACATAGATGTCTGCCTTGTGACAATTGTAATGACAGGCCGGAGCTACTGGGAAAAATCTACACAACGTTTAAATGGTGCCGTGTTGCCTGCAAAAACGGCTAGTAAACCATTATGAGAACCGATACGCAGAGGGTTAGTTTTTCATTACATAGATACAAATATATATAAAGGTTCATAGGATCGCAAAAGTCTAAAAAACCAAGGGCAGAACACCTATCAGCAAACGATGTAAAGTCGGTACCTACAAATCCTATCAAAACACATATTCTTCACTTGTAAGCATGGACTAATCCAAGAAATAGATTATTTTTCCTAAAGCTCGGTGAAGCACAACATGGGCATGGACACGTCAGTGGCTCTCTGCACTATTGATGTAGGTTGCATCACCTTGGCGACAGTGAGGACCCCAACAATGCTTCTCCTGCATTGTGCGACCAGTTAATGCGGACACCGTCACAAAATTTGTTTATAGTGAGTTCAATGAATTCTCTTGTGTTCCGAGTTTCAGGTTGGCATGAAGAAGAATTTGAATGTTGAATTATATTTTACCTTTCCATGAGCTTACCTTGTATATCAAAATCAGAACTCCATTCTATAATAATGATGCAATACTCTTCCTATTCATAATTCTCATCGCATTAACACATTCTTTTTCAGACAATACATGCATAAAGAAGTCTAGAAATACATTAGACTTTTCCTTCAATGACAACAATAGAGGAAAGCATTTCAGAAGATGGGTGTTTTTTCTTAGTGTCTTAAACAAACACATTTTACATGTGAGCTCACCTCCTTGTTGGATAAATCGTTGGACTGGATCCAGGTCTCCAGCAGAAGCATCCTCTCACAAAGAATTTGTAATATCTGCGGAAGAAAAGTCTCAGTAAGATGACTCCATGACATATATAATATTTTCTTCTAGTAAATCAAGGAACAATACACTTGATTTATGAAGATTCGACTGTGTAAATTTATTTACCAACTCTAAACATACACTTCTCATCCAGAATTTATTGACCCTACTACATTTGTATATCAAGAGGTAGCTAGTGCACAAAATGATATAACAAGACCATGTTGATCTCCACAATAAGAATTGTATCTTTTAACTATAGATAATATTTTTCCTTGCAAAGCAATTTCTGAATTACATCAGGACAAATAGAAAGCATATCATCACTACTATAGATAATGCAACTAAGAGTTTATTAGGCCATAATATGCCTTTTTAAACTTCAATGTTCATATCCTGAAAAGTTAAAGTGAGAATTCAAGAGAGATAGAAAAAACTCCATGTTTTTACCCATGCTGTGCATGGAAAAATATACAACCCAGAGAAGCATCAAAGAACAAATTCTTAGAACCAGCATGGTCCAGACTTACTCTGAAGCAACACTAATAAATTCACATCTTGTACATATCAAAACAAAAAATAATGTATTACCAAGAAGCAAGATGAACAAAAGCATGTGCCTCCTGTAAAAAAGCGAACCACCTCAAAACGGACTAGTCATACAAAGAACAATGACCATTGAAAGAACTGCCACAAAAAAACATCGAAACAACCGCCCCAGAAAAAATCTATCTGTGACTGAACGCCGCCATCGATCACTAACAAAAACATCAGTCTAAACCCCTCCAAGGACAGAACAATAAGGCACCATCTCTCGAACATAGGAATGGAATGGCAACTGATAGTAGCTCGTAACAGCCTCAGACAGATGCACGAAGGACCAATGTACAACAAACATGGCTCTAAGATAATGAAAAATAACCCAGAAGACACCAACGCATGCCAGACAAATGGATGAACACATAATAATATTAGATAAATAAACACATGACAAGCAAGAGTAAATAGAGCAAGATATGTTTTACCTTGTGAACCAAGCAGCAAGAGCAGTATATTGCAGGCTCCAGAGGTGCTCGGAGACCCAAAGTCACCAACAAACTGGAAGAAGAAATCAAATAGAAGGTTGAAAAAAGGGTATATATAGTATATGCTGATCTAATAGTAGTTGCTATGTTGCTATTCCTCCTCTATTTACTCTTGCTTAGCTGAATACTGGTCCAGGGTATATTTAACAAAATCTTGCAGGGGGGGGGGGGGGGGGGGGGGTATACTACTCACATGCCACCCGTCCATTACACCAAACCGTAACTGAAAAGCCGAAGACATAGCTGAACAAACCGACCAGAACCACGAGCACCCGCAGACAGTGGACCAACCTGCAGGGAAGGAAAGTAAATCAGGGATTAGCTTGAGATAACCAGATCTGGGACAGTCGAAAACAAACAAGCACATACAGATCGAGGACCCTCATGTTAGACTTGGACAAAATTACTGCTCTGACCTATTTGTCTAAGGAAATCCCGATTTGACCTCGTTTTGAAAAAAAATTCATTTTTGTCCTTGGCGTCTGGGTTGTGAAGCAGACGCCATGGACCCTGGCGTCTGGCCCTGGCCCGCACTGCCCGCCTTCCCGTTGACCTGCTGACGTGGCAAAGGGGCCAGACGCCAAGGACCCTGGCGTCTGGCCCTGGTAACTGGATAACCGCGCGGGCCAGCCAACCCATCCCCATCTTTCTCCTGGCGGCGCCTCACGAACAGAGACCTCTGTTCTTCGCCCCTCCCCCTCACACCACCACCCCCCTGATCTACTCCATCCTCCGCTCAAACTCGTAGATCTGACCCCCCCCCCCCCCCAAAGCTTCCTTGAGGTATTCTCCCCCATTCCCTCCAATTTGTTTTGGTTTTCCCCTCTATTGTTGGATGCAATATTTAACATTAGGTGATGTTAGATTAGTAGATGCTTTGTTTGTTTTAGGAAATAATTTGTAGTTGATAGATGATTTGGTAGGTAGTGTAGTTGGTAGATGGTTGTAGTTGTCCACCAATAGACATAGTTTGTGAATTTTTTTTGAATTATAGATGATGTATGCTATATGTTGAATATATAGATGGCATAACATTTGTTTGAATTTGAGAAGACCGCTTTGCCAAGCAAATATATTTAGAAAAAATATTATATGTGTGAAGTGGTATGACAATATAGTTGAATATATATATATATATATATGGCATAATTATATTTGCAAAAGAGATGATGAAATATGATGATTGTGTGTGACATGATTTTTTCAATAGAATGGCGGATGATGATTATGAAATTTATTTGATGGTGAAATTTAGTACTCTAGATGATATGTGTGCATATGTAGAAGAAAGAAATGATGTGGTTATGTGTGAGAAGAATGGTGTGTTCATATGGCATAACTTGAAGAAGGAAATAGTATTGTTTGATATTGTTCATGTATTCATAGATGTTTGTGTTTTTTTTGTAGAATGGCGGATGATGATGGACCTTGGTATGATGGATTAATCGATGAGTGGGATAAGGAGCATCGTGCTCGTGCCATTGAGAAGGGACATGTAAGAAGCAAGACTTATCAATTTTCGTTGTTTCTCATTTGTGTTCTTGTATTGATTAAAACACCACTTTATTCGCAGCTTGTAGTTGCTATGCGCATGAGGGGTCATTCCACTGATGACTTTACTTACGACCCGCGGTACGAGCCTTACGTTCGGAGATTGGGTCTTCTCCCATTCGTGTTGCAGTTTAAGCGACGCGCTCCGCTGGTGAACCATGCGGCGCTGACCGCACTTGTGTATCGTTGGAGGCCGGAGACTCACTCGTTCCACCTTGCATGTGGGGAGATGACGATGACCGTACAGGACATGGCTATGATAAGCGGCCTTCCTATCAACGGACAAGCTGTTACCGGTCGTGTCAGCGTCGGTAATTGGCGGGAACGGACTGGCAATTTAATTGGTGTTCAGCCCGACGGCCCTCAGGAAGGCAAGGCCGATACCGCGAGAGTGAGGCATTCTTGGCTAAAACTGGTCAGAGGAAACACCAATCTGTGCCTTCAGGGTGCCAATGACGTGGTTGTGCAGCAGTACGCGCGGGTCTATCTTTGGTATGTACTAACCAAGGTAGTCTTCTCAGATGCAACCGGGAACTCAGCCCTCTGGATGTTCTTGGAGCTACTCAATAACTGGGACACCCAGTATAGCTGGGGTTCGGCCGCACTAGCATATTTGTATCGTCAAGTAAGAGATATTTGCAACCATTTATCTTGCATTTGTCATGCGCCTCCATATCTAACATGTTTGTTTGATTGCAGCTTGACTTGGCGTGTCGCAGGAAGGGAGATACATCCTCATTGCCTGAGTTTGTTTGGAGCCTATCCGTGTGGATGTGGGAGCGGATCCCGGTTGGACGGCCCGATTTCAAGAACCCCAACATGCCAAACCCACGGGGTAATCATGATGGGGTGCATGATGATGATCCATATCGGCGCCCTACGTTTGCTTACTATTGGGAACAAGTGACAGTGTACACAGGAAGCTCGCATGTGCGATACAAGTGCTATATGAACGAGCTGGACACCTTGACTGCTGAGCAGGTATTGAGAAGTTCGATGAGACCAAATTTAGTCAAGAATGAAACTTGTATCTAACAATGTATCTCTTTGTTTTGCAGGTACATTGGTTGCCTTATGTGGAAGATCGTGGCTTTGATCTTAATGAGATGTGCACTCGTGATAACCATCTTTGGCGGGCGAGGTGCCCAATGATATGCTTCTTCGCAGTCGAGTGGCACTTTGTAGACCGTGTGGCAAGACAATTTGGAAGAAGACAAGGTATTCGAATTGAGGAGAGCAATGAAGAAACTCTATCTCTGGATCGGTGAGCAAGCATGTCCTTGAGTATGTAGTAGAGCATTGAATAAGTCTATGTTTGCTAATGCTTTGTCCCGTGCAACATTTGTAGGTTCGATCGAAGGAACAATCAGGATATATCGGATTGGGCAAACAAGCACCGTGCGTGGATAGAAATTTGGAATCAAAGAGACACATTAGTGCAATCAGAGAACAGACCTCACAATCAGTCAGCATATCAGAAGTATCAAGTGTGGTATGCGGATCGTTACCGGTTAAAGCTAAAGCCTGGTTGGACTCACGAGGAGTGGTCTGAGTTGGTGTCTGAAGACTCGAAGACTGCAGAAGGTTATCATACCTTCAACACGGCTGTGAGAGACACCCGGAGACTGAATAACAATGTCCACTGCCTTGAGTATGCCATGGTGCCGGTCCGATATGATGCATACCTCCCTAGCCTCAATCACATTGTTCCTAACATGACCCATGAACTACTCCCAGTTGTCTTGGTGCTCGGAAGGCACCAAAGCAAATGCAACTGGCAACACGTTGTCGTTTGATAAGTGCGCCATTGCTACCATTAGTGTGCCCTTGTATCTGCCGATCAAGAAGGTGCCATCTATAGACAAGACCGAACGACAATGCTGAAACGCCTCCACACATTGTCCATAACTCTAGAAGGCACGGTGGAACACTCCCTCGTGATCCTCGACCACATGAAACATGCCCGGGTTCTTATGTGCAATCGCGCCCAACAACCTCGGGAGCTGGTTGTATGCTGCTTCATAACCACCATACAACATCCTAATAGCATTTGCCTTTGCCTTCCATGCTTTCCCATACTTGACTTCATAACCAAATTGTTTTTTCACCATCCGCATGAGAAACCTCACTTTCATAGTGGGATCAAAGCCTATGTCTTTCATCCATTTGTATCCGAGATACTCAGATGTGAGTTGATGTGTGTCGTTCGAAGTCGTTTAGATGGCGGTTTGCACCTATGAGTGGCAACACAACTTCTTAACACCCATTCTTCGGTTTCTTTAAGCTTTCTTGCATGAACCTTCCATGGGCATCCTTCTTGCTCACACTTCACGGTGTAACGCAACTTCATGTCGGAGTGCTCAACATAAAATGGCATATGGTTCCGAATGGCATAGTCAGCCAACCAAAACTTCAGCATAGGCAAGCTAAGAAACTTCACTCCTTTCTTCAAATAAGCATTCTCGTCCTCATTCTCCACCCTTGGTTCTCCTGGATCCGGGCATGGTGTTGGCTCAATCGCCGTCATTCTCATTTCACCGTCAACAACAGCTTTATGGGTAAGGTTGAGATCTTTAAACAAGTGAGTTCTTTTTTCTAAGCCTGTCAGCTCAAAGTGGATTTGGTTTTCCTCCTTTGTGAATCCATCCTCGTCCAATTGTTCAACTGGACCCTCGTCATCCGAGTCATACGCATATTGACGCCTAAAAGGCAACTCACGATCCATGTCCTTTTGCGCTATGTACGCATCCAAGTCACCTACATCATTACCATGAAACCCTTCCTCTTGCTCTTCGTCGTCATCATAAGCATCTTCATCCTCTTGAATTACTTTGTCACTAGCAATCACTTCTGCTTCATTTGCTTGGCTAGTTGGTGGTTGACTAGAAGCATTGGGGGCATACAACTCAACCTTATTTGCTTCAATAGATGGTACACGGGGACGTGGTTGGCGATAAGCATTGGGGGCATCAAACACAACCCTATGCTCAACAAGTGGCACCATTGTCCTCTCGCTCATGTCATCCATTGGGGAAGAGACATGCCGGTTCAAATAAAGTGTAAACCGAGGAGATTCAACCTTGGTGGCAAACAATTCAAGTGACTTGTCTTCCGATTGGGATACTTTTTCCTTGTATACATCCCAATGCAAATCCGAGGTGATAGGCATACTTTTCAAGCGAGATTTGGCTCCAACTCCAACATCATACTTTCCTATTAACTTAAAATTAACATTGGTGTCCATCCACTTTGAGACTTGTCTCACTTTTGCAACAACATCCTCATAGCTAGGGCTTGTATGAAAAACCAATGGTTCCTCACCCGTGTCGGCATTGTTACTCAAGAATGCTTCCTTGTCCATGTAATCAACATAAACAAGTCTCTCCATCTAAAAACAACATGAATGCATTTAAGACTTCAATGAGAATTGGTGTTTATCCAAATATATCTCATTATATCCTAATCATATCAACACTAAATTATTGGTGATGTCCACCAAAGTTTCACTAATTAACACACACTAAGCAAAGTCAACCCTAATCACTAACTAACCCTAACCCCCAATCTTTCTACTCAACAAACATATATTCCTACTACACACCATGCATATCACTATATTATCAAAGTTAACAAAGCCATTCACACTAACATAAGGGAGAAAACATGAACTAGGGTTCAACCAACATGTATAAAATGCAACCAAAATAACAAGATTTAACAAAAAAATAATTGGATGATTTGGGGGAGATTACCAAGAGCAGCAAAGTGATGGAAAGATCCACCTAAGGGATGCACCTTTTGGAGAGGATTTGAGGGGGCGGCTTGAGGGGTAGGAGAGAGTATGAGAGCTCCAAGTGTTCTTCAAGCTCGGGTTGTGGATTGGGGAAAGTGTGTGGGGTGGGTCCCACACACTCTCCCGTGGGTTATCTAGTTACCAGGGCCAGACGGGTCACGTGTGTGGGCTGGCTTGGGTATAAAACCCCCCATTGTGTACTGATGAAAAGGCGCCGGTACGAGCCGTGATGTAGCCTGTGTGCTGAATATAAAAGAGGCGTTTGGGCGCCGGGGCGTTGGTCGCAGGGAAAAAAGTGTGCTCCTTCTTCCACCTCCGTCCGGTGAGAGAGAGAGAGCGGCAACAACACCTCACGCCAGGGAAGATTTAGATGTGGTCTAAAAATAACGGTAAAAGTAGCAAACACTCAGTATTGTCTTTTATCCATGGACCATTAGGAAAAAAGCAACAATAGTCTTACAGGAACACGATGATAAACATAAAATACAAACATATAATTAGCATGCTGATAGTGTCAGTATCACGTGGAAAAGATCACAATCTGACATATACATTATGAGTACTCGAGGATTCTATGGCTGTTAACCATGGCTAGTATACTTCTGTGTAAGCATTAATATATTCAACAGCGGATTTGTAGTAAGCTAAATAATTTCAGAGCATTGATCTGAATCACACACCTACACACAGACTGTGGCGGTTCCTCTCCTAGCATTTAGAATGTCGACGATTTCCCCTTTTAAACAATATAGAAAACATTGAGAAGCAAGTATGCTTTCTCTTCTATTACTAATGCTATCATGCAACTAAATATGAAGCCATGGATGTGACATAGAAGCCCTTCTTCCACTATATGTTTAGCCACTCGAAGGGAAATGAATCACTTGCTTTGTATGCATGATTGATATGCAGGACAAAACTTTAAATCATTCCCTTCCTTTGAAAGAATTTAGTAATCATTCAGACCACTTCTCAAAAATCTTAAGAACGCCCTCATCTATTATAAATATTATTTATCCTCATATCCACTTGTATAGTATTATTTATCCCAGCATATGTTACATCACATAATATCATTCATCGAGATAATTTCTGGACCAATAAAGTTCAGATAGACAAATTCAACCCCTAAATGATCAGATATAAGTTCACATTGTTTAGTGAACCTTTATATTGCACTTTTATCCCTAGGTAAAATGGAACATCTGTACAAAAAAAATGCAATAAAATTCTATTAACCTAAGGAATAAAATAAAAATAATTAACCAAACATAAGATTTCTAGCTATACATCAGGAAGAAGACTCTCCTCATCAGACATAAGCAAGTAATCCAACCAATACAAAGACAAGAATCAGACCTTGCATCCGGCGGAGCAGCAGTGGCCATTACATCTCAACCAGAGGTTCGTAGGTAAACTAAAAACATTTTTTTGTTTGTTTCGAACAAATGTGTAACATTGCATATAAAACACTGAGATACTTATATCTGATTTATGACATAAAGGGGATAAAAGTATCAACAAATGATTCTGTATTAGAAAAGAAAATGAAAAAAGGAACTAAATTTGAACCTACCAGGCCGATAACTTTCTTGTCTGACATTTTAAAATCCCCCATCTATGTTGCGAATCATGGCCGAAGCAATTCACATTCCAAGTTTAATATTTTTTTGGTCCCCATCCCCTCGCGTCGCCTCCCCCCGGGCGGCGCCAGGGGCCCCAACCCTAGCGCCGCCAGCACCTCCTTGTCACTCCCTCCTGCCGCCGCTGCCGCCGGCGTGGGCCGCGGTGGCGGCGGGCCCGGTGCCAAAGTTTCTGTGCGGGGGGAGGCGGCGGATCCCACCTGAGGCGGTGGGGGCGGCCCTTCTCATGTGATCCAACGGCAGCGGCTAGGACGGAGTATCCGGGCTGTGCGGCGAGGGCCGGAGCACCATCGCTGGCGGAGCGGCGGCCCTGCATGGACGGTGGCGGTGGCAGCGCCCCATCCGGCGGGGTGGGCTGTCCTACTCGTGATGGTGACGGCGGTTTCTGCGGATCCAACGCCCCGTTTGGATCCGTCGCAGGGAGGCCTTTCGCCGACCGGCGGCGCGTGGAGGGACCGGTGAGGAGATGCCGGATCTCTGCCAGAGTACCGATGGTGTCGGGGTTATACCCCGTGGTGTGACCCGGCTCGAGCGTGGCGACTCACTGGTGACCCGTCTGGAGCTTGGCGATTCACAGATAACCCGCCCGATCTTGGCGACTCATTAGTAACCCGGCGGGCGGGTCAGATGGATGACAAAGGCCCAAGTCCCAATAGGCCGGCTCATGTTATTGTAGGGCCAGCTTAAGAGGAAAGGGCTGACGAATATTTCCTTTACGAGGAAGCAATACCCGGACTTGTATTCAACTTGTAAGAGAAGATAGATTAGTTCTAGTCCTACTAGGACTCCACATGTAACCCGCCCCTCTAACTTATATAAGGAGGGGCAAGGCGCCCCAAGAGGGGACAAGCAAGAAGAAACAATCTCTAGGGCTAGGCACAAAGAGCCGGCTTACCGGCGACTCCCTCATGATCATAATGAGACCTAGCCACAAACAGCATGTGGTGTTATTACCGGATGATGTTTCCCGGGGTCCGAAGCTGTCTAAATCCTTGTCTTGTGTTGCGTCTCTCGATTCCCTCCAACCCCTCTCAAGCTACCGCATAGATGCGTTGGCCTCGTGACTAAGTCCTCAGACTAAGGACATCTGCCGTGACAATTCCACGACAGTTGGCGCCCACCGTGGGTCTCGCGCACGGTGGTGTTGAGTTCTTGAAGGGCGCTATCCCAGGGATCGAGAAGCTCCGCCCAGCTTATTGAAGAAGTTCCGGTTGACTTGTCGGAGAGTTCCAGCTGGCTCACCGAAAAAGTTCCGACCGCCTTGACGAAAGGTTCCATCTAAATTGCCGAAAAAGTTTTGACCGCCTTGACGAAAGGTTCTGTCTAAATCACCGAAAAGGTTCCAACCGCCTCAACGAAAGGTTCCGTCTGAATCGGCGAAAAGTTCCGACCGCCTCCACGAAAGGTTCCGTCTGAATCGGCGAAAGGTTCCGACCGCCTCGACGAAAGGTTCCGTCTGAATCACCAAAGAGTTCCGATTGCCTCGACGAAAAGTTCGCTCCGAATCGCCGAAGGGTTCCAGCCGAATCGCCGAAGGGTTCCAACCGAATCGCCGAAAGGTTCCGTCCGAGTCATCAAAGAATTCCGACTTAGGCTACAGGAAAGTTTCGTATTATCAAGAGGTTCCGTTTCAAAAGTTCTGGATTATCAAAAAGTTCTGGCCGGATTATCAAGAGGTTCCGGTTCAAAAGGTCCAGATTATCAAGAAGTTCTGGTTCCACAAATTCCGTCTCAAAAAGTGCCGGACAGGTTATGTGGAGAGCTCAGGCACTAGAAGATACAGAAGCAATTAATTCTTTTGTCAAAAAACGAAAGCAGCACTATGCATTATCCAGCGCCAACATCCGGCAAAAAATACCAGCCATCGCCCCTGTGATCCGGTTTACATCAACGCGCCGACCGACTCGCCCGTCAGCACCACCTTACAACGCCACGGACGACTCGCCCATCCGCCCTCGTGGCCAGTTCATGCGTCCTCACCGGCTTACAACGTGGAGGACAACTTGCTCGTCCGCACCGGCTTACAAATGCCATGGCCGGTTTATCTGTTTGTTCCCACGGCCGATACACTCATGAGGGATTTCAGTTTCACCTAGGGATCATCAATTTCATGGCAGATTATTTTCGGCCTAAGCAAATCAGGTGATATCCATCCAAGTTTGTTTTATTATCACATGTTGTTTTTGTCAAAAGAACAAGTTATCTTTGCCTTGGTCTGCAATATTGTTTATGCAGGGCAATTATTTATGACAAAATGTGATATTATACCGCGGAGGTGGATGCACGGCAACATCTTTTGGCACAGGTGGTCATCTTTACTCTACGGACTCCCGCACCGGCTTACAACGCCGTGGCAGTCTCTAGCGACCACACCGACTTACAACGCCATGGCCGTCTCTCGCGACCGCGCCGGCTTACAACGCCGTGGCCATCTTTTACGACCACGCTGGCTTACAACAAGGAGGAAAACTTACCCACACCGGTTTACAGCACCACGGTTGATTCATCTGTCTGAGCCGACTTTGATGTTGTGGTCGTTTTTACGGTCCGTCTCACGCGGCCTGGTCTACATCAGGACATTGGGCCACATTTTTCTGGATGAGCTGTTTATTGAGTATGAGCAAGTCCCGACCTGGGAAGCCCGGTTTCTCTTCCAACAAATTGGAGGCAAATTATCATATATTATCAACCACCGTCTGCACTGGATGGCTCAATGGATAGGTGCACAAGTCGCCGGCACTACGGTTTGGTTAACTTCAAACAACCAGTTGGAAGGAACCATTGGCCGAGTTGCTGACACGGTTCATACGGGATCATTTATAACCCACCGCAATCACCTCAACCTTCTGTGGATAATCACTAGCCTAACATATCAGGTGAAATCCATCCAATATATTTTATATTACATATTATTTTCTTCAAAAGACCAATTACTTTGGTTTGCATGTTGTCCCATGCAGGATTCAAACCGGTCTATATCACGGTTAATCATGGAGAATCTCAAGCCAACTCCTCAAGTCGTCTTGAGACTCGGGGGCTACAATGATATGACTCGGCAAAATTAGCCGGTTTCAATGAATTCAAGAATTCCAGGTCATTAAATGGAAAATAACCCGGGCCCCTCACAAAATTTTGAAGCTCTCAAATCCGGTTCAAAATCCGGTTCAAGATAAATTTGTCCTTCACAAATTTTTTAAGCTTTCAAATCCGGTTTAAAGTTCCGGTTCAAAAAGCATTAATCTCTCGCAAGTTCGAGTTCTCAGAAAAATTAAAGGTTGCCAAAAGAACTTGCTGCCATGATGCGCGGTTTAAACTTGGGTATCCGGCCTTACGGCTTATCTTAGTATGATCACTTGGGGGCTTCTTGCTCATCGAGCATAGCTATCAGTACCCTCTTGATCGGCGCAATGCCAAAACTTATATGATCACTTGGGGGCTTCCTGTTCAAACATAGGTCGTATTCGAACCAAAGAGAACATAGCTGTCGATACCCTCTTGATCGGCATACTGCCAAACCCACTAGGTGGCTTCTTGATCATATCTGAATCGTAGCTTAACCCCATTGGGTCTGACGTGGGTCATATTCGAACCAGCGTCATTAAACAACTCTTATGTCACTTGGGGGCTTCTTGTTCAAACATAGGTCGTATTCGAACCAAAGAGAACATAGTTGTCGATACCCACTTGATCGGCATCGCCAAAGCCACTGGGGGCTATACGATCGTATTCGAATCTTAGCTTAACCCCTTTGGAACGGTTTACTGATCATATCCGAATCAGAAGCCTCAAAAAGTTTTATTCTATCTTTGGTAAAGTTTGTTATAGCCACAATTACTTAACTTGAGAACTTTTGGGATTATATCTCAAATGTATATAAGTGTTTTATGATTAACCCGGTTTGACTTTTGACTGTAAGTCGCCAGCTTATGACAACCATCATTTATATGGAAGCATTGGCTTCTAAGGATTGGGTTATCACCCTTACTACACAGGTCATGTAAACCGGTAGTACAAATTCAATATCACAGTGGTTATATGTGAGGTATTATGACCCGCCTTGCGGTAAACCGCCAAGGGTTCTTGTGATCTACTTGTGGGCAGGATAAGACTACATTTGGTAGTTACCCGCCCTGGGTTTTGACGATAAGTCGCCAGGGCATATGTTGTTTAAGTTCTTTGCAGGATTTGCAGAAATATGACATATAAATGATTAAGTTCAAGCTCATTACCAAAGTTGATGCTTCAAAATGATGATCCGTTCTGGATTTTTCTCAAAGGCTATAAGCCGCCGGGTTATAAAAATTCTGGCTTACAATGGTGGTGTATTAAATCGCCATCGGCCAAGAGCCGCCGAGTACTTTAAACTCCGGATTTACTTGTCAACCGATGAGGTATTCAAATCTTTAATAGCCAAAACTGGCTGGATTTTCATGATGATATTGAATGATTGAGGTTTTCATACCGGATTATATTATTTAAATCTCAAATAGCCAACATGGCTGGATTTCTATTGTGATTATCAATAACCAGTGCTGTGATTGAGGTTTTCAAAGTCTCTTTGGTGCAACGGCTATTATTTTTATCAATGGGCATGATTTATTTTACAATGGAGGAAATAGTCCCAAGTCGCTGCAGGCTTACGCCCCGGTACTTGGGGGCTACATTGTTCAAATCGAGATTACATCGAATATACAAGTCCCATGTCACTGCCAGCATGCACCATGGCACTTGGGGGCTAATGCAAAGTCATTTTTATTGGCCTTATTGAAGACCCGACTCATCCCATTGTAATGAGCTGGCCTTTGGGGGCTGCCAATTGCTCCTGTTAAAATTGAAGGTACACAAGCCTTATTCATTTATATTGAAGGATCCACTGCTCACTTGGTAAAGCACAAAGCTCTTAACCTTGTGGACGTGGGTTCAAGCCCCAGGATGGGGGTTACATCATATGATATTATTTTCAATGAAAAGTCCCAGCTCAGTATTATCTTAGTAAGCCGTCCCTTGGGGCTACACGCTACTGCTCGAATTTACATCATCATATTTACAAAGTCCTTGCTCATCATTACATAATGACCCGGCACTTGGGGGCTAATGTATATTGTTCTTTGCTGATGACAATTCTATGATGACCCGGCTACACTACTATGACTATAGCCGACTCATGGGGGCTACACAACTGGATTTTATTTAAAGCCATGGTGATAAGTCCCGGCTTATTCATGCTGATGAAACCGGCCCTTGGGGGCTACAGGTAATATGGATATAAGGGAGAAATATCTTCAAATTCTCAGTTTGAGTAAATCAGATTGACCCGGTGTCTGCAAAAATCATAAGCCGGCGTCGGCGACAATTATGACTCGGCATCATCTATTTATATCCCGGCAATTTTGGTAATCATAAGCCGGCAAGTTTTATATCTTCAAGCCGGCTGAATATAAGTTGAATATTTGAAGAACAATATTTTTGTCAAGTCAGAGCATTGAAAGCCAACTCAAGTGGATTATCTCTTACAATATTTCTCAACAAGAGATCAATGCCAGCAAATTGACTCTGAAGCTGGCCTGTTGACCCGGATTTTTCAAAGGAAGTATCTGGATTTTTTGCATTGGCAAAAATTTAACATATCTGTTAAAAGAGATTTGCTATAAGATCTTGAGTATGCATCCAGGAGGAAATAACAACGACTTAAAGATGATCAGGTGCCGGTTCAGGAAAATATTTAACCCGGAGCACAACCTATCAAAGTTTGTTCTTGTGTTTGTTTTTCAGGATCAGTTTAACATGGATAACTCCAAATTAAACTGGGGGCTAATGTCGGGGATATACCCCACGGTGTGACCCGGATGGAGCGTGGCGACTCACTGGTGACCCGTCTGGAGCTTGGCGATTCACAGATCCCGCCCGATCTTGGCGACTCATTAGTAACCCGGCGGGCGGGTCATATGGATGACAAAGGCCCAAGGCTCAGTAGGCCGGCTCATGTTATTGTAGGGCCGGCTTAAGAGGAAAGGGCTGACGAATATTTCCTTTACGAGGAAGCAAGACCCGGACTTGTATTCAACTTGTAAGAGAAGATAGATTAGTTCTAGTCCTACTAGGACTCCACATGTAACCCGCCCCTCTAAATTATATAAGGAGGGGCAGGGCACCCCAAGAGGGGACAAGCAAGAAGAAACAAACTCTAGGGCTAGACACAAAGAGCCGGCTTACCGGCGACCCCCTCATGATCATAATGAGACCTAACCACAAACAGCATGTAGGGTTATTACTGGATGATGTTTCCCGGGGCCCGAAGCTTTCTAAATCCTTGTATTGTGTTGCGTCTCTCGATTCCCCCCAACCCACCTCAAGCTACCGCATAGATGCGTTGGCCTCGCGACTAAGTCCTCACACTAAGGACACACTACTAGGAAAAGGGCTATAGATAGGATTGATACTAATGGCGCACCAGATAAGTAGTGCGCCACTATATACTAATGGCGCACCTATTGTCGATGCGCCATTAGTGTGGAAGACACTAATGGCGCACCATACACTCGATGCGCCACTAGTATTAATTTTTTTCCATTTTTCCATACATACTAATGGCGCATCAGGAAGAAGTGCGCCATTACTAGTTCTAACTAGTAATGGCACACCGGGCAGACAGTGCGCCATTAGTATATTTTTTTTTCTTTTTTGCAAAACTAGTAATGGCGCACCGTGTCACAGTGCGCCATTACTAGTTTAAACTACTAATGGCGCACTTTTCCACAGTGCGCCATTAGTATATTTTTTTTACTTTTCTGCAAAACTACTAATGGCGCACCACCTGCAGGTGCGCCATTAGTAACGAGGGTTACTAATGGCGAATTTGCTGGTGGTGCACCATCAGTATCCTGGGACCCCAACAAGATATTTTGGACAGCCACATACCTACCCACTCACTTTCCCCACTTAATTCCCTCCACCTCCTTCTCCAAGCTTTCGGCTGCCTCCTCCTCCTCACCTCATTTACACCATAGATTCATCAAAATTAAGTGGTGAAATTACCTTTTTTTGATAGGTAAGTAAGGGCAAAGCTATCTTCATGATGTAGATCTACTTTTTTTCTCGCTAGCTCGCTCCAACAATGTGCACATGCACTTTTTGTGGCCTAGCTAGATCTATGTATGTTTGTGGTGTTGCATGTGTTTGTTGTGTTGCATATATGTTTGTGTTTGCAGGTACTGGTATTTGAAATGCGATAGTTGCCAATATTTTGCCGGAATGTTGATTCATTTCCGTTTCGGCGAGAATTTTGGCACTATGCATTCTTTTTGGTCCTATTTTTAGGGAAGGTCATGCCAGATTTTTTCTTGGTTCTCAAATATCATTTTGCTCTACCCCGCAGGCCACCATGGTCCGCATGATGACCGAAGGCATCATGAATAGGTTTTTGAGGTCCGCGAAGGCCGAGATGCTTCAAAAGAACGAGACGGAGATAAGATGTCCGTGTCGAAGATGCAAGCTGAAGAGCCTTATTGCGGACCCGGATTCCGGGCAGGTGCGGGACCACCTGCTCTTGCGTGGTTTTGATGGATGGCTATCAGTGGCAAGGTGATGAAGATGACTATGAAGTCATCCATGGGGTCCGGCAAGAAATGAGGAAGGGCAACAAGACAAGTACCACTGCGGCGAGGGCGGGCGAGAAGACGAAGAATCTCCAGGACATGATCACGGCAGTGATGCTGTACACAGTCATCATGTAGAAGATGTCGTACATGATGATGAGGAAGATCAAGACGAAGGGCATGATCATGAAGATGAAGATGCCGGAGCAGACGACGATGGAGGCTGGGTGCAGGACCCTCATATTCAAGAGCTGCTTCTCAAGCAGACGGATAACGCAAGAGCTGCCGCCCGAGAGAAAGCCAAGCTGGATCAACTGGAGATAGACGCGGTTACTGCATTGTATGAAGGATGCAGGCCCGAGGATACCCGCCTGAAAGTAACGCTCATGGCTCTGGAGATGAAGGTAAAACACAAAATGATCGACGCACGCTTCGATGAGAACATGTAATTCTGGCATGAACGTCTCACTACTAGGAAAAGGGCTATAGATGGAATTGACACTAATGGCGCACCAGACATGTGGTGCGCCATTACTATATACTAATGGCGCACCATGTGTTGGTACGCCATTAGTGTCCAAATACTAATGGCGCACCACATCCATGGTGCGCCATTAGTAAAAATATTTTTTTTAAATTTTGTTCAAAACTACTAATGGCGCACCGTGGGAGTGGTGCGCCATTACTAGTTGAACTAGTAATGGTGCACCACATCCACGGTGCGCCATTAGTAAAAAAAAATTTAAAACTTTTTTTTAATTTTTTTTTCAAAACTACTAATGGCGCACCGTGGGAGTGGTGCGCCATTACTAGTTGAACTGGTAATGCCGCACCATGCCACGGTGCGCCATTAGTAACTTGGCCACCACTTCCACCGAATGCACCCCCCCTTGTGGATCGCCTTTTCAGTTTTAAAAAAAATAAAAGAAAATGATGAAAATGTCAAAAAAATAAAAGAAAATAAGTTTCCCATGTGATATGTGGCCTAGTTGTTGCTAAAATTTGCAAATATGAATTTCGACTTCATTTGCAAAATCTCGCGAGAATTTGTAAAAATGGGCATAACTTTTGCATACTAACTCGGATGAAAAAGATTTTTATATGAAAAATCATCTACTCGAAAAGTTACATCCAAATTTAACCGGGGGAACCCAGTTAAACATTTTCAAAATCCTCAAAAACCTAATAGAAAAAAAGATACGGGGCTTTTAATATCTGGTGAGGCAAAAAAATCAAAAAAATTCAAACTTACTAATGGCGCACCTTCTATCTTCCCGCCTTCAAAATTCAAAATAAGTCAAAAAAAACGTTACTAATGGCGCACCTGCCCATGGTGCGCCATTAGTATCTTCCCTCCTTCAAAATTCAATTACTAATGGCGCACCTGCCCATGGTGCGCCATTAGTATCTTCCCGCCTTCAAAATTCAAAATAAAAAAAATAAAAAAAAGTTACTAATGGCGCACCTGCCCGCGGTGCGCCATTAGTATGCCGTATATATGGCTGGCCGTGGTCCTCTCCTCCTTATCTCTTCATTCCACCTCTCCTACACTCCATCTCCTCCTCTCCTACACTCCATCTCCTCCTCTCCTACACTCCATCTTCCCTTCTCTCCTCCACCATACTTCTCCTCTCCGGTGACCTCCTCCGCCTCTCCGGCGACCTCCTCCTCCCTCCTCCCCTCCCCTCCCCTCCCCTCACGGTTTCTTCTCCCTCCTCTCCGGTGAGCTCCTCCTCCCTCCTCTCCGGTGAGCTCCTCCTCCCTTCTCTCCGGTGAGCTCCTCCTCCCTCCTCTCCGGTGAGCTCCTCCTCCCTCCTCTCCTCCCATCCCCTCATGGTTTCTCCTTCCTCCTCTCTGATGCTCCGGTGAAGTCCTCTCCAGCGACCTCCTCCTCCTCCTCTCCGGCGATGTAGGCGAGCGCCTCTCCGGTGACCTCCTCCTCCTCCTCTCCGGCAAACTCCTCTCCGGCAAAAGAACACGGCAAAAGAACGTACAAGATCCAAAAACAGGAACAAAATTTTAAATAATGTCGTGCCAAAAAACAAGCAGAAAAAACGAGCAAAAAATGGGCAAAAAATCACGATCCAGATCTAGATTCAAAATGGCGCATCACTAATGGCGCATCACTAAACATTGCACCATTAGTATGCCGAAGTTACTAATGGCGCATCCCGTTGTCGTGCGCCATTAGTATGCCAAAGCACCTGGGTATACATGGCCCCTGGGAGGCATACTAATGGCGCACCGTGGCCTATACTAATGGCGCACCAGTGGTGCGCCATTAGTATACCAGATACTAATGGCGCACCAGTGGTGCGCCATTAGTAAAAATTACTAATGGCGTGCTAGTAATGGCGCACCAGTGATGCGCCATTAATGGCCAAATTAGGTGCGCCATTAGTAGCGGTTTTTCTAGTAGTGTCTTCCCAAGGGGAACAAGTGCCCGACCAGTTTCGAGGAGGCGAAGAAAATCGTGTGTCCTCTGGATTTACCGCACGTCAAATACCATGTGTGCATGAACAATTTCATCATTTATCGGGACAAGCACGCGGAGTCTACCATATGTCCGGTGTGCGGCGTCACTCGATACAAGAAGAGGAAGAAAGCTCCTCGAAAATCGGTGTGGTACTTTCCGATCACTCCTCGTCTGCAGCGGTATTTCGCGGACCCTAAGGTAGCAAAGATCCTGCGATGGCACGCGGATAGGGAGGAGAAGAAGCGGGAAGATAACGGAAATGATCCGGAGATAAATAAAAGAGACAAGATGCTGAGTCACCCTAAGGATGCAAGCCAGTGGCAAGTGTTGAACTTCGAATACCCAGAATTTGGGAAGGATCCAAGGAACATCGTGCTGGGCGCGAGCACCAATGGAGTCAATCCGTTTGGCAGCCAGAGAAGCACACATAGCACCTGGCATGTGTTTGTGTGGATGTACAACCTTCCCCCCTGGTTGTGCATGAAGAGGAAGTACATTCACATGAGTATGCTAATTGAAGGGCCGAAACAACCAGGGAACGACATCAATCTGTATCTGGGGCTGCTGAAGGAGGAGCTAGACACGCTGTGGAAAACGCCAACCAATACGTGGGACACCGCAGAGAAAGAATATTTCCCTATGAGAGTCGCACTGCTCACGACGGTGCACGACTATCTCGGTTACAGATATCTCGCGGGGCAGGTAGTCCACGGATTTTCTGGATGCGTAAGGTGCATGGATGACACAACGTATCGCCAGCTAGATAGAGATCCCGGGTCTTTGAAAACCATGTTCATGGGACATCAAAGGTGGCTTCGTGACGATGACCCGTGGAGGAAACGCAAGGATCTGTTCGATGGTGAAACCGAACCCCGAAAACGCCCATGTACGAGGAGCGGCGAGGAAATAGACGAGCTGTTGAAAAATTGGAAAGACTGCCCATTGCAGGGAAAGAAGCAAAAGGCGCCAGAGCCGGGAAAGAAGCGAAAGGCGCCAGAGCCGCTGATGAAGGTATGGAAAACGAGGTCTGTTTTCTGGGACTTGCCATACTGGAAGATCCACCGTGTGCCTCACAGCCTTGATGTCATGCATATCACGAAGAACGTGTGCGAGAGTCTGCTTGGTACCCTGCTCAACTTGCCAGAGAGGACCAAAGATGGGCCGAAAGCAAGGGAAGACTTGAAATCAATGGGCATCAGGCAGGAGCTTCACGCTAATGATGATGATGATGAGGCGAAGCAGGACATAGAAAGTCGTCGCAAAGGCAAAAAGGCCAAGAAGACCGGAAATGACTACCCTCCCGCGTGCTTTACTCTAAGTCAGGAGGAGATCGAGCAGTTTTTCACCTGCCTCCTAGGAGTAAAACTTCCTTACGGTTACGCGAGGAAGATAAGCAGATAGCTAGACCCACCGAAGCAGAAGTTCAGCGGGATGAAGTCTCACGACTGTCACGTCCTGATGACGCAAGTACTTCCAGTTGCAATCCGTGGGATCATGGACGCGCACGTCCGTGAAACGCTATTTGGCCTATGCAACTTTTTCGACGTCATTTCTCGGAAGTCCATTAGCGTGAGGCAACTCAGAAGGCTACATGAAGAGATCGTGGTGATACTATGCAAGCTTGAGATGTACTTCCTGCCCGCATTCTTCGACGTTATGGTGCATCTGCTGGTCCATATCGTGGAGGATATCATCCAACTCGGGCCGACGTTCCTGCACAGCATGATGCCGTTCGAAAGGATGAATGGTGTCATCAAAGGATACGTTCGAAACATGTCACGTCCATAGGGAAGTATAGCCAGGGGCTTTCTGACCGAAGAGTGCATCTCCTACTGCACGAATTATCTAGGCATCGAGAACCCCGTTGGTCTGCCCGTCAACAGGCACCTCGGCAGGCTCGCTGGATGGGGTCACCGTGAGGGTTGCCGCGAAATGCATGTCGACTTCGAGGGTCGACTCGCCGACTTTGAAAGATCAAACCTTGTCGCGCTACAACACATAGACGTGGTCGATCCTTGGGTGGTAGAGCACAAAACCTTTATTGAGAAGACGTACAATGAACGAGGCCAACAGAGGACGGACGAAGATATAGTCAAAGAGCACAACTCATGTTTCACGCGTTGATTCAAGCAGAATCTTCTGTCGTACCCTTTACATGAGGGTTCTTCCGCGGAAGAACAACTCATATTCGCCTTGTCACAGGGCGCCGAGCACAACCTGACGACCTATGAGGCGTACGATATCAACGGCTACACATTCTACACCGAGAACAAGGACATGAAGAGCGATGGTTATCAGAACTCCGGGGTAACGATGGAAGCCTACACCGGCAACAACAAGGACAGATACTACGGAAGGATCGAGGAGATCTGGGAGCTGAGCTACGCTGGAGAGAAGGTCCCGATGTTCCGTGTCAGATGGGCCAAGAGCGTCCTAAAATAAGACCGGTATTTCACCACCATGGTTATACCCGAAGCCAAATCCAAGACCGCGGGCGCAAACGTCACCGCGAAAAATGAGCCATGGGTACTGGCTTCCCAAGTGGACCAATGCTTCTTCATTACTGACCCGTCAAAGCCCAGTCATGTTGTCGTGAGGAGAGGCAAAAGGAAGATCATCGGAATGGATGGTGTAGCCAATGAGCAAGACTTCGACAAGTACGGCGACCCGAAGATCGAACATAACGACGACGATGAAGTAGAAGCACACACCACAAGAAGAAGCAGGACCACCCTACCTAAAGGACGCCCGTTCCACAGAAGAACTCCATTTGCGAAAAAGAAGGGCAAGAAGATTATGAAACAGATAGCTAGCTAAGATCGATTGTATTTAAATCGTAGTCTTCATTTCTCGATTGTATTTCATGAGCACTTTTTGATATCATGAATATTTTTAAATTTCATGGGCACTTTTTGAATTCATGAGGACACTTGATCTCGATCCCCCTCCATCTTGATCTTGATTCCCCCTCCATCTCGATCCCCCTCCATCCCACCCGCACCCTCCCCCGCTAGCTCCACCGCCGCCACCGACCCACTGCAACCCTCCCCCTCTCCATCGCCACCGACGAGCACCCCCCCCCCCCCCCCCGCACCCTCCCCCGCTCCACCGCCGCCAACGGGCACCCCCCGCAACCTCCCCCGCTCCACCGCCGCCGCCGGTGATATTTTCAAGTAACAAATTTGAACATATTTTTTAAAAAATTATTACTGTTTTTATAAAAAAATATTACTGTTATGATTTAAACAAGTTTGAACATATTTAAACACAAATAAATTTAAAAAACAGCATTTAAAATGCATAAAAAAAATATTGGGGAGCCTAGGAATCGAACCCAAGACCTCCTGGTGTGTGTGCTGCGTGCTGACCAATCGAGCTAGTGGATGGGTTCTATTGTAGATAGGGTTAGGTTGTAGATAGGTCTAGTGGGCTAGATTAAAACAAAATTCTAATGGCGCACCGAGGGGTGGTGCGCCATTAGAATAGTCGTACATATGGCGCACGAGGGGGTGGTGCGCCATTACAAAGCTTCCCCCCCACACTAAATCCCCAATCTCTCTAATCTCTCCCCTGCCTCGTCGATCTCACTCGCTGCCCCCCGTGTTCTCCGTCCCCCTTGCCGCCCCCCCTTGCCTCCTTCCCCGTCCCCGAGCCGAGCGCCACCTCCCTCGCCGTCCCCGAGCCGAGCGCCGCCTCCCTTGCTGTCCCCGAGCCGAGTGCCCTCGACGTCCTCCCACCCAAGCGCCCCCTCCCCCCGTGGCCCCGCCTACGTCCTCGACGTGCTCGCCGTCCAACACCGCACGGCCTGCCCAGGAGGACCGCCGCCGTCTTCCTCTTCGACTACGAGGACCCGGACAAGCTCGGACGCCCAGGAGGACCGCAACCGCTCGACGCCCTCGACCGCGCGGCCTGCCCAGGAGGACCGCCACCGCTCGACGCCGAATTCACGCCGCCTCGACTAGCTCCGGCTGCCCCGAGTCGCCCTCGACCTCCCAAGTGAGCACCCGAGCCGCTTCCCCCTCTTCCCCCTCTTTATTTCCTTCTGATGTGTTCTAGGGTTGGGGGTTGGAGAAATTTGGACTAGGAAAGGGGGTTGGAGAATTAAGTAGCTAGAGTTTTCCAAATGTTCAAATCTCTGATCTTGCATTTAGATGCATTTTAGAGGATACTAGTCTCAACTAAGCATCCGCCTAGAGATTCTTTCTTTAAGTAGCTAGGCTCAATTAGTGAATTTTCCAGTGAGTTTGGATTCATGCAACAATATGAAATATTAATTACTATTCTTTCTGGCCACTAATGATAGATGTAACATGTAAGAAGTACATAATTGATTAATGGATCTGTTAGTTTGATAGTTTTTTTAGTGTTGCACCTTTTCCTTCTACACTCAATCTTGTTAATGGCCACAATTTTTTGTGTTCAGTTTAGGAGTTGGTCCTTGGGAAGCATAAATAAAACATTATTGGCAAGTGCAGTCTTGTTACTCCTAGGTTACAAATGAGTAGATGAATATTTGTTACCAGGAGGGGTTACAATATGTTTCAAACTAATGTTGTTCTCATGATCATGCTTTCTAATGGTTTGATATCACCCAAAGTTTGGCATGGAAACTATAGAGGTACTATGTAGTGTTGTATTACTTCTTCCGGATTCAGGGTGTTTAAATGTGCATTAGTTCTTCTGATAATTAATGGTTAAAGTCCTTTGACAAGAATGTGAACAATAAGAGATGTAACCAATCCCAGAAGTAGAACCATGTATCTTTTCTCTCTACAATTCTCATGCAACAATATGGAACTAATTCTTTAAGTAGTTAATGAGAACACTTGGTCCGTATTCATTTGCAGTGAACATACATTTTCACTGTTCTTATAATATTTGCTTGATGTCAGATTATTCTATGAGGATATTAGTCTAAACCCAGTCTTGGATGCATTGTTTTATCCTGCGATGGTTAAACCGGTTCTGAAAATTATCTAGTTTGACATGTACTTGTCCAGCTATTATAATCTATTCTTTGACCATGGCAGTAGCTGGCATTTTGTTATGATAATTTCAGTATATATCTTATGGTCCTTTGCTGATCTCGTTGTATTTTCAATTCACAGGCAACTCTCCAACGAAGTCTCCTCTAGGTAATATATGTCTCATGCTTTCTAAAGAGTACTAGTATACTGACTAAACTATCCACTTGCTATGCTTAGCTGCTCTGTTGTCTGAATCGTGACCCTTTGCCTGTCATAATGCAACTAAGCATACTAGTCTCAACTAAGCATACTACTTTTTTTGTTGTGAGACAGTAAGATAGTGAGACAGTAAGAAGGAAACTTCTCAGATTATGTAGAAAGAAAATACTTGGTTTGACAGCAAGTACCATGACATGAATCAAAAAACATATACGGTGGGAAAAATAAAATGGCAGAAACCTGTGAGGTTCTGGTTTGCTGTATCTACACTAGTTTGGGTTGGTGAATGTGGATGATTTTTTTATCCTGTGAACTCATTGTACTGCTACAAGAATTTGGTATCATCATGGTGTAATTTTGTTAACATTCTAGTTTTGTTAGATAGTGGCTACACTAATCTAGAGTGATACAATTTTCCTTCCCATTTGGTATCATCATGTTCAGTGTATACAGTTATAACATCATGTGGGTTTTTTAAGTCTGTTTACAGCTCTAGTACACTTCTCTTACACTTACTGGGGACTTGTATTTTCTACTGTTGTGTTATTGTTCCTATACTGTAATTGCTTCAGTGCACACTACCATGACTTAATTTTTACAATAGCTGTTTTCTTTGTGTCCAATAGTCAACGTATATTTTTCTTCAGAGGTAACTGGTCAAATATTCAGTGTGTATGTCTGAACTTGAATGTTGCAATGTTGTTTTCTTCAGAGGCTACTGTCAAAAACTTGAGCTATTGTCTTGCAAAGATGATGATCATCTTGCTAGTTTGCTGGGTTTTGTCTCCGACCATTGTGTCGTGATGAATTTGCAGGTACCCCGAGAGGCCCTTGAGTTTGCTGGAATGTCGATTAACTTCCGTTCCGGCAAATTCGGGTACTCCATATGTCCTATTTTCAGCAAAGGTCATGCTAAAATTTTCCGTGAATTTTAGCATGACTTTGCTAAAATAGAACATATGGGGTACTTGCGACTAATGCATGGGCCGGGGTATCTTAGTACTTAGTTAAGTAGGATCAACTGCCCTGCCATTCTTGCTGCATTAAACCATAGGTGGCAATAGAGCCAAGTGATTAGGCCCAACTTAGAATTCTCCTTAGCATCGATAAACCCTAGATGATAAACCCAACATAGGTGGCAATAGAGCCAAGTGAATAGGGCCAAGTGATTAGGCCCAACCTAGGGTGCCTTGGCATCGATAAACCCTAAATGATGAAAACTTAACTTGGCTGCCCCGGATGCCTCGGTGTCTATGAGAACCTAAATGATGTATGCTTAGGCTTTTAGGGTGCCTCGGCGTCGACAAACCCTAAATGATGAAAGCTTAGGCTTTTAGGGTGCCTCGGTGTCGACAAACCCTAAATGATGAGACCATGATCTTGTTCCTTGACAATAACCAACTTTTTGACCAAACTTTTTTCCTATTTAGAGCGAAACATGGCCCACAACGATGAGGCCGGTGGTTCGAGCGGCAAGCAATTCTGGGAGCTATCCCAGGAGATGGAGGAACAACCTCACCGCTATGAGGACGCCGCGGAAGACAACGATCCTGATTACACAACCCCTAGTGGCGTCGGGGATGACACCACGGATGGTGCCGCCGAGGATGCCACCATTGATGATGGCGGCGCACACACAGATGGCAGCCAACCGAAGAAGCAAAGGAAGTAACGGCGCCCGAATGCGCTCCGCACCCTCAAGGAGGAATTCACTCAAGTGGACTCCGACGGGAATCCAACGGATCCCAAACATATAGTCAAGGGGTACTCGGTTCAGCTCGGGTGCATTCTCTGGAGCACCGTCTCGATCAACACCGAGAACCTTAGGCATAAGGACCGAGGGAATTTGCGCAACCTCCTCTTCACGAAGATGCACGAACGATACAAGTTTCCCGCCGAATTTGAAAACACACGCCTCTCAGGGAATAAAGTGAACAGTGCCGCCCTCACGAAGATGAGCATGGCCCTGTCTACTTGGAGAAGCGCGGTGAAGAGAATGATTGGTAAAGGTGATAGTTATGAGAAGATCAAGGCGAAATATCCTTTGATGAGCGAAGATGAGTACAAGGAGTTCAAGATCAAGTGCGAGAGCAGTGCAACCTCCGAATCAAGTCAGTGGGGGAAAGAAATGCGGGAGTTGAACTTAGGGGAACACAAACTCGGTCCCGGCGGTTACAGAGTGGCGGAGCCTATATGGGACAAGGAGGACGCGGAGCATGCCGAGCAAGGCCTACCGCCCCGCTTCGAGAAATACAGCGGTGACAAGCAGATCAGGAACTATGTCAGGGCCCGGTGCAAGGAGGAACCGATAACAAAGGAGCTTACCACGGATCCGAAGACCAGGGCGCTTGAGCTTGTTCTGGTAAGGAATACACCCCCGCGTAATTAGCTCCATATGGTTGCACTCTAATTAATCCCCAACATTTCTAAATGGTTCATGTTCCTTTCGCAGGACACTGAAAGCAGTAGCGCGGGGTCGTCTCAGAGCTCCCCTTTCGACACCCCTTTAAATTGGTCGTTGAACGTAATGAAAAACAAGGATAAGCTCACTAAGCCGACGTCAGCTGGTCGTGTGGCCGGCAAAGGCTTGTCCACAAAATGGGGGTCATACTATACCGCTGGTGTGCGGAAGGAGAAAAAGACCAGCTCGGAAAGCCAGACGCGCGAGTTTGAAGAACTCAAGGCACAAGTGGCGCGGATTCCGGAGCTTGTCCAAGAGCAAGTGGAACAACAACTGGGAACGAAGCTCAACGCCATGGTGCCTACGTTGATTCATGGGCTGACGACGTGGATTGCGGGCGGCCAACAGGGGCCTCCCCTGGTTCCCAGCTTCACGGCCAGCAACTCGCACAACGCGCAGGCGGCGCCATTGGTGTCTCCGGCGGTGCCAGTGGTGTCTCCGGCGGTGCCATTGGTGTCTCCGGCGGCGGCGCCATTGGTGTCTCCGACGGAGGCGGTATTCTTGTCTCCAGCGCCGGCACGGGCATTGGAGCTTAATGCACCCAGGTGTACGCCGGCCGGCACCTCGCCAGCAAGTGCCCCCTCCGTCAGTTGCACACCCACTGTTGGCGATGCCTCGACATTAGCTGAGCTCGACGGCATCACGGTAACTAAGCCTCTCGGCCGATGATGTGGGGACCGATTCTCTGGGTATTAATTTACAGAAAATGGCCCTTGTGCTCACCAGCCCCAGGATAACTGTTAGCTGATGAGGCACCACTTGATACAGAATTTCCAAGCAAACTACAACATATGTAGTACAAGACCATTCTGGTCTGTGAGTACAACAAATGGTTTCTAGTGGTTGACGGCAGAAGCGGGTTGTGAATCATCAGTGTCTATGGGACTCCATTTCCCACGGGAACAGCTGACCAGGTTAACTCCTATCTTCGCGAGGCTGCTAGCACCGTTGCTTAGTTGCTTAGGTTCTGGGGCTGTCATCACGTCGTTCCTCTCCGTGCAAGAATTGGCCAAGACAATAGCCAGGGACAAGCCAGAGAGTACTTTGAATGTACTCGCAAACATTATGAACACAGGAATAATATAATAATGATGTGTTGAAAATATTTATGCTCATGACGTCAGTCACAAAAGGTAAATAAATCTCTGATGCATGTAAGCAGGTTATTTATGGAAATGCAATATCATCATAATAATAAAAGGCACCGATCGGGCGTTTGAAGCAACGCCACATAAAGGGCCTATAAAAGAAATGCCACAGTCGGGCGTCTCAGCGACACCACATAAAGGGCTTTAAAAGAAATGCCACAGTCGGGCGTCCGAGCGACACCACATAAAGGGCTTTAAAAGAAATGCCACAGTCGGGCGTCTGAGCGACACCACATAAAGGGCTTTAAAACAAATGCCACCGTCGGGCATCCGAGTGACACCACATAAAGGGCTTTAAAAGAAATGCCACCGTCGGGCATCTAAGTGACACCACATACAGGGCTTTAAAAGAAATGCCACAATCGGGCATCTGAGCGACACCACATACAGGGCTTTAAATGGAATGCCACAGTCGGGCGTCTGAGCGACACCACATACAAGGCTTTAAAAGGAATAATCATGGTAACTATCCCGGAGGTAAAACCATTCCAGGGGTATATGATAATACCAATAATATCACGGGTTAGTCCACAATAAAAATAATAATCATAATCATCATGAAACACAAGTAGTGTTTCCATTTCTAGTTTAACAGTTTCACCTCCGAAGAACGACACTTGACCCGTCCCAGACTGTAATCCTTAACCATGGACATGGCTATTCGAATAGGTTTTATCTCTGAAGAGGGGGTACTCTTTACCCACGAGTAACGGATTCCTTTAGTCCATCGGGACTAATTCCGTCTACGGTCTTTTTGTTGAAAACACACCTAACTAGCACACACCACCTTAACTCACACGTGTCTGGAATCACCCACAACACCTGTCAAGCAAACTCTAAGTGGGGAGGCTACAACCTTGCGTAGCATGGGATCAAATTTATATCGCGCGCTCTAAGGGGTGGCCTCCCCTCTCGGTCTCAACCGGAAACACCCATGCCCCCGGACCGGTGGCCTGCCTACCAGCTACAACCGGTATCTTCCACCCTGGCCTCTATGTACGGTGTGTGCTAGAAAGAGGTTGACAACTTACTGAACCATACTCTACTTGTTGTAGAGACGAGTGGTAGTACGAAGCATGTATGGGGGTTACTGGAACAAGACTCGATCTATGGTCGACTCAGGAGGTTCATAAATTTCCCTGCATGACATGTATAACAAAATGTTTCAACCAACATGATCACCGCTCACCATACCTCACTATGCCATACCGGACATAACCGTCCCAACGGGGACCGGCGACAAACTCATGCCTACCCAAGGCAGAGGTTTTCCCGAATTCCTTCCGGCATGCAAGCAAGGCACATGAGGATGATTTTTATCGCAAATGTGATCATTTCCAACAACATGGAAATCACAAATATGCATCCATGCACATGATCATATCACATGAAATAACAAGTCCTCCGAAAATGAGGTAGTGTTATAAACGTGTCAACGAACACACAAAAGTATTATGTCGGGGTTCAGAAAGCTTTCCTTCAGGTCATGGGAAGGCAGGGTGCATTTCAAACTCTTGAAATACTTCTCCTCTCTCTCCAAGGTCCTATTTTAAAATAAATTTGAATTAACACACAAAATAAAAACAGCAAAAAGTTGATTTGAAATTTTTTCAAATAAATCCTAAAATGAACTAGACAATATTTGAGAGAGGGAGGAAAAAGAATCAATTCATTTGGAGTTATATTTAATAAAATACAGCCGGTCAAAGTTTGGTCAAAATCTATTATTTAAAATAAAACAGAAAGGAAAAACGTTCCAAATAAACACGTACACGTCGAAAACGTACTTCGGAAGTGCGCTTCCACTTACTCCCGCGTGGACAGGCGCTGGGTCACTGACGGTGGGCCCGCCTGGCCCACTGGTCAGGTTTGACCGGCCACGCGCGCGTCGTTCCCCTCCGACCGAACAGAGGCGGAGCTCCGGTGAGGTTTTGCCGGCAAACGGGGGCGTCCCTTGGTGATCTGAGGACATGGGTGTGCTCAGGGGGTCAAGACGAGTCTGTGGGTACCCGCCATGGTCGCCGATGTGGACGGAGTCGCCGACGACGAGCTTCGCGGCGGAGGAGGCGTTGGGGTGGATAGTGGGTTTGGGGCTACGGTGGTTTCTGGCCAAAATCGAGCGTGGGGTTGCACTCACGAGAGGGAGGGAGAGCTCTTGGTGGAGAGAATGAAGAGGGAGAGGCACTGGGGGCGACGGAATCGGCCGGAACTTGGCGGCGACCGAACCGGCCGGAATCGGGGAAGATGGCCTTCCGTTGCTCGACTGCTGGCCAAGGCAACACTAGGAGGATCATCTGAGGTTGCTCGAGGACTCGATTGGGCTCCGGGGTTCTTATATAGGCGGTGGAGGACGGTTCCGAGGCGGCCGGCGATAAGGACGACGGCGAACCGCCTCCCTGTAGCGTCAGGGCGTCGTGGCGACGACGGGAGCTAGCCGACGAGCGAGGGGATAAGCTTGCGCTGTTCCCAGGGGCAGGTGGCGAGCTTGGGTGGCTTTGGCGGCGCCGACCGTGGCAGAGGCGCGCTGCGGACGCCGGCGTGCCGCCAAAAGCTCTGTTGGCAGCGCTGTTGGCTTCCAGGGCGGCTTGGCGCGTTGCTGTGAGGAGGTTAGTGCGTGGCGTGGCGCTGTAGAGCGGGCCAAAACCAGGGGGGCCAACGTGTCGGCTCGGGTGCGGTTCGTGCAATACGCGCTCTCTGGGCGCGTCCAGTGCACGCACGGAAGGTGTTCGATACAATGTCGTGGCATGCTACAGGTCACAGGTGAGGTTGGCAAGCAACAGGACTAGGTTAGAGATAGAGGGAAACTCAAGGGACAAGGTGGTTTGGTCAGGTGGTCAAGTTCATAATGCAAACAAAACTCATGCCAAAACAGCACATGCCCTCCAGGTGTTTGACAAAATGCCACAGGCACTTAGGTTTTTCTTGGAGTGGCCAATACTTCCAGATCAGTGTCTCTATGGGTGCACAAGAGGGTGGTGAGGTTAGTTGGTGAAAAGCACAAACTTGCTAGTGCAAGTTTTGCAGAACTTCAAATCTGGACAAGATGTGAATGGCATTATTTCATGAAACAAAAATATGCCAATGGTTGCATGCTTCTGGACTTAGGGGTTTAGCATGGAGGACTATAAGTAGGGAAAAGAGTCTAGGGACAAAAAGCAAGCAAGAATATGGTTGCTGTACAAACCATCAAGTTGGACCAGAATGAAGATGAGGTTGATTCACTCAAAATTTTCAAAGAACAACCCTGGATTTTTGCATATAATGGAATCATATGCTGCTACTGACATCCCATAATTTTGGTGGAGGCTAGAAAGAAATATTTAAAAGGGTTGTAGTGCAAAAATGAGCTCCAAAACTCAAAACAAGTCATTTTAATGAATAAAGCTCAGGGTGAAATAATTTAATAAATAAATCTAGTGATTGAGAAATTGTTTTAATGAGATGGCATAGAAATTCAATATGTTTTGGAAGGATCCACTTGGGAGAAATTCCTTAATATAAAAAGAAAGGTTCTGAAATCAACAGAAATATTCTTGAAGGCAAAAAATTTAAACTCTTGGCAAAATTTTAATAACTAAAACCTGGTTAAATTTTTGGGGTGTTACAATTACTACCCCCCTTAAGAAAAAAATCTCGTCCTCGAGATTTGCTAAGAGCCGTTGTGAAAAACAAAAGTTCCATATGTGTCCGAGCGGTTGTGTGTCTGCTGCCGTGGTGTTGCGTGAATAAAAATAAACTATGTAGTGAGGGGATAAACGATGCAGCAACTTAGGGAAAAGAAATCTCATTCTAGGATTTTTCGCGGTTACACAAGTTAATCACGAAGAAAACTAGTCATACTAGTAGAAACTAAATACACGACTCGTCGCACAAATTCTAGGTACCATGCATAAGCTACAACGTAATAATAAATGCTGAAATAACAAACACAGCAGTGACATCTAAAATGAAAACGGTAACTGGACGGGGTCCCGATAAAATGTCTCTGGTAAAGGGATACACTCCTCTTCTATCGGAGGAAGTGGATTGACCAGTCGATGTATGCGTCTCTCCGGATCGGGTCTCAGTGGTCTGCCCATGGCAACCTAAGGGTTCAGATCAGTGAGACTCTGGAGATAATCCACTACTCGCTGGTTCAGATGCTCTTGAGCGATGATGTACTGGATAAGCTTGGCCAGTACTGGGTCTTTCTCAATCCGTCCACCGGGAAAAGATGTTACTCCCCCGGGCGTTGCACGGCTCGGAAAGTAATAATATCCTCGTACGCGGGCATAGGGTACTGCGGATCAAAGACGAGCAATTGCTTCTTTCGCAGCAGCTTCTATGGCCAAGCGTGGGGTCGGCATGGATTTTCCCACGAAGGAAACTTCCGTTGGATCTTGATTGGGGTCTATGGGAGGAATGTGTACTGCTGCCCAATATTCAGAGGTGGAAGGGGTGATTCTCGATTTGAACAGCTCGTACTGGGGTGGCTGGGTAGAACCCATGGTACTGCAGGTAAAGTCCCACAATATTTTGACAAAGCTACCTGGGGATGCATCTGGGGTTCTCAGATGAATACTGTGGCTCGGCATGACAGGAAAAGGTTGTGAGGGTGGTGCACAAGGTGTGGGGTGCTTGGTAAGGTCACGAGGTGGCCTTTATATAGCAATGGAGCTGGGTCATTTCACCATGGTGAAAGGTAATAAATTTACCAGCTTAGCTCCAAAGGTCGGGTCAGTGTCAGAGATACACATATCTCATAAAGAGACGTGTTACTGTGGTTGTCGTCGGGATTGGTTTTGGTAGTTGTGCCCTGAAAATGTGCAACTAGGCGCTGACAAAATACGCAAGGCTACCATTAAAACAGAGGCACAACGACAGGCTGCGTTTATTCACAAGGTTACACGATTATAAGCGAGGATACACTGAGACTCGGTACTACTCGTACAACTTAGTCTACCTCATTTACGTCTAAACGGGCGTGCCTGGTGGATGACTAGGCTTCTCCACGTGTCTCACTGCCGGGATTAGTCGGAGATGGCGGAGGAACTGCAGGGTCGGGGTAGCGATGATGACGATCGTGGGGATTGTTGGCCACAATCCCGTTGGAGTGTGTTCCCAAAAGGCGACGAAGCACCTCTGGGGTCATCAAAGCATCTCGGTTGGTGGCTGGAGCTGATCTCAGGGTTTTGATCGGGTGTCCGAATAGCACGACTGGGTTGTCGGTGTCGGGCTCGTCTTCTCTTCTTGCTGGGGCTCGACGAACCAGCTCTCCTCGAGCTGCGATCAGATCAATGGTGATCTGGTCAAACAGTGCCTCTAGTGCACTTACATAGCGCACTAGGTGCAATAATGCGGGATCCATCTCGTGATCTCCGTTGGCAACTTGGGGTGGTCTACCATACCCTTCACGCCTGGGGTAGTAGTAGAACGAGCGACAATTAACTCTGGGCAACAACTGCCGGAGTTGAACTATAGCCTCTCGAGCAGCTAGCTGGATGGCTTGTGGCTCGAAGGAAGTTGTTCTTCCGGTGAACCTGTAGGGGCGTTCAGGAGATAGACCCCTACCATAGATGTGCACAGTGGCCCAGAATTGACAGCTCTCACCGCTCATGGTCCCTTGGTACACCACATATTCTGGAGGCTCTTCTAACGCGTAGGCATGACGGGTGAGGTTTGCGAGTATGGTCACAAAACCTCCAAGGTTGGTTGCTGTGGTCTCATTGTGCACTACGGGGCCTGGCATTATGGCTTGGTTTGGGGTAGAGGCTGTGCTGGGTTGGGGCTAGCGTGCCCTTTTTATAGAAAAAGGGGACGGAGTCTTCCTTCGCACGCTTGTGAAGGAGACATCTTGGGTGCTGGTCACTGGCGCGTGATCGACAGGATAGGTGGGTAGGTTGGGCACCGACTGCCAAAAGTGTCGGGGTCACTGTGTGGCTATCTTGCACGAGAAGCTTGGCTGGGTTTGGTTAAGGTCTGGTGGGTTGGTTTGCCTAAGTTTTTTGACCTGGCTAAGATAGGATTAGCCAATGGTCAGCCTGGCTCTGATACCAAGGCTGTGGGGACCGATTCTCCGGGTATTAATTTCCAGAAAATGGCCCTTATGCTCACCAGCCCCAGGATAACTGTTAGCTAATGAGGCACCACTTGATACAGAATTTCCAAGCAAAATACAACATACGTAGTACAAGACCATTCTGGTCTGTGAGTACAGCAAATGGTTTCTAATGGTTGATGGCGGAAGCGGGTTGTGAATCATCAGTGTCTATGGGACTCCATTTCCCACGGGAACAGCTGACCAGGTTAACTCCTATCTTCGTGAGGCTGCTATCACCGTTGCTTAGGTTCCGGGGCAGTCATCACGTCGTTCCTCTCCATGCAAGAATCTGGCCAAGACAATAGCCAGGGACAAGCCAGTGAGTACTTTGAATGTACTCGCAAACATCATGAACACAGGAATAATATAATAATGATGTGTTGAAAATATTTATGCTCATGACGTCAGTCACAAAAGGTAAATAAATCTCTGATGCATGTAAGTAGGTTATTTATGGAAATGCAATATCATAATAATAATAAAAGGCACCGATCGGGCGTCTGAAGCAACGCCACATAAAGGGCTTATAAAAGAAATGCCACAGTCGGGCGTCTCAGCGACACCACATAAAGGGCTTTAAAAGAAATGCCACAGTCGGGCGTCTGAGCGACACCACATAAAGGGCTTTAAAAGAAATGCCACAGTCGGGCGTCTGAGCGACACCACGTAAAGGGCTTTAAAAGAAATGCCACCGTCGGGCGTATGAGCGACACCACATAAAGGGCTTTAAAAGAAATGCCACCGTCGGGCGTCTGAGCAACACCACATACAGGGCTTTAAAAGAAATGCCACAGTCGGGCGTCTGAGCGACACCACATACAGGGCTTTAAAAGGAATGCCACAGTCGGGCGTCTGAGCGACACCACATACAGGAATAATCATGGTAACTATCCCGGAGGTAAAACCATTCCAGGGATATATGATAATACCAATAATATCACAGGTTAGTCCACAATAAAAATAATAATCATAATCATCAGGAAACACAAGTAGTGTTTCCATTTCTGGTTTAACAGTTTCACCTCCGAAGACCGACACTAAGACCGACACTTGACCCGTCCCAGACTGTAATCCTTAACCATGGACACGGCTATTCGAATAGGTTTTATCTCTGCAGAGGGGGTACTCTTTACCCACGAGTAACGGATTCCTTTAGTCCATCGAGACTAATTCCGTCTACGGTCTTTTTTGTTGAAAACACACCTAAGTTGCACACACCAGCTTAACTCACACGTGTCTGGAATCACCCACGACACCTGTCAAGCAAACTCTAAGTGGGGAGGCTACAACCTCGCGTAGCATGGGATCAAATTTATATCGTGCGCTCTAAGGGGTGGCCTCCCCTCTCGGTCTCAACAGGAAACACCCATGCCCCCGGACCAGGTGGCCTGCCTACTAGCTACAACCGGTATCTTCCACCCTGGCCTCTCTGTACGGTGTGTGCTAGAAAGAGGTTGACAACTTACTAAACCGTACTCTACTTGTTGTAGAGACGAGTGGTAGTACGAAGCAAGTATGAGGGTTACTGGAACAAGACTCGATCTATGGTCGACTCAGGAGGTTCATAAATTTCCCTGCATGTCATGTATAACAAAATGTTTCAACCAACACGATCACCGCTCACCATACCTCACTATGCCATACCGGACATAACCGTCCCAACTGGGACCGGCGACAAACTCATGGCTACCCAAGGCAGAGGTTTTCCCGGATACCTTCCGGCATGCAAGCAAGGCACATGAGGATGATTTTTATCACAAGTGTGATCATTTCCAACAGCATGGAAATCACAAATATGCATCCATGAAATAACGAGTCCTCCGAAAATGAGGTAGTGTTATAAACGTGTCAACGAACACACAAAAGTATTATGCCGGGGTTCAGAAAGCTTGCCTTCAGGTCATGGGAAGGCAGGGTGCATTTCAAACTCTTGTTATACTTCTCCTCTCTCCAAGGTCCTATTTTAAAATAAATTTGAATTAACACACAAAATAAAAACAGCACAAAACGTTGATTTGAAATTTTTTCAAATAAATCTTAAAATAAACTAGACAATATTTGAGAGAGGTAGGAAAAAGAATTAATTCATTTGGAGTTATATTTAATAAAATACAGCCGGTCAAAGTTTGGTCAAAATCTGTTATTTAAAATAAAACAGAAAGGAAAACGTTTCAAATAAACACGTACACGTCGAAAACGTACTTCGGAAGTGCGCTTCCACTTACTCCCGCGTGGACAGGTGCTGGGTCACGGACGGTGGGCCCGCCTGGCCCACTGGTCAGGTTTGACCGGCCACGCGCGCGTCGTTCCCCTCCGACCGAACAGAGGCGGAGCTCCGGCGAGGTTTTGCCGGCAAACGGGGGCGTCCCTTGGTGATCTGAGGACATGGGTGTGCTCAGGGGGTCGAGAAGAGTTTGTGGGTACCCGCCATGGTTGCTGATGTGGACGGAGTCGTCGACGACGAGCTTCGCGGCGGAGGAGGCGTTCGGGTGGATAGTGGGTTTGGGGCTACAGTGGTTTCCTGCCAAAATCAAGCGTGGGGTTGCACTCATGAGAGGGAAGGAGAGCTCTTGGTGGAGCGAATGAAGAGGGAGAGGCACTGGGGGCGACGGAATCGGCCGGAACTTGGCGGCGACCGAACCGACCGGACTCGGGGAAGATGGCCTTCCCTTGCTCGACTGCTGGCCAAGGCAACACTAGGAGGATCATCTGAGGTTGCTCGAGCACTCGATTGGGCTCCGGGGTCCTTATATTGGCGGTGGAGGACGGTTCTGAGGCGGCCGGCGATAAGGACGACGGCGAACCGCCTACCTGTAGCATCAGGGCGTCGTGGCGACGACTGGAGCTAGCCGACGAGCGAGGGGATAAGCTTGCGCTGTCCCCAGGGGCAGGTGGCGAGCCTGGGTTGCTTTGGCGGCACCGACCGTGGCAGAGGCGCGCTGCGGACGCCGGCGTGCCGCCAAAAGCTCTGTCGGCGGCGCTGTTGGCTGCCAGGGCGGCTTGGCGCGTTGCTGTGAGGAGGTTAGTGTGTGGCGTGGCGCTGCAGAGCGGGCCAAAACCAGCGGGGCCAACGTGTCAGCTCGGGTGCGGTTCGTGCAATACGCGCGCTCTAGGCGCGTCAAGTGCACGCACGGAAGGTGTTCGATACAATGTCGTGGCATGCTACAGGTCACAGGTGAGGTTGGCAAGCAACAGGACTAGGTTAGAGATAGAGGGAAACTCAAGGGACAAGGTGGTTTGGTCAGGTGGTCAAGTTCATAATGCAAACAAAACTCATGCCAAAACAGTACATGCCGTCCAGGTGTTTGACAAAATGCCACATGCACTTAGGTTTTTCTTGGAATGGCCAATACTTCCAGATCAGTGTCTCTGTGGGTGCACAAGAGGGTGGTGAGGTTAGTTGGTGAAAAGCACAAACTTGCTAGTGCAAGTTTTGCAGAACTTCAAATCTGGACAAGATGTGAATGGCATTATTTCATGAACCAAAAATATGCCAATGATTGCATGCTCCTGGACTTAGGGGTTTAGCATGGAGGACTATAAGTAGGGGAAAGAGTCTAGGGCCAAAGAGCAAGCAAGAATATGGTTGCTGTACAAACCATCAAGTTGGACCAGAATGAAGATGAGGTTGATTCAGTCAAAATTTTCAAAGAACAACCCTGGATTTTTGCATATAATGGAATCATATGCTGCTACTGACATCCCATAATTTTGGTGGAGGCTAGAAAGAAATATTTAAAAGGGTTGTAGTGCAAAAATGAGCTCCAAAACTCAAAACAAGTCATTTTAATGAATAAAACTCAGGGTGAAATAATTTAATAAATAAATCTACTGATTGAGAAATTGTTTTAATGAGATGGCATAGAAGTTCAATATGTTTTGGAAGGATCCACTTGGGAGAAATTCCTTAATATAAAAAGAAAGGGTCTGAAATCAACAGAAATATTCTTGCAGGCAAAAATTTTAAACTCTTGGCAACATTTTAATAACTAAAACCTGGTTAAATTTTTGGGGTGTTACAGATGACTTCATCTCCTTACCTTTGACTGAGCATCCCTGATGCCCTGTACATGTTTTCGCAGGGCACCGCCGATGTTCCTTGCACTCTTCTGCACTTCATGGGCGCCAAGTTGGTCGATGTCGCCAAGGGCAGAATCGTTCAACCGGGCAACCCCATGTTCCACGGTAATCCGATGCCACCCGCAGTGTATAGGGTTGAAGTGGTTCGGGTGCTGCCAGGCTGCGACGAGCTGTTACCTCCGATTCGACCCGCTGGGGCCGACGAAGAACATGAGATGACCCTCAGCGCCTGCGTAAACTGTCCCCTGCTTTGGCCGAAGAGCCAGATTCATTTGGGGGCGGGGGACACTACCCCACAGACAAGACCGCCAGTCGTGCTAGCGCCAAGCCATGGCAAGAACGCCGCAACGCTACCGGACCTGCCGGACATCCCTATGGCACAGGATCCGGACAGCCCTATGGCACAGGATCCGGACGGCGACGACAACGACGACGGTACATTTACCAAAGTTGATAAGTACTTTGCCGAACATGGGTACGTTGACGAGTTCTGCGGGCCTCTTTCTCAAGAACCCAACCAAGACGACCGCGATTTAGCTGGTACGGTGGAGAAATCCAATTGCAACAGGCGTCGTCTGGCGTTTAGTTCTCAGGACACGCCTCCAGCTCCCGCCTTCGCCGAGCCTCAGATAGCTGTGGTGCGAAATATTATCAGCCCCAACACGCTCAAGAAGGCGGTCTGTTAGTAGAACTCGGTCCCATTACAGGAGATCAAGAAGAAGGGACGGAAACGAAAGACTAACAAGGGCACCGGTGCGAGCCAGCCGGCACCGAGTTCGATCCGTGCTCAGGACGGGCCACCTTCACCTAAGGATATCTCGAGGAGGGTGCATGTGGCGGGTAGGGCGATGCTACCGCCAAATATGCTGAATGCTGCAACCAGTGCTATGCGGAGTCTACACGACAGTGTTCTTTCTTTGGAGAAGCGACATCTTAGAGAGAATGATGTGGCATACCCGGTTTTCGTGGCCAAGGTGCCAGAGGGCAATGGCTTTGTGGATGGCGACATCGGGGGTACGATCGTCCTGCGGTTTGATGACATCTTTGCTATGTTTAACCTTCATCCGCTGCACTACACCTTCGTTCGGCTGTTTTCGCTGAGTATGGAGATGCAGATCATTAGAGACAAGACCCCGGACATCGTGATAGTTGACCCCTTCTACATGCGTGCCAAGCACTTGAGCAACGTTGGGACCGCCAAGTTACGAGTTCACACCTCGAAGGCGTCATTCTGGCAAACCCAGATAAGGATAACTTCCTTGTGGCTTACTTTCCCGAGTAAGTCATCCTTTAACCGCCCCGTAACATATGATTTCTTAGATTTCGATCGTTCCTTTTTTTTTCTAACATTCCGTGTTCTGTGCAGTGACACACATTGCACACTCATCCTCTTAAGCCCGAAATATTCCATGGCCACGTATTTTGACCCGAACCGTAACTCCAAGATAGACTACACAAATGTCAAGAAAGTTCTTGGTGATGTTCTCCCCGGCTACGCCAAATCTGGAGGCACCTTCACCAGGGCAGTTCGTAAGTACGGCAAGCACACCTTCTCACACAATACGAATTTTTGCTGCGTCAAGCAGCCACCTGGCGGTCAGAAGGATGCCTACTACGCCCTCCATCACATGCGGGCGATCGTAAGGGACCATCATCAACTTCTGCTACCAGATAGTCTCAAAGATTGGGCCGCGAGGTTGTCGGCAACCCAGGACGCGGACCTCAGACAAGAATTCTTTCGCATCCAGTCGGAGTTTGCGGACATCATCCATCAAGATGTCCTTCATACCTTGGGGCACTTCTACCTCAGATATCAACCATCCAACAATGAGGTAGATGGAACGCTACAAATGCAGGGTGACAACGACCGCGATTTCATGACCATCACGACAGACGACGGCTTCATCCACGCTCCTGTCCGATGAGTCGAGTCGAAAGTAGTGATGTGTAGTTTTGAAACATTGATTGGCTCCTGTTGTAATTATACTTTAATGAATTCGTATGTCTCTTTGGTTTGGACAGTCATTCAACTTAGATGTAATCGATGCTATTTATTAGTAGGATCATGAATCATGCTATTAATGTCTTGCTTTTCTCTTCCGATCCTTTTGTTGCATACTTACATATTGCTTATGTATTGTCTGTTGTCTGTTGTTTGGCTTGTGCATAGAGATGTTGTCGTATGTCGTGTACAAGGGTAAGGTTCCCGAAGTCTACGACGACTGGGAGGAGTGTCGGAGACAGGTTCACTGTTTCAGCGGTAACAGTTATAAAGGGTACACCACTATGGCGGAGGCCGAATCTAGATACGCCCTCTATCTAGCGGGAGAGAGGAGGGAGCGTTGGAGGAACCGAATGAAGACCAGTTTGATCGCGATGATGCTCATCGTGACGACCGCAACTCTCTTTTATGTGATGGTAGTTTAGATGATCGATATCGACTTGTAATGTGAAGACAAACTGGATACTTGCGGTCTTGAGACTTGTAATGTTTTATCTTTGTTCGGTCTGTTGAATTCGGAGACTAATATGATGAATTGTATTCGGAGACTATTCTTCTATTGTATTCGATGAATCTGTTATTGTTGTGTGCTGCTGTCTATATTCTGTCCAATAATATATTTTGTAACCTGTGCAAAAATCAAAAAAGCAAAAAAAAACCAAATATTCATACTAATGGCGCATCAAGGCAGAGTGCGCCATTAGTATGCCAAAGGATACTAATGGCGCATCAAGGCAGAGTGCACCATTAGTATGACAAAGCACATGGTTACATATGGCCCCCCGGGAGGCATACTAATGGCGCATGGAGTTACATACTAATGGCGCATCGCTTGGTGCGCCATTAGTATACCAGATACTAATGGCGCACCAGTGGTGCGCCATTAATAAAAAATACTAGTGGCGTGCTACTAATGGCGCACCGGTAGTGCGCCATTAGTAGGCAAAACCGGTGCGCCATTAGTAGGCCTTTTCCTAGTAGTGACATCTGCCGTGACAATTCCACGACAGACGGCAACATACGTCTTCGTGGCAAGGTTCCGCTAGGTTCCAGCCAGCCACGAGGTCGGGAAGACGTGGCTTCCGGTGAAAACCGCGCCTGACTGCGGTCTTGGCGGACGATGGCAGCATCTCAGATGTCCTTTCCTTCTGGAGGCATCGTCATTGCAGGTCACATCAACCTGATCGGGAAGTTCCGGGGGAAACCCTAGATCTGGGTCCACCGGATCGGACGATGACAGTGCTATCAGTATCGTTCTCCCTCTTGGGGGCATCGTTTTGGAGCAAGTGCTGGTTGGAGGGGACAAGAGGAGGAGCGGTGTTTCATCGGCTCCATTGATGACGGTGGATCTCAGCGGCGTGGCGTAGTGGAGACTCGGCGCCTGACTAGCGGAGATGGACTCGCGCAGGAGGGTGACGCTGCCTGACGTCATGGTGGCGTCGGTGGCAGTTGGACCGGGCAAGGTTGATACAGCAGTTCAGCTCTGAAGATGGATTTGTGGCAGGTGGCTGCGACGGCCTCATACCCGGTAGGGGTCCTGGTTGAGAAGCACGCCGGACTGGTGGGTGCCCATACCCGGCAGGCATCCTGGGTGGGACCTCAAGTCTTTAGATGTTTAGGTTTGGCTGCGTGGTCTGTTTGGTATTAGGCCCAGACTTTCAACGCCCCTACATCAACTGGATAGGGATAGCGACAGTTGTAGCTTAGTCTGGTGGCTTTAGACTTATTGTTGTATGACTCTGTACGGTCTTGTTTCAATAATTAATAAAATGTCCGTATGCATCGTCCAGATGCAGAGGCCGGGGGTCATCCTGCTTTTCTAAAAAAAAATCACCCTGCGTATATAAGAAACAACGATGATATTATTTTTCAAATACAAAATCATTAGCAGATGATACAAATAAATAATAGTGGGGATTATTATAGCACCTTCCTTGTGCATATCATCTATGTGTTGTAACGGACTAACAATCCCACTCCTAGCTGTGGACAGCTGGGCCCAGTGCCAACGACACCTCAATATCACTGGTCAGGTGTTGCCCCTGTACAGCCAACATAGGTTTACAATATTATTAAAGTTACTAACAACAAAATACTAAAAAATAAATGATGCTAATTTATGGAAGGCGTAGCCCAACTGACAGGCAATGAATCCAAAGAACAACAGCTAATGGTGTCTTCAGCAACGAAGAGTAAGAAACAAATGTTCAAACCATATAAAGGACCACCAGCAGTGGACCACAGAAGCAACTTTTATGGATCAACGAGAAACACGGATAAAATAAGAAACATGGTAAAATGCTAAACCGGCAAACAAGAAATGTTTTCACCTTCTATCTTTATTCTTTGAGGGTTTTGACTTTAAGGGACCACATAGAAGCATGGTAGTCCCGATTAATGTAATTTAAACCATGGTGCTCGGTAATCATAGAGGATTTATATAGGTGTATGCATAGCAACAGTAGGGCAAGATATTGTAACTCTGTAAATTGCTATTTGACATGAAACCAAGCATCGACATAAAACATACTCCCTCCGTTCCTAAATATTTGTCTTTCTAGGGATTTCAAATGGTTACCACATACGGATGTGTGTAGACATATTTTAGAGTGTAGATTCACTCATTTTGCTCTGTATGTAGTCACTTGTTGAAATTTCTAAAAAGACAAGTATTTAGGAATGGAGGGAGTATAAGGCATGCTCTTCTATACTTGAAGCGGATCCATCTAGCAAACTAAAACACCGACCAACCTAATTAGTTTCAGGTCTGCCTCGAGCCTCTCCTCCTTCCCAGCACCAACAGCGTCACAGAGGCATTGAGTGTTGTCGTCGAGCGTTGTGCACATGCACTCCACCAGGTCTGGCATCGTCCGGTGGAGCGGGTCGCTGACATCTGGTTATGAAGTATTTTCAGATTGAGTGATGGAAAAGGAATATATGTCAGTAGTACACCACATTTATAAGGCATCTTCTGGATTTGAGAGACATGAATCATGTAGCAAATAAATAAAAATACATGGATATAGTTTGAGCTTACGAAACTACATTTCCTTGACAAACCTACTTAATTGAAATATTTTAGAAGCAACATCAGAGATACAAACATAAACCGTGCTATGGGTTGACTACAATTAGCAAAGGCAAGCAGTTAGACAAGAAAAATCTAAATAGTCTGATACATGGTGGACCATAGGGCAAGCAGGGACAGGGTAAAAACGGCTATTCATTTGATCTAAAAAATCTGATGCACAGTGGACTACATAGCAAGCATCGACGGGGCTAAAAGGGTTATTCAACTACAAATCACATGGCAAAGATATGTTCGGTGTGTCAAAGATCAAAGATAGGTTCAATCGCATAAATCCAGGACAGATCTAGCATAGGCATGTATTAGAGTTGACCAAGCAAAGGGTGCTCACCTTGCTAGCAGGCGGCTCCTCGGGGCACGTGGCCGGCGCGTCGAGCCGCTCCAGCACGACCTTGGCGGCTCCATACACCGCTTCCCCCGATGTTGCACACGTCCCCAGGAACGCCTCCATGTCCTCCGCCGTCGCAGCCATTGCCTCCCCTTCGACGGACCGGGCGGTTCTGGATGCGAGGTTCGAGTGGGAGTAGGAGGAGTAGAGGTGGGGTGAGGTGGGGTGAGGTGGACATCAATAGAGGAGAGGAGGCCGGACATGGCCGAAGGCGAAGGCGCAAACGGGGCGGCGGCTCGGGTCGGAGAGACGGAGGTGGGCTTGGTTCTAGGGTTTGGAAGGAGAGAGAGAGGTGAGGCGTGAGGAAGAGAGGGGACGGCACGGGTAGTAGCAGGGCAGCTAGTCCCCTCCACGGGTGCCACTAGGTTTTATATCCCTATATGTGAAACGATGAAAATGCCATTGGGGGGCACCGAAATTACAGGCGGTGGCAAGAACGAGCGGAAACTATTCATTGCGACAGTGTCGCCCGTTGATCCAACAACGTAGGTCTTCCAGTGACGAGATCCGACGGCCGAAATTCAATAAGGCAAAAGATCCAACGGCCAGTAAGCCCAAATCGCTGAGGAGGCTGGAGGTTCCCTATCATTCTTATTTCTCGATTTGCATACTCCGGCCGTGCCCTTTTTTTTATCAACTCACAGGTATTTATAACTTGTCTTTGTATTATTCTCCTAGGGTTTAACATAGTCAACCTTGCCCAACATTTATATCAAACAAATACAATTTGCTTTCTGCACTCAAGAAGTGATTACTGTGTGTGTCCCTATAAAGTACACCGGCGTATTTACTTCTTCTATAATGGCATTTAAGAAATAGGGGGACATTATGAAAACATGTCCCATGCCCAGGCCATAGATGTTTTGGCACGACAAATTTACATCAAACACTCGCCATATAATAGCTGCTCTATTCACTAGTGCAGAACCGGGCTTTAGCACCAGTTCGTAACGTCCTTTAGTGGCGGTTTTGCAACCGGCACTAAAGTGTGGGGACTAAAGCCCCCCCCCCCCCCCCCCTTTAGTACCGATCCAACACGAACCGCCACTAAAGGGTCAACACGTGGCACGAGGCGCGCCGTGGTCTGGGGGACCTTTAGTCCCGGTTGGCAACCAATCGGGACTAAATGATTTTTTTTTGAAATAAAGCAAAAACAGCCCATCTACTGGGCCGGCACGGCCTGCATATGACTAGAAACCCAACCTCTAGTTGGGCCAGGATGCAGGCCCGTACGGCCCAGTAGGCCCCATAGGGCAGAAGACTTGCAATAGGTCCACAAAGGCCGGCTTAGCGAGGAGCTCGACACGGCCACCCGCACCCTTTTAGTACCGGTTGGTGGCACAAACCCGTATTAAAGGGGGGTCTTTAGTACCAGTTGGAGTCACCAACCCGTACTAAAGGCCACCACCTCTTTAGTACCGGTTCATGGCACACGAACCGGTACTAAAGATTCGCCACGAACCGATACTAATGAGCGCCGCCCGCCTACCGTTGGAACCGGCACTAATGATCACATTAGTGTCGGTTCAATTACAGACTGGGATTAATGAGCTTCACATTAGGCCCTTTTTCTACTAGTGATTCTTAAGCAAATGATATTTTAGTGGCTACAAAAAGGGAAGGTTTATGTTCAGTACAGGTAGTATTTCATTCATCAAATTTTTTGAAGTACGTAGTATTTAGTGAAATAATGAAGAGTAAAGGACGACATGGTTAGGGCAGCTATTTTGTTTTACTAAGTGTGTGCAAAGGGTTGTACTCTCGGTAGTGCATGCCAAGATCAGGAAGAGGAGTCATGAACAATGTTTGCTAGTACTAATCAAGGTACATAAAGTTAGCCGACATCCTTTTCATCTTGAAATAGCTTTCTTTTGTTCAATGGGGATATATTCTATAAATTTCTTAATAACGACTTAAATTCAATTACTCTGTTATTACTACATTGGAATGGATGTGAAGAACACCGCAATGGGTATTTGTAGGTATAGCGTTTTTTTTCTACAGGAGAAACATATCAAGGAACTGTCATCTATTGTTGACATCGGTTTGAGTGGCTAACCACGCTTCTCGTCTGATTCTAAAGAAGTATCATCAGTTTTTGTTGTCTTTCAGGTTTTTTGTTTACCTTTTGTGAGGGCGTCTGAATGCTCCTGAATGGATCAATTGTGCCATGGCCATTTTGGATCCCGGATGGAACAAAATCCTGTGGGGCACCGAGATTTTCGGTTACTACAGTAAGCAAAGAATGCCGGGCGGTTCCATGAAGAATTTTTAGTTTTTTTTTAACCGAATAAATTCCGTCTTAAATTCAGTCAAAATTCATTAAAAGTCAGAAAAGCAGATATTTTTTAATTGGTAAAGCATTTTCTCAGGGGTACTGGGATGTGCGGTTACACTAGTAGAAAAGGGGGCAATGGTCCAGGCAGGTCAGCTCATTAGTCCCGGTTCAATCCAGAACCGGTACTAATGGGGGCATTAGTCCCAGTTCGTGAGCCTAGGGGGGCGGCCGGGCCACGTGGGCCATTTGTCCCGGTTTGTCTGGACCTTTTAGTCCCAGTTGGTGCCACGAACCGGGACTAATGCCTCAAACCCCATTAGTACCGGTTCGTGGCACCAACCGGTACTAAAGGTTACACTTTTAGTCCCGGTTCGAGCCACCAACCGGTACTAAAGGTTACACCTTTAGTCCCGGTTCGAGCCACCAACCGGTACTAATGGGGTTTGAGGCATTAGTACCGGTTCATGGCACGAACCGGTACTAAAGGTCTCATTTTCAAACTCTACCCCCCCCCCCCCCCCGGTGGATCGCCTTTTCAGTTTTAAAAAAATAAAAGAAAATGATGAAAATGTCAAAAAAATAAAAGAAAATAAGTTTCCCATGTGATATGTGGTCTAGTAGTTGGGAAAAATTACAAATATGAATTTCGACTTTATTTGCAAAATCTCTCTAGAATTTAGTAAAATGGGCATAACTTTTGCATACTAACTCGGATGAAAAAGTATTTTATATGAAAAATCATCTACTCGAAAAGCTACATCCAAAGTCAGAAAAAAAAGTGGGAACCCCGTTAAACATTTTCAAATTCCTCAAAAACCTAACAGAAAAAAAGTTACGGGGCTTTTAAGATCTAGAGTGGAAAAAATCGAAAAAAATTCAAACAATGGTGAAACAATGGTCAAACTAATTATTCTAGAATATTAGTGTTACTTAATAATTATTTCAGTTATTTTGAATTTTGGTCAAGTCTGGTCAAACTGTGGTCAAACAATGGTCAAACTAATTATTCAAGAAATATTAGTGTTACTAAATAATTATTGTTTTTTAAAACAATAGTTTCAAACTCAAACAGTGAAATGTGTCACTGCATGCTCAAGCAAAATTCCTGAGGGTTAATAGGATTGACATCTTACTATTGTCAGGAAAACAACGAGTGCAGACTTGGAGACGAGGGAGAATAGAACCCGAAAGTTAAGCGTGCTCGGGCTGGGGGAGTGGGAGGATGGGTGACCGTTCGGGATGTTAGATGATTTGGAATGATGAGGGGTGATTAGAGATTAGAGGATAAATTGAGCAGTGATGAGGGGTGGTGATTAGAGATTAGAGGTTAAAATAAAATTTCCTTTAGTCTCGGTTGATGTTACCAACCGGGACCGGGACTAAAGGTGGAGCTCCACGTGGCCGCGACCTTTAGTCCCGGTTCTACGGTTCGTGTTAGAACCGGGACTAAAGGGGGGAGGCACTAGTAACGACCCTTTAGTCCCGGTTCATGAACCGGGACTAAAGGCCCTTACGAACCAGGACAAATGCTCTGTTTTCTACTAGTGTTACCACCTGGTAACCTATTTTTTCGCTCGGTATCAAATAGCTTGATCATGTCTGCATGTGGTTCAGAACACTACAAGCTAGGACACTTAGGCTTGTACCTAAGGGTTGCATAAATTAGGCCCCTCCCAATGCTCCACCTTGTACGGGTGCTAAGCATGCCATGTAGACGAAAAATCAGATGTGGCAAGGCAATTAAGAGGAGAGAGATGGGTTTGGTGACCCCAGGAAAAACCAATGCCAAGCGCGCGAACCCAGGCAAAACATTTAAATGAAGCAAACTCATCAATGCATGAGAGAGTTTAGTAGCTAAATGATTAAATGAAGGGAGCTTAGCTACAAGAAGCTAAGCACCTATGCATTGTTGAGTTTGGTTGCTAAGCTATTCAATATGCTTAGCACCCCATCTAAGCACCAGTCCATTGGCGGCAGCCTTATACTCAAGTCTACACATGGCCATTACAGCCCTAGCCCTCTCTCTATATCTATCCCCCAGGCCCAGCGTACAACATGTCTTGTAATGCATACAACAAATAGCCTCGCCACCACTTTATAAAATAAAATAAACACTCTAGCCACCACACTATGATCTACATCCTCATTTGTTCTTTTCCCTTGGTATATGAAGTCAAGATCAATTTATCGCTTGAGGTGAAGCTTAATCAGATTCCAAGGTATTGGGAAAGATGTTGCTTTGATCAGGATGTAGGGTCGTAAAGAAAGGGGGATTAAACACCGGCTTCCTCGATAAATGCAACGAACCTGATGGTGCAACTGATGATGCTTCCTTGCATCATCCACAGCCAATGGATGCATGAAACCAAGTTTAACTTCTTGTGGGCAGCTCGACACCAGGTCATGTTCTTGTCTCTGCAGGCACTGACACGTATCAACCAGCCTCTTGATCCTAGACAGCATAGGCTCTCAAGTCTCAACAGGTTGTCTTGAGTTTTATTTATGTTGCGTGAGTTGGATTACAAAGTACACCTACGTTAGTGCAGGCTTACGCGTTGGTTTAGCTGCCATACTAGCTAGTTTAGGACTAGGAGTTTACCACCAGTTCGTTCTCGATCGGCTAGTAAGGGCGGTGTTTTGGTTTGCATATAGGTCATGTGATCAGGTTATGAGTCCAAAGAAACAAGAGGCACGGGACATTTTTTTTGTTTTGCAAAAACTTCCGATCTATTAATCCAAGATAATGGGAGTACAAAGAACATCATAAATGACAAAAATCATATCCAAATCCGTAGACCACATAGAGACGGCTACAAACACTGAAGCGAGTCGAAAGCGTGCCGCCATCATCGTCCCTCCGTCGCAGGAGCTTGACAAATCTTATTGTGGTAGATAGCCCAGAAGTCATCGTGCTAAGAGCAACTCCAACAGTTCCCGTAAATCTCATATAACTACCATTCACATGAAATTGAGGCAAAAATGTCTATCCAACAGATCGCGTAAAACCCCCAGAAAATACGGCATCCTGTAAAAACACCCCCACCTGCCCACAAGTATACGGGAAGATAGCCCTTCCAATAAAGTTTTGCTGTGCTGAAACTTCAGCAACCGCCATGCCACACCCGTCGCCGCCACCCCGCAGCTACCCCTCCGCCAGGCCGTCATGCGATCGGGAAGCCGCACCGCCACTGCAGGCCGCCCCGCCCCGATCCCCTCTCCTCCCGTTCGAGCTCCACCAGGAGGCAGAGACGCGCACGTGTGTCCGCCAAGTGCAGCACCGCCGGCAAGGGACATGGTATCGAGCTCATCTTTCGCCGCCTGTTCCAGCCCGACTCCGGCAACCCTATGTCGTCTTGCTCTGCCCGGTCACTGGATCTCGCTGCTACACTTCACCGAGGCCAGCCTCTAGGGTTCGCACATAGCAGAAGAGGCCGAGTCCGCAACCACCTCCTATTCTCCCGCTACCTCTCATGTGGCACCACGGTCTGAGCACCGCACGAGAGGATATGGCCGGAGGCGAGCACATGTTCATCGCATGTGAGCCTCTGTACAACATGCCTGCGTCACCATAGAGACAGATCTTTATGGAAAAGTCGGGAACTAAGAAAAGTTGCTCCCAGACAACTTCTCTTAAAATTTATGGTCATCAGTTTTACGGGAAGATTTTTAGAGAAACAATTGGAGTTGCTTTGGCCCCAAAGGACTAGCACACCAGAACAACAACCGTGGCCGATGAAGAGAAACATAGATGGGAATGATCCAATCTGTAGACACAAGAACACTGATGAATGAAGGCAGAATCCATGTGGATCCCTCGAAACACCGACTGGACTCATAAGATCCATCGAAGACACACCTCCACACGCCCACCTACAACAAGAGTCGCACCACCGGGACGGGGTCTCCATGGAGAGGACCTTATTCCATCTTCAGGAAGTTGCCACCGTCTTGCCTTCATGAGCTGTACACAAACACTAAACACACCTAAACACGAAGGAGGAGCCCTCCCACTAGCAAGGTCAGGGATCTACCAGGCCTCCAAGACCCTAAGGCCATAGAAGGCGAGGCATATCAGCGGCTGCAACGGCGGGAGGGGGAAACCCTAGATGTGCAGAGTCTCTCGTCGGAGGAGGAAAGACGGGACGTTGTTTATCCTAAGTCATTTCACGCATGTGTGTTCATGTGATAGACTTGAGCTTCTGGTGCATCTTTGAGCACATCGTTTGTATCTAACTTTGGAAGGCTCCGAGCAATAATCTTGATGAAACAATTTCTTCAAAAATATATTGGTATAAGTATAACTACCAGCAATCCTCCTTTATTTATTTAAATGATCATATTACACGTTTAATAAAACAACGGATAGTGCATCAAACAAGCATCATCTATTGATATTTGTTTTGAGATGGCTCACCACGCTTGTCACGTGGCTTTAACAAAGCATACACAACGTGTGTTGCATCTTTTTTTTTTGTGACGGCATCCCAATGCTTATAACCAATCGTATCATTGACTAGAGGTGGTTGAGTGCTCTACAAGTCTGGTCATTCAGGTTTGTAGCTGTAGGGTACATACATTTTAGCTAGCACATGGTCATTACATGGCTAGCTCCTTCTCTATATATATCTCCCATGATACATCATCTCTTTCAATGCATGCAACAACTAGCACCCAGGGCACAACGGTATGGTGTACATCATCCTTTGTTTTTCTCCCATGCCATAGGGATTCAAGATCTGTCTCCCGCTTGAGTTGAATGGCAATCGGATTGCGAGGTATCAGGAAAGATGTAGCTACCATCACTCAGCTACTCTGTAAGAATAGGAAAGCTAAACTCTGGATTCCTGGCTAAAAGAGGTTGCACCCAAACTGTGAGGGTACGGTGACGGGCTTTGCGTTAGAGCTTCTAAAATCTATGGATGCATGTAACTATGTTTTTCTGCTATTGTTATCCTTGTTTTGATAGCCAAAACTTCCAAAAGTATGTTTAACCTCCGCTACTACTATAACTAGTAAATTGCATGTAATCAATTATAATGCACAAGAAAAAGAATGCCTTATGAACATTTTATTTCTTCCATGTAAATCATGTAAGACAGGGCCCAACTCTCTAGAATCTAGGGTCTCCTCCCTTGGCCCCTCGACCTCCCTGTGAGGTGTCATCCTCGCATAGTTGGGGGGGGGGGGGGGGGGACCTTGTGGGCTCGTCCACTCCGAGCAAGTGATGTCGATTGAAGCTACGTCAGTATTTCCCCAAAGAGGAAGGGATGATGCAACACAACGGCGGTAGGTATTTCCCTCAGATATGAAACCAAGGTTATCGAACCAGTAGGAGAACCAAGCAACACAACGTAAACAGCTCCTGCACACAGATAACAAATCCTCACAACCCGACGTGTTAAAAGGTTTGTCAATCCCTTCCAGGTACGGCGCCTCAAGATAGGCAAACGAACGTGAGATAAAATTGTAGTAGATTGATAGATTGGACGCCAAATAAAATAGATAAGAATAAATTGCAGCAAGGTATTGTATTTTTGGTGTAATAGATCTGAAAATAAATGCAAAAAAAAGTAGATCGCAAAGGCAAATATATGAGAAAGAGACCCGGGGGCCGTAGATTTCACTAGTGGCTTCTCTCAAAAAAATAGCAAACGGTGGATGAACAAATTACTGTTGGGCAATTGATCGAACTTCAAATACTCATGATGATAGCCAGGCAATGATCATTACATATGCATCACGTGCAAGATTAATAGACTGACTCCTGCACGCATCTACTACTATTACTACACATATTGACTGCTATCCGGCATGCATCTAGTGTATTAAGTTCATGAAGAAACGGAGTAATGCAATAAGAACGATGACGTGATGTAGACAAGATCTATCTATGTAGAGATAGACCACATCGTTTTATCCTCAGTAGCAACGATACATACGTGTCGGTTCCCCTTCTGTCACTGGGATCAAGCATAATAAGATCGAACCCACTACAAAGCACATCTTCCCGTTGCAAGATAAATAGATCAAATTGGCCAAACAAAACCCAAATATCAAAGAAGAAATATGAGGCTATAAGCAACCATGCATATAAGAGATCAAAAAAACTCAAATAACTTTCATGGATATAAAAAGATAGATCTGATCATAAACTGAAAGTTCATCGGATCCCAACAAACACACCGCAAAAGAGTTACATCGTATGGATCTCCAAGAGACTATTGTATTGAGAATCAAACGAGAGAGAGGAAGCCATATAGCTACAAATTACGGATCCGAAGGTCTACAAAGAACTACTCACGCATCATCGAAGAGGCACCAATGGAGGTGATGAACCCCATCCGAGATGGTGTCTAGATTGAATCTGGTGGTTCTGGACACTGCGGCGGCTGGATCAATATTTCGTCGACTCCCCTAGGGTTTTGGAAATATTGGGGTATTTATAGAGCAAAGAGGAGGTCCGGGGGCACCCGAGGTGGACACAACCCACCAGGGTGCGCCTGGGCGTCCTGGCGCGCCCTGGTGGGTTATGCTCTTCTCGGAGCACCCCCAGGCGCAGCCAGGGCCCATTATGTTCCTTCTGGTTAAATAAAATCTGCGAAAAGTTTCGTTGCGTTTCGACTCTGTTTGATATTGATTTCCTGCGATATAAAAAACATGTAGAAAACAGCAACTGGCACTTGGCACTATATCAATAGGTTAGTACCAAAAATGATATAAAATGACTATAAAATGATTATAAAACATCCAACATTGATAATATAACAGCATGGAACAATCAAACCGGCGCCACTGGTCTTGCCCATAATTAGCAAACCTGCATTGAGAAGAGAATATAGTAAGGATATAAAATAAACAAGCATACAGAAAAGAACATTAATAAAAGAAGAGCACATTAAGCATACATAAGAGAACATTAATAATAGAAGAGCACATTAAGCATACTATTTTAGTCTACCTCAATCATCATTAAAAGAACTTACATATTCTAGAACCCATATAAATCATAACTATTTAATCTATTTGAAGGCACGCTCCGCTTCAAGATCAAGGATATCATTGACAGATTTAGAAACTTCACTACCATTACTACCAAAAGAAACTCCCAACTGATTTGCATTATGTATAATCTCATAAGAAAAATGCAAAATAGAATTGGAAGTGTTGACTGACATACCAGTAGTGACCGCAATGTCACCAAGCTTGGACGACCGCATGGCGCACCGTAGCTGCATGTCATCAACATCCGGCTAGTCCTGGAGATGGCTGCTCATCCGTCGACCTTCGGATACAGGATCCGGGATCCCTCTGAAAGCGATGATCTTGTCCCACGTAGTCCCGTTCGGGGTAAGGCCTCCTGCCCAACCCCCAACACGGCTCAACTGAGATGAACCAACCGGGCTACTGCCAACAGTCGTCGGCCCTCCCGGCAAAGCCCCACCAGCCACCACTGTCGAGGGGCCCGAGGCACCCAGCGGTGTCAGCCTAGGGTTGAAGCAAGGGGAAGCTGCAACTGCCACCCCCTGTAGGGGCGCCTTGGGAGAGGTAGGTGTGGGGCCACCTGCCCATGCCCCCCGACCCGGCACCCCCTCTGGCACGCGGATGACCATCAGGCGTGCAAGGTGCCGCCATTCTCCTGCTCTGCTGCGAAGCGCTGCCCGGAGCGTGAACAGTGGGGGAACCATGGGCCGCCTGCCCACGTGACTCCCCACCCGCAAAGCCAGGCTCGGCTGCCTGACCGAGCATAGCCGCGGGTACCGCTGAACTAGGTGCACCCTCCAGCGAGGTCACCTCTGTAGCAAGCACATACGAGCAACCACTAATTAAGGCGTCATGCTCAGCCGGATCTAGAGTAGGTAACGAGTGCTCGAACAGATCATCATGCTCCACCCGATCACTCCACAGTCTAGGAGGAGCAGAAGCATGCTCAAACGAACCAAATCTCAGTGAGTTCATAGGCGCAGAAGTAGATGGTGGAGTCCCCTTCCCCGGCGCCACCGAGGCGTGCTTTGTACCCAGCGTATTGGACTTATCTCGTCCATCATCCTCTCGCAGCTCCTTGTTGCCCGAGCCATCATCGTTATCAACCATATCCACATCATTCCCTGCCATGGCCTCAGTGAATAAATCAGTGTCCTCAAACTAAATCTCTAGGTTGTATATCAGGCCGACATGCGTCCATCTAACCACATCCGGTATGAACTCGATATCCAGAACACTCACGAGCAACCTCGCCACCCCGTTTGCACGAGTAAACGGCATGTCCACCCGTTCAGTCTTTCCAACAAGTGTCCCCAAGCTAGCCGCGACCCAAACATCATTCAGAGGCTTCGAAGATGCCCCCGAGAAACGTAACCAAACTTGAGTAAGTGGCTTGCCCTTCGGCTCGACCTTCTTCCACTCGTCAAACTGCAAGGATACACTCTGTGCCAGGCACTCTACACATCCCAAAGCTCAGAAGTTTCTTCAGGTCCTCTGTTGTTGGAAAATCAACCTTGTACACATTGGCCTCGAGCCTGATAAGCTTCCACTGAAAGTTACCTGAAGTAACCTCATTCAGCCTCTATAGGATTTGTGCCTTTGACAAGACTCCTTTAGTTACCTTGAACACCCCCAAGGTCGCGCTCTGCGGCGCCTCTGGGGCCTCCCTCGCACTAGGAGACTCAAAGTACATCAACTCGGTGCAACAAACTCCGTAAATGATAAGTCCCAGCATTGGTTCACACAACAACGGGCACTCTCCTGTAGCATGCACTGATTTGAGGCATGTGTCACAAAGCTTAGTAGTGCACTCCGCAATAAAGTGCCCCTGCTCTCCACAGCGATAGCATAGCATCTTCTCCTTCTTACGAGCCCACTTTGCAGCTCTATCTCCATCCGGTTTCTCAGCCACTTTGACAGTACCCGTCGCATTGGGCTCGGCCTCGAGCACCGTCGCAGTTGCCAAAGCCGTCAACGCGGCCATGACCTGACCAGACAAAGGTGGCGTCTGCCGAGAAGCAACCACCTCCGAAGTAGCAGTCGGCTCCGTGCCCTCGGAACCGGTAGCGGCCGGCGGTGGAGGCTGTCCGTGGCGGTTCCTGCCTCCGCGGCCACCACGTTGACCACAGTATCCACCTCTCTGCCGGTAGTCCGGGCCAGACGCCCCCTCAACGAAACCTCCCGGAGGGCCATAGAACGGACGATTCGCCGTCCCGTCACTCTGCCACGCGTACCCACGGCCACCGCCCGTCAACGACGAGCCCCGATGTTGGCCATCACCATACACATCCTAGCCATCATCTCCCCACTGTCCACGAGGGGGTCCACGACCGCCGTGGGCGAAACCCCGACCTTGGTTCGCCGCATATTGCTGCGAACCTAAACCATAGAGCGGTCGTGTGTTGCGAAGCCGCAGCCCGCTGCTGAGGCGGTTTCGCCACATGGTGCGGAGGTGGCGCCGGCCTCGGGGTCGCTGAAGTCTGCGGCGGCGCCGTCTTGGGGGGTGGCAGCACAGGCTTGGGCGGCTGAGGCGCCAGCCTGGGGGGCGGCCCGGAACCCCGACCCGCCATGACAACTTGACGAGCAGCAAGCAGCCGGATCCTGATAGCAAGTCTGCGATCAGCTTTTGGGAAACCCGGCGTTGCTATCCGGCGAACCCTAGCAATTACTGGCGAACAGGAAGATGGATTCGACGTTGCATGACTCAGCGGCTCACTTGCACGTGATCATCAATCCGGACCCTCCGGTCGGACTCCTGGCTATGGTCCTGGGCCTCATACCCAGCCCTAGCAAAGCCCATCTCGGCGTCACAAAGCTCCGGCCCGTCGCTGCCTTGCAAAAAATTTATCCGCGCCTGCCGTACGTCCCGAGTCTGGCAAGCCACGCCGCTCCCTGGCGACGGATTCCCAAATGTCGGCGCACCTCGTTTCTTCTTCTTCCGAGTGGCTTTCGTCCACACATCCGGATGAAAATAGTCCGACAAAGTAATGATCGAAGAGCTCACCTTTGGGAGTGGACCGCACCAGGGCTTCATCTTCGGCAGCAGTGGCGGTGACCTAGGGCTGATCCTCGCATCCATATTGCGCCTGCCGCCGTTCCCCAAGCGCGGCGAGGATTGTGGCTTCTCCAGCTGCACCCTAGGCTCCTCCTCCAAGCACACGGCGGGCATCAGCGAGTCCACATCATCCCCGTCATCATTGGCCAGGACCCAAAATCGTCCCCCGAACCGCGGTTTGAGGGCCGAGAATCTGCCGTAAGATCGACCACTTCGATCTGATCGTGAACCTCCTCTTCTCTTTGCACAAACGACCGTACAACAATATCGAAAACATCAATAAGCAAACGTATACATTTAGCGATTTTCTCGTCTTCGCGTAGGTATCGCCCACCAAGGATATCCCCCTCCTGATCTCACAACACAATCCATCTTGATGGGTAATGCGCGTAGAGAGCGCCATCTGATCCGTGTCCGGCCGCCCAAACATCTTCGAAATGAACTCTCCATTTCGCCGGGTTCAAAAACCCTCCAACCGGCTCCAGATCTGGCGGATCAGTTGATCCAGAGACCTCCCGCACCGGCGCCGCCGCTGCGGCCTCCGGCGACTCCTCTAGAGTGGCCTGGGGTCGTCCGGCGCGCCCAGCAGGTGGTGGTTCCGGTGCGGGCGGCAGGGCCGCCACACCGTCGCCATCAGGTGGGGGCGTCGCCATTAGGTATAGATAGAAATGCAACGACGCTAGGTGTATCAGCGGCCGAGAAAAAAAAGCATGCAGTCAATCAGCAAAGCGTTCTGACGTTCTGTGCGAGGCGGAGCGACATGCTGCGCACCACGACGGCACTGCAATCCATCCGGCCGGGTTTGCTACGGTGCTACCCTCACATCAATCTTCCCCATCCACGACTCTCCAACTCCTTTCCATGTCCCACCAGCAACTGCCGCCCAATTGACGACACTCTCGAGTGTCGAGCATGTGCTGGACGTGGAGCCGAAGCAAGCCGACCGCGTCGAGCTAGCAGGGACAGGTTTGCCATGCCGACTTCTTCATTCCCAGCTGCCGATTTCTCTCCCGTGGGTAATTGTGCCGAAGAAAGTCGAGAGGTATATCCCTCCTAGAACTCCTGCTCTACTTGCACTTCTTTGGAGTAAGATCCACACAACCACCACATTCATGTCATCATTACCGGAAAACCACCACTTTATGAATCGTGGCATTTTTCACGCCGAAAATTTGACAGTGGCAACAAAACATTGACAGTAAATCCTAAGCGCTTTTGATGATGTCACTAATTGGTCAGCCCCACACGTTAAGCTGAGTTGGCAAAAAATGCCACATAAGCGAATTGATTTGGTCTTCTTCTTCTTCCTCCACTCTCTTTGAGACATTACATCAAGCACTTCGTGTGTGCGGCTCAAGTTGCAGCTGCACGTGCACCAGCCGTATACCGGCCTCCTGCCTGTCAACCACAATGACAGGAAGTGCAGGCGCGGCCATCGCCAGCGGAGCAGCCTCCACCCTAGTGTGCTTGATCAATTACCAAACATTTACCTTCCATTCGCCTTCTTGTGCTTGATAAATGACAAAACATTTACCTTCAAAATATTAGAGTTTCACTAAAAAAAAAGTATCAAAAGTTCATCGCAAACTCAAACAAACTTTAGCACATTAGATCAAATAAAATTTCCCAGTCCTAAAACCCTGCTTTACTGAATACACGTTAAAATCCTTCTCTTCGACTAACAATAAAAGATCCCAGTCCTACAACACTGCTTTACCTCACCATTCGGCCCCTCGATCGATGTCTCCAAGTCAAACCGTCGTGCCATTATTGGGCGCCTCACTAGTGTTCTGGCTTGCGCGTGGATGTGCGATGGCGCGAGGTGGTACAACTCGCGCGGCAAGGTTTGCCGGATCATTAGGATTGGGCTGGATGCACATCGTGTCAGTTCAGTCACGTTGGAGGTGATGTGAGGCGTGGCTCTACCGTGTCTCACCGTTGATGCTAAACGAGCCACCGATGTCAGTTTTTGTCTCGATCGTGAACCAGTGTTGAAATTGGCATATAGGCTGCTAGGTGTAGCCATGACGCATATGGCTTCCCTCAGCAGGACCGTGGTGCGGCAGTGCTCGGAAGTGACATGACAACGTTTTCTCTTTCAACAACATTCTCCTCTGGCTAGTAATTATGTGTAAGCAAATCGATAGAGTGGCAGACATCAACTATCACGGCAAATATCAGGACATATTCTATCTGGATGTCGACTATCGCGGCAAATATCACGATATCATCGAGGTTCATGCATCATTACCTAGTTGTAGGTGTTGGTTCGAAAATCTGCTTCGAGGTGATAGGCCTTGGTCTGGCATCTACTTTGCACCAATAACAGCGGCGCACGGGCAGTGGTTCCTTGTTGAAGGTGTTATCTTAGAGCATTGCGCCTTTGTCTGCTAATATGTCGCCATAGGTTCGGTGGTGCAGTTTGGGGATGCTGTCATGATGCTTGTCCTACGTGGATAGCCACATGTTTTATATTTCCTTTTTGCAAGTCGATTTGTGTGTCACTATCAGTAATTAATAATATATGGTTTGTGGATCACTCATTGCAACACAACCGATGGTATTTCCCTCTTAAAATAAGATGCACAACCACGCCATCTGCTCCACGGGACAGTGTCATTGCGACAAACATGCAGTAGAAAACTCCAACCGGAGAACCATATCTGGGACACACCACCATCCACACGGCTTCCAACGGTACCAAGAAGCACCACCGCAATGAGGACAAGGTAGGAAGGATTTATTTTATCGGGATGGTGACACCATCGCCTCACAACGGATGGCTAGGGACCAAATCCTAAACTAGAAACCTGACCCTGCCACCACACCATCGGAGACAGCGGGGTCCATGTCCCCTTCCATTGCCGAAGCGGTAAAAAGGGAGAGAGAGGTTTGTGATCTTGCTAGGGAGGAGGTAGATCGGCACCGCCGGCCTAGCTCCTAGGGTGTCATGGGAGGGAGAGGGGCGGAGGAAAGCGCTTCGTGAAGCACTCTCCTAATCATTCGAATATAGCTTACAAACTAAAACGCCAATTTCACTAAATTGGTTCATCTTCAAAGAGTGCAATTTTAGTTTAAAGTTTTAGGTAAATAAGTTCTACAGAAGTGACATTTAGGCTGTTGAGACTTTGTAAAAGTGATGTGTTTAATTGCATACATACAAGTCAGAATGTGCATGTATGCCTACCTGGCTGGTAGGATATATACACCACATGGCACTACAGGAAAATTCGGTTTTCCTGTGTGTTAGCCTATAAGCCGTGTGCTATTTCTCGGGCACCCGGCTTATGCACCTCGAAGCCGAGTCTGGGGAACAAAACACCCGGTAAACAGGAAGAACTCGGCTTATGGTAATCTATAAGCCGAGTGCTGCAAAAAATCTCTCGGCTTATACGTACCACACGGTATCTACTTGAAAAAGCACCCGGCTTCCAGCACACACTCGGCAAAGACAAACTGCCACGTGTCCGCAACAGACGTGGCTGACGGGGCCGTCACGGAGCATCCTGTAAGCCGTGTGTCCGACACAGGGGCTCGGCTTACAGCACATATAAGCCATGTGTCCCGGGCAAGCACTCGGCTTACAGGACATATAAGCCGTGTGCCCGACGAAAGCACTACGCTCACATATTTGCGGATTTTTTTCAACCCATAACAGTTATGCAAAATTGATTTAAGATAGTTTTCGTTGCATTTATATTTACTAATTAATTAGTATTATTATTCTCCCCTATTTTCTGTCGACTTGTAGTTTTCATGGGTCTTATTTGTGAAACTCTAAATTTAACGCCACTTTAATATTTATATGACTTTCGACCTCCTAGCGTACCCATATTATGATGTCATGCAAAAGCAACTACTGAAACTTCACTCTACGCCGAGTGCTTTGCTCTTCGTCCTGAGCCAAGACACGTGCACTCGGTAACACGAAGTAAGGCATGGAGCCGAGGTAATTTTGCCCCCCCCCCCCTCCTAGTGGCCGGGCCTGCCCCTCCCTCGTCTGCAAAAGGCCTACGGATGTCGCAAAGACATCACATAGGACTTTACATGCCGCTTCTGGGCATGATTTCATGTGCTGCCTTGCAGATCTGCAATTTCCGGCGCCGAAACCCTAGCAGTGCAATAAAATGTCTAAAATATTCTAGGCGGGTCCGAAAAATGCGGGGGCCTGACACGTGTCATTCGATGGCCTCCTTTGAGAGCATGACAAATTTTGAGGCCAACGGAGCAACAGGGCCCACACTTCCTTCACTAATCCGACTCGTTCCCTCTCGGTACCTAGAGACTACATCGGAGATGGTGTAGTTTACAAGCAGCAGCAGGTGATCCCTACTCGAAACACGCCCAAACTTTTACCACACCCTACAGGGGCCATGTTATGACACCGTGCCAGCTCCCGAGGATTTCCGGCATCATACAAGTTTTCGAGGCTTTAACAGTTGGATCAGGCATGGCCCCGAGGTAATTTTGCCCCCCCCCCCAAGTGGTTGGGCCTGCCGCTCCCTCATCTGCAAAAGGCCTACGCATGTCGCAAAGACATCACATAGGAATTTTCATGCTGCTTCTGGGCATGATTTCATGTGCCACCTTGCAGATCTGCAATTTCCGGCACCGAAACCCTAGTAGTGGAATAAATGTCTCAAATATTCTAGGCGGGTCCGACAATTGCGGGGGCCTGACACATGTCATTCGATCGCCTCCTTTGAGAGCACGATAAGTTTCGATGCCAATGGAGCAACATGGCCCACACTTCCTTTACAAATCGGACTCGTTCGCTCTCGGTACCTAGACTACAACGGAGATGGTGTAGTTTACAAGCAGCCGAAGGTGATCCCTACTCGAAACACGCCCAAACTTTTACCACACCCTACAGGGGCCATGTTATGACACCGTGCCATCTCCCGAGGATTTTCGGCATCGTACGAGTTTTCGAGGATTTAAACGGTTGGATCAGGCATGGCGCCGAGGTAATTTTGCACCCCCCCCCCCCGGTGGCTGGACCTGCCCCTCCCTCGTCTGCAAGAGGCCTATGCATGTCGTAAAGACATCACATAGGACTTTACATGCCGCTTCTGGGCATGATTTCATGTGCCACCTTGCAGATCTGCAATTTCCGGCCCTAAAACCCTAGTTGTGCAATAAATGTCTCAAATATTTCAGGCGGGTCCGAAAAATGCGGGGGCCTGACACGTGTCATTTGATGGCCTCCTTTGATAGCACGAGAAGTTTCAAGGCCAACAGAGCAACAGGGCCCACACTTCCTTCACAAACCCGACTCGTTCCCTCTCGGTACCCAGAGACTACATCGGAAATGGTGTAGTTTACAAGCGGTCGCAGGTGAGCCCTTCTCGAAATGCTCCCAAACTTTTACCACACCCTACAGGGGCCATGTTATGACACCGTGCCAGCTCCCGAGGATTTCCGGCATCATACGATTTTCCAAGGATTTAAACGGTTGGATCAGGCATGGCCCTGAGGTAATTTTTTGCCCTCCACGGTGGCTGGGTCTGCCCCTCCCTCGTCTGCAAAAGGCCTACGCATGTCGCAAAGACATTACATAGGAGTTTACATGCCGCTTATGGGCATGATTTCATGTGTCGTCTTGTAGATCTGCAATTTCCGGCATCGAAACCCTAGTTGTGCAATAAATGTCTCAAATATTCCAGGCGGGTCCGAAAAATGCGAGGGCCTGACACGTGTCATTCGATGGCGTCCTTTGATAGCACGAGAAGTTTCGAGGCAAACGGAGTAACCGGGCCCGCACTTCCTTCACAAACCTGACTCGTTCCCTCTCGGTACCCAGAGACTACATCGAAGATGTTGTAGTTTACAAGCAGCCGCAGGTGATGCCTGCTCTAAACACGCCCAATCTTTTACCAGAATATTGGCCCATATTTTAAAGAGTGGAAATAATAAAATAAGGGGAGAGGGTATCATTTATAAGAACAATTAAATAAAAATACAATAAAAAGTATTATAAAAAGAAAAATATAATAAGTATCATAAAGATAGAATAAAATGAAAACACATAAATTATTAAAAGTAAAACTAATAAACTTTTTTTATTGAAATAAAAGAAAAAAATATTTTTATAACCCGTGTATTTTCCTTTGACACTAGGCTTACCGTTCTGCACTAGGCTTATAGTGAGCGCGGGACTTGGCGAAAATAGACGCGCGCATAGCTCATTTTGGCCCAAATCGACCCTCCCCCACTGCCTCTCCCCGCGCCTCCTCTGTTTTCCCCCGTGCCTCCCCTGTCTCTCCCCCGCGCCGCCCCTCTCCTCGCGCCGCCGCCCACCCTCGCCCCTCCCCCTCCCGCGCCCCCGGCGCCGACGAGCAGATCCCCCCGCCCCCTCCCCAAGCATGGGGAGCCCTGAGCTGGCCCTCCCACCGGCGCCGCAGCCGCTCGCTGTTTGCTAGGGTTGAGGCCCTCCAGCCATCTCCGCCGCCCGCCCTCCCTCCGCCGGCGCACAGATCCGACCTCCCTCCGCCGACGCACAGGTCTCTCTCTCTCTCTCTCTCTCTCTCTCTCTCTCTCTCTCTCTCTCTCTCTCTCTGACAGGTCTTGGTTCACCAGGTCCGGCTGCTCTGGCGGCAAGTGTCCCCTCCTCACCAGGTCCGGCTGCTCTGGCGGCAAGGTGTCCCCTCCTCACCAGGTCCGGCTGCTCTAGCGGCAAGGTGTCCCCTCCTCGTCTGCAAGAAAGTGCAACAGGCAGGTCTTGGTTCCCCTCCCTCCCCCAATTGCATCTTCAGTTCAATTTTGTTCTAGACGTGATCAAGATTTAATGAGTTGGAGTCCATCTATCCGAATATGAATTCCTGGATGTAATGGAGCCCAACTTAAATACAGTGTAATAATCTGAGTCGGATTCCTTTTTCAGTTCATGTACATACTGGTGTATCTTGGTATTAGAAGTTTAAAAGTTTTTCATACTAATATGCATGTGGTAGTAAATACATATAGGACGACACATAACAGATATTAGGCATGTATATGGTCAGAAATTAAAGTTTCTTTATAATATTGTATTTGTATTTCGTTAAATATCAAACTGATTCGAAATTCAGTTTGGTCTCGGTACATACCAAATTATTCCTATTTGGTTTCAGTATATGCCACATTAACCAGAATTTCCTCTATGCATGATTCGAAATTCAGTTTGGTCAGTACAGACGTTCAATGACATGAATATTTCCTCTATGCATGATTTTATAATTTGCTATATGCCTTTGAGATTAGGCTTTTGTATTTTCTTTTGAGAAAAAAGGGAAAAGAGAAGTGGCTAATAAAAAATGATCTCTGATATCTGTATTGATATCTATTCTTTTTTGAAAAACGAGAAGTCAAATTGTTTTTGTTCTTGATTCTGTGAGGCTCTTTCATTATATCTGTCTAATGGCAAATGTCTTAATCTCTCTAGAGACTGGTCGGAATAGAGTGTGGCCCTGTTGCTTCTTGGTATCATTACTAGCAAGTGCCATGCCACTTTTACCCATGCTCTTTACAAACGGAAGTACCCCTCAGATTTTAGTTTATACATAGAGTCAGCTGTTGTTGTCGAAGCTGCTAGTAAACTGACTTGAATACGCATTTTTCTTGTTGATCGCCTGATTTGTTTCGAGTGTGGTTGTAGTTTGTAGATATGACACTCCATTAGTTCCACCGAAATGGTACATGTATCCTGGATGGAGCTGATGCATACGTATCCTTTTAATTCCTTTTCCTTTTTGTACATTTAAATTAAAAAAATACCAATCTTGACTCAGGCCAAGAGCCAGTCATTTGTTATTGTTATGGTATAAATGGTATATTAGAAAGGAGTGGCCAGAGCACACATTTGTTCTTGTTATGGAAATACAAGTGTTGCCACTGTAAATACAAAAGGAGTGGGCAGAGCACCTGTTCTGCATGTGAATTATGTTTAGTCCCAGTTTGCAAGTTTGCATGATGAAGCTAATAAGGTTGTGGAGGAGATTGCCAAGAAGATTGTCCAAGACATGCCCTATGAGGCGCGCGTTGATGCTGTGGTGAAGTATTTCACGCACGAACGCAAAATGCTTCTCAAAAAGTCTCTAGCCCGGAGAGTGCATCTCACCCGTTCCATGTACATGAAGGTAGTTTCATTTTACTTATGATTGCCTGGATCAAAACAACTTACTTTCATTCCTAAGTTGGATGTATTTGGCATACTTCAGGAGGTTCCCTCGTGGTGCAACAACAATGTTCCTTGCTACCAGCAAATCATATCCAAATGGATAGACACGGAGTGGAGGGCCCAACATCGAATGGCTTCGGAGCGGCGTGCCTTGATGGGTGGTCCGGTACACCTTCAAGGCAACCTCAACCTCCACGCTTACGTGCAGAAGAAGGCAATAATATCATTCAGCTTCTCAACTTCTAAACTTGTGCTCTTATGGATATTATTGCTTCTATTGCAGAATAGGGAGAGAGGTGAGGGCCAAGAGAAGCTCAATACCTTCACAGGATTATGTCTCTTCCGCAAGTCAAAGAAACCGGAAGGGGGGTGGGTCAACCCAGGCGCTGGCTTGAGGATTGATGCATACAGTTGGAAGTTCAAGGAGCACAACGGGCCTGACTCTGATCCGGACTCACAGGACACTGACGCTACAATTTCCCTCCAGTCGGGAGATGGCAAGAAGGGTGGTCGGTTATATGTTGGCGACGGTGCCATCCGTAAGAAGGACATCCCAAAACTCTCTCACCTCCGTGCTACCACGTCAAGCTCAGGTCCTGCTATAGAGTGTCGCCCACAGCCTGGGTTGCACATGCTCCATCAACTCGAGGTATCTTTTGCTTCATCGACCTTCCTTGTGATTTCTTCTTTGTATTGCAACGATGGTGAACTTGTTGTGATGGCATGTTGTAGGACAATGCCAGGCTTCGAGAGGAGGAAGCCATGAAAATGCAGCAGGCCCTGTTTCAACAACAAGAATTCATGGTTAAACAACAGGCAATCCTGCAGGAGACATTTGCTCAACTCAGAAATAATATGCAGGGTTCCACTTTTCCCATTATTCCTCCTCTTCCGACTCTTCCTAATTTCAACTTTGTAAGTCTCTGAACTTTTCAATCATGCATCTTACCTTCATGCTTGAATATCATGAATCTTACCATCTCATCCTCTCGTGCTTCAAGTTTTCTCAGTCGGGACAAGGCTCCAATAACTGTGTGGTAGGTGGTTCTTCACCTGGCCAAGCAAGTCCAGTGACACCCACTACGGTTCATGACGCTTCGACCTCCCCGCAACAATGATCACTTGAGGTAGTCGTCCATGTTTGTCCATTGTTGATGCTTGCGTCTTCTCGTTGCTTGTGCTTCTCAACTTAAAACTTGTGCATTGTTGATGGTAGAGTCCACAAGCGTCGATGCTTATATTGTACATACTTCCTAGCTTCTATTTGAGCCTCATATGTTGATACTTGTTGACTCTTTTTCCTTATCCATCTTTGCAACTTATCTTTAGAAACTCATGCGTGTGATAATGGACTTATAGGTTTGCATTGTGGATGGCGTTGACGGTGGGCATATATGCTGCGGTGGAGCTCATTGGTTCATGCTTGGTGTGAACTTGGAACTCATGATCCTTTAATTTGTGAACCTTCGTTGGATATGTATGCACTGTGTGGACCTGAAACTTACGGTCATTTCGTTTGTGATCTTTTGTTGCATACGTATGCATATGTGGACTCTGCACTCATGTACGTCTGGATATATGTATTACTTGATATATGTTTGTTGTTCATGGTCATGTACTGCTGGATACATATATTTGTTGGATATATGTGCTGTTGGATATATGTGCTGCTGGATAGATGTACTACTGTATATATGTTGTTGCTGCTCCCTGAAGTGATATATGTGCTGCTGATAGATATACTAGTGTATATATGTTGTTGCTGCTCCCTGAAGCGCCTGTATATATGTTATATGGCCTATAAGCCGTGTAGCCCAGCACCTGGCACCCGGCTTATAAGCCATATGGCTGCGGCCAACACATAAGCCGTGTATCCCAGCACCTGGCACCCGGTTTATAGACCATCTGGACACATGAGCAGGGAGTATAAACCGTGTACCTCAGTTAACTGGCACCTGGCTTATATATGTATATAAAAACCATGTTGTTGTCGGCGGAACTCGGCTTATATAGTAACCGTGCGGTTTGCGGTTGCACCCGGCTTATATATAAACTGTGTGTTCGCGGTTGCACCCGACTTATATATAAACCGTGCGTCCGCGGTTGCACCCGGCTTATATATAAACCGTACGTACTGAGGTGCACTCGGTTTATGTTTATACCGTGCCCTGACGACGGCACTCGACTTATATAGACGGTGACACGTGGCCGTTAACATCAGGCTACCGTCAGGTTACTTTATTAAACCGGGAGCCCTGTGAAAATACTCGGTTTATACATAAGCCGGGCTTTTTCGGTTCGGCTCTCGGCTTATATGGTATAAGCCGGTCGACTGTAAACCGAGTGCTATAAGTCGGGAGTTTTACTCGGCTTATATATAAACCGAGTTTATATCAATGTAAGCCGAGTGTATTTGCTACACAGCTTATAAGTTTTTCCCTGTAGTGTGGCCCATGTGGTAAGCAGCCTAAAAGCAGATAAAGCTTGTAGGATATATGGGTGTATGTGCGCCACTAGAAATATAAATAGCCAAAGTTGGACACCTAGTAGCAGAAATCAAGACATTGATGAATGAAAGGGAGTTTGTTCCACGGAAAATTAGTAGAGCTCAAAACAGGGTAGCAGATTGTATGGCAAACTATAGCCGTATTGAGTCATGTACTGCGGTGTGGATGTGCAGATGTCCTCCATGTTGTGAGGACTTATTGCCTCTCGATTGTAACCCTATAAGTTTGGAATAAAACTCCCATATGTTTTCGCAAAAAAAAAAAAAAAAAGTTGGCCCCGAAAGAACAACCAGATGAATATGATTGAGCTGAGCTTCAATTAACACGGGAAAGGAGTTAGGCAAATCACACGCGACAGCTGTAAGTGGCTTTGTTCCTACGTACCTCTATAAATCGTCCATAGCAATGGCCAAGACCGCAAAATGCCAACGGCGGTCGACCTCCACGGAGGTGGATATTTTGAAAAAAAAATCAAAAACATATTTTAAAGTTTAAAAAATTCTGAACAAAATCCACTACTAGAAAAACCCTTATCAGTAGCTCTGGTTATTTGCTACGGCGCTACAGCTATTTTTTAGCAGTAGCGCTTGTTTGAACCAGCGCTACTGCTATCTGTATCTAGCAGTAGCGCGCCTCTGCCCATCGCTACTGCTAATGCTAGTAGCGTGGCCCAACAAACAAATGCTACTGGTAAGCAGCGCTACTACTACTCCAATATCCCACGCTACTACTAGTATTTTCTTTTTTTTATGTTGTTGTATTCGTATTTTTACATGTTTTATACAGTTACAACATACACATACACTAGAACTATATGAAAAAGGAATGTCTCATCATCATCATCGAAGTGGTACAACATAGTCTCATCATATCAACATAGTCTCAACACAAATGATGTCAAATCTCATCATCATCTCGAAATAGCGATACAAGTTATAATGATGACATGTATCTTACATTGTCACCGTAGACACATGTTTCATCATCTACCTAAACTAAGACATACACGATAAAAGCGATCGCGATGATCAAAAGCGGTATTATGTAGTAGTTTTTGTAGCGGCGCTGGTTCTGAATCCCCTGGTTTGCTATGAATCTCAAGTAACTAGCTTCGGCTTCCGCTCTGCTATCAAACCCTTTCTGGCTTCCGCCGGAGAAGCCAGAGACTTGGGCCTGACACTCTGGCCACTCATCATACACACCCGGAACATGCCCTACATACACGGCATACTACTTTCTCGCCATCGTTGATCTATATACCTGTCAGAGATGCACATATATATACCATGAAGTGAATTCAACAAAACAGTTATGAAATAGAAGCAACATATATAGTAAACATAGTTAACAAATTTTATCGTACCAAAAGTAATTAACTAGAGCGCGGCACCATACATCTAATAGTTTCGTCATACTGAGAGATTCAAAGTTTCGTCGTACAGAAAGTAACAAGTAACTAAACAGACATGTTGTTTTTAAGCAGTGGACTCTTCCCATCTATCCATATCCGGGAGGACAGACCCAAGCTTAGTGAAAGGCGTCATGTCCTGACGCTGTAGGGCAATGCGGGTTCGGACGTCATCTCGCGATATTGGGCCGGCGTAGAACATCCCATTCTCTTCGAGGACATCTTTGATGATGATGGACGCAATTTCCTGTTGGATCCAGTAGAAATCATTTCGAAGTCGATTATCCGGCACGGCTCCAAAGGCTTCGGCCCATCTCTGGATATGGGTATCGGATGAAGATTTCATGCAAAGTGATTGCACATCCCTTCTGTACTCCATCATTAGATGGATGACGTAGAATCCATCATTCTCACTTCTTGCCGGTTGCTGGATGCAATAGAAGTCAGTCTTGTGGGTGAAACAAAGCCCGGCCTTATTTGTTTTTTTGTGTTGGATGTAGCCACCCCGCATGATGAAGCCCAGCATAGCTCTGTCCAGAACATACTTTATGTGTGTGTAATCTTTCTTCTGTATGTTCTTCGACGGGTCCAAATATAGAGCGCGGGAGTAACGCGGGTAAAGAACAATGAGAACGGCACGACACCCCCCGCTGCGCAAAATACACGATCAAGTTTAGCCTCCATGCATGTAAAGTAACTATTGAAATGCACGAAAGGATGTATGTGTTATAGTGCTATCTGCGGATGACTTACTTGGGATGATAAGGCAGGAGAATCGTTTCTTTGTCATTATTGCTGACCAAGAATTCTTTGATGTACTGACTCGCATATTGACGGTTGGCGTCGTTGACTGGCAAGAAGCCCTCATGCATGTAGTATAGGTCCGCAACCATAAGACCGGTGACTTGCTCTCTCCTGACGATATAGTTCATGTGCAGCGCATACAGGCGGACGAACGTAAAACCGAGTGTCCTCATTTGAAACATCTAGAAGATGTAATCAAACCTCAGGAAGAAGAGGTCCGCGGGGCATGTGTGGACATACATGTTGCAACTGCTCGGCACATGAACCGTATAAAGTGGGCATCCTAGATCATGCGAGGCGAGGAGGCTTCTCTTTGTCGAAAGCACATGGTCATGGAGTCTCCTGAGATCCCCTTCTATGGCAGCTAGTGCATTCACCGGTACCATTGGCTCTCCCGCGACATGGATTAATGGCGCATGTTTCATCGGTACATGGTCAACCTTGGTCGAAGGCTGCTGGCTGCTAGAACCAACATTGCCAGCTTTATTGGATTTTCTTGCCGCTGGTCTCTTCCTCTGCTTCTTCTTGGTGGGCTGAGGTGCTAGCGGGTCTGTCAGACCCTCCCTAAGCACCACCCCTAGTGATGTCGGGCTCAGCATTGGACGACTCTGGCTAAGTAGTTGAGCTTGGGTGGAGCCGGCATCTGGAGGCGTGTCCTGCGAGGATTGCATGAACAAAGACTTCTTGCACTCCCGAGGATGTTCCGGCTCTGGTACATGCATCTCATATTCATATGGTTGACTCATTATTACTTCGTTGTCAAAGGCGGTATTGAATACTGGTTAGGGTCATCGTCGGCATCCTCCATGTCATGATCCCTATCCTCTTCCATGGGGCAGATGGCATCATCTGCCGGCGGAACGGTTGGCCCTCCTTCCTCATGTCTCTCGATCTCAGCAAGCAGCACAGACGATGGTTGTACTTGTGTAGGTGGTGTTGTGGTCATACCTTCATGAGGTCCCGTTGGTGTGCTCCCGGCCACCTCGACACAAAGAAGATTTTTCGTCCATAGGATCGGCCAATTTTTGCATTGGCCAAGCTGCGTGGGGGTCTCGTTATCCTCTCCATCGGTTTGTATCGGACGAGAGAGACCCTCGTAGCCCGCTTTCACACTCACCACGGAGACCCTTAAGGCGTTATCAGGCATCTGCTGGCAGTGAAACAATCGATCCTTAGGCTTCACTATAGTACCCTTCCCCACATCCACTAACCCGCCCTTCATGTTGTAAAGGAGGGTGCACGGAGTGGAGTCAGCTTACAAAGACATATATGTGCGGCGTCAGAGATCCAAAAAGAACGGCAACTGAAGATTAATTAATTAGTTGAGTTGATGAAGGTGCGACGACGCGTATTTACCGTGAGGGCATCGAGCTCAGCCAATGTCGACGGCCCGACATTCAAGCCAGAGACGGAGCTAGGGCTGCTGTGAGAGCTGGGCGCAGGAGCAGGTGCTGGAGGAGGTGCGGGTGCGGTTGCCATACTAGGTACGAGTATGGGTGCGATGTTCATTGAGTTGCTCCCGGTGAAGCTGGGCATGGGAAATTCACTTGGTGGTGTATTTGGATTTTGTTGCACCCATGTGACCACTGTTGGAATCAAGGTTGTAAAGGCATCCACAAAATCAGATCTACAGGCAGCGATTATCTCAGCTTTGGTCTCGGCTTTTGCTTTCTCCATCGCCCGCGCCACCTTCTCGTTGATAGTCACTTGACTGAACTTCTTTCTCTATCTTTTGGCCTCGGGGTCCTTGCTATAATAGTACTTCCAAGTGACCCCATCCCCGGCGCCATGCACACGTCCATATTGCGGCCGCTGGCCGGGCGGGTGTCCCATCATTATGTTCATGGCCCGGTTGAAAGGAGTGTCCCACTTGTACTTCGCCGATGACTGAGTCGACTGAGTCGACGAGTCGCTCTCGGCCGCCGCAAGCTTGTGTTGCTCTCTCTGCAAAATGGACCGTGAATCATTTACGAATGCGACTAGAATGTAGTAGACTTCGTTGATCAGAACCTAATATGTAAGGTGGTAAAATGATAATTACCAGTATTCTCATGAATTTCCTAGTCGGCCCGTTGGTGAGAAAAATCTTTTTCTTGGGGTCCCACGAGAATCGGGCCCTGATGAAGTCGTGCTCCTGCTGGTCGGTGAACTCAGCCAATGGGTCTGGGATCCCCTGACGTTCACGTTCTGCGTCCTCCTTATCCCACGTGGGCCTCTTTCCCGTGTAACCACGACTTCCAAGGCGGTGGTTCCCCATGTTCTTTGCCTGCAGTTGCTTGCCTCTCTCCGACCTGGCCTTGGTAGCTTCTTCATTGCAAGTCTCCTTGAACTTTTTAAAGTCCTCTACATAATTTTCGGATTGTCTACAACAATCTCGGCATAGGTTTCATGGTCTACTTGAATCGCCTTTTTCACCCTAGTTTTCCAAGCGCTCAATGCGTTGCTGAACTTCCCTATGGCTTTGTTGTTGATTTTTTTCATGGCATGATGATCCCATGGGTCGACTTCGTCATTACGACCGGGGAACAGGAATCTTGCGTGCAACCTAGTTAGAAGCAGCTTCTTCAACTGATCATTCTTCCGTATTTTTGTGGTGTTGATGTTAGCGGTATCCCGTAGGATGCATGCTAGTTGGTTGCCGTAACACGCTGCCACTTCTCGTGGCTCTATTGGCTCGAACTCCCCAGGGTGCACCGCCGTGACCACCAGTCTTCCGGTGCCGAGCTCATTTCGGCGTCGTGCCCTCTTTTCCTTCTTTCCCACACTGGCTTGGGAGGTCCCACCTTCCGTGCTATAGTTAGGAACATCATCGGCGCCAGTCTCACTGCCGGTGTCGTTGGTGGCATCAGTGCCGGCGCCGGCGCCACCACCGTCGTCATCTGTCGGACATCCAGCTTCCTGTCTCTCTTGATCCGCCAAAAAGTCAAGGTAGGCGTGTGCTCGACCTAGTTGGGAGTGAGAACCTCCAGCCTCATCGGTGTCGGTCATGTTTCCTAGGGTTCAATGTCGTAGTCGTTTAATTATCGAGCTTTATATTATAAAGTGAATAATGACAAAAAAGTGACCTTTGTTTTGCCAGAAATGTCGTTTCATTCCCGTCGCGAAAAATCTCAAGCACTCGATATGTCCAACTTTCTATTACATGTCATGCCGAAATTCACGGAAAATTTCGGCATGACCTTTGCTAGAAAGTGCACATATAGAGCGCCTGAAATTTGCCGGAATGGAAATGAATCAACATTTCCGGCAAAACATAGGTACTCGCAATCGGGAAATGAATCAACAACCAAATTTATCGCTGTCGTGGTAGCAACAAAGCAGTCATAATCAAAGCAGCATGATCATCCACACTTGTCTTTGGCCAATCTAGGTACCACACAGCCACTAGTTATGTCACTGTCATGGACAATGCAAGTAAACTTCAAGTCATAATCAAACCTAGACTAAGGAGTCAGAGTCACATGAACTTTACAAATCTACAAATATAACACTAATGTACTTCCTTTGTGGCATAATGAGCATTCCTTAAGAGGATTTAATAGTAGCATTTCTTAATTAAGAGGAACATAGCAAGTGTAATGAAGCAAAATGAAGCAAGTGTAGAAGATGCAATATGTACAGAAGATGCAATATTGATGATGATGGCATCCGGATTTTGAGGTAGCGGGGGGGGGGGGGGGGGAGAGGGACGCACCTTGCTGCCAGAGCAGCCAAGCACCTTGCGTCCAGCGTCCTTCTCCTCCTTGCTGAGCACCTTGCTTCCGGAGGAGCCAAACCTGCTGCAGAGAACACGTACAACCGGTAAGAGAGAGAGAGAGAGAGAGAGAGAGAGAGAGAGCGGGGGAGGGTGCCGGCCAGTGGAGGGGAGAACTCGGGGGAGAGGGGCGGCATGGGGGGAGCCGGCGGGTGGACCTATGGGGACAGGGCGGCAAGGTGGGAGGGAGTGTCGGGACGTCGCGCGTCAACGGCCGTGTGGGCGGGCGCGGTGTTAGGGTCTGGTGCGGCGTCGGCGGCGGGGGAGGGGCGGCACAGAGAAAGGGGATCGATCAGATCGAGCGAGAGTGAGACAGAGGAAAGAGATGGGTGCAGTTGCTCTGTATACGCAACTTAGCTATAGCGCGTCTTGGCAAAACGCGCTATAGCTAACTTAGCTATAGCGCTGCTCTGGCAAAAACGCGCTACTGCTAACTTTTTATTTTTATTTTTTTATTTTTATTTTTTTATTTTTCTTTTGCTTAGCAGTAGCGCTGCCCTAGCAACAACGCGCTACTGCTAACTTTTTCTTCTTCTTTTTTATTTTTATTTTTATTTTTCATATTCCACAAACTTCCTTCTTTTTTATTTTATTTTTATTTCTCTTTTTACTTTTATTATTCTTTTCCTTTTTCATTTTTCTTTTTCTTTTTCTTTTTCTTTTTCTTTTTCTTTTTCATATTCCACAAACTCATGGGTTTAATTTGGTCTGTCGTTTGAGCAATACCACAGTTACCCTCCGGATAATAATTAGTATAATATATATCTTACATCATTTGACCGCTATCGGAGGTATACAAAATAGCTAGACACACACAAACTTTGGGATTAGTTTGTCAGCTTGGGCGACGACGACGCTTCAGACTGATCTTCTTCCCTCTTTTGTTCATTGTCGAATAATTGAGCCCATGGTCGTGACTTTTCCTTCTTCAGGGATTACGATCTTTCGTAAGTAATGTAGTCTTCATTCTTCTTTTGACATATGTTTCGTCGTCATCAGCATCATTTTCCCTCATCGGATCACCATACTGGTCAAAGTCTTCCTCGTTGGCGACTCCATCCATTCCGGCAATGCTCCTTTTGCTTCTCCTCACGACAACACGGCTGGGATTGATCGGATCAGTTATGAAGAAACATTGTGTCACGTGTCTAGCATGTACCAATGGCTCATTTTTGGCGATGGCGTTGACGGTACGGCTATCATCGGAGTCGGGTATACACATGGTAGTGAAATGTAGGTTTTCTCTGTGTATATTTTTGGCCCATCTGACACGGAACATCGTCACGTTATGCAATCCAGAGTAGTGAAGCTCCCATATCTCTTTGATCCTTCCGTAATATCTTTCAATTGTATTCCCGGTCATGGCTTCCATCGTCACCCCTGAGTTTTGGTCATCATTGTTTTTATCTTTCTCCTTCGTGTAGAACGTGTATCTGTTGATATCGTATGCTTTATAAGTCGCGAGGTTGGTCGAGGGGCCATGTGCTAAGGCGTATATGAGTGTTTCGTTCGGACAACCCTCGTCCGGGGGATTAGCCAGAACTCGCTCTTTGAACCAACGCAAGAAAGTGGAGTTGTGCTCTCTAATAACTTCTGCGTCCGTCCTGTGCACCCCACGGTCACGGTACTTCTTTGCGATGGTCTCTTTGTGCAGTGTCACGAAATCTTCTAGCACATCTAGGTGTTGTAGCACTACTAAGTTTGCCATGTCAAGGTCGTTTTGTCGGCCCGAGCGTAACACATTCACATCCCTATGACCATTGGTGTGACCTTCGCCTTCGAGCCTTCCACAGTGCTTGTTGACGGGCAAATCAACAACAGGGTCTTTGGTCAGATAACTCTCACAGAAAGAGATGCACTCTTTGGTCAGATATCCTTGGGCTATGCTTCCATCTAGACGGGACATGTTACGAACGAATCCTTTGATTACCCCATTCATCCTCTCGAACGGCATCGTGATATGCATGAATGTCGGTCCTAGGTCGATGATGTCGTCCACGATATGGACACATAAATGCACCATGACATCAAAGAACGCGGGCGGGAAGTACATCTCTAGCTCACTCAGTATGACAACAATCTCTTCCTGTAGCCTATGGAGTTGCTTCACACTGATCGACTTTTGGGAGATAGCATCAAAAAAGTGGCATAGGTCAGTAAGCGTCTCACACACATGTGTGTCCATAATCCCTCTAAGTGCAACCGGGAGTAACTGCGTCATCATCACATGACAGTCGCGAGACTTCATCCCACAGAACCTTTTTTTTCTTAGTGTCCAGATATCTGCTTATCTTCCCACAGTATCCGGAACTAACTTTGATTCCAGCAAGGCACTTGAACAAATGATCGACCTCCTTCGGATCTAAGGTGAAGCAAGAGGGGGGGCAATATTGTTCTTCCTTCTTGTTTACTTTTTTGCCCCTATCTTCCGTCTCCGTCTCTGTCTCGGTCTCCTCTGACGACCTTTTACCGGGCATTTGAAGATCTTTCCTGATTTTCAAAAATTCCAAGTCTTTTCTTGCCTTCGGCCCATCCTTGGTCCTCTCCGGCATGTTCATCAATGTTCCAAGCAAACTCTCAAGGATATCTTTTGTGATATGCATTTGATCAAGGCTATGAGGCGTGTCGAGTATGGGCCAGTATTCCAAGTCCTAGAAAACAGATTTCGTCTTCCATATCTTCAGTAGGGGCTCCGACGCCTTTTTCTTCGTCTTTCCCGGCAAGGGGCACTCTTCCCAGTTCTTCAATAACTCATATATTTCTGCACCGCTACGCTTACGTGGAGGACCTCGATGCTCAGCCTTACCATTGAATAGATCTCCATGCTTTCTCCATGGGTCATCCTTGTTGAACCATCTTCGATGCCCCATGTACACGATTTTCCAAGACCCGCCATCTTTCGATAGCTGCAGAGAAGTTGTATCATCCATGCACCTCGTGCATCCGCAATATCCGTGGCACACCTGGCCGGAGAGATAGCCGTAACCGAGATAGTCCTGCACCATCGTGATCAACGCGGCTCTCATGTAGAAATACTCTCTTTTGCTTGCATCCCATGTCTTGGCCGGCATTGTCCATAAGGTCTGTAACTCCTCTTTCAGTAACCCGAGATACAAATTTATATCATTTCCCGGTTGTCTCGGCCATTGAATAAGCATAGCCATGTGTATGTATTTTTCCTTCATGCACAACCAGGGGGGAGGTTGTACATCCATACAAACACGGGCCATGTGCTATGATTGGTGTTCTGGTTGCCAAATGGATTCATGCCATCACTACTAGCGTCAAGCACGATGTTCCTTGGATCATTTGCGAAAAATTCAAATTCAACATTTAATGCTCTCCATTGGCTAGCATCTGCGAGGTGTCTCAGCTTCGGTTCATCTCCGTCATCTAGCTTCACCCTCTCCGCGTGCCAGCGCATAAGCTTTGCTTCCTTAGGATCTACGAAATACCGCTGTAGACGCGGAGTGATCGGAAAGTACCATACAACTTTCTGTGGAGCTTTCTTTCCGGCCTTTTTATATCGTGAAGCATTGCACTTTGGATAGATGGTTTTTTCCACGTGCTCGTTCCAATATATGATGCAATCATTGATGCATGTGTGATATCTAATATGTGGCAGATCAAGAGGGCACATGATTTTCTTTGCCTCCTCGACACTAGTAGGACACAGGCTTCCCGCAGGAAGAACCTTCTTTAGGTACTTCAGAAGCTCATCCAGGCTTGTATCTGTCCATATGTTTTTTTGCCTTCATCTTTAGAAGTTCTAGTGTGAAACTCAAGCGGGTCACCTCGGGATTATTGCAACCATCATACAAAGGAGTCATCGAGTCTACCTCCAGTTGCGCCAGTTTGGCCTCCTCTCTAGAAGCAGCTCTGTCGCTACACTAGTGCAGAACCGGGCAATAGCACCGGTTCGTAAGGCCCTTTAGTGCCGGTTCCATAACCGGCACTAAAGTGTGGGCACTAAAGCCACCCCCCCCCTTTAGTACTGGTTCAGCACGAACCGGTGCTAAAGGGAAACCACGTGGCACGAGCCAGCTCCAGGGGCCTGGAGCCCTTTAGTACCGGTTGGTAAGACCAACCGGTACTATAAGGTTTGGGGGTTTTAGTTTTATGATTTCTTTTTCATTTAATTTTGCGTTTCCATTTTAATTCTTTTTCGTTTGCTAGTATTTTACGATACTACACATTGTACACGTTATATATATATATATATATATATATATATATATATATATATATGTATGTATAAATAGAATTTCTAGTAGAACCAATCATGCATATATATATCATCAATGTCTCACAAACCATCATATTAATTAATTCACACATACACACATGTATAGCTATATACAATTTCTCCTACATATGCATGTTGCCTTCGGAGCCAGTGGCATTATAGCCTAATTGGTGCCTTCGGAGCACGATGACAATTGGAAGTGGTTTTCATGGGGGCGGTAGCGGGTAATAGTATTATCCCTTCGGATTTATGACCTGGTCGAGCAAAAATCCCGCTATTTCCTCTTGAAGTGCTTCCACGCGCTCTGTTTCTAGGAGCTTCGCCCGCACCTCTCTGAACTGTTAAGAAGGAGATCAATATGCATGTGTATTAATTGTGTGACTAGATATCGATAATGGTGTAAAAATTGTGAACTGTGTTTTAACAAGCGTACCCATTCCTGTCTTTGAGATCTGCTCCTTTCAGACGCCATCTTGCGAATGTTCTTGCAAACACAGAATGCACACAGATCAGTCCTCTGCGCCTGCTTCAGGGCCTTTACGAGAATGGAATTTGATCAGATAATAATTAATCAAGCATGATAATTAAAGAGATGGCAGCTAGCTAGCTAGCTAGTACTACTTAATTACTTACCTTGGGTCTTCCCCATTTAAGCTTTTCTTTCCATTCGCCTTCCGTGACCCTGATGAACCTTGCCCAAGCCCTGCCCGCCGACAAAGAAAATGAATAAAGGGGTTATTAAATAGTTCATATCATGAAATGACGAACTAAATAGGCCGAGATATATAATTAATAATGATTGAAATTACCTGTTGACTATCCCAAACAAGATGTTATAGTCAGTTTTTTCTTTGAGTAGTGAGTCCAGTATTTCAACTGTTTCGGCGTCAACTTTAATGATACACAAGACCCAGTGAAATCTGCATGCATACACGTTTGCATGTCTTAATTAAGCGGGCATATGTAAGCAAAAACATGTAGCTAGCTAGTAGGCAAAAACAAAGAATTTGTAGTATAAGACAGTGTGACTCACTGGAAGTTGTAAGGAAGTAGTATATCTTCATTGTATTTGAGGCGCTTCAAGAACTCTAGCATGCTGTCCTCTACGGCCTTTTGATGACGTTCATCTATTTTCCATGTGTATTCATTAACGGTGTTTGGGTCAATGAACCCAATGCCATAGCGTCCACCTTTTCTCATTTCATACATCATCATCCTGCATATAATACCACAGAAAAGAATATAGTGAGGATAATTACAGGTAATGATTGATCAAAAGGATCACTACAGCTAGCTTGAGACTTAAATTACAGAAAGAAATCACTTACAGACAATAGCAACTGACGATAGATTTGTCGAGTGCGTCTTGATTGTATAACTGAAACAGTTCAGAATACTCAACGGACACAGCTTTCTCATGGTAGTAATGCTCCTTCTTGACATTCACCATGAGGGACAATCGATCGGAAATCTTGGTAATGTTCATGTACCATTGATGCAATTCATACATTCTCGTTGGGAGGTTCTTGACCTTGTCTGGCTCGACCAAAGGTTGGCCCCGGACATATTTCCGTATTATTTCATCCTCTCTAAGCACAGGCATGGGCTCGATCTCGAGGAGTTGTCCAACAGTGATTTTGAGAACTTCAGCCTGCATTATATGCTCCTCCGTTATTACCACATTGCCCACCTCAGGAACGTAAACTGTTTACCCACAATAATATTGGGCGCGCGTACTGTCACGTGTTGTTGGCACAACAAGCGAGGGGATCGATTGCGCCGCCTGTTCTCCCAGCTGGGGAATGGTTTTCCCGCATTTTTTGACAGCTGCTTCTTGTTTGCTCGATCCCGAGCTCGCCTCCTTACGTAGACGTTCTCGATTTAACTTCCTGATGTGGCGCTCATAGTCTGTGTCAACAGGCTTGGGAGCTGGTGGTTGAGCCATACGAATGAAGTGGTCAATCGTTTCCTCATGCACTTTCTCCCTTGGCGGCGTTGGCGGTTTCGGTGCAAAATGGGCTTCCACCTCGGACTTCGATATGGCTGCGATTTCCTCCTCGGACCTGTCATAAGCCCTCTGCGGAAGAGGCGTGAGGCTTGGACCATATTTATATCGCTTGCCTCCGCCTGTACTTCCTGTACTACCTCGACTCGTACCGCTACGCACCATAGCTGCGGGGTGTCTCTTCTGTGATTGCTGAGGCGGCGGAGATGGCTGACGGGGCTGAGTTGGATGAGGAGGAGTGGCCAGCTGAAGCTGTGCCGGACTTGGAGGAGGAGTGGCCTGAGGTTGTGCCGGACTTGGAGGAGGAGTGGATGTCTGACGCTGTGGCGGACTTGGAGGAGGAGGAGTGGCCTGACACTTTGCCGGACTTGGTGGACTTGCAGGAGCGGGAGACTGCTGACTCGGTGGCGGACTTCGACGAGGAGTCGGCTGACGCGGTGTCGGTGGCCTTCGAAAGATGATGCAATCCTTTTTCCATAGGATGATACGATGTTTGGCATCTCCGAGAAAGTGCTCGTCGTCACCTCCAGGATAGTCAAGCTCTAGCTCCGAATATGGGTCCACCACCTCATCAACCAAGACACGAGCATAGCCCGCTGGAATCGGGTTGCAATGGAAGGTTGCCTCGGGGGGATTTGTAAAAGCAACGGCGTCCGCCACCTTCATGGATATGTTCTTCATTTTGACGTGTAGCTCGCAGCTAGTGTTCTCCGTGATGTCATCCACGGGGTATCTACCCAGCATTGCGTCGTCCGGGGCGGAACCCACGCTGCTTCTCGGCATGGATGGGGCGGTGCTATCCAATGCTGGATCATTCGCTAGCTGCTGCATCTGCTGAGACCCCCTTTGCTGGGTAAGTGAGTCGATCTGCTCCTGCTGCCGCTGGAATTTAACTACCAATTCCGCTTGACTTGCTTCTAGGCCTTGAAGGCGTTCATAGTCCCGCTTCCTCTGCTCCTCCTCCATCTTCCTCTTCTTCTCCTCTGCAATCTTCTTTCTCGCACGGGTTCTGTAGTCGGTGTTCCAGTCTGAAAACCCCTCATACCACGGAATAGCGCCCTTGCCTCATGTTCTTCCCGGGTGTTCAGGATTTCCCAGGGCACGCGTAAGCTCGTCGTTCTCTCTGTTGGGCTGGAAAACCCCCGATCGTGCCTCTTCTATTGCAACAAGTATCGCATCGTCGGCTCCCTTCAGACTTGCCCTCGTCGAAACATTGCCTGTCTTCGGGTCCAACTACCCCCATGCGCATAGAACCAAGTCCTGACCCTGGGGGGCCAGCTCTTAGTAACCGGAGTGGCACCTGCATCCTCCATCTCTTTCTCAGACTTATCCCACTTAGGCATTGCCACCGCATACCCACCTGGCCCCAGCTTATGGAACTTATCCTTTTTTCGGCATTCTTCTTGTTTATTCTCGACCGTTCCTTAGCTAATTCCGAATCCTTGAATTTCATGAAATCGTCCCAATGAGCATGTTGGTTCTCTAGTGTTCCCTCGAATACTGGGGTCTTCCTTCCTCCCTTGACGTACTTGTCCCATTCACGATTCTTGTGGTTCTTGAATGCAACCGCCATCTTCCTAAGAGCAGCGTCCTTGACTTTATGCACATCTACTTCTGTGAAATGATCTGGTAGGGTGAAATGTTCCATGAGAGTATCCCAAAGCAGATATTTTTGATTCTTGTCGACAAAAGTAACATCTGGACGTGGAGCGGCGTCCTCTTTGCCTTTTTGTCTTTTGTCTTTTGCTGGCTCTCTCCATTCTTGAAGGGAGATCGGGAGTTGGTCCTTCACAAGAACTCTGCACTGACGAATGAACTTGTCCGCAATCTTCTTAGGCGCTAATGGTTCGCCATTAGGTCTGACTGCCTCGATATTGTACTTTACGCCCTCCTTCAACTTTTTGTTCGGGCCTCGTTTCGTCCTTTTTCCTGAAGATTTGCTCGATCCGGATGGCAGAAAGAACAAAGATCGATTCGTTAATATATCTTCAAGTCATTTAAAACATGTGATGATCACCAAATACCTGCTTATATAAATATATATACCTCGCCGGTCTTTGTTGTTTCAGGATCAACATGTTCTTCGTCATCGTCATAATCGTAGTTCATGACTTCATCAATTCGGTCATCGCGATCGAATATCATATCACCCTCTCCGGTGTTGTTTAGAAATTCGGAGCCTTCATAATCTTCTTCATTCTGATCATCATCTGGCCCGCGTATCATATCGAACATGGTCTGTTCTCCCTCTCTGTCGGTATTGTCTGCCATAGCTTTTATTTAACTAATTCAAAAGAAATATAAAACAATTTAGTATTCAAATTACATCGTCTCGAATAATAGATATAATCTCGAATACTTCGTCTAGAATAATAGATATAATCTCGAATACATCGTCTCGAATAATATATAATATTGAATAGTACATCACTGGCTAGCTAATTAAAGATCGAATACTACAGAAGAATCTAGGACACTCGCGGTTCCTGCGGCGCGGGCGGTGGACACCCAAAGAGAAGGAACCCTCACAGGATCATAGCTGAAGTGAGATCCCCGAAGATACTGCCAGGTATTGGAGAACCTGCCGCCCTCTAATGCAACCATGTAGCGATGGACGTGCTCGTCCTCCTCCCTGACACGGCGACGTACCACCTCCGGCGGGGCCGGGTCCCTCCGCACCGAAACTGGCCCACGCGAACGCCACCAAACGAGATCAGGGTCGACGACGGGACCCGGGGCCTGGTTCCTCATCAAGCGGCGCGCCCCTCCAGCCAGCACCTCCCAGTGCCAGCCCGGCGGAGCCCAGTCCCGGACATGGGTCGGCTGGACATCATCACGGACGGGTCGACGGTGAGGATGCGGATCGGGCATCGTCGAGAACAAATACTAGCTATATGCCCGCAAAAAGTAATATTTTTTTAATGATTGTATTTTGATAACTAAAATTTCTAACATTTCTACTATTTCAAAAATCTATATACTATTTCATACTAATTAAGCATCTAATTACAGAAAACACAACTTCTATACATCCATTAAAAAACTGAAAAACAACATTATATAAAAAAATTCCATACTAATTAAACACTAATTATATCCATCTAACATGCATTCATACATATATAATAGTGAAAAAATAATAATCTAAATAATCTAAACTAATTAAACATACCAAATACGTATATACTAATTAAACATACAAAATACATATGTAGGTGTGTGTGTGTGTGTTCATGCATGCTTGTGTGTGTGTGTATGGGCTCGGGGAGGGGCGGCGCCCATGGTGGCCGCCGGGGGCGAGGGAGAGGGGTTAGAGGGGGAGAGCTCACAGCGGGCGACGGCGACGGCGAGGCGACAGCGAGGCGACGGCCGGGGCGGCGCGACGGAGACAGGGACGGCGCGACGGGGACGGGCCCGGGGCAGCGACGGAGACGAGGGCGGCGACGGGGACGGGGGCGGCGACGGGGACTGGGGCGGCGACGGAGACGAGCGGCGACGAAGACGATCGAGGGCGGCGGCGACGGCGACGGAGACGGAAACAGAGGAACAAACAGAGAGGGCAACTGAAATTTTCGTAGCTGTTGTATATATAGAAGGCACCTTTAGTACCGGTTGGAGCCACCAACCGGTACTAAAGGCCTGTTTTGGCCAGGCCAAGCGGCGGGAAGCGACCCCCTTTAGTACCGGGTGGTGGCACAAACCGGTACTAAAGGCCCCCCCTTTAGTACCGGTTTATGCCACCACCTGGTACTAAAGGGGTCGCGCTGCCACCCCAAAGTTTAGTCCCACCTCGCCGGGCGAAGGGCAGCCGCACTAGTTTATAAACCCAGCCACGGCTATCACTTCGAACTCCTCTATATAGCTAGTAGGCTTGTGGGCCTAAACTCTGCGCGCTGCCCTGTGAGTCTGCTGGGCCTTTAAGGCCTGTAATTACACACCTGTGGCCTATCAGGTTCACAGGGCAGCGCCCTAATTTTTTTTATAGTTTTTTTCTTTTCTGCTTTATTTTATTCTATTTATTTTTGCGTAGTTTTTTGTATAGTTTTTTCTTTTCTATTATATTTATTTTCTTCTATTTATTTGTTAGTAGTTTTTCATCTAGTTTGCCAAAATTCAACATTTTCAGAGTTCATTTTGTAGTGATTTTCAATTTCACGGTCATTTTGTAAACGATTGAAAAATAGCAAATATAATTTTTTTTTCTTTTCTGCTTTATTTTTTCTTCTATTTATTTCTGAGTAGTTTTTTCTTTTCTGCTATATTTATTTTCTTCTATTTATTTTTGAGTAGTTTTTTTATATAGTTTTTTTCTTTTCAGCTATAGTTTTTCTTTCTTTTCTGCTATTTTTTCTGTTAGTGCCCGTAGTTTTCAAATTTGAATAGTTTAAATTTTGAATTATTTGAAATTAGTGTGAATTTGTTTCCACATAAAATTTCTTCGCGTTTCAAATGCCAAAACACATAACTACCCTAACTATTACAGAGATTCCCCTCTCGGTGCGAAACACAGAAGGAAGTGATGATAGCTAGTGAAGCCGATCACATCCCAGATCTTTGGGTGTGAAACTTTTTCTTCGCGTGTGTCCCTTTGCGCCGTAACCATGGAAAATCTTCATCATTTAACGGGATGCTCGGGTCAATATTCATTGTGAATGGAGCAATTTCATTAAACTTTTCATAATCTTCTGACTTGTCCGTCTTGTCATCCACTCCCACGATGTTTCTCTTCCCAGAAAGAACTATGTGCCGCTTTGGCTCATCATACGATGCATTCGCTTCCTTATCTTTTCTTTTTCTTGGCTTGGTAGACATGTCCTTCACATAGAAATCCTGTGCCACATCATTGGCTAGGACGAATGGTTCGTATGCATACGCAAGATTGTTGAGATCCACTGTTGTCATTCCGTACTGCGGGTCTTCCGTTACCCCGCCTCGTGTCATATTGACCCATTTGCACCGAAACAAAGGGACCTTTAAACCACGTCGATAGTCAAGTTCCCATATGTCCTGTATATAACTATAATATGTTTCCTTTCCTGTCTTGGTTTCTGCATCAAAGCGGACACCACTGTTTTGGTTGGTGCTCTTCTTATCTTGGGCGATCGTGTAAAATGTATTACCATTTATCTCGTACCCTTTGAAAGTCATTATATTCGAAGATGGTAACTGGGACAGCAAGTACAGGTCATCTTCAATAGAGGTGTCATGCATGGTACGTGTCTGCAACCAGCTGGCGAAACTCCTGGTTTGTTCACGTGTAATCCAGTCATCAGACCGCTCCGGGTGTTTGGAGCGTAGCAAATTCTTGTGTTCATCCATATACGGAGCCACCAAGGCGGAATTCTGTAGAACTGTGTAGTGTGCTTCAGTGAGAGAATGTCCGTCCATACATATTATTTGTTCCCCTCCTAGTGTGCCTTTTCCATCCAGTCTGCCCTTATGCCACAATTCAGGAACACCAATCGGCTTAAGGTCAGGAATAAAGTCATTACAAAACTCAATGACCTCCTCATTTTGATGGCCCTTGGAGATGCTTCCTTCTGGCCTAGCACGGTTATGAACATATTTCTTTAAGACTCCCATGAACCTCTCAAAGGGGAACATATTGTGTAGAAATACAGGACCCAAAACGTTAATCTCTTCGCACAGATGAACTAGGATGTGTGTCATGATGTTGAAGAAGGATGGTGGGAACACCAACTCGAAACTGACAAGACATTGCACCAAATCATTCTATAACCTTGGTATGATTTCTGGATCGATTACCTTCTGAGAGATTGCATTGAGAAATGCACATAGCTTCACAATGGCTAATCGAACGTTTTTGGTAGAATCCCCCTCAATGCAACCGGAAGCAGTTGCGTCATAATCACATGGCAGTCATGAGACTTTAGGTTCTGGAACTTTTTCTCTGCCATGTTTATTATTCCCTTTATATTCGACGAGAAGCCAGACGGTACCTTAATACTGAGCAGGCATTCAAAGAAGATTTCCTTCTCTTCTTTGGTAAGAGCGTAGCTTGCATGACCCTGATGTATGCCGTCTTCTCCGTGCATACGTTGCTGGTCCTCCCGTGCCTCAGGTGTATCTTTTGTCTTCCCATACACGCCCAAGAAGCCAAGCAGGGTCACGCAAAGATTCTTCGTCACGTGCATCACGTCGATTGCGGAGCGGACCTCTAGGTCTTTTCAATATGGCAGGTCCCAAAATATAGATTTCTTCTTCCACATGGGTGCGCGTCCGTCAGCGTCCTTTGGAACAGGTTGTCCGCAAGGACCCTTTCCAAATATCACCTTCAAATCCTTGACCATATCATGTACATCAGCACCAGTACGGTGGCGAGGCTTCGTCCGGTGATCCGCCTCACCTTTGAAATGCTTGCCTTTCTTTCTTACGGGATGCCTGCTCGGAAGAAATCGACGATGTCCCAGGTACACATTCTTCTTACAACTATTCAAATATATACTGTCGGTATCATCCAAACAGTGCGTGCATCCGTGGTATCCCTTGTTTGTCTGTCCTGAAAGGTTACTAAGAGCAGGCCAATCATTGATGGTCATGAACAGCAAGGCCTTTAGGTCAAATTCTTCCTGTTTGTGCTCATCCCATGCACGTACACCTGTTCCATTCCACAGTTGTAAGAGTTCTTCAACTAATGGCCTTAGGTACACATCAATGTCGTTTCCGGGTTGTTTAGGGCCTTGGATGAGCACTGGCATCATAATGAACTTCCGCTTCATGCACAACCAAGGAGGAAGGTTATACAAACATAGAGTCATAGGCCAGGTGCTATGGTGGCTGCTCTGCTCCCCAAAAGGATTAATGCCATCTGCGCTTAGACCAAACCATACGCTCCTTGTGTCATCTGCAAACTCCTTCCCGTACTTTCTTTCGATTTTTCTCCAATGCGACCCGTCAGCGGGTACTCTCAACTTTCCGTCTTTCTTACGGTCTTCTCTGTGCCATCGCGTCGCCTTGGCATGCTCTTTGTTTTGGAACAAACGTTTCAATCGTGGTATTATAGGAGAATACCACATCACCTTGGCAGGAATCTTCTTCCTGGGGCGCTTGCCCTCGACATCACCATGCTCATCGCGGCTGATCTTATAGCGCAATGCACCACATACCGGGCAAGCGTTCAAATCCTCGTACTCACCGCGGTAGAGGACGCAATCATTAGGGCATGCATGTATCTTCTACACCTCTAACCCTAGAGGGCAGACAGCCTTCTTTGCTTCGTATGTAGTCTCGGGCAATTCGTTGTCCTTTGGAAGCATATCCTTTATCATTACCAGCAAATTTCCAAATCCCTTGTCAGATACACCATTCTCTGCCTTCCATTGCGGCAATTCCAGTGTGGTGCCCAGCTTTTTCTTGTCACCTACGCAATTCGGGTACAACAATTTTTTGTGATCCTCTAACATGCGCTGCAACTTCTTCTTCTCCAAATCACTTGCGCAGTTTCTCTTTGCATCGGCAATGGCCCGACCTAGATCATCAATGGGCTCATCTGATGCCTCTTCTTCAGCTTCTTCCCGCATTGCCGGCTCAGCTTCTTCCCGCATTACCGGCTCAGCTTCTTCCCCCATTATTGTATCATCGTATTCAGGGAACCCATGGCCAGGATAGCTGTCGTCGTCCTCTTCTTCTTCGTTGTCTTCCATCATAACCCCTCTTTCTCCGTGCTTGGTCCAAACATTATAGTGGGGCATGAAACCGGACTCAAATAGGTGGACGTGAATGGTTCTTGACGTAGAGTAATTGCGGCCATTCTTACAGCCAGCACATGGACAAGGCATAAAACCATCCGCCCGCTTGTTTGCCTCAGCCGCAAGCAGAAAAGTATGCACGCCCTCAACGAACTGGGGAGAGCATCGGTCATCGTACATCCATTGCCGGCTCATCTTCATTACACAACACCGAATAGACCAAATTAATACAAGTTCATACATAAAGTTCATACAACACTTAAATGCAACAAACAAATAACTCTCTAGCTAAAGCATTTAAATGCAACAACAAATGCGATCAAGATCACAACTAAGTTAACAATTGATCCAACAGCATAATGATACCAAGCCTCACTATCGATGGCATATTTTCTAATCTTTCTAATCTTCAAGCGCATTTTCTCCTTCTTGATCTTGTGATCATCGATGACATCGGCAACATGCAACTCCAATTCCATCTTCTCCCCCTCAATTCTTTTCAATTTTTCTTTCAAGTACTCGTTTTCTCTTTCAACTAAATTTAACCTCTCGACAATAGGGTCGGTTGGAATTTCCGGTTCACATACCTCCTAGATAAAAATATCTATGTCAACTTGATGGGCATAATTTGTCATAAACACAAAATGCAACAAATAATTTTAAAAGAGAATATACCACATCCGAATCATAACAAGGACGAGGGCCGACGGGGACGGATATCAAAACCATGGCACTATGTATAACAAATAACGTACGAGTAAGATAATTATTATACGATTAACTATATATCCAAATCACACAAACATCAATTTTTTATATAAAATTTCATGAACAAGAGGCTCACCACAAGGTGGTGCTGGCGACGGGACGGTGCGGGCGATCGACGGTGGTTACGACGGAGATTTAGAAGGCACTAAGTAAACCACACCTACATATGCAAACTAAGTGTTATTTTAACCTCAAATTGCATATAAATCAAATACTAGCACATATATATATTTCCTCCCAAATTACTAAACTCACAAATTAATAACTATATAAAGCATTGCAAGAGCTAATCTAGCAATGAGAGATGAAAGGACAAAGTTGCTAACCTTTGTGATCATTTGAATGGATGGGGGACTTCAAATCTTGACAAATTTTGGGAAAAATGTGTGATGAGCTCGAGAGGAAGAGGGGAAGAACAGAGAGGAGAGGGGAAAGGGGAAGAACAGAGCGAGCTCGGGTTGATGAAGGGTTTATGTAGGACGACCTTTAGTACCGGTTCGTGCCAAGAACCGGTACTAAAGGTGCTGGAGGGGGTCCAGACTGACAACATCCTGCCACCACTCTCATTAGTACCGGTTCGTGGCACGAACCGGTGCTAAAGTTTAGCCACGAACCGGTACTAATGAGAGCGGCCCGGCTAGCCGTTGGAACCGGCACTAATGTATACATTTGTGCCGGCTCAAATACAAACCGGCACTAATGTGCTTCACGTTTGATCCTTTTTCTACTAGTGCTAGTCATCTTCTTGCGAAGCAGGTCTCGAACATGCGGGTGCCGCATGGCTGAACTTGGTAGCGACGAATACGGTGGCGTGTCCGCGTCTTCTCCACCTTGAACTGCCTCTTCGCCATCGACATTTCTGAGGCCGTCTTCCTCTTCGGGCACATAATCGGTCATCTCTTTGTCTGGTGGCCCCATGTCGTTATTTCCTGCGCCGTCGACGTCCTCATCATCATCATCATCATCATCATCTTCTTCTTCTTCTTCTTCACTTATCCACCGAGTATGGCCATGCATGAAACCATGCATGAGCAGGTGCGCCTTGAATTTACCACCCTCAAAGGGGTCGAGCCTGACTCTTCCTTTGCATTTTCGACACGGACATAAAACATCCCTCAGTCTTTTTTCATACATGTCATCCATAGCAGATTGCCAGTATCCTTCCACCATCCTTCCAATGACCCTCATGATCACCTGCGGGTGGAGCAAATATTATAACCACGTATAAATGCATGCATGGATCAAATTCATACAAAAATTCAGCATGACCTTCCCTAAACATAGGACATATTGAGTTTGCATGCCCGAAATTTGCCGAAACGGAATTGAATCGATATTTCGGCAAAACATAGGCAACTAATGTCACCCACATTATTTCATCAAATACACAATGTAGGCAACTCAAATTATGCCACACACAATATGGCATCTTGCAAAATATCTACAGGTAGGGTTGCACTACTTATAGCGCTGGCCAAAAACACATGATACTGGTAAAATGTTATACATAGAAAAATTAGCAGTAGCGCTCTTAGTAAAACAGGCGCTATAGATACTATACTAGCAGTAGCACAGGTTAGAGGACAGGCGCTGCTGCTATTTTTTGACCAGGGGGTCTGGTGTGTTACACTTAGTAGTAGCGTGGGCCCAGGTAACAAGCGTTGCTGCTAACTTATACCAATAGCGCTGTTTTTAGCCAGCGCTACTACTAACTACTAGTAGCGTTGGGTTGCAAACAAACGCTACTGGTAAACTTCTATCTATAGGCATTTTCCTAGTAGTGATCATACATGTTAACATGGATGTATTCTACATGTGTGTAAATTTTGTAGTTGAAATATATTAGAAAAAAGTCCACTTTATTACCCTGAACAAAGTGGGTGGTTCACATTACCCCCTGATCTATTTTTCGGTTCCTTTACCCCCCCCCCCCCTAAAAAATCTCATGCCGGACAAAAAACACCCTAAGTGGTTTACCCGGACCGGATGGTGACGTGGACACAGTCAAAGGTGGTATTTGACCTGCGGGTGGGTCCCATTAGTCAGTTTTAAAAAAATCAAAGAAATAGAAGAAAAAAAGGGGCGGGCCCCTACTGCAGTAGCAACCGGCCACAGCGGCGGCAGCCAGTGCGCGCGACGCCGGCAGGCGGCCGGGCGGGCGGAGACAGCGCACGCCGAGTGGGGGAGGCCGGACGCCGCCATGCGTAGCGACGCGGGCGCGGCCAAGTGCAGAGCGACGGGCAGCTGGGGACGACGACGTGAGCAACGTGCGGGGGAGGACATGGACGACGGCGCGCTCGAGGAGGAGGCGGGGCGACGCGCGCGAGGGCAGAGTGGGGGCAGTCGGAGCTGGCGGGCTGCCGGCGACAACGGCGCGAGCAACGCACGGGAGCGAACGGGGACGACGGCACAAGCTCGGGGAGGAGGTAGGTCGGCGCATGCGCACGGCCGAAGTGGTGACGGGGCGGACGACAATGGAGCCAACGCCGCGGAGGCCGAGGCAAGGCCGAGCGGGGTGCGGCGACCCGGGCGAGCTCCTTCGAGTGGCGTCGGGTTCACGGAGAGAGAGAGAGAGAGAGAGAGAGAGAGAGAGAGAGAGAGAGCGAGGCATGACAAGGGGCCCCACCCAGGTCAAAACCATCGTTGACTAGTGCCACATCAGCTGCGGGTGGACACAAAACCAGCCAGGGAGTGTTTTGTCCGGTTTTGGTTTGTTTGGGGCCTAGAAGAAACTGAAAAATAGATCAGAGGGTAAAGTGAACCACCCACTTTATTCAGGGTAGTAACATGGACTTTTTTCAATATATTATGATGACATCTGCACAAAAAAGACAATCGCGGTTTTCAAACCAATGAACAGTGCAAATACTGTTCACTATTGGAAATGCACGATTTTCTCTTTTTTGTGTGGCTCTCACCATAATGTATTTCGTTGTGAGATTTTATACACATGTAGAATACATCCATATGAATGTGTACGAACTTTTTCAAAAAAATTTGAAACTACAAATGGAATTATTGAATTTTTAAAAATATCCACCTTCATGGAGGTCGCCCGCCAAATGCCCTCGCTCAGACGTCCATTACACTAGGAAGGAAGAAAGTATAAGAAAGAAACCACTCAACTGAAGGTCTTGGAAATATATAATCTCTGCACTACACACAGCTAGTTGTTTCAATTGTGGCAATGCAAATATAGAGATTAATCTGGCCCCTTTGGTTGCGAAAAATCTGGCCCGTAATTAACATGCGTTCCATACAGGATTTTGAGGTATTGGGAATGACCTACATATGGCACCACTCATCCTCGCTTGTAAAGCTCTGTTTGGAATCACTCCGCCCCGCTCCATTCCGCGGAGCTGTGGAGCTGGGCTTGAGCCACTCTGTGAAAACGAGCTACAGCCTGCTCCACTCCGAGAGCGGAGTCGAGGGAGTGGAGTGGAACCGAACAGACACTAAATATCAACATGGGAAATTGTTGCTGAGCTACAGGAATAAAGTGATGCAATCTCCGTCAAGGACCTAAAATGCCATGATGGTTAGTCCTTCGCCCCTAAATGCCACGCTAGTTCCCATGCACGGTAGTGTCCTTGTGCGGAATATAGTACATCACATAAAAGCAAAGCAGGAAAATCATAGTACCACTAGCTTGAGGAACTCATGAAAAATCAAGGTGAAGAAAGCGTTATTTTCTTGTCAGTGACTATTCTCGAAGATGACGTGGTTGGATTCGCTGGCATGTGTAGAATTTTTTTTCGAAACGGGGCATGGGTGGATTGATTGCCACTAGCTTTGCTCTAAATGTCAACATGGCAGTCTAAATTTCAAACTAAACAATATTCAGTTCTATCGTCAGCATATAGTTCTGCAGCATCCAAGTGAAGAAGTTAAGATTTGAATTCATGAAAAGCATGAGGTGTACTTATGGTATAAACTTGATGAATGCCATGTCAAATGTGTATTGTGGACATATGATTCAACCAATCCACTGATAACATTATAGGAAACTTCCTGTTCATTGGACAGGATGTGTATGGTATATTCAGTGCAACCATGGACATTTACTTAAAGCATCAATCATGATTGCTCTCTTTCCAACATAATAAATCAGTGACTAATTTCATCTTTGATTAGCATAACCATATGTTTACTGTATTAATCAAGGCTCGTAAAGTAATAAATTTTATCTTGACTAAAAAATGCATAAATTCATTTACACAATTATTTTGACAATGGTGCAGTAATGGAGTCAAAGAGGATTAAAAATGGTGTTGTACTAACAGAGTCTTGGTTGCTCTAAGACTACCCACAGCGGGATTAAGACTAGCCACAGTGGGAGTAACTTCAGCAGTAACATTGAGTCCAACTCAGCAAATTTGCTTATGTGGCAGTGAGTTAATAAAGAGAGAGGTAGTTATAGTAACTTAGCTAGTTACTGTAACATCACATGTCCCAATGTAATATGAGTCTATAACCTAATAAATGAAGCTTTGCATGTTACCATATTTATGTTACTATCCACTATGAAGGTAGTAACATGGTCTATGGACATGTGTATGTTACTCACCATTGTGGCTAGTCTAACATAGATAGTAACATCACACGTATCTAGATAAAATGGATGATGTCGTAAGCAATAAATGAAGAAAGAAAGGCATGTGAAAACATAACTAGTTACTACTACTATGACTAACATCACACATATCAAAGCAAGATGAGTCTATAGCCTAATAAATAAAATGTTGCATGTTACCACACATATGTTACTCCCCACTATAGAGGTAGTAACATAGAGTAGTAACATGGCTCTATGTTAATACCCATTATGGCTAGTCTAAGCAAGCTCATCTATATTTATATTTATTATATTATATTATATTATTTACCAATATAAAAAGATCCTGTGAAGCAGATACAACAAATCTCGATCACCCATTCGCGTTAATCCAACCGTCCTTACTGTCCTGAGGAGCGACTAAACATGTTTAGCGCAAAAGAATTCTTTCGCACGAAAGAAAACTGTCGCACCTACAGGACAGAAAAGGAACCTTCGCACCGTCATGGATGCCGTCTCACGTCGCCCCAATCGCCTTGAGCCGCCGCACCTTCAGCAAGCCGTCCCCATCGCCTCGAGCCGCCACACCTTCAGGGACGTCTCCCCCACCCATCCCTCGCCTGACCTCGACCGTCAACGACGCCGCGTAAACTGCCTGGCCGGCCGTCAGGGCCGCCGTCTAATTGACTGGCCGGCCGTCGAGGATGCCACCTAAACTGCTTGGCCGTCCGCCGTCCGTCCGGGACGCCGCCTAAACCGCCTTGCCTCGGCCGTCGGCGACACCGTCAGTTCGTATCTCCCCGTCATCTCGCACGGGCAGGGGACGCGTCACCTTGAAACACGCAGCCACCGATGATGGTTAAGGCGATCTTTATGTGGAGGGCGGGCAGCAGCCTGGACCGGAGTGGCTGCTGGGGCGTTGGCCCTCGGCGCGAACTATGGCCAAGTTAAACGGTAAGGATCCCCATGTCTGGTTCCTTCTCCTACCTCCAGATCTCCTCTTGCTCATGGGCCTCCTCCTCCCTCCAGGTACTCCTCGCCAGTTCACATCCTCTTGGCAGCGTGGCTAGACATTGTTACATTGGATCGAACTGCCACGCCCAGAAGTAATGTCTTCTTCTCCCCTTTACTGTCTCTATGGCATAATTTGTTGGACCCAAAAAGAACATCTAAATTTAACCTTTGTTGTTTAAGACTGCATGCAATTAGTTATTGATTAGTTATTGCTCTGTTCAAACTAGGAAAAGATGTGGTGGCTCCCGGGACTCCCGGCACCCCCTTATCAGCCCCATCCAAATCCCTCTGAGATTCGTGCTAAGGCCTGACTCAAATCAGATCATTTGCAGGACCTGGCAACTTTGTCAGCCTGTTTGAATTATCTAATAGCGATGCATGTAGACACGTACTGACTAGTAGTGGCTTGTCTTCGACATGATAGAACGGCCACTGTTCTACAGTGTTGTGTGACACGTGAACGAGTTTGTCTTCATGGTCGGTTTGTTCTATTCAACAGAGCTTACCAGTGCTTTTTCGCTGGCACCGGTGAAACTGAGCACTGTGCTCTTTTTATCTCTCCTAGAAACATTTTGAATGATAGCAAGATTCACCATCGCCCTCTCTCATAAAAAACAATTATCTTTTCTTCCTTCTGTCTCTCACTCTATCTATCTTCTGACATTTCTCCTATCTCACAAACAGGATCACAAAAAAAAGTCATTCTACATTTATTCTCTCCCAGTCCCTTAAAAGCCTCTCTCTCCTTCCGACATGGTAAACTTTTGTCACATCCATTTACTATTCACATTGCCTGCTAATGGAAACGTGGTGCAGGATTACACACATATCCCAACGAGACAGGTATTGCCTCGACGGCCTGATAGCCGGGTGTCTAGACACCCGGGTGCTGAAAAGCCGGTCTCTTCAAACTATCTAATTTTCTGTTTTTATGTAGAACCTTATATTGAAAGGCAGGGCCTCATCTCAGAGAATTTCAAGTTATACTAAAAGTAAAGACATCTCAGAGACTTCCTGTTCAAACTACCTAATTATTAGTTTGGTCAATGACAAGAGGTGAACGGTATTGTAGAGTCTTCAGTCCAGAGTTAAACAATTGAGTGCCATAAACTTTTCTACCTACTTGTTATGGTGCAGTTTCGACTATGTCAGAAAAGGTGTAGCTGCGCATCATCAACAATGACCCGTCCTTACTTTCAGAACAGATTGTACCAGTAGTTGTTCATTCTTTGGTAATAATATTGCACGCACATTCTGTAGTGCCTTATATATTTTGCTAAATGATGTTCATGTTATCTGAACTTTTTAGATTTTTTGAGAGGTATATAAGAGGAAGATCGACCATATGAATAACAACAGATTTTAATGGACTTTCGGCACCAATGAGGCACACCCAGATTCAGAGCCGTGAACCAGTCCAAGTTTCTGAGTGCATTTTCCAAATTGCAGGAAATCCCCATATATGGTCTCTATGAGATTAGAAGTACGTCTTTGCTTCTTCAGAAAGAGCAAAAGAAGTACCAATTTGTCCATCAACTCATGCCAAGAACTCCTACGTTTGTCAAGTTAGTGTAATTAACTTAATTTCAGTTTAGTGCTTTTGCGATTTACCTTCTGTTTTAGGGCTGCACTGCTAATCAAATTCGATATACATACACTAGTAGAAAAAGGGCCATTTGTCCCTGTTCATAAGTCCCATCTGTCCCGGTTGCGGATCCGGGACTAAAGTGTCGTTACTAAAGCCCTAGGCCTTTAGTCCCGGTTCTTATACGAACCGGCACAGATAGGCCTCCACGTGGCCGCTGCGGCAAGCCCAGGCAGGAGGGCCTTTGATCCCGGTTGGTGGCACCAACCGGGTCCAAAAGGCATCCACGCGTCAGCAGCTGGCAGAAGCTGAGGGTTTTTTCTTGAAAGGGGGTGGTTTAGGGGTTTTGGGGGTTAATTTAGGTTGTTAGCTAGCTAATAGAGAGAAGTGTCCTCTCTTATCTCCGTGCTTGGTCGACGCTAGGTACTATACGTATGAAAAGGCCCTCGACACGGTAGATAGTAGGCAAATGAAGGAAACCATTAAGTACATAAGTTCGTCATTAACATATGCATACCAAGAGAAGTGATATTGACCTCTCCTTCTCCGAGAGATTGAGTGAACAACAAGTTTTCGTATATCTATCCGATGCTACTGGCTACATATATATACAATATTAAGATCTCTTACAATATAATCCCCTAATTATATATGAACTCAGCTGCAACATGGTATTCTCCATCTTTATTGATGACGTGGTCAAGAAAGAATCCCGCCAATTTCTCTTAAATTGCTTTGATGCGATCTTGTGGTAGGAGTTCATTCCGCATCTGCCACATCTAATTTGAAGAAGGAGCCGGTTGATACATATATATGAATGAAACTCAACAGAAATGATGGTGTAATAAAATGAAATTGTGAATATTATTGCTTATGCACCTCATATTGGCTTTTAGAGTAGCCCCGCTTATTTTTGCAAGTCGCGTTGTAGATGAACTCGCACACGTAGTATCCACAGTAATCATTCTCTTCTTCCTGCCACAAGCACTTTATGAGAAATAGAGATCAATCAAACTGATAATGAAAGCATTATAAATGGCATTGATGAAAGTAGCTAGAATCAACGGGAGAAGCGCGGAACTAGCTAGCTAGTAGTACTTACTTTCGGGTATGTAAATCACAGCTCCCTCGGCAGTCCTGGAGATTGTGCGATGAATACTTTCCAAACCCTGCGAGACAAAGAAAATAATTACTTGATATCAGGAAAAAATGAACAAAAAGTTGCCGATATGGTGCGATAATGATCGATTGAACTTACTTGTTGAGGATTTTAGTCATGTCCGCATAGGTCTCGGGATCTTTTCGTCTCGAGTCTAAGACGATTACTAGTCCCTGCTCAAGCTTAATCTCCAGGAGAATATAGTTGTACTTGCGCACGCATGCATAACTCATCAATTACATTACTATAACCTTGAGTAATAAGGGAAAACGAATATGCACTAGACAGTAACACTCACTTGCATTCCTAAGGAATGAGTATTATATCTTTGTTTTGATTTTTTACCAACAATTTGAGCAAGTTAGCCTCGGTTTCTTTGGCTTGATGTTTAACCGAATATTCATCTATTAGATTTGTGTTAATGAACCCAATATCATACATTTCTGCTTTTCTGCATTCGACGATCTTCAATCTGCATAATATAGTGAGGATAATTATAAATACATGCAATGAAAGAGCTGAGCTATATATAGAGACTTAATGACAAAAGTAGTACTTACAGACAGTAGCAAGTGACCGTTAATTTATCGATGACCTTTTGATTGAAAAAGGCGAAAAACTCCTCAAATGGAACATACAACAGATCAATTCTAACGAGGTCGTGCTTCTCTTTAACTCTCAGCGTTAAAGTATTCGTCCCCCCAAACTGTCTGCAGGTTTTCATGTATCAATCATGGAATCTTCGCATCATCGTTGTTAGAGATCTTTTATCTTTGACGAGAGGCTTCCCGTAATGGTATTTGTGTTCGTCAACCTCCAAGAAATCATAATGTACATCGTCGGGCAGGTAATCTTCAAGATTGGTATAACCGGACACCATCCTCTGATCATTAGCGACGATATTGCTAGACACCTTGAGCGGGGGGCACGATTGGTTCGCTTGTTCGCCGAGCTGGGCAATTTTTTTCCCAGCTCGTCGTTCTGCTAACCTTCGATGACTGAGAGTACTTCCGAACTGCTCTGCTTCCTCATATACCTTTTCAGTAATGCGCTCATAGTTGTTTTTCGGCGGAGACGGTGGTGGTTTCTTCAGGGCATTAATAGTGCGCTTTACTTTCACCAGGTCCATCTTCTTCTCCGGAGGTGGATGTTTCTTTGCTTTCACCGCTTCAAAGAAGTTTGTCACTTCAGCTTGCAGGATCTCCGTGGTTTCCTCCATGGTCCTCTCGTATGGTAACATCTCTAGAGGTTTGAGAGATGGATAGAATCTGTATTGCCTCCCGCCTTTGGCTGTACTGCTAGACGCCGGAGCAGACGGAGCGGCTGTGGCTGTCTTATTTCGTGCTTGCTTACGAGGCGGAGGAGAAGGACTACGACGCGCCGGAGCAGCTGGAGCGGCGGCGGGTCTCTTCCGCCCTTGCTGGCGAGGCGGAGAAGGAGGAGGCTGGCTGCTCCGGCGCGCCGGCGAAGGCGAAGAAGAAGGCGGAGTGCCGCCACGCGCCGGATAAGGAGGCTGAGTACCCTGATCACTCATCGGAGGAGGAGGCGGAGTGCCCTGACTCGCTAGAGGAGGAGGAGGAGGCGGAGGCGTCCAGTTCAGAAGGTTGATGAGCTCCTTCTACCATAGGCATGGAGTCTTCAGAGAAGAACCCAGCCGAGTCTCCCCTTCACCCGTAGGGTGGTCAAGCTCGAGGTCCTCAAATCCGTCCGTTATTTCATCCACCATCACTCTAGCATATCCTTCTGGAATCGGCTGGCAGTGAAAAGTTGCGCCAGGTTCAGCAGGTGCAACAGAGACAACATCCCCTTGACTTTCAGTTTCAGCCATTGCGTCATAAGGTGGCAATGTTGAGACTCCGTGATAGCATCCACGGGGTAACTAGCAGGAGCCATGAAGACATGCTCCTGAAGCAGCTCGGTGGAAACCACGCTGCTTCTCCGCTGAGATGGCGGGGTAGCTTCGGTAGGTTGCTTGCTGCGAGCTGCATCTCGTTCCTCTAGCGCTTGTACCCTTTCGTGCAGCGCCTGTATTTGGGTCAACTCCACTTTCCTCTTCCTCCCCCGGCCTTTGTAACCATCTGCCTCGGGAAACCCAGCCTTCCATGAAATGGAGCCTGGTGTGCCTTGTGTCCATCCGGGGTGCTCAGGATTCCCAAGGGCCTGTGTGAGCTCGTCGTTCTCCCTTTATCCTACAGGTTATTCTCAGCCTTGTCCCACAACGGTCGGGCTTTCAGGTAGCCACCTGACCCCGTGCGATGGTGATGCTTCTTCTTTGCATCATTTATCTTGTTTGTCGCTGACATCTTCTTGGTCTTCTCAAAAAAAAGTTGTGTGACAAATGCGTCCCAGTAATCTTTGATCTTCTCAAATCGGCCTATGAATTCTGGAGTCTTGTCATGGTCGACAAACACTGATTTCAGCTCATTCTTCCACCTCCTAAATAGCTCAGCCATCTTCTTAAGAGCATCAGCCTTGATTAATGGCTCTTTAACTGGCTTCTCCGGATCCTCCTCTGGCGGTAGGGTGAAATTTGCCTTCAGCGTGGTCCAAAGATCAGCTTTCTGCCTATCGTCGACATAAGACACCCCATACTCTTCGTCCTTAGGCTTAAACCATTGCTCGATGCTGATCGGGATCGTGTCCCTAACAAGAACCCTGCACTGAGCAAAAAATGCTTGCTTGGTCTGGAGGGGTTCAATCGGTTGGCCATCGCGATCGATTTCGGTGATCGTGTACCTTTCATCCAAGCGCAACTTTCTCTTCGGGCCTCATCTCGTTACCGAAGTTTTGCTCGATCTGGAGGGCTAGAAAAGAAGGAAGAAGAGAGTTAATATGTGTACATACCATAAACAATTAATGCATCAATTAGCTATAGTCAGCACATGCTTAATTAATATATATACCTGCCGGACTCCGTTCCGTCACCGGAGCCGTCATCACAGTGTCCTTCTTCCACTGACATTCGGTCACCGGAGCCGTCATAATCATGTCCTTTCTCCTCCATTGTTCGATCACCGTAGCTGGCTTCTTCACCCTGTCCTTCCAGACCATTGGTCTTGTTGAGAAACGACAAGACGGCATCACTTCGGGCTGTGATTATGTCCCCCCAACACTGCTTCTGTTGCTTCGTCTTGAGGGTGCTCCATAGTTTCTAAAAATATTTACAACATGGCAATTATTATTCAAACATGACATATGGATATATTTACAACATGGCGACAATGCTTCAAGGGTTTGGGGTGCCCTTGACGACAACGCTCTTTTAACTTGGTAAATTTGGGTGGCCTCGAGAGAGTTTGTCGGGTAGGGGCGCGGCGAGAGGGGGTAGGAGACCGACATCGTTTTTTTCTAGGGTTTGGGTGTCCTCGAGAGTTTTGGTCGAGCGAGGGCCGGGGGGTGCTCCCGTGGTATAAGTTATCGTGGTCGAGAGGCGGTATATATATCGACCGCCCCTCATGTCAAAGTTATCGGGGAGGGGGTTATTTCGACAACGACGACATACATACATGGAAAGGGGTATGTCGACCCCCCTCATGTTTGAAGTTATCGGGAGGGGGTATATCGACAACGACATACCCGATAAAAATAAGAAGACGGAGAAGAAATAAAAAGAGGAGAAGAAGAAAGGAATAGAGGAGAACATCGAAGAAAAAAAAGAAGATAAAAAAAGAGGAAAAGAAGAAAGGAATAGAGGAGAACATCGAAGAAAAAAAAGGAGAAAAAAAAGAGGAGAAAAAGAAACGAATAGAGGAGAAGAAGAAAAAATAGTTTCCTCTTTTCCTCTATTCCTTTTCCTCTATTCCTTTCTTCTTCTCCTCTTCCTTTTCTTCTTTTTTCCTATTCTTATTTATTTCTCCTCTTCTTCCTCTCCTCTTCTTCTTTCTTCCTCTTCTTATTTTCTTTTTTCCTATCCTTCTTTTTCTTCTTCTTCCTTCTTAATATCACATAGCAACTTTTGCAACAATAGGGGGGGTGCTCCCATGGTCTAAAATCGGTCTATGCACGATAGAAAATTCTGGAAAAATACATCTATGATCCCTCGACGTCCCCGCCTCTCTCATGAACAAAAAAATCTATGAATAAAAAAACATCATGTTCTATGAACAAAAAAACATCATATTTCATCAACATCCATGCATACATCATATATGTGATCATCTATAAAAAAACATCATATTCTATAAAAATCATCATATATATATATGAACAAACACAATTATGATAACAAGCATATATATTATCATATATATGAAAAAACAAGCATATATATGAAAAAAAACAATCATATATATGAAAAAAATGCAAGGAAGGGCGCCGGCCGGACCATGGTGAGGTCGCGTGGTCAGTGGCGAGGACAGCGACGGGGCAGTGGGCGCGCGCTCGGGGTAGGGGGTGACGGCGATGAGGGGCGGGGCAGGGCGACGGGAGCGGGCCGGGGCGGCGCGCGTCGGGGCAGGGGCGCGGGCGACGGTGAGGGCGTGGGCGACGGCAAGGGCGCGGGTGACGGCGACGACGGGCACGGGCGACGGCGACGGCGACGATGGGGGCGGCGGGCGGTGTCGGGGCAGCCTGGCGGCGTTGATGTCATCGGCGTCGGCGGGGCAGCAATTGCGAGATGAGAGTGAAAATTTCTGAAGTGTGAACTTATATAGCAAAGCCTTTATTCCCGGTTTGTGCCACGAACCGGGACTAAAGGTGGGCATTAGTCCCGGTTGGTGCCATCAACTGAGACCAAAGGTCTCTTTTGAGCAGCCGAAAGGGCGGGAAGCAGAGGCCTTTGGTCCCGGTTGGTGGCACCAACCGGGACACAACCGGAACTAAAGGGGGGGGGCATTGGTTCTGGTTAGTGCCACGAACCGGCACCAATGCGCCCCTTTAGTTCCGGTTGGTGGCACCAAACGGGACCAAAGGCCTTGTGCTGCCCACGTCACGACCAAAAGTTTAGTCCCACCTCGCTAGTTGAGAGAACTCGAGAGTGGTTTATAAGCACTGCTGCACCAACCCTCTCAAGCTCCTCTCAACTGCAGGCTTTCGGGCCTAATTCGTCACGATGTGCCTGTGGGCCTACTGGGCCTTCTGCGGGCCTGAATCCTGGCCCATGGTTGGGTTTCTAGTCGTATTCAGGCCGTGGTGGCCCAGTAGGTAGCACTTTTTTTATTTTTTTTGTTTTCTTTGTTGCTTTATTTATTTTATTTTATTTCTACTTACAACAAAATACTTGCTGTTACTATTTTTATTTATTTTATTAAAGTTTATTTATTTTACTTTATTAAAGTTTATTTTGTTCTACTTATTTATTATATTAAAGTTTATTTTTTTTATTTTATTTTATTTCTACTATTTATTTTTATCAAAGTTTATTTTATTTTCTTTCTTCTTATTTATTTTATTAAAGTTTAATTTATTTTATTTTGTTTCTACTTATTTATTAAAGTTTATTTTGTTTCTTACTGCTTTTCATGTTTTGAACATAAAATACTTTGATAATTTTAGGTGCATAACTTTTTATATAATTTTAGTTTAAAAAACACTGGAGGTTTATAAAAGCTTTTTAGTTGATTCCTTTATGTCAATTTTTAACCCTTTCTGACTTCATTTGTTATTTTTCATGCATTTACTGATTGTTTTAGGCTATAAGACCCTTAAATTGAAAAGCATTCCAGATGAACTCTGAAAAGCTTGAAAGTTGGCATGGTATCATCATTTCATCCATATAGCATGTGCAAGAAAGTAGAGAGGGTTAGGGCAAAAACTGGATGCACTTTGTGTACAAAACGGACAATCTCTTTCGAAGTATCAGGGTTTCATATGGAAACTTGTCTGTTACAAAGGGATTTCATTTTTTTTAACTTATTTGAACTCCAGACTTTTTCTGTGTTCAAAATGCACCATTCAAAGTCACATCATCAATTTTCAACCCTTTCTAACTTCATTTGTTATTTTTCATGCATTTACTGATTGTTTTGAGCTATAAGACCCTTAAGTTGAAAAGCATTCCAAATGAACTCTGAAAAGGATGAAAGTTGGCATGGTATCATCATTTCATCCACATAGCATGTGCAAGAAAGTAGAGAGGGTTACGACAAAAACTGGATGCACTTTGTGTACAAAATGGACAATCTCTTTTGAAGTATCAGGGTTTCATACGAAAACTCGTCTGTTACAAAGGGATTTCATTTATTTGAACTTATTTGAACGCTAGACTTTTTGTGTGTTCAAAATGCACCATTCGAAGCCAAATCATCAATTTTCAACTCTTTCTGACTTCATTTGTTATTTTTCATGCATTTACTGATTGTTTTGAGCTATAAGACCCTGAAATTGAAAAGCATTCCAAATGAACTCTGAAAAGGTTGAAAGTTGGCATGGTATGATCATTTCATCCACATAGCATGTGCAAGAAAGTAGAGAGGGTTACGGCAAAAACTGGATGCACTTCGTGTACAAAATGGACAATCTCTTTCGAAGTATCAGGGATTCATATGGAAACTCGTCTGTTACAAAGGAATTTCATTTTTTTGAACTTATTTGAACTCCAAACTTTTTCTGTGTTCAAAATGCACTATTCGAAGCCACATCATCAATTTTCAACCCTTTCTGACTTCATTTGTTATTTTTCATGCATTTACTGATTGTTTTGAGCTATAATACCCTGAAATTGAAAAGCATTCCAAATGAACTCTAAAAAGGTTGAAAGTTGGCATGATATCATCATTTCATCCATATAGCATGTGCAAGAAAGTAGAGAGGGTTACGGCAAAAACTGGATGCACTTCGTGTACAAAACGGACAATCTCTTTTGAAGTATCAGGGTTTCATACATAAACTCGTCTGTTACAAAGGGATTTCATTCCTTTGAACTTATTTGAACTTATTTGAACTCCAGACTTTTCCTGTGTTCAAAATGCACCATTCAAAGTCACATCATCAATTTTCAATCCTTTCTGACTTCATTTGCTATTTTTCATGCTTTTATTGATTGTTTTGAGCTATAAGACCCTGAAATTGAAAAACATTCCAAATGAACTCTGAAAAGGTTGAAAGTTGGCATGGTATCATTATTTCATCCACATAGCATGTGCAAGAAAGTAGAGAGGGTTACGGCAAAAATTGGATGCACTTCATGTACAAAACGGACAATCTCTTTCGAAGTATCAGGGTTTCATACGGAAACTCGTCTGTAACAAAGGGATTTCATTTCTTCACATGTAACCGCAGTATATTCTAGATCAAAGGCATCATCATAATAGTTTTGGAGAGAAAGTCTTCACTTTTTCTTTGATCAAAGGCAACATCATGAATAGATAAGTGACCAAATTAATAGAAGTTCATGATCACATTAAAACCAAAGTACATGCATAGTTCAAATTGAACAACATAAAGCTCTCCAGAGTATCTAGTTAAACCATACATTGAAACTATGTAAAAGCTTTCAATGCAACAACAAATGCGATCATAATCACAACCAAGGTAACAATTGATCCAACAGCATAATGATACCAAGCCTCGGTATGAATGGCATATTTTCTAATCTTTCTAATCTTCAACTGCATTGCATCTATCTTGATCTTGTGATCATCGACGACATCCGCAACATGCAACTCCAATATCATCTTCTCCTCCTCATTTTTTTTATTTTTTCGTTCAAGTAATTGTTTTCTTCTTCAACTAAATTTAACCTCTCGACAATAGGGTCGGTTGGAATTTCCGGTTCAACCACCTCCTAGATAAATAAAATCTATGTCACGTTGGTCGGCATAATTGTCATAAACAAAAAATGAACCAAATAGTTATAAAAAGATAATATATACCACATCCGAATCATAGACAGGACGAGGGCCGACGGGGGCGGATACCAAAACCATCGCACTATATAATAACAAGGAATAATAAAAGTAAGAAAATTAGACAAGTATCTATCTGAAGTAAGATTTTTTTTCTTTCAGATAGAAGATAAGAACAAGAGGCTCACCACGGTTGTGCTGGCGCGGGCGATCGACGGCGGTGAAGACGGGGACGGGGCGTGACGGACCGCTAAACCTAGACAAATCTCAGGGAAAATGGAGCTCGGAGGTCGAGTTTCGAGAGGAGAAAGATTAACTAGTGTGGCTCGGGCATTTCATCGAACACCTCATGTGCATAGGAGGAGAGCTAGAGCACCCAAATGCCTCCCCCTCGCTGGCGAGCAAAAAAAAGCACTATGGAGTGCTCTGCTGCGGCGACAGGGTATATATAGGCAACTCATTTGTCCCGGTTCGTGGAAGGAACTGGGACTAAAGCTCCCCCTTCTGTCCCGGTTCAAGCCACGAACCGGGACCAACGGCTGTGGGCCAGGCGCGAGGCCCATTGGTCCCGGTTCGTGCCAGGAACCGGGACAAATGTGTCCAGACGAACCAGCACCAATGCCCACGAGGCCCCGGCCGGCCCCCTGCACTCACGAACCGGGACGAATGCCCCATGGGTCCCGGTTCGTGAATGAACTGGGACTAATGGGCTGGCCAGGCCCGAACCAAAGCCCTGTTTTCTACTAGTGATAAGGTCACTTCCCGTTTTTATCAGTGTCCTCAAAGCCGCAATGATTGCTAAGTTCCAGTTTACATACGACCTACAATGATGACTTCCAAGTTCCAATCTAAAATAAGAAGTATGCCTTTTGGATTTTGGGCAGCAACATGAAGCATGGTAAAGGCCAGCATTTTCTACTTTCTGATTTCATTGTTTTCTTGCACGTTATTCCAGTAAGCATAACTTGTCTATTTAAAAATAGAAGTACAAGTAGTATATGTGGATTGAAGCAGGAAGATTTTGTGTATTTCATTTTTTCACTTGAGTGAGATGTGCATTGCACGTGTAAACTTACTAGTCTATTAGCAGAAGGGTCTTGGTTGCTCTAAGCAAGCTCATCTATTGTCTACATGAGTTTTGAGATGCTTAACCATGCTTGGTCTGGAGTTCTAAGGAAGCATCATCCGTCTGTGATGCATTTTTTAGTTTTTTTTTCTTGTGTGGGCGCATCCTAGTGCTTGTAAGCTAACCAAGTGTGCCAGTAACTTGAGGTGGTTGAGAGCTCTAAAAGCCAAGGACTTCAGGTTTGTAACTGTAGGGTACATAATTTTAAGCTAGCTCAAGACCATTACAGGACTAGCTCTCTCTATATAATTCTCAAGATACAACATCTCTTGCAATGCATTTTGTGCCCTAGACACCGTGGTATGATCTAGATCCTCGTTTATTCTTCTTCTGTGGCATATGGGTTCAAGATATGTTACCGATGTGAGGTGAACGGAACTGGATTGAGAGGCATCAGGGAAAATGCAGCCAGTGTCACTCCTATAGCATGGAAAAAAATGAAAGTTAAACACATGCTAGGGGGAGAAGTCTAGCCGACCAGGCTCGTGGCTTGGTTCGTCCAGGTTCCTAAAAGCTCACAAAATTGGCTTGGTCAAAGCTTGAGTTCTAGATGCGGTCTTTTACCATCGGATTGCATGCTCGTGATCCGACATGCAAGCGAGAAAGCTCACAAGGGTGCCATGGTATTCTTCGTAGTACCCCCATCATTGATTCCTTCTCATCTGTATTCTTCTGGAGCAATGTCATAGGTGGATAGCTAGTGAACCGATGCTAGATTCATGTAGCTTCACATAAAAAGTTGCACGCTAGGCTGCCCATGTTTCTAGACTATCTGGTTACTTTGCTGAGTACATATAAACAAGTTTTGGGTTATGCTGTTAGAACATAAAAAAAATATTGGTGCCATTTATCGTGGGTTAGCAAGGTAGTCATAATCTGCAGCACTAATTCGAATATTACATGGATAAATGTCTCTGGACTAGCAAGTAAAGTCCAATTTTTGGATATGCTCACTTCAGCACCAAAAAGTTTGAACAAAATTCTGCAGTCATACGCATACACCAACAACTTTCCCTAATTTAGTGGAAGCCCTATCTCGCTCCTACCGAGATCGTCTACCCACTTGGCATCTATACTACGAACAAGAACCTACATAAAAGACTGGAATAACCAAATCACAGGTGACACAACTTGCAACAAGAAATCATCACTAAACCCATTTACCTTGACATCAAGGTAGTCTGCAATACTCTACTACTGAGTGGGTAAACGGACAAGACTGATGGAATAACGGTACTTAAAGATGATATCATGCGCCAAAATTAGTTCTTCTATACAATTGGTTCTATGAAGGACCCGGTGTGTGTGATTAAAGATCGTATGCATAGATCTATTAAATACAGAGTAGATACATCATTTGTTTTGAGGAAGGTATATGGTGGGTGCATGGTACCGGTGAAAGTTGCATGGCACAAGAGAGGCTAAAAATGGTGGAAGGGTGAGGGTGCGTATAATCCATGGACTCAACATTAGTCAAAAGAACTCATATACTTATTGCAAAAATCTACAAGTCATCAAAAACAAAGTACTACGCGCATGCTCCTAGGGGGATAGATTGGTAGGAAAAGACCATCGCTCGTCCCCGACCGCCACTCATAAGGAAGACAATCAATAAATAAAATTGTTCTCCAACTTCATCACAAAGTGGTTCACCATACGTGCATGCTACGGGAATCACAAACCTCAACACAAGCATTTTTCATAATCACCTCAACTAGCATGACTTTTAATATCACTACCTCCATATCTCAAAACAACTATCAAGCATCAAATTGATCATAGCATCCAATTCACTTTCTATGATAGTTTTTATTATACCCATCTTGGATGCTCACCATTCTAGGACCAACTTTGTAACCATAGAAAATACCATGCTGTTCTAAAAGACTCTCAAAATAATATAAGTGAAGCATGAGAGACTAGCAATTTCTATAGAATATAACCACCGCCGTGCTCTAAAATATATAAGTGATGCACTAGAGCAAATGACAAACTACTCCGAAAGATATAAGTGAAGATCAATGAGTAGTCGAATAATTGTGCAACTATGTGAAGACTCTCTAACATTAAGGAATTTCAGATCTTGGTATTGTATTCAAACAGCACGCAGAACAAAATAAAATGACATTGCAAGGATAGCACTACTCATGTGAAGAAGCAAAAACTTAGGCTCAACCGATACTAACCGATAGTGGTTGAAGAAGAAAAGTGGGATGCCTAACGGGGCATCCCCAAGCTTAGATGCTTGAGACTTCTTGATATATTATCTTGGGGTGCCTTGGGCATCCCCAAGCTTGAACTTTTGTGTCTCCTTAATTCCTCTCATATCATGGTTTCTCTTTTTATCAAAAGCTTCATCCACACCAAACTCAACAAGAACTCGTGAGATAGGTTCGTATAAACCAATGCAAAACCTTATCATTTTCTACTGTAACAAATCGCTAAAATTATTATTCAACATTGCATACTAAATTCCTCTGCATATCTAATACTCCTATCCTCAAATATAATCATTAAACAAGCAAGCATATGCAAACAATGCAAACATAACAGCAATCTGCCAAAAAAGTACAGTCTGTAAAGAATGCAAGAGTATCAATACTTTCCTAACTCCAAAAATTATGATATAAATACTATGCTGTAGAATATTTATCAGAGCTTATTATGCAAAAAATTTCAACATTATATCGTGCTCTGACTTTTCTAGGGAATTTTTGCAACAGCGGTAAACTTTCTGTTTTCAAACAGCAACATGTATACTAGCAAAATAAGCATGGTAAAGGCTATCCTTGACATTTTTATTGAAACTAAAGATGCAAAACATTATTATAAATAAAATAAATAAAATACTAACAAAATAAAATGACACTCCAAGCAAAACACATATCATGTGGTGAATAAAAATATAGCTCCAAGTAAAGTTACCGATGGATGAAGACGAAAGAGGGGATGCCATCCGGGGCATCCCCAAACTTAGGCCTTTGGTTGTCCTTGAATATTACCTTGGGGTGCTTGGGCATACCCAAGCTTAGGCTCTTGCCACTCCTTATTCCATAGTCCATCGAATCCTTACCCAAAACTTGAAAACTTCACAACAGAAAACTCGTAAGCTCCGTTAGTGAAAGAAAACAAAACCACCACATAAGATACTGTAATGAACTCATTCTAAATTCATATTGGTGTAATATCTACTATATTCCAACTTATCTATGGTTCATACCCTCCGATAATACTCATAGATTCATCAAAATAAGCAAACAACACATAGAAAACAGAATCTGTCGAAAACAGAACAGTCTGTAGTAATCTGTATCAAACATATACTTCTGGAACTCAAACAATTATACAAAATTAGGAAGTCCTAAGCAATTTGTGTACCAATCCAGAGCAAAACGAATCAGATCATAAGCATGTTTCTGAGAATTAACAAAACTAATTTACTGGGTGCAAAAGTTTCTGATTTTCAGCAGGATTAACACAACTATCACCGTAAGCTATCCTAAAGGTCTTAATTGGCACATTATTGAAACAAAATCTATAAAACATGATTAATACAGTAGAATAATCATGTGGACACACAAAAACAGTAAGGATAAATATTGGGTTGTCTCCCAACAAGCGCTTTTCTTTAATGTCTTTCTAGCTAGGCATGATGATGACAATGATGCTCACATAAAAGATAAGAATTGAAACATAACGGGAGCATCATGAAGCATATGAATAGCACATTTAAGTCTAACACACTTCCTATGCATAGGGATTTTGTGAGCTAACAACTTATGGGAACAATAATCAACTAGCATAGGAAGGCTAAACAAGCATAACTTCAAAATTTTAAGCACATTGAGAGGAAACTTGACATTATTGCAATTCGTACAAGCATATGTTCCTCCCTCATAATAATTTTCAGTAGAATAATGAATAAATTCAACAATATAACTAGCACCAAAATATAAATCATTCTTTTCATGATCTACAAGCATAGAAATTTTACTAATCTCCACATAAGCAAAATTCTTCTCATGAATAGTAGTGGGAGCAAACTCAACAAAATAATTATCATGTGAGGCATAATCCAATTGAAAACTAAAATCATGATGACAAGTTTCATGGTTATCATTATTCCTAATAGCACACAAGTCATCACAATAATCATCGTAGATAGCAACTTTGTTCTCATAATCAATTGGAACCTCTTTCGAAATAGTGGAGTCATCACTAAATAAAGTCATGACCTCTCCAAATCCACTTCCATAATTATCACAATAGTATTCAACATCCTCCAAAATAGTGGGATCACTACTTCCTAAAGTTGACACTCTTCGAAACCCACTTTCATCAATATAATCATCATAAATAGGAGGCATGCTTTCATCATAATAAATTTTCTCATCAAAACTTGGGGGACAAAAAATATCATCTTCATCAAACATAGCTTCCCCAAGCTTGTGGCTTTGCATATCATTAGCATCATGGATATTCAAGGAATTCATACTAACAACATTGCAATCATGCTCGTCATTCAAAGATCTAGTACCAAACATTCTAATGCATTCTTCTTCTAGCACTTGAGCACAGTTTTCCTTTCCATCATACTCACGAAAGATATTAAAAAGATGAAGCGTATGAGATAAACTCAAATCCATTTTTTTGTAGTTTTCTTTTATAAACAAAACTAGTGATAAAACAAGAAACAAAAATATTTGATTGCAAGATTTAAAGATATACCTTCAAGCACTCACCTCCCCGGCAGCGGCGCCAGAAAAGAGCTTGATGTCTACTACACAACCTTCTTCTTGTAGACGTTCTTGGGCCTGCAAGTGCACAGGTTTGTAGGACAGTAGCAAATTTCCCTCAAGTGGATGACCTAAGGTTTATCAATCCGTAGGAGGCGTAGGATGAAGATGGTCTCTCTCAAGCAACCCTGCAACCAAATAACAAAGAGTCTCTTGTGTCCCGAACACACCCAATACAATGGTAAATTGTATAGGTGCACTAATTCGGCGAAGAGATGAAGATACAAGTGCAATATGGATGGTAGATATAGGTTTTTGTAATCTGAAATAATAAAAACAGCAAGGTAACTAATGATAAAAGTGAGCGTAAACGGTATTGCAATGGTAGGAAACAAGGCATAGGGTTCATACTTTCACTAGTGCAAGTTCTCTCAACAATAATAACATAGATAGATCATATAACAATCCCTCAACATGCAACAAAGAGTCACTCCAAAGCCACTAATAGTGAAGAACAAACGAAGAGATTATGGTAGGGTACGAAACCACCTCAAAGTTATTCTTTCGTATCGATCTATTCAAGAGTTCATACTAGAATAACACCTTAAGACACAAATCAACCAAAACCCTAAAGTTACCTAGATACTCCATTGTCACCTCAAGTATCCGTGGGCATGATTGTACGATATGCATCACACAATCTCAGATTCATCTATTCAACCAACGCAAAGTACTTCAAAGAGTGCCCCAAAGTTTCTACTGGAGAGTCAAGACGAAAACGTGTGCCAACCCCTATGCATAGGTTCATGGGCGGAACCCGCAAGTTGATCACCAAAACATACATCAAGTGGCACGTGATATCTTGTCACCATAGATAAGCATGGCAAGACATACATCAAGTGTTCTCAAATCCTTAAAGACTCAATCCGATAAGATAACTTCAAGAGGAAAAATCAATTCATCACAAAAGAGTAGAGGGGGAGAAACATCATAAGATCCAACTATAATAGCAAAGCTCGCGATACATGAAGATCGTTCCATAGAGAGAACACGAGAGAGAGAGAGAGAGAGATCAAACACATAGCTACTGGTACATACCATCAGCCCCCAGAGTGAACTACTCCCTCCTCATCATGGATAGCACCGGGATGATGAAGATGGCCACCGGTGATGGGTTCCCCCTCCGGCAGGGTGCCGGAACGGGCTCCCGAGAGGTTTTTGGTGGCTGCAGAGGCTTGCGGCGGCGGAACTCCCGATCTATCTTGATATTTGATGTTTTTAGGGTACGTAGGCTTATATACGTGAAAGAAGTCGATCGGGGGAGCCTCAAGGGGCCCACGATAGGGTAGGGCGCGCCTAGGGGGGTGGGAGCGCCCCCCTATCTCGGGGCCTCCTCGATGATCCCTTGTCTTGCACTCCAAGTCTCCCGGATCATATTCTTCCTAAAAATCATGCTCCCGAAGGTTTCATTCCATTTGGACTCCGTTTGATATTCCTTTTCTTCGAAATACTGAAACAGGCAATATAACAGCAATATGGGCTAGGCCTCCGGTTAATAGGTTAGTCCCAAAAATGATATAAGTATGTAAAATAAAGCCCATAAACATCCAAAAGGGGTAATATAATAGCATGGAACAATCAAAAATTATAGATACGTTGGAGACGTATCAGTTTATGCCCTCACTCTCTCCACTCACTCGGTCTCCCCCTCAATCCCCCGCGCCGGTCCTTCCCTGCCGGCCGCCACTCACTTCAAAATTGGACGCACTTCGTGTACAAACTGGACAATCTCTTTCGGAGTATCAGGGTTTCAGACGAGAACTCATCTGTTACACGGGCACTTCATTTTTTCAACTTATTTGAACTCAAGACTTTTTTTGAGCCGGCATTATGCAACATTCGAAGTGACATCATCAATTTCCAACACGTTCTGACATCATTTGGTGTTTTTCAGTCACCGATTTGTTTAGATCAGAGCTAAATGACCGTGAAATTGAAAATCACTACAAAACAAACTCTGAAAATGTTGAAGGTATCATCAGTTCACCATTTACTGTTTGAACTCCAGACTTTTTTTGAGCCGGTATTATGCAGCATTCGAAGCGACATCATCAATTTCCAAAATGTTCTGACATCATTTACTGTTTTTTAGTCATTTACCATTTTGTTTAGACAGCTAAATGACCGTGAAACAGTAAATCACTACAAAATGAACTCTGAAAATGTTGAAACTTGGCATGGTATCATCATTTCACCCGCATAGCATGTGCGAAAGAGTAGAGAGTGACACGGCAAAAACTGAACGCACTTCGTGTACAAACTGGACAATCTCTTCCGGAGTATCAGGGTTTCGGACGAGAACTCATCTGTTACACGGGCACTTCATTTTTTTAAACTTATTTGAACTCCAGACTTTTTTTGAGCCGGCATTATGCAGCATTCGAAGCGACGTCACCAATTCCAACACGTTCTGACATCATTTGCTGTTTTTTCAGTCATCGATTTGTTTAGAACAGAGCTAAATGACCATGAAATTGAAAATCAATACAAACGAATCTTGAAAATGTTGAAGGTATCATCATTTCACCCGCATAGCATGTGCGAAAGAGTAGAGAGGGTCACGGCAAAAACTGGATGCACTTCGTGTACAAACTGGACAATCTCCTTCGGAGTATCAAGGTTTCGGACGAGAACTCATCTGTTACACGGGCACTTCATTTTTTTAACTTATTTGAACTCCAGACTTTTTTTGAGTTGGCATTATGCAGCATTCGAAGCGACGTCATCAATTTCCAACACATTTTGACATCATTTGCTGCTTTTCAGTCATTGATTTGTTTAGATCAGAGCTAAATGACCGTGAAATTGAAAATCTCTACAAAACGAACTCTGAAAATGTTGAAGGTATCATCATTTCACCCGCATAGCATGTGCGAAAGAGTAGAGAGGGTCACGACAAAAACTGGACGCACTTCGTGTACAAACTGGACAATCTCTTTTGGAGTATCAGGATTTCGGACGAGAACTCATCTGTTACACGGGCACTTCATTTTTTTAAACTTATTTGAACTCCAGACTTTTTTTTAGCCGGTATTATGTAGCATTCAAAACGACGTCATCAATTTCCAACACGTTCAGACATCATTTCCTGTTTTTCAGTCATTTACCGATTTGTTTAGAGAGCTCAATGACCGTGAAATTGAAAATCACTCCAAAATGAAGCATTATGCAGCATTCGAAGCAACTAAAGCAAAACTATTCACAAAAAAATAAATACAGCAAAAAAACTACTCAGAAATAAATAGAAGAAAAAAAATAAAGCAGAAAATAAAAAACTATATAAAAAGTTACTCAAAAATAAATAGAAGAAAATAAATAATGTAGAAAATAAAAAAACTATATGAAGCAAAAAATATTCACAAAGAAACTAAATACAGCAAAAAAACTACTCAGAAATAAATAGAAGAAAAAAAGCAGAAAAGAAAAAACTATATAAAAAATTACTCAAAAATAAATATAAGAAAATAAATAATGCAGAAAAGAAAAAAACTATATAAAAAATAGTTGGGGCACTGCCCAGTGGGCGTGCCAGACCTAGGGTGTGTAAATTGAGGCCTAGAAGGGCCGGCAGGCTCACAGGACAGCGCACCCTAGTTAGGCCTAGAAGCCTGCTATATAGAGGAGTCCAAAGGAGGAGCCGCGGCTGAGTTTATAAACCAGTGCGGCTGCCCTTCGCTCGGCGAGGTGGGACTAAACATAGTGCACCGCGGGTGGCAGCGCACAACCATTAGTACCGGTTGGTGTCTCCAACCAATACTAATGGGTTGGCCTTTGGTACCGGTTGGGGTAACGAACTGGTACTAAAGGCGGCCGTTTCCCGCCGCTTGGCCTGGCCAAAATTGGCCTTTAGTACCGGTTGGTGGCTCCAACTGGTACTAAAGGCCCCACACACACACATACACACACACACACACACACACACACTATACACACACACACACACACACACACTACACACACAGTACTACACACACACACACACACACTACACACACACACACATACACACACACACACACTACACACACACACATATATATTTTTACTTATTTTCTGTTTTCTATTGTTTAGATTAGTGTTAGATGAATTTCGTAGATAAGAATGTTAGATGAACTAGATAGAAAAGTTGTTAAATATTAATGTCAATTGTTAGCTAGATGAATTAGCTAGATATTAATTAGGTTTATATATGAGATTTGAACTAGTTGAATTAATATAACTAGTTTATTTTTAGTAAGAAAATTAATAGAAATAATTTATTTTTAGTAAGAAAATTTAGGTATATGAAATTATTTGAACTAGTTGAATTACTATAACTAGTTTATTTTTAATAAATGCTTAGTTGAACTAGTTGAATTAATATAACTAGTTTATTTTTATTAAGAAAATTTAGTTATATGAGATTATTTGAACTAGTTGAATTAATATAACTAGTTTATGTTTAGTAAATGCTTAGTTGAACTAGTTGAATTAATAGAACTAGTTTATTTTTAGTAAGAAAATTTAGGTATATGAGTTTGATGATCTAATTAAAATATTACTATATATAGCTACTTTATATATTTTAGTAAGTAAATTAATAGAAGTAGTTTGTTTTTAGTAAATTCATAGTTGAATTAGTTGAATTAATGTAACTAGTTTATTTTAGTAAGAAAATTAATAGAACAAGTCTATTTTTAGTAAATGCTTAGTTGAATTAGTTGAATTAATAGAACTAGTTGAATTAATAGAAGTAGTTGAATTAGTTGAATTAATAGAATTAGTAAGTGTTTAATGTTTCACTCATATGAACATAGGAAATGTCGTATGACGACGAAAAAGATTTCATTATGTGCGAATACTGTGAAGACCAACGTGGCTTGTGCGACAGAAATTTCATTGTTGATGATAGGCGATTTAGCATCAAGCTGGATGAGAGCTTCAAATTCGATACAATAAGTCACAACGACAAGTCTTTTTTCGTAATTAAGCATGACTTGTATATGCTTCATTTCTTCAACTTATAATTTTTAATTTTCACTATTGTACTAGCGCAACCCCTGCCATGCAAGAATTTTTGTCTTGGATAAGATAGGTTTCAATGCTATGAAAACTATGAAGGTAAAGAGAGTTCACCTGAAAACTGAGTATGGTTATACTTTCAACGTCAAAGTATACAATGCATACATGTACACCTATTTTGAATGCAAAACTTGACAAGCACTATGCAAGGCTTATGCATTTGAGCCTGATATGATTATCACCTTTGATATTCGTCTGGAAGATGATATTGAAGGTAATAGAGACATCTGGGTCGATGTGCAGACGCCTCCAATTCTACCATTATGTGAGTTCTTCTCAACCATATTTATGTCTTTGATATTGTTTATTCAAAAATAGTTGACAACTAATTTCTATTGACAACTTATTTCCATTCAAGCAAACATCTCTGGCGCTTGGTAGACAGGACCTACTACTGTCCTGGAGCTGAAATAAACTGCGAGGAGATAAGTTATTATGTTTCATGGCTTGAGGATCTTCATACTGTTAAGACAAATTTTCTTCCTGCATATAGAAATGTTAGTACTCAAAATGTGCGACCAATAGTGATCGTATTGAACTATGGTCACATCTATTTAGGAATGATGGTAAGATTTTTACTATTTGTCCTCAGTGCATCTTTTGCATACATATTTTTTTTGCTAAACTTTCATTGCTAAGTATGTTAATTACTATACGATGTTCTTCAACAGGGACTCCTGATGACAGTTGTGCCTCAGTGAATCAAGACTAAAGGACGCATGTCAATTGTTAGCTTACGGCCAAGATATCCTACATTGCACATGAGTGCATTCAGGATTTATAGAAGCGATGAATGCTTAATAGTGAAAGATTGGAGCAAAATTGTTAACGATCGCAGAGAAGTACTAGGGGGCACCAATGAGAAGCGCAACCCACAATTAGGAGATAGGTTCATCTGCATGCTCCAATATGATGAATCGGGAGAGCTATACATGTTCTATGCTATTTTACCTGTGAGAGAGCAGTAGGAGTGATTTAGCTAGTTCATGCTCTTAGTACTTTGTCCTCTCATGTCCGTGTTCTTCGTCCTGAACTTAATCTTAAAGAGTGATATGCTTTTGTGGTGTTATGAACGCTTATAATATCATGACCATGTTGAACTTGATGATATCTTTGCTTCTGGTACAAGTGAATGTTTCTTCTTTAAGCTAGTGTTGGTGGTGATTAGATAGCGGTAATGACTATGATGATTAAATAGTAGTAATGACGACTATGATGATTTTTAGCTAGCTAGTATACTGATGTTGATGATATGATGCAAGAGTTTTTATATTAATATGATGATGATGATGATGAGTTATTATATCATTTATGAAAGAAACCGCAGATTAGTTTCAGCTGGATGGATCCTAGCTAAGTGATCAAGTATATGCCATATCCATATTATATCTGATCAAGTATATGCCATATCCATATTATACTTGATATAATATGGATATGGCATATACTTGATCACTTAGCTAGGATCCACATACATCCAGTCGAAACTAATCTGCGGTACTTTCACCTAATGATTTAACAACTCATTATAATGTAAAACAATCACTAAATTAAAGTGAAAACACAAAATTAAAGGAAAAAAACCAAAACACGCCCAAACATTTAGTACCGGTTGGTGTTACCAACCAGTACTAATGTCCTACACGCATTTGGGCCTGGCTCGTGCCACGTGGTAGCATTTTAGCGTCGGTTCGTGATGAACCGGTACTAAAGTGGGGGGGGGAGACCTTTAGTCCCCACTCTTTAGTGCCGGTTGCCGAACCGGCACTAAAGGCCGTTATGAACCGGCGCTAAAGCCCGGTTCTGCACTAGTGGCTGATCAAAGTTTCCTCCGGTCCCCATCCTATACTAGCAAACCTCCGTCGGCTCCGGATCCGGCAACGGACCACGAACCGAAACCTGTAGAGATGAGAGCGCCATGGGGCTCAACCCACCATGAAGGAGGATCGAGAAGAATCCATCATAGATCTCCAGGCGCTGAATCTAGCGATCCGGCGAGGTCAGCGACGACCACCACCACCTCGCGGCGGCCGACGATGTTCAAGCCCAAGACCCAGAATTGGATCACTAATACTTCATAGTCTACACCGGGTTACCATGAGACCGGTTACTCTTAGGGAAAGTGTTTGGTGAGTCTAAGCCCGTTGCGCCTTTCCAACCGATGATACCGATGGATTGTGGACGAAAGAGGGGATGCCTTCCGGGGCATCCCCAAGATTAGGTATCCAAGTGCTCGTAAACAAACAATTGTTTCATTAACTACGGGTGGTTGGGAGTTGTACAAACCAGGAGATTGAAGTTCATACCTGGATGATACATATTATTTAGCTAGGTCTCTGCACATGCCTACAAGCCCAGATCTCTCTGTATATATTCTCCAAGATACAATATCGCTTGCAATGCATGCAACTATAGTGCCCTAGGCACCACGATATGATCTAGATTCTCCTTTGTTCTTCTCCTATGTCATATTGATTCAATATATATTACCCACGTGAGGTGATCAGTGGCACTCGGAATAGGAGGCATTGGGAAAATTGTAGCTACCTTCACCAGTAGGCCATGTGAAAAATGAAAGCAAAACACTGGCCGTCTGGCTAAAGGCAGTTGCTAGGGGTGGGAACAAGCCTAGCCGAGCAGACTCATGACTTGGCTCGTCTTTGCTCGTGAAAGCTCACGAAATTGGGATTGGACTCGGCTTGGTCAAAGCTTGAGTTCGATGTGGATTGCACGCGAGCCATAAAACTTTTTGTTCTTGTTTCTTCCCTGCATGAGCTATGGTCCTGATCCCGACCCCCGCACGGAATGTGCAGCATGCTAGGGCACCACCGCCTGCTGTCTCCACTCCACCGCCAGAGCTCACCCCGTCCATCCACTCTGCTAGCCACCACCACGCTGTTAACCGCTGCCAATCCCCTGATCGCCACCACTTCATCATCTGTACCTACTCCAGCGCTGCCGCCTACAATTCTTGCCTTCATCATTGTCCATTTCTCTGCTTTCTCTGCATGGTGGGATTGTTGGAACAACTGAACAAGCTATGGGAGTTAACCACGATGTGGTATCCATGCCCAGCTTGTACACCAATCGTATAGGACCCGCATATTGATTAGGACTCTTGGTGCTTTATATATGCTTGTAACCTACCCTGTAAACTCAGCCAGATCAATAGAGAGATATCAACAGGTGCGCCAGGCACCTGTGGCTATCATATCGCGTCTTGTGTTTCAGCATATTGCTTGCTCGTATTGATGCCGGCTTGCTTTTCGATACGTGCATTTCCTAGTTAGGCTGAGGAATCAATTCACCTTCCTGCCAGCCTGTTTTTGTGTACGTGTGTGCGCCTCGTAGAATGCTAGCTAGTGTCTCTAGCGGCTGTTGCAGTGTCGACGGAGAGTACTCGCCGAGCCGATGTATAAGGTTGGTATTATGCCAACAATCGGTCTCCACAGCTTTGACGGATCGACAAGTTTTTTGGAAAGCAATTGAAAGGTCATGGATACAAGGAGACAATGGAAGCATGCCCGGTTCGTCGTACCAGTTATTTGAGCGTGAGAACGTTGGCGTCTGGCAGGCCATAACAGAGTGTTGTCTCTGCGCCAACGAGTTATGGGACGTGGTCAATCTAGGTGACAACACATTCAAGGAGAGAGCTGACCACCACAAGGATCGCCCGGTGGCATCAATGCTTTATTTAGTGATGCTGATAGATGTCCTCGAGGTCACGATCGCCAAAGCAATGGCAAAGGATGCATAGGAGAAGCCAATCTCCAAACTCTCCCAACGAACTATTAGACTTTGGTCCTGAGCGACGATGAGTCTGTGGACGTGTTCGCTTCACGATTAGTAACTCAAGTCAGTCATACACGCGCGTTTAGAGAAAACCTCATGGAAGCCTCAGTTGTCCGTCGTTCTTACGCGCGACCTGCATATCCTCATGGTGGAAGAACAGTGTGTCGATCTCGTGATTCTCTCCATAGATGACCTCATCGGATGGTAAAAGGCTCACGACAAGCTTATGCTTTATAGTATCAGGCACATGAGGAATGATGAGCATGTGATCCTCACAAAAAGCAGTGGATGACCCTCTCGAAAGAAAAGCAAGGAGGATCCATGAGCACCGTACGATGAACGGCAAGCAGCGGTCTACAAAAAAGAACTTTCATTGACCGGACGACGAGGCTGTACTGCGAGAACGAAGTTTGACATCAAGAAAGCAAGGTGTCAAAATTGTGGCCTCCTCGGTATCTTCATGAATGACTACGAGGAAGCACCAAAGTAGAGAGCGCTTATTCCCGAGGAGGGCGATGATAGAGAAATGGTGTTCATGTGGAAGCTGGTGGATGAGGAGGATCTAGACTCTCAAGCATTGACTAAAGAAATTGTCGCGCTTGCGGAAGAAAAAGTTTGACATCATGATCATGTTTCACAAAGATACGGTGCTAGAACTCCACGACATATGGAGATATGATGTGGTTACGCTAGTAGAAGGTAAAGGCATGGCACCAGAAGTCCGCGATGGTAGGCTTTCAGTATGATTGTGCCAGAAGATCGTAAGACCAGGCAAGACGTGTGGAAAATTAGACACGAAGCAGGCGAGCATGATGTGTGCACGGCACAGGGCAACACGGCGAGGAGCGTGAACCCCGCGAGTAGTGGCGCACCAGATATGACGCGTCCAGGCATGGGACTGCGTGCGTCTCATCGAGCAACAAACTTGCCAGCTCACCCGAGCAGGTCGACACAAGTGTAGGTGCCCCCGGCGACCTTTTTTTCAAATGTCCAAAAATTGCCTATATATCCCATGTCATGTAAAGCACAAACATCAATTGTCTATCGGAAATCATCCAGCTGAACCTGGGTAATACTTGTAATACTCTCATATTTCACGATGTTCTAATACTTTGTTAAAACCGCCCATCATAATCCAGGGGAGATCACAAGAAGAGGCCATACCCTTGATCTTGTCCCAGTTTTATACGCCTGTGAGGTTTGAGCTTCACCATACACGAGTAAAACGCCATGGATCAGGACCCACATCAACTATGTTTGCACCTACAGTATATGGTACTGAAAATAGCCTGGAATCTCTAACTTTATTGAATTATTCAAAAACAAACCGAGGCCGTCTCTACGACCAGAACTACAAACAGAAAAAGAAGAATCAAAACCAAGTGACGGAGCTAAAGCTTCGGCCCGCGCTTTACTAATTTAGGTCTCAACAATACCAAGCACGGACTGGGCAAACTTGTGCGTGATATCGTGAAGTTCTTGTCGCAGCATTGCCCACACCTCGATAATTCCAACCATCATTGTGCCTGGCGGCACTCTTCAAGGGAGCCCACCGATCTTGGGTCATTTGATTTTGTTTGATGTCCATTCTTCTTGCCATTGTTGTTCTCAATGTTGTTATCCATCTTGTTGTGCTTCTGGTCTCTAATCTGAGAGGGACTCCGCAGCAACGGTTAAGCTGGACGCAAAAAGACTCCAGCTTTTTTGCTCTAGGGTGATGAGCACCTCCTCGTTCGATGGTGCGGCAGCCTTTAGAACCAAGGCGAAGGAGTAGGAGGCTCCTTTCGGCGGTGGAGTTGGATGAAGCTGGTTTCCGCCCCTGTGATGGCCAAGGCATGCCCCCCCTGTTGGTTCTCCTATGTTCGAGTTGTCAGCGCTCTTAGCTCCGGTTGCCTGATCATGATCAAGGACGCGGATGAGTCCAAGCGATGCCTCATGCCTTCGCTCAATAGGCTTGGTGTCAACTAGGGTTCCCCTCCTCCCCTCCCGCCGCTGCCGGCCCTCCCGCCGCCGGCGTCCGCCGGCCTCGCGCCCCGCCTCCGTTCCCTTACGCCCTCCCATCCGTCTCGCGCCGCCTCCCCGGGAGGTGGCCGGGGCGGAGCTCGAGCTCCTCCCCCGCGGTCCCCTCCTCCCCCATCTCCCCCCGTCGCCGCCGACAGTCCCCTCCCCCCCCCCCCCCGGCGCTAGCCCGGGTGGTGCCGGCGGCGGCGGGTCTTCTCGTCCCCCCGCGCGCGTGCTCCCTTCCTGGGGCAGGGAGGCGGCGACGGTGCAACTCGGCTTGGCTGCGGTCCGGCGGCCCTGTGGCGGCGGTCGGCGGCAGGCGTGGTGTCAGCGCCGCTCCTTGGCGGCGTCGCGGCGTGGTGGTGCTGGGTGGCCGACGTCGCGCCCCCGGCCCAGATCTGGGACCGGCGGGCCCCATCTGGGTCCTAGCGTGCCGGCCCCCCAGCGTGGCCTCGTTATCTGCGACGCAGTGAGGAGGAGGAGTAGCTCGAACATGGGGCGGCGGCACCGATGCCGTGCCGGCAGCAGCGCGAGGACGGGAGCTTTATAGGCCCACGAGGGCTCGGCCGAGCCTGTGGGCCTGGTGTGCTCCCGCTATTGCGTCCGGACGGCTACCGTCGCTCACGGTGGAGGTGGGGCCCTCCCGCGTGCCGACGGTGCTGATGCCCTAGTCTCGGTTCTAATTCTTGGCCGTGTTGTCCTCATTTCTCGGTGCCGTGGTGAGATGGCGTGGGGGCCTCATGACCTCGTTGGCGCAGGGTGGTGGTTGGTTTGGTGGTAGGCTCCGAAGCGCCCGAGATGCGGGTTCGGATCGGGGGAAACCCCTGTCGGCATGGCTGACACCGGCGCAGTGGCGCCTGTGGGTGCCACCCGACTTCTAGGAGGGCGTCGGGGGCTACCCTTCCTCTCGCCTCGTAGTGTACAGGGGAAACCCTTGGCAGCAGCGTCGTCAGCGTCGCGATCCTTCTTGGAGGTGTTGATAGGTGCTGGCGCTTCGGAGTCTTGGATCCTAGTGATCCCGGTGGGCGCAGTGATCGCGAGGCTTCTTCGTTTTTTTTTTTGATCCACCGTTGTCGGCATTTGTTTCTTGTGCTTTTTCTCTGTCGTTTCTTTTGGGCATGCTTGTGCTGCTTCCGCCCCAGCATCTATGGTTCGGTTGGTTGCTTTGTATACAAAGCGGGGAACCTTTTTTCAGAATAGGCTTCGTGTTTTTCTGGGGCGTGTGGCTGTTCCTCGGCATGGTTGTATCATGTCGTTTTTGTTTTGTCTTGTTGTTTCTTTCGTGTGCTGTTGTACCTGTTTGCGGGGCCACACACCTTTTGTCTAAAAAAACACTTGTCGCCCCAAAAACACCTGATCCTGGTGGTGTACCCGCTGCAGTAGGGTTGAGAGCCTCTAAACCACAGCCCGGTCATGCCGTTGTCGCCAGTCTGAATCCCGGAAGCAAACCCCAAGCCGCCCATACATCCGAGGGATCCTTGTCCCCAACATGATGAACTTCCTCCGAGAGTATTACGTCCTTCATCCACGCGTTCAAACCAAACGGTACAGTGGTACTCCAAATCGGTCCATAGATTCCAGCCGACCAAACTTCTGCCCTATCCTAGAAATCAATCGATAAACAAAAACTCGGTAACTGCACTCGCCTGATCACTTCTATGGAGGAGTTGAGAGGAGAAAAAATAACACCATGGAAGTCAGCGAGAGTAAATAAACCTTTTTTAGGCAATCTCACGAAGCTTTGAGTAAATAAACCTAACACGAGGGGATTCCCCAGCTTCAAAACAGAGGAGCTCCTATCGGACGCCCGCGTGCGTCCAGTAGAAGTGCTTTCGCTGAAGGCCGAGGTGTAACAGGCCGGCCCATTGGCAGGCGTTAAGCAAACCTAAACATGTTACGAAAAACAAAAGCATAAAACGTGTAGTCGAACTCCCAATGTCGCACTGGGGAACAGCGTTGCCAACCAGTCAACCAACAGGCTGAGATTTGCCAAAACGTAAGTACTAGGCTTAAAGTCCTAGGGTAGTAGAGTGGCAGGTCTTTCTTTCTGTAAGATAATCAACATCTCTTAAAAAAAACATCAACAAAATTTTCTTATCGTGAATAAATTTCAAAATTCTAATAAACTTTAAAAACATAAACAATTTTTAAAAAGACTGGTTTTTCAAATTCAGAACATTTTTTGAAATTTCTTATATATATGATGAACAATTTTAAATATACGCTGAACAATTCTTTAATACACAATGAACATTATTGTGATATATGATGAAATGTTTTAAAAATAGTAATTAAACATTTTTGTGGTATATGCTGAACATTTTTTATAATAAGTTGAACATTTTGCTAATATACAATGAACATTTATTTATATACATGATGAACATATTTGTAGGACACGGCGAACTCTTTGTATAATACAAATAATGGAGAAGGAAAATAAATAAACAGAAATAAACATCCGGAAGAAAAAAACATAAGAGAAAACAAATCTGAAATAGAGAAAGAAAAAACCCGAAATACAAAACTGAAAGACAAGGGGAAAGAAAGCGACTGAAAAGAACAAGCAGCGGATGCGCGTACATGGGCCAGCGAAGCCATAGCTACAGGATGCACACGGGCGTCTAATAGAACTCGCCTCAAAACAGATCTCATGTGAGCTTGTTGGGAGCAACTAGTTAACGAACGCTCCTCCGGGAGCCTTGCGACGACCACAGCCACATGTCGCGCTCTGACTTTTCGGTTTTTCATCGGTCTTTCTTAGCTTTTGGACAAAAAACAATTTCGGAAAAAAATTGCACGAAAAACCGTGTTTTTTTTTGCTTCGGCGAAAGGCACGGTTTTGCTTCTAAGAGAAGCATGGTTTTGTTTTCGCGACAGACACGACCGTGCATCTCAGAAATGGGAAAAATGTGTTTTTTGTTTTTTTTCACGAGAGGCACGGTTTTGGTTTCGCGAGCCGTGCCTCTCGGAAATAGAAAAAAAAACTTGTTTTCTGTTTTTTTGTCTTCCGCGGGTGGCACGGTTTTGCTTCTGCGAGAGGCATGGTTTTGCTTTCGCGAGAGGTATGGCCTTTCCTCTCGGAAATGAAAACAACGTGTTTTCTGTTTTTTTTTCTTCCGCAAGAGGCATGGTTGTGCTTTCATGGGAGGCACGGACGTGCCTCTTTCGGAAAGGAAAAAAAAACGTGTTCCCGGTTTGGTTTTTTGTTTGGTTTTTTCGTGAAAAAAAGTTTGTCAAAACCAATCAACATGTGATCTAGTTTTAAAGATCTCAATGCAAGGAATCCAACAATGAAAACGGTTGGAGATTTATAACGCATGGTTAAAGAGATAAAACGTTTTGAATAAACGGATCTACGAAAAAAGAAAAAACTCACCGGTTGTGACAAGTGACACCCATGCACCGCGCCACTTGTCACAGTCTGAGAAGATGAGAGTGATCTTTTGCAAGGAGTACTTCTTAATTAGTGATTTCGGATCTTGTTGGCCAAGCTGGACGTATCGAGCGGGCCAAAAAGCTCGTTCATGGACTGGCCTGGATAGGACCAAAATTGAGAGGCCCGACAAGGAAAAACAGCTGGTGTGGTGTGTAAAAATAGGCCCAAAAAAAGGTCAGGTCTAGTCTTGTTTTGGTCCGTTCCGTGGGACCTTCTCCCCAGCGCTTGCACCGCACATGCCCCCTGGCCCTCGCGCGCCCGACTACATGTGTGTCGGCCCAACAACCAGCCGAAGAGCTCGCTCACAACGGGTGGTTTGTTTCTTCCTCCTTTGGTCCACAGTTGCCCGTTGAACCATTGACCATTGAGTTTTAAAATACAAATAAAAATTCTCAGAAAAACATCAATTCAAGAAGAAAATTTCCCGGACATAAAAAAAAGTTCGAGAACTCAAAAAGTTCACGAGTTGAAAAACAGTTCACAGGATTTAAAAACATAAGTTCACAAACTCGAGAAAGCTCACAAGATTCGAAAAACATGTTCGCGGATTTGAAAAATGTTCATGAATTGAAAATTTTCACGCATTAAAAAATTTCACACATTAAGAAATGTTCATGGTATTGTCTTTAACCGTGCTAACTGGGTAAGTGACTACATACATGACTGGCCGTTTGCCGCGCAGGAGGAAGAGACCTCGTAGGGGCCGCGGGCCCGCTCCATGGTGATGCTCAAGGGCGTTGCTGCCGGCCACCACCGTAGAGCATATGGAGACAGGCTGTTGGCTGTCACTTCCATAGGCAGTCGTGATGGGGAGGCGGCAGCGGCACGGAAAGATATTGCTCCGCCGAGCAACTCGGGTAGAAGCTCCATGGCGCTACACTCCTCCGATGGCAGCCACATCCGTGTGCTGTCACGAGTTATCACACAAGTTGCCCTTAGAAAAATTTGTATTATTCTTACCCAGTGAGCATATTATGTAATGTGTGCGATTCTCCCCATCATCGCAAATGAGACTTTTTTTTATCCCACTTGTTTGCCATGTAGCACACACCACTCGAGCAAAACAACCGTGTGCATTATTATGAGTTATCGCACATGGATTGCATGATCAAACTCGGTGCCCTCTATAACACACGTTGCTGCCGGTCCATCGTTCCTAGACACTCCACCGCCGCCGCCGGCGGTTCTTGCCATCATGACTGACCGTCTCTCCGCTTTCTTTGCATGGTAGAATACTGGGATGTGGGAACAACTGAAGAAGCATGTTAATCAAACTGATGTATACAACCGTCTGGAAGTTGTACTCGCCATATCATCACTGCTCTATGCTTCATCAAATGATATTTCTTTGATGCAAAAAGGAAATGGATGTATAGTACTGGTAGTCATTTCATTCATCAATATCTGTGTTACTCTGAAGTATGTGGCAAAATAATGAATAGTAAAGGACGATAGCCACGGATGTCCCGCTGGTGGGAGTTGGGATCTCTGCTTCCCTCAGCGCGTACTCTTGTGCCAGAAGTGCCATTGGAGCTAATACCAGCTTCATGGCCATGCAAATATCTATTGTTGGAGTCAACCACGGCTTGGTAGACCAGTCCGGTACGGACTTGGTGCAATCATCCGAGTAGGATTTAGTGAGGCTAGTTATAGCTCTTGTGGCTCAAGAATCTTGGAGGCTACACGGTGATCTCATGGATCGAGATCTGAAACAAGTGGTGCTAAATGTTGACGGCGAGTCTACAACTTTTCCACCTGAGGATCCAGTGCGGCATGATAGGAGCAAGCACATTGATACGATGTATCACTACAAGAAGGACGTCGTGGAAGAAGGTAAGACGGAGATCAACTACATACGCACCAATAATCAGCTGGCGGACATGCTAACCAAGGCTTTGGACCGGAGAAGTTCTTGAAGATGCGAAGAAGAATCGGCGTTGGCATTGGCACAATGACGTGACGACGTCGTGCTTAGGGAGGGTGAATGTTGGAATTAAACACGACTTAACCCCGTCGGTCGGTGTGTCCGGTTTTTAGAGAAAAGGTGTCGGCCGAGCCCGAGAAAAGGCTCAAACCTAACCCGGCTTTGAATTAACAAAGCCATCAACCAGCTAGTATTACACATAGTAGTTACAAAGTAAAGAAACAGGAAACGGCAAAGATACAGAGAGCTGTAACAACTTACAACCAAATAGTGATACTTGCAAACACAAGATAGGAAAAGGAGCCTAGCCAGGATCACCAAGGTCACACGCCAAGAGTAGCAGCCATACCAACAACAGGGCGAGGGGTAGCACGAACCAGCATCGACAACCAACATCTCCTCGCCTACTCCCACAGAACATGCCAAGATCGACAAGCCAAACGCTTCTACCTCCGAAGAAGACCACAATCTTCTCGCCCTGGCTCGAAGGGTGTCGCACCATCGGAAGGCAGAGTGCTCGCCATAGAGCCGAATGGACAAAGCCGACTGGCAGCTCAGGCATGAGGGAGCAGAGCACCACCTCCGCTGGGTTGCCACAACCTCACCACCACCTGATGATAGCCACACGTCCAGACGCAAGCTGAAGAATGCCGGCACAAGACGAAGACCGTGCGGATAAGATGGAGAACAAAGAGCAGATTGCCGCCACCTAGTCCTCAGCAAGCAGAGAAGCACCATCCACACCCCCGTGAACCCCAGACGATGCCTTCAGGGAGGTAACGCCATCGACATTGTCGCCGCCACCCACAAGGGGAACCAAGGCTTTCGCCCAAGCAGGAGTGAGGAAGAAGGAGGCAGAAGGGAATCTCGACGAGGCCTCCAAGAAGGGGACCGACTCCAAGAATTGGAGCCGGCCTCGCCGTGGCCGCCAAAGGCCAAGGGTTTCCCCCGGTCCCACACTCCACGCCCAACCACCTGGACCCGAGAGCACGAGCCATCGCGGCGAAGCTGCCATGGCCGGATCAGACCAGTGGGTGCATCCACGAGCAGAGGACCACGATCTTCACCGGAGCCTGCACATGAGCCACAACCTTGTCGCCAGCACGACCAAAGTTGCAGTACAGCACTCGCGGCCGCCGCTCGCCGCAGAGCCGGCACCGCCCACGCACCCGAGGCCGCCGCCCCGGCATCCACCCACCACGAGCATCTCCACCAACACCGCGAATAGCCCCTACACCACCCTAGAACGACGGACCAGCACCTCCATGACAACCACCAGGGAAGGGGCCTGCAGCGGTCGAACACGCCAGATGCAGATCCAGCCGGGAGTGAACCCCAAATCCCCAATCGACGCAGCAGCACGGGAGCAGGCACATCACACCCAGGCCGAGCAGAGGGGCCACATCCCCTTGCCAGCCTCCCGCCGGCCACGACAAGGGCCACCGGCCGCCACCAGCACAGATCTGAGAGGGAGGCACCATGGCGGCCAGGCAGGGGCTGAATCCCAGGCTGCCCCCAAAGCATGGCAAGGACGACGGCCTCCATGGCCGGCGCCGCAGCAGCCAGATCCGGGGTAGAGCGACGCGCCGGGAGGGGAGCGGAGGGGACTTTGCGGACCCACCCGGTGGTTTCTTAAGTTGTGTGTCCGGTTCATGTATGTGCATGTATCCTAGTAGGACTAGTATTAGCAAACCGAGTAAAATTGATGGTAGCTAGGTTCGCTATATATATGCATGTACCCTACTTGTAAACACACCGCCGTAAGTTCAATATAAAGAAAAACACAGGAACGTGCGTGTGTTTTCCGGCGAGTCAATCGACTTGATCGTGGCTGGCTAGCTTCGTGTATTAGTAGTAGTATATATATACTCGTACACGCCTAGCAAAGAGATCGATCAAGGTCTGCTTGTGCTAGCTTTGTACGTGCCGATTGGAAGAGAGCTATACGGTGCGGTGCATCTCGGCGTAAAGTAATTCGTTGAGATCGCCAGTGAGCTTCGTTGCTTCGTCGTCGTTCGCTGTCGGTCATCTCCAGTTGTCGGAAAGTACTCGACGGCGCGGACTGGGCCAACATCTATGGTCATAGAACTGGGGATTGACAGAATTAATCCAAATTTGTAACAATTACTAAATTATGTGTGTGTGTTTGCGTGTTTGTGTGCGGCAGTATGAAAGGGCCAGGATCCATAGCGCCACATGGCCCTAAGGCTACCAGAGACGAGGAGGACCGGCGGCAAACCCGACTGGAGACAGAGGAACCCTAAACTTTTCAGGGAGAGGAGGTGGCGGTTGACTCATGCAGCTGATTAGTAAAAGTAGCAAATCGAATGCAAGATTGTACTTGGAGTTAGCTAACTGATAGTGCATCAAACAAGCATCATCTATTTAATATGTATTTTGAGATGGCTAACCACGCTTGTCGTGCAGCACAAAGGCATGCTCAGCGTGTGTTGCATCCCGTTTTTTGTGAGGGCATCCTAATGTTCATAAACAAACCAATCGTATCATTGACTAGGGGTGGTTGAGTGCTCTACAAGCCCGGACATTCAGTTTGCACCTGTAGCGTACATACATTTTTGCTAGCACATGGTCACTACATACCTAGATCCCTATATATATATCTTTATATATCTCCCATGATACATCATCTCTTGCAATGCATCCAACAACTAGCACCCAGGGCACAACGGTATGATGTACATCCTCCTTTGTTTTTCATCCATGACATAGAGATTAAAGATCTATCTCCCACCCGAGTTGAATGGCAATCAGATTGCGAGGTATTGGGAAAGATGCATGTACTGTCGCTCTTCTTTTCGGTAAGAAGAGGAAAGCTAAACTCTGGATTCCCGGCTAAAAGAGGTTGCAACCAACCTGCGAGGGTACAATAGGGCATTGCCTTAGAGCATCTCTATAGCCTATGGATGCATGTAACTATGTTTTTCTGCTATTGATATTCTTGTTTTGGTAGCCAAAACCTCCAAATAATGTTTGAAATCTACTACCGTCACTCTCCTTTGCTAGAAATTGCATTTAATCAAATATAACGCACAAGAAAAAAATGCATTGTCAACATTTTATTTCTTCCATGTGGATCATGTTAGAAAGGGCCCAACTGTCTAGAATCAAGATAGTTATCTCTCTTTCTCTTTTATTGGAGAATATAATTTTTGACATGGGAAGAAGATGTTGCTTCTATTAGAATAAATTTGATGGGATGGAAGCTTTATCTAACAGATGATATTGTTCATATTTGCCATCTCTCAGTGGAGCATATCCAATGGCAGATATCTAATGTAAGGGCTTCTCCAAAGATGACACACAAACCGGACACCGCATCCGTTCGCGGACAGAGGGGACCAGTCCGCGGACACGGATACGGGAGCCGGCCATCCAACGCTAGTCGCATACATCTGCCCTCAATTATTCTTTTTAATGTCCGCATGCTGAAAATAGCCGCATATCTAGTTAACGTTTAGCTAAAACATGTTCAAATGCAGCAGTTGTTCCAGTTTAGCTAAAACATGCTCTTCCGCATGCTCCGCGTCTGCAAGACCACCTACATATCGCCCTGTCATCCATGTAGTCCTCCTTGCCTGACGAGCCGCTGGACGACTCAACAAAGTGCCCGTATATGCACTGCATATCCGAATCCATTGCTTCAAAGAAGAAGGGACAAAAAAAATTAGAACGGGCATTTCACTGAACATTTGCCTTTCATGGAGAGTGTCATAGGGGCAGGTGGTACCTGTGCGGCAGACACATGAGAGGTATAGAACTGCGACAGGGGAGAAGCATCCTGGAGCCCGGGAGTAGCGTCCGAGGAGCCGGAGTTATCATGTTCCGGCAAGTGTGTGGTGTGGCGGCCGGGGTGATGGAGTGGCGATACAAGAAAGAGAGAAAACAGATGCAGAGAAAAAAATGTGAGGATGGACGCGCAGGGTCCGGCGTGGGTTTTGGGTGAGCCGGGGTTGTCGGAGACCTGCGTGACAGCGGTCTGGACTCTCGCAAAGCTCAACCCCCACCCCCACCCCCGCCTAAGTTTGTTTTGACTTTGTGCCAAACGTGTTTGTCCGGACCGGTCGGCGGACCGATACATGCCCGCGTTGGATGGCTAAACAAGTCTGGACCACGTTGTCCCGACGGTTGCTAGCTATTTTATGGTTCGTTTTGGGGATGCCCTAATTGTCCGGTAGGAGGCCTAGTCTTGCTCATCGCGCATGAAAAAGGAAGCGACAGGGCGATCGTGTGCCCGTCGAAGCTGCCCAATGACGGTGGCCCTTGGCGTGCACCTGTGGTCCACTTGTCATGGAACTCCTAGCCGGGTTGCCCGGGTCCGAGCCATCATTGTAGATCGGACGGCTCAGAGCTGCCGCAAGAGCCCCCCGCGGCAAGCCACCCGACAATGGACGGCCGAGATGCGCTCTTCACCCATGAGGCGCCCAGAGAGAGGCAGGTACTCCATCATCCTTTATAGGAGTAATATATTCTTTCCTAATTTAGTTACTTTGTCTTGATAAGCTAATATTGGCTTAAAATGGGCATGTGCTTCGACTAAAGTCTCAAAACAAACACACCATAAGTTGAAGATAATATATTAATGATAGACTGTAAAGCAAGCGATTGGTGAGTGGTTGTGGCCAAGTGATCTCACTAGTGCACACCTAGTTAGGTTTCCTGGCAATGTGTCGATGCATGCAAGATTCACTATCCATTTTCAACATGTTGGGTATATGTGTCATGTTAGCACGGAAATTGCTAGGCGTGGACGAGCTCGCGCGCTCCTGGTATCCCCAATCGTTCAATGGTTCTGGGGATGTGGGCCGTACGAGGTGGAGTACGCCGTATCAATAAAGGCGTTACATTGACGTTGGTCTTTGCCGTTACGAGCGGCGGCACCGTCTGATGGTGGGAAGCGGCGTATGTGGGTCCGCCACGGACAGTTATTATTTAGGTACCCTGCACAGGCCTGTTTACTCCACTTTCCCCAAATCGACCGAAGAACCCTAGTTGCAGATAATGGCGAACGCCAAAGGTGCAGATCCGGTCGTCCGTTGCTCGTCGCGGCCAGTTCGCCGGTGACCACTTCTACAAGTGTCGCAATCATAATGTAAGTGAATCTTGAGTTTAACGAATAGTTGATTTCTATTGCGCGGATATCTTACTATGTTAGTGGTCATGTGAAATCCATGGCAGCCGGGGCGTGGTGGATGCGATTTTTACCGGTGGCAGGAAGCCTATGTGGAGCACCTGGCTTCGCTTGGTCCGGCGCCAGCTCCGCTGGCGCAAATCAATCCAGGGCAGCAGCAATGTCGCAAGAACACCTTCAGAGATGCAGTCATCTTGTGCTGCAGATTTTCAACAGACTTGACACTGGGTCCATCACTCTGTACTCTGAATTTATGGGCATGCACCGAGCAGCAGAGCAATAGCAGTGAAAAAATGACTGTCCGCGATTCAACCACGCCTCCGGCACGATTTGTGGTCTCTGTCGTGGCTTCTCAAGGTTAAATCTTTGTTGGCCATTATATAATTTACCTTGTGTTGGCAAAAGTTCATTGCAAAAGTTGCACACTTTATTCCCATTTTATTAACATTATCCTGATTTGCTCAAGATGCAATCTGAACATTGGTGACCGCCTAGCTAGATTGATAGAAGCACATAAATGGAAACAAAAATGCACTCCACATGCTGGATCAGGCTCCACGCCAAGCTCCTCTACAGGATTGAACATCACACGTATGTGCTATACCTCTACCTTCTAAATATTCATGATCTGCACTTCAGTTATCTAACTATATTGGCTGTTGCATGATCACCAGATCTCCAGATGCAAATGCCCACAGCGCAAACACTGGAGATGAACTTTGCACATTCACTTATGCAGACTTCTGGTATTCATTCGCTTTCCAAACATCATCTAATTTCCATGCCATTTTGGTTCCATCCCCTTAGAACATAATGATTCCTTTTTTCCAGACCACGTGTATCCAGACAAATACAAAACTCCTGATACCACACTGCCGGCGACACACTACTGTTGAAAGCAACCAAATGCCCGTCCACTAACATTTCTACTCGTGCAGGTTAGTGCTCGAACTCGTGGTGCGCAATTTTTTTTTTGGTCTACACCTGACAGCCATGTGGTCTGCTTCATTTTTTTCTTCAGACAACCTACATGCTGATTTAGAACAGCTGGCATCACCGAACTGCCCGCCAACGCCATTCCATGTACGTAGCGATAGCTAAATAGTGTCCATACCAGAATCAATTGCATGGACAAACAAGCGACAACGGTGAGGTGCTGCAAGAGAGCTGGACTGGAAGAAACAGAAAACAAAAGGCCCATTAGTGATAAAAAATCAGAGCAGTGATCCGCATTCCACAACAACTCCATCTCTACACCCTATGCCTGCTCCTTTGGATTCCCTTTCAAGCGGAGTGCCAAAACGATGCAAGTTTTATGTCTCCACACCCTTGACACGTCATGTGACCATCCAGCTGAGATTTGTATATAAATTGTTAGCCGAATTGTAATTCTTGCAGGATACATTTCTACCGGTTCAGACAGATCACAAGTTCCGTTGCTATCATACAAGCGTCGCCGAACAAAGGATTGAACTGCGTCCCATGGTGGGCATCGCTCTTCAGGTGAAAGCAGTTTAAAGTGTGGACACATCTAAATGTGCTATCCAACTGAATTTTTAAAAACTCGAATATTTCTGCTGTGAATTTGTTTTTATTGGCTTCAAAAATCACGATGCTGTGTGTGCCACTGTCACTGCATCAGCCATAGCAATGACTAGTCATAACACTCCATCCTCTGGTTCTCGGCATGCCAAACATTCATTCAGGGCCATCGTATCCGTTTTCCGCCTTAACTATGGTGGACCTGCGATGCCAGACATCTTATCCGTTATATTGCACGCCGTGATGTCGACGGAGACGTTTTGCATTGTACCCAACATGTTGCCGTACGTACCACCATACAGTATGGGCCCAGTACGAAGGAGTTGTTCCATTGGTCCACGTACCAGGAGCAAACGCGCTCGTCCTCTCTAACGCCGCTCTCATGTTAGCATTGGGAATTTACTGCTACACATTATCCCACGAACTATGTGGATCAACATGAATGTCTTCAAGAATGGAAGTGTCATGGTTCAACTTGCTGAGGACATGGCGGATGAGTTTGGTATTAGCAAACCAAGTGCTAAACTGACTCAACTCTCATTTCAATGACAACATGCTATTAACAGTTCACAAGATCATGTTGAGAAAGGGAAGTCAGAACTAGGAGGACCCATGACCCCCGCGTTGCCCCTGCTTGAGCGACTCGGGTGGTTCCCCAAACCCTAGCCACCAGGCTCTTCATCTTCGTCCTCCCTTCACTCCGTCGCCGCGGGAGGACGCTACTGGGCTAATCGCGGTGGACAACGATAGTGGTGGGGGTTCTCTTCCCTGGCTCGCGTTGGAGGTGGGGCGGGACATCCTTCCACCTGTGGCTCAGCCGCGATCTCAACCATCGCAGCCCGGCGTCCTGCTTGGGGTGGCGGCCTTGGGCAGTGGCATGGGTTGTCTGGTGGCGGGCCAGTGGCGGCAACATGGAGAGGACATCATGGAGGACCTAGTTGGGCAGATCGGGCCAGTTGCATGCGGGTGTGGACTCCGGTCATGGCCAGGCCAGTGTGGCTTGCTCGTTGCGCAGCAGCCCCGGGAGGTGATGGCCGGCGATCCCTCTATGGTGAGCTTCTCTGGTGGTCCGGTGGCTCCGACTTCGATTCTTGGGCGGTACAGAGTTGATGAAGATGTGCTTCAGATCCTTCCTAACGTCTCCTCTGGCATGTTGTGGTGGGGTTGAAGCCCTCCCTCCATGCTCCAGTGGTGACGCCTCCAGCAGCGGCCAGACCGTCAGGGTCCTACGGTGGCAGTGCGGTTGTGGATGGTTGTCGGAGCTGGGAAGGTAGATCCGGGGCTTTGAAGGTGGTCTGGCAGATGCACTGTTGTTGGTTGGAGTTTCATTTGGTACATCTGGGTGAAGATCTTGTCTTCGGCTCGTGGCTAAAGCCGGTGATGGCGACGCATTGAAGTCATTTCCTTCTTGAAGTCATCATTGATGCAAAGCTCCCAACTCCTCTCGCTACAACTGGGGGAAACCCGGTGGATCGTTTCTGCAGTGTTGCAACGTTCCATGTGACACATTGACGACGTGTAGTCTTGGTGGCATGGTGCATTAGGGTCTCGGCGATGGTTGTGTCGGGTTGGACGCATGTAGGGAGGTGGTGATGTTTGCCGTTGTCGACAGCAGGCCTGGCCAGCTTAACGTGTCAGTAACTGTTTGGAAGATGGATCGGCGGAAGACGTTGTAGACGGCCTCTACAACGTGCTCATGTGCGTGGTGCCCATTGAGAGTCCGCTGGACCGGTTTGGTTGAGGCCTCCAGTTTTACCTGGTGGGCTTTGGTGTCAGGTCTGGGCAGGTGGCCCCGACCATGTGCACCAGCACCCCTCATCAAGTTGATAGGAGTAGCGACAAATGTTGCCAGCAAGGTGGCTTCAGATTTATTGATGTATTACTTTGTAAGGTCTTGGTGAATAATTAATAAAACAGGTTGCATGCATCGTCCTCATGTTGAGGCCACGGTCCATCCTCCTTTTGAGGAAAAAATATACAGTTCAAGATCATTGTGTAAAGTGTAAATGCAATAATACTCTGTTTTATGGCATGCAAGTGTACATATTGCACTAGAAAATTATAGAACTACAATATATAAAGGAACCAGCCCTTTTGGATCTATGACATGGTATTGAAGAGTTTGTGATATTTATGGCAGCTGATCTACCTTGCCCATCTAGTTCGTCGATAAAAAGAAAACAAAAGTTACTTTGTAGGTGACTATTTGGGGTACCAATATGAGTCTAACCTGAAGGTAGATTGCTAGCCTAGAGTCCACTGGCGGAGCTACGGCAAGGCCGAAGTGGCCGTGGCCCGCCCAGGATCTCTGTGATTTTTCGTTCATATACTATGCATCGGTAGGTAGCCCATGAGCCTGGTCTACTATCGGACACTGCCTAGGCCCCTAATCCCTTCTAAGCTCGATTTAGTGGGAGATTCGCACAACCCAGCCATAGAGAAGTACTAATTAACTACTGGCTCCAAGGAGCAGCCGAGCAACAGCGGCATCCCTAAAGCAAAAAACAAAAAAGCACCAGCGGCCGCTTTGTTTACCGGCTGTATATATGTGCTGATCTAGTTAAAAAATTGCTGAGGACTGACTTACGTCTAATGAAATAGCACGATTCATTATATTTTTTCAAAAATGTGCACTTGTTTGTCTGGCCCGCCCAACTATTTCTGTGTAGCTCCGCCACTGCTAGAGTCTCTCATCGTATGGATTGACAAGTTTGCATAGTATTATATGAACATGAATTGAAAGCAATCTGGGATAATATACAATAAATTTACCATCCAATTGTACAAGTTTCTCTGTATATGACCTAATAAATGTAATTTTTTTTTAGTAATACAACCATTCCATTATGAATATATGTATTCTTGTCCAATTTAGTTTACTTGTCTTGCCAAGCCAATATTGGCACAAAATGAGCATGCACAGCAGACTAAAGACTTAAAATAAACATACCATAAGCCAAGGATACTTGATTAATGATGAACAGTAAAGCAACCAGCCCCTGATATCAATGAAAGGATATGCAAGCTCTTGCGTATTCGCAAAAAAAATGTATTTCTTTTCATCAAGGGGAAGTATTACCAGGCCCTGATCAATTTTACATTTTCTCTAGATCGAGAAACATTGCTGGAATATCTTCATGACCTCGCCGGACTCGATTTTGGGCCAGTTCTCGTGTAAGGAGTGTCTTTCTTGGGACTATATAGTCTACTTTCCATGAAATCAAAGCAGCAGAATCATCATATATGTGGTATGACTTAGCTTGTTGAAGATGGCCAGCAAAAAATTAGAAGCACCAGTCCTGCTAAAAGAAAATCACTGTGACAATTACAAATAACTATGTCACATCTAAGTATGACATCACACAACATCAGAAAAAACAATTAAAAAACATTTTGTACAAATTTTGAAGTCCCTAATTATGTGATGAACTACTTAGATGTGACATCCTTAAAAAACCATCTAGATGTGAATTAGTCATTCTGAATACAAATAGCCCACCATAAACCTCATACTCCCACACATGGATTTGAGTTTTAAGCTTACGCAGAATCCCCGTTAACCAATTCTTCAACATATTAGTGGTGCTCCTGGGCGGTGGGATATTAGCTTCTCATTGACTCCGTTAGAGGTTGCTCAGAACTCTGTAACTATATGTTTATTAGCATTAATCAAAGCTTATCTAACTTCCATTCCATCTTAAACTAGCTTTCTTTCTATCAACACGCATAAATTCTATGAATTCCATTTTAACTAAAGAGCACTTAAATTCATTTACTCAGTTATCAATGGTTCTATCACTGGAGTAAAATAAGATTAAAACGGTGTTGTAGAGATATAGTTCTTTTATACTTCCGCTGTTTCAAAATAACTGAAGTTCTAGGATTGTTCTAAGTCAAACTTCACTAAATTTGACCCAAACTATATAAAAAGATATCAACACCTACAAAACCAAATTTATTTCATTGGATTCATCATTAAATGAATTTTCATATCATATATATTTGATATCATAGGTCTTTGCGGATTTTCCTGTACACATGGTCAAACTTCAAAAAAATTGACTTAGAAAAATCCTAGAATGTTAGTTATTTTGGAGCAGTGCGAGTATTCTCAAGGGAGAGATAGCAGTTAACCACCGAGGGGTGTGGATCCTCTAAGAAAACATCATCTATTTTTTATGTGAGTTCTGAGATGGCTAACCACGCTTGTCATGCAGTTCTTAGGAAGCATCCTCGGTTTGTGTTGCATCTTTAATTTGCAGGACATCCAAATGCTCACAAACGAACCAATTTACCATTGGCTAGAGGTGTTTAAGAGCTCTATAATCCAGGACATTCTGACTTTTACCGTCAGGCTACATATGTTTTTAGCTAGAATGGCACATGGCCATTATATGCCTAGCTCTTTCTATACATATCCCCCGTCTACATAGTACATAGCTATGTCGGAAGATGGTCATTACATGCCCAGCCCTGTCTCTATATATATCCTGAGATACATCATCGTCTTGCAATGTATTCATCAACTATGACCCTAACCACAGTCCACATCCTACTTTGTTCTTCTCCCATTAGCTTTCTATTCAGAACAGGTTACCCACATGAGGTGAATGGTAATCGGATTGCGAGGCATTGGGGAAAAGGCATCTACAACCAATCGTCAATCACCTAAAAATGGAAGCTAAACGCTGGCAGCCTAGCTAATGGTAGTCGCTTGGGTTACAAGTGTTGGAACAGCCGAAGGAGGAACAAGAAGACTCTCACACATACAGAGGCTTGGCACCGCACACAACTTGTGCCCTTTCTACTCTCACTCGATGCAACCGGTTAAAGGTCCTATTAATAGAGAAACATGCACACGTACTGCTACTGCTGATCAACTATTTGGTCCCCACTAGCCGGTAGCTAAAGCTACGAGTAACAACCTGCCATTGCCCCCCCCCCCCCCCCCCCCCCCAGGGGCTTGAAGAATCGGCTTTGGACCGATCGGGTTCCTAGCCGCCGGCCCCAGGGTCGACCAAGAAGATTTTTTAATTTTTTTTAACATACGTTCGGCTATAATTCGGCAAATGGGCATAAACTTCGGCGACTTAAACAGTTTTTACATAGAAAACTTAAAAAATAAAGACCTAGACTACAGGAAGAACGCGCTGAGCGTGGCGAAGTCCTCGTCGCCGTCGCCGCCATCGCCGTTGTCCTCCTCGTCGTCCTTCTCCTTGACGCGGCCACCCCTGCTGGACCCCTGCCCGGGGTCGCCTTGGCAGACCGATGGCGGCGCGTCGTCGTCGTCGAGAACGACGACGCCTCCCTTGTCGTGGCCACGGCGCCGAGCGGAGAACTGTTGTAGGGCGCCACACTGGCGCTCTAGCTCAGTCCGCGCCCAAGCCTCGCGCGCCCACTTCAACGCCGCTTCCTCGGAGAGGCCCAGCTCCGTCTTCACCGCGGCGAGCTCTGGCTCCGTCTTCACCACGGAGACCTCGGGCTCCGTCTTCGGCCGGACGAAGCGGGGAGGAGCCGAGGAGGAGGCGCGCCCGCCATCGTTGATGACGATGCCGACACTGTGTGTTCGCCGGCCGAGTGGCGTCTCGGCGGGCTCGGCCTTGACGTTGACTAGCGCCGGCGACCTCGAGGAGGAGGAGGAAGAAGAGGACGCCGTCCTCCTCGGCATCCACTTGCCGCCGCTCCGGTCCGGGGCGGGAGGGTACGCAAAGGGTGTGTCGTTGCCGTCCTTGTGGTGTCGGAGGATGGCGTGAAGCGAGCGGTAGGGGGCTCCCCACCACAGGCGGTGCCCCTCGCTATTCTTGCTGCCCCTCACCACCGGCGCCCTGTTGGTGGAGGTGAGCTGCTGCGCCTGCCGGTGCTGGAAGTACGCCACCCACGCCTCGTGGTCACCGGCGGCGTACTGCGGGAGGGCCCGCTGCTTGTCCGTCAGCGACGCCCGTACGCGGTCGACCTCGTCGGTGAAGTAGTTGGGGCGCACGTCGACGTTGGGCACTGGGGGAATGGGGACGCCACCGGCGCTGAGCCTCCAACCCCCCGGCCTGGCACGCATCTCGGTAGGCGCCGGGATGTTAGCCTCGAAGAGCAAGTACGCCTCCCACTCGTGAAACGAGCGGCGGCCGAAGCCGTTGGCGGCCGCCCCATCTCTGGGGAATCGCTCAGCCATCGTCGCGGGGCACGGGGAGATAGGCAGAGCTTGGCGGCTGCGCGGGGAGAGAGTCAGAACTCGGCGGCGGCTGTGGGCGGGTGTGGCCAGAGGCGAGGGAGAGGCGTTGCTTTTATAGCCGGGTGCCGTGTGTACGCGTGGCGGGAGGGGGAGGGGGCATCGCCCGTGAGGAATCAATGGAAGGATGACCGGCGGCAGCCTTGGCATTGATTCCCCGTGGGAAACCGAGGTGTTGTGAGGACGATGAGGCTAGTGTCGTTGACTCGACGGGCCCGCAGTGCGTTCGCGCCAAAATCGCTCGCCCGGACGCCCCCATCGCGCCGGGTTTGGCCTGGGTACACCGGCACCAATTTCGGCTCAAACAGGCAAAAAACAGTCTCATGGAACGTGACTGGGCTGATTTTTGAGTATCGGAGCGAAAAAATCATTTCAGAAGGGCCTGTTGAGGGCGCGGCTGAAGTTGCTTCAAGGCCACACTATTCAGCCGGCACCGCCGTCTTCGTGGCTGATTACTCAGTCCACATCTGAGCCAAACCAACGGCCATGTAGCTTGGTCATGCAACAGCCCGCGTACGTGTGAGGCTACGAGCTACTAGTCTACTGGATGCCCGCACATGCATCCGCTCTCCACTATCTCAACTAAGAACTAACCCAACTAACTAAACAAATTTGGCTTGCTTGTCTAGACGTGCTCACATCTCTCTGTGCACACACTGCCGCAGCCTCACGCTTATGCAACTCAACTACGTGCATGACGGAACTAAGACAACGAAGTAAACATCATGAATGCCTACACAACAAGGTTAACTCTAAGAATAAACAAACTGAGTCGAACCAGCTCAAGTCTCGGTTTGGCCAGCCTCATCAAAGCTCTCAAAGCTGGGCTTAGACTCGGCTTAGTCAAAGCTTAAGCTCTGGTTGGGACATTCGCGAGCCCAACAACTCCGGTGCTCACCTCGTCTCTCTATCATGCACCGGCGCGCACGAGCTACCGTTTTTTTTTTCAAAACTATCACTTTTTTATAGCTTCGGAAACTATAGCACGCAGTGCAAAAATGTCAAAACTAGCACCCGTCGGCCTCCTCTTGACTGAAAAGGGAGTTTTCGGCTTCCTAAAAGGGCTTTTCGGCCTTGCCTTGGCCGAAAGAGGTGTGTATCTGGCCGAAAAGGCCTTTTTGTCAGCAGTAGGCCGAAAAGATCTTTTTGTCAGCAGTAGGCTGAAAAGTCCTTTGGGCACACCTTTTTGGTCGAAACTGCATGGCTCCACTCTTGGGCTTACGTTAGGCTAAAATGATTTTTTTTTAATTTTGGCTTATGAATATTGTGCTACCATTGCCCATCTTAACAGGATCAACCAATGCTGGCTCCTATCTATCGGCATCAACTTCCACTTGACATTTTTACAGGATTTGGTCCACAATGCATGAATACTGACGGAACCTACTTGAGGATCCAACCCAAAACTTGTTGTCAACCAGTACTTCAACTGTTTAATGTCTAGTCTGTCCGGGCCTGCTAGTGTTATGACGCCATTTTTAAACTCTCTAAGATCAACCCCAACTCATTATATCGAACATTACCAGCGCCGTAGTAAACAGTCATATTTACTGATTCAGACATTTTCACTGTCAGGCATTGTCATCTTCTAATTAATCACAACGAACACTAATATTACCCGCTACACTAACTATGCGCTAAAATTAAAATGCCTCCACAAATATATTAAACACTACAATTCGCAATATGACATATCTACACTAACTAAACTATACAATTCAAAGAAAATTTGCGACGACATGGTTATACCTTCGAAGCGTGTGTCCCTAGCTTCTTGCTCCTCTCTTCGACTCAGTGGCACCGGCCACCTTGCGGAGTACTTGCACCACCGGACAACGACAGCGCCGCCCCCTCGACGACCGGAGGTTCAACTCCGGTCACCCCCCAAGCCACACCTCCTCCTCACCACCTCCTCCTCCACAGTTGTTGCTCCTCCTCCCCACCACCTCCTGCCCAACCGCACGCCCTCCTCCTCACCATGGCTCCACCTCCACACCATGGCTACTCCTCCCCAAACGCATAAAAAACTATCCCATAGCAAAAAAAACACCGTAGGCCGTCGGGGATTGCTACGATCTACCGATTCAGTGGCTCGGATGTGAAAATGGGTGTCAAATGGAGGAGATCAGCGAGGGGTGGTGGGGTATAGAGAAGAATGAGAGAGAGAAAGGAAGAACACGGGAGAGAGGAAGGAGACGGGCGCGGGGGCTTATCCACAGCTTTTCGGTCGATGGGAGGCGAAAACCCTCTTCGACCGCTGCGTGGCCGAAAGCGGCCCACTTCGGTCGCTGGGTGGCCGAAGCTACGATTTTCAGCCCCACCCCCACCGACGCCATGTCTTCGGTCAACAGCAGGCCGAAGAGCCCTTTTCGGCCAAGAGGAGGCGAAAACTCCCTTTTCGGCCCACGTGTGGCCGACGGGGTGCTAGTGTTGATTTATTTATTTTTTTCCATTGCGTGCTATAGTTTCCGAATTTGCTATAAAACAAGTGATAGTTTTGAAAAAAAATCAGAGCTACCGCCCTGATGTTGACCCGTGCAGGCGATGCACTATATGCATGAGACACGACCAGCCGTCGCCACTCCAGCCCCGACCTCACCCTTCTCGTGATTAAGAAAACTAATTGAGGTGGTTGACTGTTCCGCAAGCATGTGAAGTAGTACAATCAAGGACATTCAGATTGGTACCTGCATGCTACTTACTGCTTAGCTAGATCTATACATGGTCATCGTATTACATGCCCAACACTCTCTCTATAATTTGTGTCTCCCAAGGCACATCATCTTTGCAATGCATGCGACGATCATAATCCAAGACACCATGACATGGTCTACACTCACCTTTTGTTCTTCTCCCATGGCGGCACATGGACTCAATATCTGTTCCCCCCACCAGAGGTGAATAGTAAATGGATTGCGAGGTATTGAGAAAGGGGCCAATAGCTCCTGTGCGACACATTTGAGGTGAATTGGCTTAAGTGCGACGTTGTTCGAACGAATGGCTGTGGTGCGACACATTTGAGCAGGTAAATAGCCCACGCACGACATGGCTGTTTAATGTGGTTAAATTGGTCGTCAACGAAGCCCGTTTATGTTAGGACATGTGGGTCCAACTTAATTGCTCCTCAAAACAGCTGACAGTGCCCTGCCGCCCGACCGTGTCGGGCCCGCCACTCTGCCCCCTCCTCCCCTTCTTCTCCGGTGGCGGCGGATCTTGCGTTCTCCGGCGGCGGCGGAGCCCTCGTTCTCAACGGCGGCGGAGCCTTCGCCCTCAAAAAATGGTGAGTGAGAACCCCAGTCCCCCTCCCGTTCCTCTCTCGGCCCCGTAGATCTCAGCTCGTTTCCTCTGTTTTCGCTTGTTGAATCGATAGGTTGTGAGGGGAGCCCGTGGGCATACTGAGATGGAGCCGCCAGATTCAACTTCGAATAGGTAATGCTCCTCTCTCCGACCCAATTTTGCATGCAATTAGGGCCTAGTTTGCTCTTTCTCACGGGCTCACACTGTCCGCCACTGACAGAGGGGATGCTGCCGTTCGGACCTTCGAATTGACGGTCAATTTCTTTCCATCAGAGGCAAAATTAGTTGATGGTAGCATTCAGAACATTGAGAGAGACACAATTGTTAAATGGGAGGTTGAGTTTACAGAGATTGATCCACAAGTTCTACAGAACATGGGAGAGAAGGCAGTGAAGAAATGGGTGGAAAAATTTGGGGAGAATGTTGTTTGGGGTCCAGAGCAAGAAGTATCACTGTTGCGGTTTGATGATTGGAAAGGAGAGTATGTTAGAATAGAAGATGGTGAACAGATTGTTGAAGAAATCGATCGGCAAAACGGCTGGACAAGCAAACGGGCTAATTTTTTTGCTGAGCTCGTTGATCTGAACATTTTTTTGAAGGTTGGATATGTGCCATCACAATTGGCTGCGCAGATGGTAGATGATGATTGGGCTACACAGAGGCCATTGATTCCCATGTGTACTGAACTTACAGTAATAGCCGAAGAGGGACATGTGGCTGGAACTGAAACTGAAACTGCAGCAACTATTGATTGGAATGTAGTTGAATTAGATGAGCCTACTGATTTGGTCATTGCACCAATGCCTGGCATTGAGATGGCCAAACTTTTTGGCATTCCAGTTGATGACAGAGATAAGCAGGAGAGGGGCGAATCTAGTTTGCCTGCTAATGCTGATGAAGAAGTAGATGGACAGTTGATGGAACAAGCTGCAGATGAAGTAGATGATGCACATGATGATGAGCTGGTGCATGTGTATGACAAAGAAAACCCTGTCATTGAAGTATGCAAGTTGTTCCCAAGCATGAAGGAGTTTAGGATGTGTTTCAAGACTTATGCAGTGAAACATGAGTTTGATGCCAAGACAGTTTGGACTGATAGAAAGAAGTTTTATGCGAGGTGCAGAGGATTTGATGGTAGTGTGAAGCCTTGCAAGTGGTACATATCTGCTAGACTGCAACCTGATGGAAGTACTGTCAGGGTTAACCAAATCCCCAATCAACATACTTGTATTACAAGTTCACAGACAGTATCAACCATGACATCACAACTTTGGATTGCAGAAAAGATCACCCCAATTTTAGCCAAAACACCAAACACTACTGCCAAGAAACTCAAAGTAGACTTGGAAAAGATGTACCCCATTAAACTGAAATATACCACAGTGTGGAAGGCAAAACAAAGGGCAATGAAAAATTTATATGGTGATTGGGCAAATACATTTAGGATGCTTTACAACTTCAAAGCAGAGGTGGAAAAGAGGTCACCTGGCAGTGTTGTGGAGATAGATACAGAGGTATCACCCTCAGGTGAAGTCAAGTTCTCCAAGTTTTTTATGGCTTTGAAGCCTTGCATCGATGGGTTCAAAGCAGGGTGCCGTCCATATTTGAGCATAGACTCATCATTTTTGACAGGCAAGTGGAATGGTCAGTTCGCAGCATGCAATGCTCTAGATGGACACAATTGGATGTTTCCTATTGCTGTTGGCTTGTTTCAGTCAGAAATAGAGGCTTCATGGACATGGTTCATGATCCAGTTGAAAAGATGCCTAGGGCCAGTGTCACCTTTGGCTATACACACAGATGCATGTAAGGGGCTTGAAAATTCAGTGAAAAATGTTTTCCCACATGCTGAGCAGAGGGAGTGCTTCGGTCATTTGTGGATGAATTTGATCAAAAAATTTAGAGGAGAAGAATTTGGGCGCATGTGGCCAGCAGCAAGATCTTACACTAGACAGACACACAAATATCATCTTGATAAGATAATGGCAGCATGTGATGAGTTTGGTCCATGGCTGAACACCTACCATTCTTTGTTATGGTACAGGTCAGCATTCAACACTGCCATCAAGTGTGACCACATCAACAACAATTTGGCAGAGAGTTTCAACAACAAGGTGAAGGAGTTAAAAGATTTGCCTGTGCATGACATGGTTGACCAAATTAGGATCATGCTCATGCGGTTGTGGGAATTGAGAAGAAGGATAGGTGATTGTCGGCAAGGTGATAAGCTTCCAGCAGTGGTACAACAGGTGGTCAATAAGAGCAGAAATCTTTCACATTTGTTTGTTGAAAAATCTTCACCTTGGGGTGCTGAAGTTAGAGATAACAAAACTGGAAGGAGACATGTTGTTAACACTGAATTGCATGATTGCACTTGCCTCGAGTGGCAACACACTGGTAAACCATGTGAGCATGCCATTCTCTTCTTAGCATCCCAACCGAAGATAAACATGCACCCATATTTGCATGAATATTATTCGGTAGCAAGATTCAAAGCTGCATATGCTACTCCAATTCCAGCACTTACAGATCAGTCTCAGTGGCCTGAAGTGGACATTGAATTTTCCATGTGTCCTCCCTTGACGAAAAGAAAGGCTGGCAGGCCTAAACAGAGTAGATTCAAGGCATGGTTTGAGAAAGGTGGGAGTAGTAAGAAGGAAAAGAAAGATGGAAAGCCAAAAAGGGCCCAAAAAGGTAACAAAAATAGATGCAAGTTGTGCCAGGAACTTGGGCACAGAGTGGGATCTGTCAAATGTCGTTACACTCCTGATAAGCCAAAGTATGTTCTTGTTTATTTGTCTGTGTTTTTATTTGGTTCTTTTTTCAAATTGCTATATCTATAACATTTTCCCAATGGCCAGGAGGAAGCGAGCAAGTCAGCCCCTTGTTGTTGAACAGTGTTGGCCAACAAAAAAAGCAAGAGTCAATGGCGGTAGAAAGAAGAGAAGTGTGCCTGAGCCTGAGCAGACTGAAGAAAATCCTGCTGCAGTCAACATTCAGACTGAAGAAACTGATGTGGAGGTGCACACCGAAGAAACTGAAATTGCAGTCAACATTCAGACTGAAGAAACTGCTCTCGAGGTTAAAACTGAACCTGAGCTTGTCGAGGTTCAGACTGAAGAAACCCATGTTGAGGTACACACCGAAGAAAATGAAACTGCTGTCAACATTGAAACTGATCATGAGGGTGTTGGCAAGGTGTTGAAAAGACCGGTGAAGAAAACCAAGATGATCAGTGAATTTGTGTGTGTAGTAGAACCAAAAACAAGAAGTGCTAAGGTGAAGAAGGGCACGCGACGTGGTAGGAAGAGGTAGAACAGAGAACAATTTGAAAATTTGGGGCATGTAATAATATTTGTAACTTGATGCATACTGGTAGTCACTATGTATCCCCGTATTTCTATTCGAACTTGTTTGTTGGTACCTTGTCTAAACCAGCCAAATAAAATTCAAATTTGGGCTCAAATTTGAATTAGGGATGGGGTATTGATGTTTTAATGCTATCTAAAGTACCTCAACTGAAATTATGTTTGCTTGCTGATCATTCCGAGCCCTTTTGGTAAGTTGAACTCATAGTCATGAAAAGTGTGTCTCAAATGACCTCCAAAGGTAGGGTAAACGGCCTCATATTTAAGCAAGTTTTTTTGCACCTTGTCTAAACCAGCCAAATAATTTTTCTACACATCTATTGTACCTTTATAGTGTAAATCTAAAGTCTCACTATTTATTGAATTAATTTTCTATTATTTTCTTTTTTTTGAGAAAACAAGGTTTAATAGAAAATTATATATAAAACAAGTTTAATGAGAAAAGTAAGTTAAGATCTTTCTTACTCAGTCCAAAATGAAGTTTTGGTGAGGTTTTCACACTTTTCATTTTCAAAACCCCACCTACTCTCTCGGGTGCCCACTGCATGGCGTGCCCCCTGAGGTTTTCTTACTCAGCCCGATGAAGACAACCAAAAAGCCAACGCTGCATGGCGTGCTGTACATGGCGTGCTCCTCTTTGAGGACGCAATACTGGCATGGGGTATCGAGATGTGGGTATCGATGCAGTTCAAACGGCGTGCTGCCGGTTACAAGATGGGCAAATGAAGGCGTCCATTATTGTCGTGCAAATTAATGGGCATGGGCTAGGGCCCGGCATGAATGCACGGGCGGCACACGCAAAGAACCCGGGGAAGGCGTGTCCCCTTGACCCACGAAGGCACAGACGCGTGCGTGAGCCCGTCCCCTTGACCCACGCCGCCACCCCATCGTGTACGGGCCGTGTACACACTTTCATGGGGCACCACGCCCCCACAAAACGCCGCCCGCCCATTAATTCTACGGGGTGAAACCACGTCGCACTTGGGCTATTTAAGCCGGGCACTATCGTCTTCCTCTCCCTCCTCATCCACACCCCATCCGCCTCCTCTGCCCTCCTTCTTCCTTCTTCTCCAGCAAACCCGACCGAGCCCTCGAGCCACCCCGCCACCATGCAGTACACCGGCCCCACCTACAGCTTCCCCCCAACCGTGCCGGAAAGGCTCTACCCGGACGGAGTGTATGTAGAGAGAACCCTTAGGGTTTGGGCGATCTCGAGGTGGAGGGGCGCAAGGGGGTTAACGGAGTTCTTCCTTGGTGCCGGCTTCCGCCACCTCCCCCGTGGCTCTCCTCGGATGTACCATCTTGAGGAGGTCAACCACAACGGCATTGTGGTTGCGCTCCTCGCCACGTTCACCAACCCTTTCGATGCTTTCCATCTCCTCGGGCGAGCGTATTGGGTTGGTTGTGAGTTCATAGCTTTCACAACCTACAATATCTACACTGACTTCAACGGCATCTTCCCCAACAACGGCGTTATGCACACGCTCCCGTACCCCATCAACAACGGGTGGGAGGAGTGAAGGGCGACGCCCGGAGGAGCGAGGTGGCCCCGGAGGAGGAGGAGGAGAAGAAGAACCCGAAGAACCCGCGTTTGGTGCCCCCCTATCTATCTAGCGAGATCTATCGTATTAGTTTTTTTAAGTTGTAACCTTATGCTACTATTATTAAGTTTTATTAGTACTTTATAAGTTGTAAGGCTATCATGGAGTTGTAAGGCTATCGTGGAACTATGGGTTGCTATCTTTATGCTTCTATATAATCGTTATGCTACTATATATATTGTGTGTTTCGTGCTATTATTTGTGGATTGCTATGGGTTGTTTTTTCTTATTATTCGTGTATTGCTATGGGTTGCCACGGGCCCGGGTTTCTACACCCCAATCACCACACGGGTGCCCTCACCACACACACCATCTTCAAAATATTGGCCAAACCAATAACCATGGACATGCAACTAGGAGCCCCATGCAAACCCACTATGGACATGGGTGCAACTAGGAAATGCAAACTAATTTACTTAGGGCACTTCATGCAAGCATGCAACTCATTTAGTTCATGGAACCGTACACACGCATTAGTTTTAGTGCATCAAAAAAATATCCATCACAAAATTTAGTGCAAGAAAAGGGCCCGCAAGAAAAAGGCCAAAGTAAAAACAAGTAACATTTTATTTGCCGAAGTTAGAGGTGGGCTGGTGCCCTTACGCGGGTGGGCTGGTCTCCATTTGGGCATGGTTATTTTCTCAAGGCCCATTTTCTCACGGCCCAACATCTATTCGGCAGCCCATTTTTTTTACTAGAAACTGAATTTGGGTGTGTACTCTGTTAACTGAAGAACAAAAACAGAGGAAACAGAGCATGAACACTGAATAGGGCCCCTGAGAATATCATTACAATAATTCAAGCAAGTTTTGCTTCACACAAATTCAAATTCATCTAACAAATGATCCCTGGCTACTGGGCACCCCTGAAACTAGCTGACTAACTAACTAAAACTCTAACAAATTCTAGTGATTAATGAACATCAAGTAAAATAAACCCATAGCAATGACACAACGATAAAATGCTCCAGCCATCATATTTGCTTGCTGCTTCAAATCAATCAGATGCTTTAGTTGCTTGCCGATTTTCTTCAATTCACACTTCAGTTCTGCACTGTGCATCATCGGATCGGCTCTATCCGCCATATTGGGGGCTTGTTCCACGGCAAGCCGCCCCCCAAAATTGAGCTCTTGGGTTGGGGTTGATCCCTCCAATTTCAACCTTTCAACATAGTCATCGAGCCACTCAAAATGCCCACATTTCTTCAGAACCTGAAAAACAGGGGGCCGGCAGCGCATGAATCCTAGATCCACCACCCAGATCCACCGCCCTAATGAAAAAAAGAAAGAAATCGGGAGAAATTAGACCATAGGATTGGTCAAGAACACAGATCTAACCTGCCCCGGCTGTGGCTTGCTCAAACATTTCACAAACTCGCGCCCACGGTTGCCATTTTCTTCCCTCACACAAGTCAAACGCTTCAGAGGCTCCATGCGCGGGCAATCGGGGCATCTTGTCAACGGCAGTGGACCGTAATGCGTCCATGATTGGCGGGTGGCCGAAGTCGAGCTAGACATCACTCGCCGGCGGCGCGCTTCGTTGCCGGAGCAGAGGAAGAAGAAGGTGGGAAAGGAAAGGGGCAGGGCAAGCAATGGAGGGGGGCGGGCTGGCTCGGGCTCGTGGCTGGCTCGGGTCGGGGCACGCTGATGAGCACGGGCATGCTTGTGTGGATAAGTTGTGGGTCCCACCCGCATGCGAGTAACTGGTGGGTCCCGCGTGTCATAACTCAAATCGCTAACCCCTCGTGTTTTTCATTTCACGGGTAAACAGAGCCATGTCGCATTGGAGCTATTGTTGGCTTCAAAGACGTCGCATCACAGCCATTCATTCGAACTACATCGCACTCCTTCCAATTCGCATGAAAAATGTCGCACAGGAGCTATTGGCCCATTGAGAAAGGTGTAGCTACTGCCAACATGCTCATGAGTAAAGAAAAGAAAGCCAAACGTTGTGTGCGTGTGGATTATGGCAGTTGACCCTAGACCGATTTTACAGACAGAGACTCTGAAACTAAGTTGAACTTCTGGTACTAGTATTGTTGTTGTTGAAATCTGAAATTCTCGACTAGGTGGCTTGACAGAACAAAAGGTTGTGAGCAGGTTGTTAGTGATGCGATAACACCAGGATACTATTTTTCTCGCTATCAAAGATGGGAACATTATTATTATTCAACAATAATACAATATAATAAGAATTCAACAGCGATTAAATCTGCCACACACGTGGGAAACCCCTGCAATAACACATAAGTGGTGATTCTCCCTAGCAAACGACTCTAACAAGTAACAACTGTGTTAACCCTATTCTGATTATGGCGTAGGTTGTTTTGAGCAAAAAAATCCACGTGTGTTCCCCCAACAGATACTTGGTTTCTTCTATAGCTTGGCCCATACGAGATCTATCCTTGGATGACGATTGTACATACTGAATGAGAACTATACAAACTGGGTATCTGCACATTCAACAGCCGAGGTGACAACGTTCTGAGGCGGAGATCTATCCAATTCTGAGGCGGAGTAGGCCAATATTCAGGTTCCTGCACATTCAACAGCCGAGGTGACAACGTTTTGTCCCGGACCAAAACCGAGGTTTTATCTTTTAGTGGTTCCCTGTCATCATATATTCTGAAAAGTAACATTGTTGACAGATAACCATTCAAGTAACTTCAGTTGGCAGGTTAACTTTTCCATGAACTGTGTCATTATGTAGCTGTCAGGCACGCCAAATAATCAACAATGACATCATGAGCACCTCAGCAGATGCATCCCACAAAACATCACAAAGGCACTCCTCGCCCGAATTCGCCGTCTTAGCTTTAGAAACAAGTTCCAGCACTCGAGTGAATTGCAGAAAACATCGACACTGAAGGTTAGGATTGCAAAAACCGCACTTCTACGGTTTTGTGCCAAAAACCACTAATTCCGATCCTAAATTTTTGTAAAAAACACTAATCGGCAGTTTAGGACGTTTTGAGTAAGATTATGACAGCTGGATCCCACTGGAGAAGGTGATGTGGCATGATATAACAAAATCACAAATAGATAAAATAACATAGACTAAACTGTAAAAGGGCTTATAAGAGGATAAGGTCTCGCTCCTTCTTCCTCTCCTCAGTCGTGCGCACGAGCTCCTGGCCGATGAGCTCGGCATGGACGACGGCTCGGTGATGCCCTGCCTCCTTCTCCTCTTCCTCGTCCTCCTCTCTACCCAGCTCCACCTTCCTCCCACTCCCCTTCCTTGGCCTCCCCTTGCTGCTCACCAGCATCGGCGCCGATGACGTGACCAGGAGTCGCGATGGCCGCCCGCTTAGGCGTGGAGAGTGAGGGCTTGAAGAGGAGGCACGACGACAGAGGCCAGGGATGAGCTTCGGCCGGAGTTGCGCGTCAACAAGGGGTATGGAGGTGTGGTCCATGTCCCTCGATGGTGAGCACTGCTGCCGGCGGTGCCCTCCCCTATCTTTCCTATATCTCTCTGAGTGTCGGTGCCCTACCCTATCTCTCCCATCTCTCTATGATCTGTGCCCAATGCTCAAGCCGCCGCCGCTGGAGCTCAATCATGGCCGCTCGATACTCAAGCAGGATCCACCGGAGCTCATCCATGGCCGCCTGATGCTCAAACCGCCGCCAGAGCTCCGTTGCCGCGGCGTCGTAACTGACACCGCCGCCAGATCCACGCCCTCTTGCCCGTCCCAGATCACGTCAGGTCTTCCCTGTACCCGGCCGCCGGTGTCCACCATCGGGCCAGTGGGAGATGAAGGTCACGATCTCATGGAGGACCCGATTGCTTCTTTCCAGGCGTTCTTTCGCAAAACAAAATTGTATCGAATGTAATTGGCAGTTTTTTTGCCACGTCATCCTATCCAGCGGGACCCACCTGTTATAATCATGCTCAAAACGGACTAAGCCACTGACTAGTGGTTTCTGCAAAAAAAAAATAGGCTCAGAATTAGTGGTTTTTGGCACAAAACTGTAGAAGTGTGGTTTCTGCAACCTTAGCCTTCAATGTCGATGTTTTTTGCAACTCACTCTCCAGCACTCCCACATTGCCTATAACAAATTTATAAGTTCAAATAAAGAAAGAAATAGATGGGACATGCCTTGGTCAAAATTTTCATGTTAGAATTATATGGATTATTCTAACATTTTAAGCTCATGTGTTTGTGTGATTTTTTATGTGATCCGTAATGGATGAAACCGAACAAGGATGGTGGCCGGGTTTTTGCTACAACTTTCAGTGCATCATTTGTATCCAGCTTTGCAAGACTTCAGGCACTGGACTTGATGAACAACGGCTTCCTAATATATTGGTATCACTACCAAAGTGTTCTGGTCTTGTGTATCATAGTACTGTTTATTCCCCAATTTGTATAATTGCATATTTCACGTTTCATCTAAGGAAAGAACCTATATTTTTTTATCAGTTTTGAGATGGCTAACCATGCTTATTGTCATATTTTGCAATTGAAAGAAGTATCATCGGTGTGTGTCATAGTTTAAAATAGATGGCTATGCCTATTAGTGGTGGATCTCTTCTAAATGCTATAGGTCGGTGCTATAGAGTGTTATTCTAAATGCTTGTTCATGTGTTTGGGCCAAGGTCTCTTAGCGCACGACCTCCTCTGAATCCTATAGTGCGCTATTTAAAAGCATGGTGTTACATCTCATGAGTTTTTTCTTTGTAAGGGCATCCCAAAGCTCATAAATGAACCAATTCTACCGTTGGCTGCTGGTGGTTGAGAGCTCTACAAGTAAAGGCATTCATGTGTATGCCTGCCGGAAACATAAACTTTTGCTAGCACGTGGCCATTACATACCCAACTCTCCATATATTCCCCAACATACATCATCTCTTGCAATCCTTGCGCCTGTTAGAGTTGTGTCGAATATTGTGTACAAGGTAGGTTACAGTTGGACTCTGAGTAGTATTGTGTTTACATAGGATATGAAGTCGTGTCCTAGTAGGACACTTGTATCCTAGGCCTCTCTTACATAGCGGGGGTAGACACACAATGTAACCTATGCCAACATAATAGCACCGGAACGCAGGGGAAGCCGGCGGCATGTGCCGATGTCCAGGGTGACCGGGTGCGGTATTGTAACGGTGTCACGGGGAGGAGTGCCCGTAGTCGAGCCCCGGAGATGTAGCCATATCGGTGAACCTCGTTAACAAATCTCGGTGTCGTGCTTGTGTGATTGCTTGGTCCTCGGATGATCGACAGAGTGCCTCGGATTTATTCTAACAAGTGGTATCATGAGCAAGGTTCGAAGAGGCGGTGGAAGTTGATCAGGAGATGGAAGGTATTGTTCGACATCCACAAGATTGATTGCAGTCGGAGCGGAAGAAAAGCGACGAGAGGTCGTTGGTGAGTTTTGCGACGTGCGGTCTAAGAAGGAGGATGTGGTCGATGGTTGTGACCTTCTCGGAAAAGCCAGTCAGAGGGAGGTGCGTTGCTTGGCCGTAACAGGCGAGACGTGCGGCGATCGTGGATTGATCGGGCGAGCGTCCGAGGCGGCGGCTGGAAGGCGAGTACGTCAAAGCAGCGGCGGAGTGGTCTGCCTCGATGATGTCGGATCGATTCGATCTGGACTGAACGCGTGAGGGCGTGCGACCTACGCGGCTCAAGGCCGGCTCCAGGCACACAGGTGCGTGCGTGTGTCGGCGTGTGCAAGGCTTGTGTGTGCTGGAGGCTTGCGGGAGGCCCAGATAGGAGCAGGCAGCCCAAGCGGGTGTGCGGGGCCGTACATGAGGCAGGACTCAGCAAGCCAGATGCTAAGACGTGACGACGAGATTTGTTTGTGACAAAAAAAAAGGACAATCTGCTCATGGTATTGGCATGGCATGGACATCAATGGGACAAAGGAAAATAGCATTGGGACTAGTGGAGGCATGCACATGGTGCAACCACGGGAGCTACCATGGAAGCAATTTTATTTTGAGCCATTGCTAATTGCACGCGGGTTGTACCAGTTGGCAGGTTGACAACGTGCGTATTAGGCTCGGAAGTGTCTCGAACGCGTCATGGCAGAATCATGCATACACAGGGCGTCTAAGCATGCATTGTGCAAGCAGTGATGGTGCAGGGTGGAGCATGGTTACAGTCGAGGGAAGTTCGGCTGGGTCGGACTGGACAGTCTGACGGATCGACGTGAGTCGGTTGGTACAGAAGACGGTGGTGGGCGACGACGACATAGGAGCATGATGCTGATGGTGACCGACTTCTGGGCGTGAAAACACGTGGCGCAGGCCTGAGGGCTTGTGTGGCTTCGACAAGACTATGGCGCGGGATTGATTCAAGGTGGTGTATACACAGAGCTTGAAGCCGATGAGGCGCGTGGGTGGACTGATCATCTACCATGAAGTCATGTTGAAGGTGGATCTGGATTGAGGGGCTATGATGTAAGGATCCAGAGAATCAAAGTCTATTCAGCAGGGAAAAAGCGAGTGACACGTAGTTTGGACTGGAGCCCAGTGGTCTGATGGAAGCGTGAAACTCGTCATCGGTCGGTGATGATCGGTGGTACTCTACAGTGGGGTTGAGTGGTGTGGTTTCGCGACCCTTGAGACTCGACCGGGACAGTGGAGGCTCGACGCGGTAATAGCGGCAATGCGTGCGGTACGCACGGTGCATGGAGACGGACCAGGGCTCTGGTGGTCATACATGTGATGAGACAACTGCTAATTTGACTCGGGATGACTACGAGCAATGGTGAAATTCTTTCAAGTTTCAGACAGGCGGTCAAGAAAGGAGCGGTGATGTTGAGTTCAGGTAACTCTTATGTGTGACACCCAATATGTGAGTTGTTCACTTTCACGCAGGTCAATGATCGGTGTGTGATGGCGTTGGACTGATACTCTGGAAGTTGGGAGCACAAACTAGAGTAACAAAAACTTAATTTTGCTCGAGTGTTGACTATGGTCAAGAAAAGAAGGGACTACAAGTTACAGGTGGAGTCATATGGAGTCATGATGGCAAGAGAAGCCCTACACCAAACTCGGTTTCGTACTCCAAGACAAAAAGACCAATTGGAGGAAAGAAAGAAGCAAAAGAATAGAAGAAGAGGAAATGAGATGATGAGTTCAAAAATGCTATGGAAGCTATTGTGAACGCAAGAAAGGAAGCGAACCAGGTGAGGAAGATGGCAAGGAACCAAGATGCAGTAGCCGAGGAGAGGAGGGTGGCCAGGAGAGGAAGGTGGCATTTGGGGAGAAGAAATTGGCCGTGGAGGAGCGAACTAGATTGTTGGAATGGGAGAAGAACTTGTTCTTCATGGACACATCTACCCTCGATGAGAAGCAAAAGGAGTATGTCAATCTTGCGCGTGAAGAAGTCTTGGTGCAAAAAAGAGCCATGGCCATGGGAGGCATGTGAGCTACTATGCGAGGCATGGGTGGCATGGGCGGCGTGGCTGGCATGGGAGGCATCGCTACCATGGGTGGCTTCGGAGCTACCATGAAAGGCATGGGAGGCATGGGTGGCATGGGTGGCATGAGAGGCATCGCTACCATGGGCGGCATGGGTGGATTCAGAGCTACCATGGGAGGCATGGGAGGCATGGGTGGCTTCGCAGCAACCATAGGGGGTGTGGGAGGCATGAGTGGCTCGGAGCTACGATGGGCGGCATGAGTTTCGCGTCTCTCATGGGAGGCATGGGAGCACCTCCGAGTGACATGGGTGGACGCATGTCTTTAAGTGTGCCATCTTCACTTGATGCTATTGGACATCTTACCAACACCTTCCGAGCTCCCCATGTTGATGCGGCGCGACACAATGAAGAGGAGGAGGAAGAATGTGTTGGAGAACGTAGTAATTTCAAAAAAAATCCTACGCACACGCAAGATCATGGTGATGGCATAGCAACGAGAGGGGAGAGTGTTCGTCCACGTACCCTCGTAGACCGTAAGTGGAAGTGTTATGATAACGAGGTTGATGTAGTCGTACGTCTTCACGATCCGACCGATCCAAGTACCGAACGTACGGCACCTCCGAGTTCAGCACACGTTCAGCTCGATGACGATCTCCGGGCTCTGATCCAGCAAAGCTTCGAGGAAGAGTTCCGTCAGCACGACGGCGTGGTGACGATGATGATGTTCTACCGGCGCAGGGCTTCGCCTAAACTCCGTGACGATATGACCGAGGTGGAATATGGTGGAGGGGGGCACCGCACACGGCTAAGGAACGATCCGGAGATCAACTTGTGTCTTTGGGGTGCCCCCTGCCCCCGTATATAAAGGAAGGAGGGGGAGGCCGGCCGGCCCTTGTTGGGCGCGCCAGGAGGAGGAGTCCTCCTCCTAGTAGGAGTAGGACTCCTCCTTTCCTACTCCTACTAGGAGGGGAAGGAAGGGGGAGAGGAGGGGAAGGAAAGAGGGGGGCGCCGCCCCCCCTCCTAGTCCAATTCGGACCAGAGGGAGAGGGGGCACGCGGTTTTAGAAATCCGATATGCACAGGTGAGCTCCCTAGATTTACCTGGTAGTATGTTCAGAACTGAGGGACGACCATTCAGAGACATCAGATGAGGCACACAATCCATCGGGAGTTTCTGTTGAAAAACATATTAATAACTTCGTAGTTAGCAATGATGTACTAGTTTTAGACATATGCAAAAGATTGCACGGATGTCGTAATAGTAAAAAAATCTTACCAGGGTATCTCCAGAGAAGTTACCGTGGTTCAACACATGCACTAGTGGCACATATTCACCATAATTTGGAGGAGTTCGATAATAATTATTGTAATTCTTAAGAAGAGTACAAAATGCGATCAGATTATTTTTCTCCTTATACGTTAATTCGGTGCCATCGGTGTAGTGGGTTTTACTACCATCTTCCGCACAGTCTTTGAAGAATCAAAATAAGTTGTCAATGAAAATAAGCTATCAACTATTTTGAAATAAACAATATAAATTAGTTAATAACTATGTTTGAGAAACTCACATAGCGGTACAATCGGAAGCGTATCAACAAGGATCCAAATGTCCATATTGTCTTGCTCGATGTCAGGATCACTAAGATCCATGGTGACAATCATACCCTCATAAAAACCATACACTTTGCAAAGTGCTTCCCAATTTTGGCAACCAAAATGGGTTACACTCTCAGCATTGCACAGATTTACTTAATCCATATCATGATGGGTCCTTAGGTGTATTTTCTTTGTTTCAAAATTTTCATGGTCTTCAAAACCCATCCTCTCCAAAACAAAGCGTCTTGCATGGCATGAAATAAGCTAGTCGAATTGTAAAATATGAAAATTAGACGTTGAAATAGTTGAAGTCATGCTTAATTACGATAAAAACACTTATCGTTGTTGCGTACCGTTTCAACATCGAAGGTATCCTCGAGCTTAATGCTGAAGCGCCGATCTTCGTCCAGTTCAATGAATCTGTCACACATACCTCGATCGTCGTGGCACAAGCTGCACTCCCCCGGGAGACTGTCGTCGTCCGAGTACGACATTTCCTACGTTCATAATTCAAAGATTAAACGTGTACATATTCTAGCACAAGTCATGCCAGAATTCACGAAAAAATCCGGCATGACCTTTGCTAAAAAAGGACATATCGAGCGCCTGAAATTTGCCGGAACAGAAATTAATCAACACTCCGACAAAACATAGGCCACTCGGAGATGTAAACTGAAAATGAACGGCCACTTGGGCAACCACATATCCTATTTGAGAAACAACACAAGATTTATAAGGATATTTGGCTGGTCTCACCTCGATGTTGTCATGCCCGGGTAATCAAGCTACAGTAACCCTCCGCTAATTATGCCATGTCACCTCGGTTACTGTTGATAAACTCGCGTCACTTTGAAACCCAGTTCAAATTTCATAATTTAAAATAAAGGCAAACAATAAGGTTTTAAAATACTAAAACTAAATGTTTGGTGGAGCCAAATAATGCATACGTAATTATGGTGGAGAGACCACACTTCTATAAAATGTTAAATAATCTAAAATGAATAAACAGTAGCTAAAACAATAAATAAGTGCCATCTGAATTTTATAAAATACTAAACTATTTTGTTCAGGGGTAAAACTTTTTGTGACGGTAGTTGGAATTGTAACTCTATTTTAGGTGTGCGTTTTTCCTTTTGTAGAACTATAAAATATTAAAGAAATAAAAGAAAACAGAAAGCAAAGGTAAGAATAAAACAAAAACAAACCCCCTTCCCCTGGGCCATTCGGCCCAACCGGGCATCTAGGCCACCAGGCCAGCCCACCCCACCCTCCTTATCCCCTCAGGCGACCGAACCCCAACTAGCGAGACCCCACTGCTCCCACTCGCCCCCACTCTCCCACATCTCTTCCCCCACCTCTCGACCCCGTTCTGGATCGGGAAGGAGAGAACGAACCCGGCGCCGCGCCATTGCTCGGACCTCCCCCCCCCCCCCCCCGCGACGCCGCGTGCGCCGACTCCTCTAGAGCCGCGTATGGCCCCCTCCCTCGGGTGGCTGAGGCCCACATCGCCGAGAACCTCCACGACCGTCGTCGCCTTCCTCGGTCGATCTACACCACCGGCCGCCCCGAGCATCTCCGGCCACCCCTGCACCTCCCCGAGCGCTTCCCCGACCTTCCTAACTCGTCCACGAGCACCAGGGTGAGCCCCTCGATCGATTCCCGTGCTTATCCCTTCGATCAGTAACGTTTTACCGTCGCTCCTGTGCTCGTCCGTGTTCGCCATAGCTCGAGCTTGGCTCCCGCACCTCACTGCCCGTGGCGCGCTCCCGCGCCTCCCGGCCGTCCCGTTCCCGGCCCCACCACTCCTGGCCGCCCCCTGCGGCCCCTTCTGCTGCTTCTATATGCTGCTGTCGTCGCTGATGCCACACCATGGTACTGCTCCTTCTCCTGTGCTGCTTACTGCTGCCTTCCCGTCGCCCTCTACCCTCTGTGTCGCGGCCTTCTCCTGGTCGCCGCCCCTTGCCGCCGGTTCTTGGCGCCCGCATGCACGCCGGCAGCCCGGCCGCACCCGGAGGCCTCGCCCACACCTTGGCGCCCCGCTGCGCCTCTCCATACGGGGGGCACCGCGCTTGGGCCAGCGCCCGCGCCAGTTCGGGCGGCGCCCTGCCCTGCGCCCGTTTGCTCGCTCAATCGCCTCGGTTGTGTTGGGTCTCTGACCAGAGGGCCCGACCCTGTTAAAAAAAGGAAAACAAAAGAAAATAAAAAAATAAAAAAACTAAATTAATTAATTAAACTAACTAATCATGTTTAATTAACCCTAATTATCAGATTAGTTAATTAGTTTTGCTTAACTAAAACTGGGACTATGCCAGACGGGACCCACCCGTCAGTTGACCAGTCAATGGTCAACTTTGACCGACGATGTCATGCTGATGTCATGATGATGTCATGATGATGCAGTAATTCTTTTCTGAATTAGTTAAATCACAATAATCCCAAAAATATGTTAAATCTTTATAAATTAATGTAAAATAATCCGTAGCTTAGATGAAGATACATTGTACATGAAAGTTGCTCAGAACAACGAGACGAATCCGGCTACGCAGCCCGTTCGTCCGCCACACCTCCCTAGCATAGCAAACACGCGACTTTCCCCCTCCGGTTCACCTGTCCGAAAATGCGAAACACCGGGGATACTTTCCCGGATGTTTTCCCCCTTCACCGATATCACCTCCTACTGCGTTAGGTCACCTCTAGCACCGCGTATTGCCATGCTACGCTTTGTGATACTTTGATTGCTCTATTATTTATTGTGTTCCCCCTCCGTTACTTCTTTCCGGTAGACTTCGAGCCTGCCGACGACCCCCCAGTTCGACTACGGAGTTGACGACCCCTCCTTCTTGCCAGAGTAACCAGGCAAGCCCCCTCCTTGATCACCAGATATCGCCTATTCTTCTCTATACTGCTTGCATTAGAGTAGTGTAGCATGTTACTGTTTCGATTAATCCTATTCTGTTGCATAGCCTGTCATTGTTGCTACATCTGTTGATACCTTACCTGCAATCCTAAATGCCTAGTATAGGATGCAAGTTTATCATCATTGGCCCTACATTCTTGTCAGTCTGCCTTGCTATATTATCGGGCCGTGATCACTTGGGAGGAGATCACGGGTATATACTATACATATATACATACTATACAGATGGTGACTAAAGTCGGGTTGGCTCGTTGAGTACCCGCAAGTGATTCCGATGTGGGGGCTGAAAGGACAGGTGGCTCCACCCCGGTAGAGGTGAGCCTGGGTTCCCGACGGCACCCGACTGTTACTATGTGGCGGAGCGATAGGGCAGGTTGAGACCACCTAGGCGAGAGGTGGGCCTGGCCCTGGTCGGCGTCCGCGGTTACTTTATAATAACACGCTTAACAATATCTTGGTATTTGATCTGAGTCTGGCCACTGGCCTATACGCACTAACCAACTACGCAGGAAAGATATGGGCACTCAACGTCGTGGTATCAGCCGAAGCCTTCTTGACGTCAGCGATGGAGTGGCGCGCGCCGGATTGGACTAGAACGCCTGCTCTTGTATTAGGGAGGCTAGGTCTGCTTCCGGCCGCCCTCGCAACATGCAGGTGTGCAATGGGCGATGGGCCCAAACCCCTGCGCGCATAGGATTTAGACCGGCGTGCTGACCTCTCTGTTGTGCCTAGGTGGGGCTGCGACGTGTTGATCTTCCGAGGCCGGGCATGACCCAGGAAAGTGTGTCCGGCCAAATGGGATCGAGCGTGTTGGGTTATGTGGTGCACCCCTGCAGGGAAGTTTATCTATTCGAATAGCCGTGTCCCTCGGTAAAAGGATGACCCGGAGTTGTAGCTTGACCTTATGACAACTAGAACTGGATACTTAATAAAACACACCCAGACAAGTTCCACAGACAACCCGGTGATCGCTTTTCCACAGGGCGACGAGGGGAGGATCATCGGGTAGGATTATATATGCTATGCGATGCTACTTGGAGGACTTCAATCTACTCTCTTCTACATGCTGCAAGATGGAGGCTGCCAGAAGCGTAGTCTTCAATAGGACTAGCTATCCCCCTCTTATTCTGGCATTCTGCAGTTCAGTCCACCGATATTGCCTTTTTACACATATACCCATGCATATGTAGTGTAGCTCCTTGCTTGCGAGTACTTTGGATGAGTACTCACGGTTGCTTTTCTCCCTCTTTTCCCCCTTTCCCTTCTACCTGGTTGTCGCAACCAGATGTCAGAGCCCAGGAGCCAGACGCCGCCGTCGACGACGACTCTTACTACACTGGAGGTGCCTACTACTACATGCAGGCCGCTGACGACGACCAGGAGTAGTTTAGGAGGATCCCAGGCAGGAGGCATGCGCTTCTTTCGATCTGTATCCCAGTTTGTGCTAGCCATCTTATGGCAACTTGTTTAACTTATGTCTATACTCAGATATTGTTGCTTCCGCTGACTCGTCTATGATCGAGCACTTGTATTCGAGCCCTCCAGGCCCCTGGCTTGTATTATGATGCTTTTATGACTTATTTTATTTTTAGAGTTGTGTTGTGATATCTTCCCGTGAGTCCCTGATCTTGATTGTACACGTTTGTGTGTATGATTAGTGTACAATTGAATCGGGGGTGTCACAAGTTGGTATCAGAGCCGATTGCCTGTAGGAATCCCCCTTCCACACTCCTTGGCCGAAGTCGAGTCTAGTCATTGCAAACTTTTTACTAACATGGTTGTGTGGCTTATAGGCCCACGTCGCCATTGGGTGGTAGTAGGATCTTTTATTCCTCGTCTATACTCTGGGACTCTGATCTCTCTTCTATTCGGGTTAAAATGGTTTTACTATCACTAACACTAGGATCTCATGATCACATCCACCCGGAGAGCCCCTTACTATAGATGATCGCCTGCTGCACCAGAAGACCCTGAAGATCCTCTCCGCTGTTAACCCGAGAACTTGTGTTCATCACGTTGGCAATTCCCCTTCCACCGTCAACCCTGGTGGATAACTACATGCAGTTGTTATTCTTACATTCATCCCCAGTTGGTCTTGTTATTACAAGATACCCCGAAATACTCGTCGTTGTTTCGATAACCATTTGTGCCTACTGCCTTGCAGTTCCTTGTCGCCTGAATACACCTACAAATTAATCCTCACACTTACCGGGGATTTATTTCTCCCCAATTGTTCAGGTGTTTCACAAAATTCTTTGAACTATTATCTGATCTTTCGAGAATTCTCTGCAGCCTATGGCTCTAGAAATTCTTCTCTACTTGCATTATGGTTAAATCCAAATGCCTGGCTTTATTCATTGACATCCCTTGCACTATTGTTTTGAGACCGTTGATTCAATATGATGCGGATGTTCGCAATCATCAGTCACAATTAGAATTCATATTTCTGGCTCAGACGTCATTTTTGAACATGAGTTGGTTCTCGACCGAACAATTGCCGTCGGTTGTACCCCTAAGTCTATTCAGCTTATTCATCCTTAATCAGAGCGCTTGCTTTTGATCCCTTGAATTGGAAAATCTTAATTCCTTTACATTTGATCTCTGAATTAGTCAGTTGTTTCTACAATCTGATCTCCTTGCATTCCTTCTTCTTCTGATTGAGTACCGATGGTCACATCAGATCCCTTGAGGACCATCGGATCCTTTATTGGATTTCATCCGACATCGTCCTTCATATTCAATAACCTTGTGAGCCTTTCCTAGGGTAAATAATGCCTTTGGTAAACTGTATCCTTTGCTTTGTCAACCATGCTGCACTTTCGAGCTAGTATTCTCTACTCCTGAAGTTGTGGTATATGTTTCTACGATGCCCCGATGGGTTGAACCTATGCCTTCCTTAATCTGTGTGAACCCGAAAGATTTCACAGGTCATACTTATCTGGTATTGCACCAGATAAAAAATTTCAACAACTAATGTCATTTTTGAAAAGCGAGAGGTGAATGGAAGGTTATACATTGAAGAAGTGGGAGTCGACCTTGAACTTGTGTTCATGCACATGGACACGATGTAGATCCTACCATAGAAGCTTCTTGTAATAATAACTATTTTGTTGATATAATATCATCTGGTATCTGTGAATTGATCCTATGCAATTGTGGTTCCGACCATATTTTCTCTTTGATCCCATTTCTCAGACAAGTTAAAGCACTTATCTTTTGCAATTCAATACACCAGTCCAACCTCTACCTTGATCTACTGTCGAGTATTATCCCCTGGTATCTTGAGATTATCATGAAACTGCATAACTTCTTATGAGTTCTTCATCAAGAACTACGTTTTCACTGATTCAAATTTTTCATGGGCTCTGAGTTATTAAACACTCAGTGACACCGAAAACTGAATTGAGTCTGCACTGCGATTCAACAACTTTTAACAATCTTCATTGCTTACAAGTTGTACTCGATCATGTCATTCCCAGCTGATTGACTACATCATCATCCTCAGGCTGATTGCTTGACCATTCTACCTATGTCCTTCATCTCTGGGACATAATTCCAACAGTGCTCTAAGATTACATCGACTTTCAGCATCATTTTGTTCGTCTTAAGAGACAACTCTGAATTCTGATGTGGCATCTTATCTATGGTTATAATAACCTTTTGCTTCACCATCCCCTTGGCTTGATGTCGTCGCCGATTGATTGCATCTTTTTGAAACCCCTCGACTAATGTGTCATGATCATCGTCAGCATTTTAACGTCTTTCGAGACATACATTGAGTTCCTGATGAGAAATTCCATGCTTGCCCCCTCGATGGTTTGTGTTATCATCGACAACATTATTGCCTTCCCTCCAACACATACTTGTTCATGTTATGGAGCTCCTTGCTATCCAGCTTATGTCCTACCATGGAGCACTGTCGTATTTTATGTCAAGAATGTTGCGAGAAATTCACCACCCTTAAGAATTCTTGATACAAGTGATACTTATTACCATCACCATTCTTTTCATGGTCCCTGTGTTGTTTCTAACCGGAATACCGGGAAATGGTCTGTGATGTGTAAATTCTAAACTTCTAGCAACCCTATTGTGTTGAAGTTATTGGTCTATAGTTTCATTTTAAGTCTATTGCTTATCAGATCACCATACTAACATTGATCATGCTACCTATAGCCCATATTTCTGGTGCACCTTCCAACCAGTGTTTGTCGTGGATGTTCTCCTCGAGCATACATCATTATATCATTTGATCTGACAAATGTTATCTCCTTGTTCACATGATTGTGGAAATCCATCTTTTTGGAAATCTCAAGGAATTGTCGCTGAGTCCATCAGCCACCCCCTCATCCTCTCCTTTGTTTACTGATGAACTCTTGATTCGGAACTCGCTTCCATAGTTCATTCCTGAGAATCTTACAATGTCATCCCGTCAATTTGTGTTGCACCTTTTCTTCTCAGACATCCTAAGTCTGAGGTATCCTGACACCAATCAGATGTGAATCTCAGTCAGATATGATGGTTGGGACAACTTTCCAGGAGTTATGATGTTGGTCCTTTGATGACCAGGTAATATGATGTCATGCCTAGCACCCCCTGGCTGGAGGACCTATCATTATAATTTCTTTTGCAAGGATAACCATTCTTCCTGGAGGAAATTGTAAAACTTATTTTATAAGTTGCTCCTGATGGATCATTTGTGTATCCAAAGTCAGACCCTTGATCAAAACACCATATCATTGCTACCTCGAAGCATGACTATGATACCCCACTCATCAACAAGAACACTGGAGGCGCGATGCTAAATGTTTCTTGATCAGTTATCCAAACACCATTGTATGGGTAACATCTTGATTAATCCTTGCCTCTTTATCTGAATGGTTGGGTACTTGCTCTCCTACCCTGTATGCCATGTTCTTCTTGCCCATGAGAAGGATATACTCCAAATAATTGTGTGTAATCACAATTTTTCTTTCCATTGGTCTGTTTAATCTGATAATCAGGTTTTCCTTTCCATTCTTTTGTTTAACCTTTCTTGTAATCTGACTTAACTGAGCAGAGATAATTCCCTGCTTAGGTAAGCACCTTGTTGTACCACTCTGTCAGTAAGAACCTGTTACTATTGTTGATGACATTCCGGTAACCATCGATGGGTGATAACTATGCCAATTGGTTCGCCTCGTTCATTAAGCAGGAAAATTGCTTTCTTCATTCCCCGACCTTGGTACCGACATTGTTGTCGGCATACCTGACAAGCTATTCACTGACATGCCTCCCTGCCGCGGTATTGCAAGATGTCACCACCCTTCCTACTTTCAACCCACATGGTGGTCCCATAACCCACAGGTCCACTTGATCGAAACCTGACTCTTCTTTACAACCTGGATTCTAATGTATCCTTTGCACCTGGCTTCGTATGTGATTCATGAGCTAAATGCTATACCATTATTCATCCTGGAATCAAACACCATGTTAGTCTCGTTGGTCAAACCCCCATTCCAGCTTCTGTCTAGTCATTGCATGATTGCCTACCCGTTTGAAACTTTGGTACCATCGCATATTGCACTCAACGAATTCACTGAAATACAACTCGTGGGGGTACCTTGAGTATTTCCCATTGAGTTCACCATCAGATGCCATCTTAGTGGAGATGCGTTATTCTAGAGTTTTTCCCCTTGATCACGTTCGTAGGACGATGGAGATCCCGAAGGAAGTATGCCGACTTCATCATGATGACCTGAAGCAGAGAAATGATGACATCAACGTAATGGATTGACCTCTTCGAGAAGAGTAAATAAGACCAAGAAGACTCGTTAGAATTTTCATAACCAAACCCCTTCCCCCCTTACTCCACCGCTTAAATCTTGGGACAAGATTTCTTGTAGTGGAGGAGAATTTTCACGCCCGGGTAATCAAGCTACAGTAACCCTCCGCTAATTATGCCATGTCACCTCGGTTACTGTTGATAAACTCGCGTCACTTCGAAACCCAGTTCAAATTTCAAAATTTAAAATAAAGAAAAATAATAAGGTTTTAAAATATTAAAACTAAATGTTTGGTGGAGCCAAATAATGCATAGGTAATTATGGTGGAGAGACCACACTTATATAAAATGTTAAATAATCTAAAATGAATAAACAATAGCTAAAACAATAAATAAGTGCCATCTGAATTTTATAAAATACTAAACTATTTTGTTCAGGGGTAAAACTTTTTGTGACGGTAGTTGGAATTGTAACTCTATTTTAGGTGTGGGTTTTACCTTTTGTAGAACTATAAAATATTAAAGAAATAAAAGAAAACAGAAAGCAAAGGTAAGAATAAAACAAAAACAAACCCCCTTCCCCTGGGTCATTCGGCCCAACCGGGCATCTAGGCCACCAGGCCAGCCCACCCCACCCTCCTTATCCCCTCGGGCGACCGAACCCTAACTAGCGAGACCCCACTCCTCCCACTCGCCCCCACTCTCCCACATCTCTTCCCCCACCTCTCGACCCCGTTCTGGATCGGGAAGGAGAGAACGAACCCGGCGCCGCGCCCTTGCTCGGACCTCCCCCCCCCCCCCACCGCGACGCCGCATGCTCTGACGCCTCTAGAGCCGCGTATGGCACCCTCCCTCCAGTGGCTGAGGCCCACATCGCCGAGAACCGCCACGACCGTCGTCGCCTTCCTCGGTCGATCTACACCACCGACCGCCCCGAGTATCTCCAGCCACCCCTGCACCTCCCCGAGCGCTTCCCCGACCTCCCTACCTCGTCCACGAGCACCGGGGTGAGCCCCTCGATCGATTCCCATGCTTATCCCTTCGATCTGTAATGTTTTACCGTCGCTCCTGTGCTCGTCCGTGTTCGCCATAGCTGGAGCTTGGCTCCCGGCACCTCACTGCCCGTGGCGCGCTCCCGCGCCTCCCGGCCGTCCCGTTCCCGGCCCTACCACTCTTGGCCGCCCCCTGCGGCCCCTTCTGCTGCTGCTATATGCTGCTACCGTCGCTGATGCCACACCATGGTACTACTCCTTCTCCTGCGCTGCTTACTGCTGCCTTCCCGTCGCCCTCTACCCTCTACGTCGCGGCCTTCTCCTGGTCGCCGCCCCTTGCCGCCAGTTCTTGGCGCCCGACCGCGCGCCGGCAGCCCGGCCGCGCCCGGAGGCCTCGCCCACACCTTGGCGCCCCGCTGCGCCTCTCCATACGAGCGACACCGCGCTTGGGCCAGCGCCCGCGCCAGTTCGGGCGGCGCCCTGCCCTGCGCCCGTTTGCTCGCTCAATCGCCTCGGTTGGGTTGGGTCTTTGACCAGAGGGCCCAGCCCTGTTAAAAAAAAGAAAATAAAAGAAAATAAAAAAATAAAAAACTAAATTAATTAATTAAACTAACTAATGTTGTTTAATTAACCCTAATTACCAGATTAGTTAATTAGTTTTGCTTAACTAAAACTGGGACTATGCCAGGTGGGACCCACCTGTCAGTTGACCGGTCAATGGTCAACTTTGACCTATGACGTCATGCTGATGTCATGATGACGCAGTAATTCTTTTCTGAATTAGTTAAATCACAATAATCCCAAAAAAATATTAAATCTTTATAAATTAATGTAAAATAATCCGTAGCTCAGATGAAAATACTTTGTACATGAAAGTTGCTCAGAACGACGAGACGAATCCGGCTACGCAACCCGTTCGTCCGCCACACCTCCCTAGCATAGCAAACACGCGACTTTCCCCCTCCGGTTCACCTGTCCAAAAACGCGAAACACCGGGGATACTTTCCCGGATGTTGTCCCCCTTCACCGGTATCACCTCCTACTGCGTTAGGTCACCTCTAGCACCGCGTATTGCCATGCTACGCTTTGTGATACTTTGATTGCTCTGTTATTTATTGTGTTCCCCCTCCGTTACTTATTTCCGGTAGACCCCGAGGCTGCCGACGACCCCCAGTTCGACTACGGAGTTGACGACCCCTCCTTCTTGCCAAAGCAACCAGGCAAGCCCCCTCCTTGATCACCAGATATCGCCTATTCTTCTCTATACTGCTTGCATTAGAGTAGTGTAGCATGTTACTGTTTCAATTAATCCTATTCTGTTGCATAGCCTGTCATTGTTGCTACATCTGTTGATACCTTACCTGCAATCCTAAATGCCTAGTATAGGATGCTAGTTTATCATCATTGGCCCTACATTCTTGTCAGTCTGTCTTGCTATATTATCGGGTCGTGATCACTTGGCAGGAGATCACGGATATATACTATACATATATACATACTATACAGATGGTGACTAAAGTCGGGTTGGCTCGTTGAGTACCCGCAAGTGATTCCGACGTGGGGGCTGAAAGGACAGGTGGCTCCACCCCGGTAGAGGTGGGTCTGGGTTCCCGACGGCCCCCGACTGTTACTATGTGGCGGAGCGACAAGGCAGGTTGAGACCACCTAGGCGAGAGGTGGGCCTGGCCCTGGTCGGCGTCCGCGGTTACTTCATAATAACACGCTTAACGAGATCTTGGTATTTGATCTGAGTCTGGCCACTGGCCTATACGCACTAACGAACTACGCGGGAAAGATATGGGCACTCGACGGCGTGGTATCAGCCGAAGCCTTCTTGACGTCAGCGACGGAGCGGCGCGCGCCGGATTGGACTGGTACGCCTGCTCTTGTATTAGGGAGGATAGGTCTGCTTACGGCCGCCCTCGCAACGTGTAGGTGTGCAATGGGCGATGAGCCCAGACCCCTGCGTTCATAGGATTTAGACCGGCGTGCTGAACTCTCTGTTGTGCCTAGGTGGGGCTGCGACGTGTTGATCTTCCGAGGCCGGGCATGACCCAGGAAAGTGTGTCCGGTCAAATGGGATCGAGCGTGTTGGGTTATGTGGTGCACCCCTGCAGGGAAGTTTATCTATTCGAATAGCCGTGTCCCTCGGTAAAAGGACGACCCGGAGTTGTACCTTGACCTTATGACAACTAGAACTGGATACTTAATAAAACACACCCAGACAAGTTCCACAGACAACTGGTGATCGCTTTTCCACAGGGCGACGAGGGGAGGATCGCCGGGTAGGATTATGCTATGTGATGCTACTTGGAGGACTTCAATCTACTCTCTTCTACATGCTGCAAGATGGAGGCTGCCAGAAGCGTAGTCTTCGATAGGACTAGCTATCCCCCTCTTATTCTGGCATTCTGCAGTTCAGTCCACTGATATTGCCTTTTTACACATATACCCATGTATATGTAGTGTAGCTCCTTGCTTGCGAGTACTTTGGATGAGTACTCACGGTTGCTTTTCTCCCTCTTTTTCCCCTTTCCCTTCTACCTGGTTGTCGCAACCAGATGCCGGAGCCCAGGAGCCAGACGCCACCATCGACGTTGACTCTTAATACACTGGAGGTGCCTACTACTACGTGCAGGCTGCTGACGACGACCATGAGTAGTTTAGGAGGATCCCAGGCAGGAGGCATGCGCTTCTTTCGATCTGTATCCCAGTTTGTGCTAGCCATCTTATGGCAACTTGTTTAACTTATGTCTGTACTCAGATATTGTTGCTTCCACTGACTCGTCTATGATTGAGCACTTGTATTCGAGCCCTCGAGGCCCCTGGCTTGTATTATGATGCTTGTATGACTTATTTTATTTTTAGAGTTGTGTTGTGATATCTTCCCGTGAGTCCCTGATCTTGATCGTACATGTTTGTGTGTATGATTAGTGTACGATTGAATCGGGGGCGTCACATATGTCGGAGGGGGTCGGTCACTGGGACGACGGCGGGGATGTCGGAGGGGGTCGATGACTGGGACGACGGCAGGGATGTCGGAGGGTGTCGGTGACGGGGACGACGGTGGTCACCTGAAACCGTATAAGTTATCACTAATACATCCCGAATAATTGCTTAAACTAAAAAAATAACAACAAATATGACATGTTCAACTAGTTTTATTAATTCAACTAGTTCTTACTAAATATAAACTTACTATAAATAGAAAAAAACTAGTTCTTTCTAAAAATAAAGTAGCTCAACTAGTTATATTAATTATCTTACTAAAAATACATTAGTTCTATTAATTCAACTAGTTCAACTAGTTTATTAATTTACTTAGTAAACTAGTTCAACTACAACTAAAGTAGTTCAACTACAACTAAAGTAGTTCAACTACAACTACTATGAATCATACTGCCCTAGTTAACTAGTACCATCACTACTAGTAATTAACATCTACTACTACCTCTCTCTCAGTTTACAGGGCGTGTGCATACTCCTAGGTCGTCAATTTGACCAAGCTAATACAAGTTATATATTATAAAAATTATACCAATATAAACTTCAGATGTTCTATTTTCAAAATGTATAATTTTTGTATTATATAGTTTATATTAGGATGATAAAATTGACAACCTAGGTATACGCGTAGGACTTGTAAACTGAAACGGAGGGAGTACTAAAAATCTAGTACTAATGTGAACCCGAAATTAACACCTACTACTACTAAAAATCTAGTACTAACTAAGCAACATCTAGTACCAGCTATGAACCCTAAATTAATATCTACTACTACTAAATCTAGTACTAACTAGTGGCAGGGGGTGGGGGGCGACGGAGAGGTAGCTAGGGGCGCCGAGGGCGGGATCGGGATCGGGAGGCGGCACTGCTGGGTGGGCTCGGGTGGCGGCGATGAGGTCGAGGGCGGTGGGAGGAGGGCTGCCGGCGGCGGAGGGAGGAGGGGCGGCCGCAGGCGGAGGGAGGAGGGCGGCAGCTGAGGAGGGAGGGGCGGCCGCAGGCGGAGGGAGGATGTGCGAGGAGGAGGGAGGAGGGACGGAAGGAGGGGAGTACCTCGGCGGCGGACGGACGAAAGCGGCGGCGGCGGCGACGCACGACGACGGTTATCGGCACGCGGGCGAGAGTGAGAGTGTCAGTGGGGATAAGGTAGGGATAGTTGTAGCGCGTTTGCCGAAACGCGCTACAGCTAATCTGAATAGCAGTAGCGCGGTTCGTTATAGGGCGCTGCTGCTATAACTAGCGGGGGGGCGAGGTCATGGCAATTAGAGCAATAGCGCGTTTTGCGGTGGACGCGCTACTCCTATTTTCCTTTCAGCAGCGCGTTTTGCTATCACGCGCTACTGCTAAATAGCAGTAGCGTTGTATTTTGAGCAGCGCTGCTGATAAGTTTCTGCGTATAGGCTTTTCCCTAATAGTGCGTGTAAGGAGTGTCTTTCTTGGGAATATATAGTTTACTTCCCATGAAATCAACGCAGCAAAATCATCATATATATGCGGTATGACTTAGCTTGATGAAGATGGCCAGCAAAATAATAGCCCACAATAAACCTCATACTCCCACACATGGATTTGAGTTTTAAGGTTACGTGGAATCCCCGTTAATTGTTTCTCCAACATATTTGTGATGCTCCTAGGTGGTGGGATAATAGCTTCTCATTGACTCCGTATATATAGTCTTCACTTTGAGTATTTAACAAAAAACTACCATATTTCATGGAAACGTGTCCAGAAACTATCACTTTGCAAATTTGTGCCAAAAACTACCACTTGTTCACTAATCTTTGACTAAAAACTACCATATCGAAAAAGTGCACGATTCACCTCTTTCAAACGTCTTTCTGACAGGCTGGGCCCACAAGTCAGGTTGACCGTTAACTTTGACCGTTATTACAAATGGGCCCCACACGTCAACCCTCTTCTTCCCCCTTTCTCTTGCATTTTAACAAACACCTTGTGCTCGAGCTCGTCTGGCCGTTTCCTGTGATGGCTGCTTGCACGGCTAGGCTCGTTAGAGAGCTCGCGGTGCGCCGCGTCTAAGGTGGCAACGGCTAGTGCTGGGCTGGCCTGTATCGGCGGTGGCAAGCTCAAACGGCGGCGGAGATCGGCTGTGCACGAGCACGGGCGCGATGTGGCAGATTTTCTAGACATGACAGATGGATGGGGGATGGCCGGTGGCCTCGTCGGCGCGAGTAGGAGAGCTATGGCACGGCCGCATCTGCAGGCGCGGCCAGCCATAGGGCGGCGGCCTGGGCCTTCCCGCGGCACGACCTGCAGGCGCGGCGAGCCATGGGGCGGCGGCCTGGGCCTTCCCGCGGCGCGACCTGAAGGCGTGGCGAGCCACCGGGCGGCAGCCTGGGCCTTCCCGCCGCGCGACCTGCAGGTGCGGCGAGCCACCGGGCGGCGGCCTGGTCCTTCCCGCGGCATGACCTGCAGGCGCGGCGAGCCACTGGGCGGCGGCTTGGGCCTTCCCGCGGCGCGACTTGCAGGCGCGGCGAGCCACCGGGCAGCGGCCTGGACCTTCCCGCGGCGCGACCTGCTGGCGCGGCGAGCCACCGGGCGGCGCGTCCCAGCCAGCAGTACTCCGGCGGCGTGGCAGAGTACGTTAGGATATGAGTTAGTGGGTTAGGTGATAGATTAGTGGGTACGTTGGGGATAGGTTAGTGGTTTGTTAGGATTAGATGGGCCACTGACCACTGGGCCTGCGTGGTTAGATTAGCCTAACTAGTTGTATTTAGTACATGTTCATTTAGAACTTGAGAAATTTTACGAACACTGACATACGGGTCCCACATGTCATAACGGTCAACATAACGGTCAATCTAACTGAGTTGACTGTTGTGCCATGTCAGCGCCTATGTGTGGGCCAACCTTGTCATAATCATGTTTAATTTCGACCGAAGCAGTCATTAGTGTTTTTGAGAGAAAATTAGTGAAAAAAATAGTAGTTTTCTACACAAATTTGTGAAGTGGTAGTTTCTGGGTATGTTTTCATAAAATGTGGTAGTTTTTGGTTAAATACTCCTTCACTTTAGCATGTTGAGGCGCGTAAACTTCTACCCTCTCGGGGCATGTAATCTGTTTGTTTGGTTGGCTTGGCCGATCATCTGGATTATATGACTTTTATTTTTACTTGACCTGTTGCAATCAGTGATGGCTGCGTGTATGAACCGACGTGGAGGCAAGGGCCATTGCCTCACTTTTCGAAAACAAAAAATTGGGAAACGTTTAAAATCGGTGTGCCGGCCGAAGCTTCGGCCGGTCACACCGCTCTCCCGCGCAGTTGCTCCTTCTTTTCTCCTCCACGTGTCGCGGGCCCTATCCACCGCCTGTGCCGTGCCTTATCTCTTCACCCCTGAGCTCCATCACTCATTTCACTTTCCATGAACGCATCCTTCCCTGTCCACTCTTTTCTCCCCAAAACAACAGTAGCGTGGATCCCCTCTCTCAGGATTTTCTCCCCAATATCCACTCCTCGCCTAATCCTGCTCCTCCGTTGATCTCTAACGCAACCAAATCCACTGCTCCGGTGGCTGCAGATCACACCTTGTGCTGCTCCGACGAGCGTAAGGCCCTCACGTGCCCCGCTCTATTCTTGCGAGCGGCCGCCTCCACCTGCCCCCGCGCTGCTCTGGTGTACGCCGTCCTCCACCGGGTGATGGGCCGGCGGTTACGTCTTGCATGAGCAAACGAGATGCTGGAATCGGCCTCGGCGGGTGCTGGAATCGGCCTCAGCGGGTGCTGCAATCGGCAATTTTTTTGCTACAACCGCCTTTTGCTTTTGCTAGAATCAGCAACATGTTTTGCTAGGATCCATATTTTTGGAAGTGCTTTTTTGCTACAACCATTTCAAATTTTTGCTACCATCGTTTTGTTTTTTGCTGCCCCCATCCTTTTTTAATTTTTGGCACCCATCTTTGATTTTTTTTTGCTGGATACATCTTTCTACTAGAACCACTCCACTTTTTTGTTACCAGAGTCTTTAATTTGTGCTACCACCGTCTCCGTTTTTGCTACTACCCCGACTTTCGACTTTTTTTGCCGGATGCATCCTTTTTATCTTTGAACCACTCCAAATTTGCTACCACTGTCTTTGTTTTTTGCTACTAGTGTATTTGAGTTTTGCTACCATCCCTTCTTTTGTTTTTTTCTGCTGGATACATTTTTTGCTGGAACCAGCAATTTTTTTGTTGGAACTGGTGTTTTTGTTAGCTACTACCCCATCTACAAACGGTGATAGCGATGAACTTTCACTGAAAGGCTGCAACTGGAGGCCGATTTTGCTGGAACCGACATCACAATTTTGCTGCATCAGTGTTTTTTTTTTGTGACAACCGGTTAATTGTTTTGCTACATGGCGACGGCTCGGTGCAGCGATGGTGTCCTGCCAGACCAGCGAGGACCAGTGATGCGGGGACGGCGAGCCGCCGGTGCTTTGAATCAGCGGCACGCACGGCCATGGCGGGCTACGTGAGTGGGGCGGATACACCGGAGGTCCTTTTTTTTGTTTTGGCATGGTGTGCGAGACGAGGAAGAAAAAAAGGCCCAGATCCAACGGCAGATAAAACTGCAATCGTACGGGTGCGCGCTGACCGGCCGAAATTCGGCCGGCGCACCGGCGCCTAGTAGTCGCCCAAAAAGTTTACTATCTTGGCGAAGAAATCAACGTGAATATCGGTGCATTGTGTATTTTATAAGGGGTTATTTTCAATGACGGTGTGCTTGGATTCCCTAATGAGGTGGAGTCTAACTAAACTCTGTTTTGAACTTTTGATTGCCGCTAGCTAGCTACCTCTCAATATTATCATGGGAGTCTAAAATTTCAACTCAACTGTATTCAGTTGTACGGTCACCATGTAGTTTCGTAGCTTCCAAGTAAAGAAATTTGGATTTGAATTCATGAAAAGCATGAGGCGTACTGATGGTATAAACTTCATTAACGCATTGTTAAGGTGCGTGGACATATGATTCAACCAATCCACTGATAAAAAGAAAATTTCCCTTTCATTCGAGAAGAAATGTATGTTACCTTCAGTGCAAGCATGGAAATTTACTTATTATATCCATCAGCAGTAGACCCACATACTGCTCTTGTTCCAGCTCAATAAATCGTGCAGATAACACACGCCACCATATACTATGAGGAATTAATGTTGGCAGGTGGAGTTCTCTTGGTATAGAGCCTAGACAATTGCCCTGCACTCACTCATGGCATCCATGCACGATACAATTCCCAATTTCTGCATTGGATAGTTAGGATTGTGAAGCATTTGGAGTCTTGGTTCTTCAAAATTTGTCTTGTGCAGATGTTGCATCCTTCATTTGCACGTTTTCAATATGGGTTTCATCTGAGGTGCTATCTTGATTTCAAGTTGTAGTCCAGATTGCCGTACTTCCTGGTGGTGTGACAGTGCGCTCAGTAGCTCTATTGATAGGCATTATTGATACTCCACAATTAGTTTCACCCAAGGATTATTTATTATTGTTGTTCTTGCTACTCTTGATGTTCTTCCTTGCTAGGGCATCTTGTAGGTCTTCTTATTAGGAACTAGCAAAAGAGCCCGTGTGTTCCAACGGGAGAGAAAATAACACACGCTCTTAACCCAATAACCATGACTTAAGACCCTAATAGGTCCACGTTCTTTATTTTCATATGGCATCATATTTGTGTTGCCGACGGTGGCCTCAGTGCCCACACAACGAAAACGTGTTTGAATGTGGTTAGACCTAACACGTCTCTCTCTCTCTCTGTCTCTCGCACGCACACTCGCTCGGAATAAGGTGAGAAATATATTGTTTTTTCACGCGAGGTTTTTCAGAGATGGGCATGTTTGGTTATCGATGTTTTCTTTTCTCTCAATCTCGTTTTAGTAGGTATGTATTTCAAATTCGGATCGTCGCTGGTACGAAAAAACCCTGGACCATGCACTATAGATTAAGTTTGCACCAAAATAATATTTTCGAAATATTTAAAAGCTAAAAATAACATCATATTTAGACTACACATTATTAGGGAAATATATGGAGTTGTGTGTGGGAGACCTTAAGTTTATTACCAACTAGGCCACATGGTCTCCTCATAAATTTTGTGCTCCCACATACTATAAAAGGTGGCAAAATAGAGAAAATTGCAGTAGATCCCAACTAATGTGCATAAATTCATCTTGACTGTGGCGCATGGCTGTAGGTTTAGGAGTTCTAGGGCAATGAAATTCTGCTTCAGCTACAAAGTTGCTTCATAGCCTTATAACTGAACATGACTTGCTCCTATTAAGTTTGGAGAGACGATCAACAATCAGACTTAATTTTCTATTAATTTTGTGTTAATTTGAGAGTTGTAAGTACTCGATTTAGCATGCCTGTTGTACTCAGGTTGTTGTCAGGTATATATATATATGCTATAGTTATTAGATAGCATAGAACGGATGTACATGCCAACCAACCGTCAAAATACAATGGCTCCACGAGCCAACTCATATATAGTGCACCCACACCTATCATGTGCCAGGAAGAATGCCAATGAATGGTCTTCATATAGTTAGTGTAGAATAGTTTCCTCTCATCCATGGCATGGTATGCATCTGAATGACCAGCTCCCAACGTATATTGGTTGTAAGATAGGATTGCGAGGCACCGGGAATTTTCATGCTATTGTGGCTATCTATTGGACATCCTTTAGTTTCTAGTTTGTGTTTTAGATTCAACCTGACTGCAGATGTAGACAACTCTCTGGTGTTGCAAGAGGAGCATTTCTCAACTCCAGTGAGCAACATGACTAATTGTGTGGCGACGTAGCTATATACTCAGCAAACATCTAGTATTGACATGCGCCTTAGACATCGAGATGCTTAATCCTAGAAAATGTAAGCCTCTCAGTGTTAAAGTGAAACAACGGAATCATACATATGTCAATATCACTTCGGAGAAAACATGCACGTCCAAAGAGAATTTTCGTGAATATTACTTGCAAAATGATTTTAAGTGGTGTGCTCTCGTCTATCCCCAAACTACAACCTCTTTCTACTTCCAATTTTCTTTGTCGTTGTCAGCTATCTGTGATGGCATATGATCGACGTGCACCTTTAAACAGGAGGATACACTATGTTCACGTACATGCATGCTAGGTAGTAACCATGGACGATGATATCGATGCATGTTTGGCTGATCCATCATACTCCCTTCGTTTCAGTTTACAAGTCCTACGCGCATACCTAGGTTGTCAATTTTATCATCCTAATATAAACTATATAACACAAAAATTATACTGTTTTAAAATAGAACATCTGAAGTTTATATTGGAATATTTTTTGTAATATATGATTTGTATTAGATTGGTCAAATTGTCAATATAGGGGTACGCACACGCCCTGTAAACTGAGAGAGAGGGACTACCTCAGATAGTTATAACAGGTGTGCTAAATTTCATCTTCTGTCAAAAAAAAAAAAGTAGAGGGATGGGATTTTTGTTTTGTTTTGCCAGAGTGTTGAAGAGGGAGCCTTGCTTATAATGAACGCTCACCAAAGCTCTGAAGCTGGCTAAGAGGACAACTCCACGAAGAGAGCATAGTCCATAAGAGATATAAAGTTTCAAAAAATAAAGAGATATGGGTACATTATCATGACACACATGGTGCCATATGAGCGAGGAATTAGGCATGTACAATATGATCCACCCAGTTTACAAGGCATGCATGTTGACTTGTACAATCCAAGAAAGTTATTCTAGGACATATTTGTCTGTATGATATGGCACAAGATACTATATGTTTGTATTGCTACCAGGAGAATTTTTGCTAGTTTGTTGTGCATAATTTGTCAGTATGACATGTTCTTATGATTGGAACTCTAGAAAGCATCCGCAACTACTAAGGATCATTAAGGTAAAACCCAACAATAGCACTAAGTATAAAGTCCCATTTACTCCCATACGCAACAACCCCTTACTCTGGTTTAAACTTCTGTCACTCTCGCAAGCCACTATAAGCGAATCATGAACGTACTACAAGACCTTACTACGAGAATTGCACACGCTTGCGCGACACGGAGGGCACCATAGGACAAAACCATATCAACATACTACTGAAATCAATCACACCATACCGCAATTAACCCGTAGGACAAAAAGAATCTACTCCAACATCATAGGATCGCCGCACTTCGTTACTACTTGAGCTTCATCAGAATTTTCCCCGAAGAGAAAGGGTGAAGCAATATATTAGCTGATAAGTATTTCCCTCAGTGAAAACCAAGGTTTATCGAACCAATAGGAGAATCACTCAAACCCTAGTGAACATCACATAAACACACAAAAGAAAATACTTACACCCAACGCAAACAAGAGGGTTGTCAATCCCCTTGAACTCGTTAAATGCAAGGATTAAATCTTGTAGTGGTAGATACATAAAAAGAACAGTAAAATAAAAAGAGTAAAATTGCAGCAAGGTATATTTGGTTCTTAGCAATATGATTAAGTAGAACCGGGGCCATAGTTTTCACTAGAGGCTTCTCTCTCAAACAGATAGCATACAGTGGGTAAACAAATATTTAATTCATACGCTCATGCATAAGGGCATCTTCAAAACGGACCCTCAAACCTCCACTATATGTCCAGACTACAGTGTCCGAACAATTTTTGCCATCCAACGGGAACCTTTATATGTCTGTTCAGCAGTCCAGAAGTATGGATTCTAGTATCCTAGAGAGAAACATGGCGGGGAGAGGGGCCTTTGCCAGAGTCCAGACATCCACTTGACCAACCAAAACCCTTCGCGTTGTCCTCCTCTCTTTTCCATCTCTTCACATACATAGTCCCCTGTCCTCTGTCCTCCCAACCGGACATCACACGATAAATTCCACCACATGCATGATCCTACTCTACTCTTTCTCCTCCCAACAAGATTAATTTGTGAATATCTTTGGATGGATCCCTCCGGCATCATGTCCGCGGACCACGTCCAGACATAAAAACATACATATACCGGAGACATTGGCGGGTCAGCTATGAAGATGCCCTAAGATACAATGTATTGGAATTGCCCCAAGAATTTATTTGCTATTTTTTATACATATAATAGGACAAGGTATGACTTGATGGCAACTCTTGACATCTCAAGTTCTGTCTAATATTGAGAAATTTGAAATTTTCTTGAAATTAAGGTAGGTTCTCATATTAAAACAAACCTAGAATGGATGTATGGAACCGTTAATCCAAGTGCGGTTGTTGTTCTGCTGCTTTGGTCCTATGGGATCTTAGCGTGATGAATTCCCGGCTATCTATTACAACAAGGTTTGTTCAGTTCCGATGAGGGAGGGGCGAAGACGGTGGCGTGGCTTCGGCTCGCTCTAGTGCTTGTAGTCCTTGCTAGGTGTTCTATGGACCTAGATCTATTTTTTACTTCTAGTGTCCTTTATACTACCTTGATATTTGATGAATACATCGGATGTTTTTCTCGTAAAATAAATTAAAGTAAATTTGCATCTTTATTGTTTTAAAAAGTGATAAGTGTACATTCGTTCCAGACTTATTGTCTCGTTTCGTTTTCACCCCCTGCGTTTTTGGTGTAGTTTTCACCGTTAACTCGTAATACTCGATTATTTTAGTCCATCAGCGGTTAGTCAAATATGGATTTGATCACTCGTATCCTCTCTCTCTCTCCCTCTCTCTCTTTATGCGCCCGACAGGGAGGTATCTAGGCGATACGGTGGTGTCGGGAACACTGCTCTTTCCAGGGAGACAACAATATTGTCGACAAGCGAGTGTCGCAGCATGCTGCAGTTCCTAGCGCCACCTAACCCTAGTGCCCCTTCTGGATCATTGTGGTCATGATATATATGGTGGGCACATCCTTGAAAGCATGGTTAATAGTAGAGCTAATTATTGGCTATATGTAGTAGCCATGTCATCTTTAGCCAACCTAAGAGCCAATTCATATAATAGTTGGCTATAAGGTTTTACTACTTTATCACAGGCAAACATTTAGGTACGGCGCGTCGGCCAAGCGTTGGGTCGGATGCACGCGAGCCATGCGATTGAAGCAAATCCTTCGCACGCAAAGTGGCCCTCGATTTCTTTTTGTGGGGCCACATAAATATCAGTCCACTGCCCACACCTTGCTACCTCTCACTCTTATCCATTCCCATTCATCTTGCTCTCGTCCTCTCCGCACCCCGCTCCGCGCAAGCCCCACTTCCACCGCTGGCCGGTGTTTGCTATGCTGGCCGCTGATGGAACTACGTCTAGGCAAAGCTACTTCCTCATGGGCTGGAGTACGAGGCATTGAGGTGCTGTGCAAGGGGAGCTGCAAGCCACATCTGGTGGGCCTGCAATCGGTAGAGGCAAGCATTGGGAATGGCGACGGTTGCCGCCAGCCCCCGACGCCTAGCTGCACTGACAAGGCGGCCTGCAACCAGCAAGACGGTGAGAACGACCCCAGCTAAGTGCTATAACTATGGCAGCGAGGTGCTGGGACCAGCACCCAAAATTGCTACTACCAATGTTTTTTGGTTTCGTTCCAATTTTATTGATTTTTGCTACCACCACTCTTTAGGATTGCTGGAACAAGCACAAAATTTTGCTACCACCGGCGCTCTTGATTTTGCTGGAACCGATGCCAATTTTTGCTACTACTGGCGTTCTAGTTTGCTGGAACCAGATCCATTTTTTGCTACAATCAGAAAATTTTTCTTTTGCTGGAACAGACATTCAATTTTTGGAATTTGGTTTCCAATGGTGTTTTGCTTCGATGGAACAACTTCAATTTTTTGCTACCTCCGGTGTTTCAATTGTTGGAACATAGCCCAAGTTTTTTTGCATTTTTTGCTTCCATGTTTTTGATCTTTTGTTGGAACTAGCCTCAAAATTTGCTTTTTTTTTTTTGCTGGAACCATGGGCCGATTTTGCTGCAACCGGCAATTTTTTTTGCTGGAACCTGCGATGGGAGCAGCATACGGGAAGATGCATCATTTGTTTTTGCTGGAACCACAATAGGGGGAGCTGCATCGTTGGGTTTTGTTTGGAACCGGCAACACTGATAGCTACAGCCGGCAATTCTTTGCTACAGTCATCGATGGGACGAGAACTACGGGAGAGCTGAATCGACCCTTTTTTGGCGGTGAGAGACGACACCGGCGAGCTGCAAACGGCGAAGATGGCGAGCTATAATGGGAGTGCGGGGGCGCAAGATGCAGAGGGTGCAGCGTGCTGTCGAGAGCGCTCCTTTTTTTCTCCCGAGAGATGTGCGAGAAGAAGGAACAACAGATCGTGCGGTTACGCACGCACAGATCGTGCGGCTGGCGACCGACCGGCCTAAATTTGGGCCGGCGCGCCGGCGGCCAGCACTCGCCTTATCACTATATGACTCACCTTCTTCTCTCACAGTGCTTCTTGGAGCGTGTGCTACAGTTGGGTACTAGTTTACAGCTTGGTTTTTTTCTCTCTTCCAGCTAAGTAAGAATATAATATTTAAATCTTTATAGCCTACTTATATCACCCTATTATACTTGCTCTGATGATAACTAGGCTGGCATGGAGCTATATATGTGAAGGATAATAACAATGACGCATCGACCAGTACACTAGTGCCATTTTTACTTTCTTTATAGTCTAAATCTCCCTGGTCAGTTTATTTCTTCCACTGTGCTAGATGGACATCTCTTTGATACCTGTTAGACCTGTCTCAGATGAGGGGGTGCTCAAGGTCTGCAATGAACAATATTGTCGGCAAATGGTTGTCTTGGACGCTCAAGGTCTCCCATGCACATGGAACTTAAATGTTACTCAATATACAACAGCATTTTCCTTGGTGCAAGGGACCTAATTGTGTCATTAATTGGAGCAGATTGCTTGTAAGAAAACCATTAGGATCATAGGCGGTTTTCCTCCAACTATGTAAAGTTATAACAAATGAGATTCAGACTCATACATCGGTGCTACATAACTGTACTAGCATGGTACATTACCATTGCATGTTCGGCTCTCTGTATAAACGTACCACGGCACAACATTCCTTGTGAGTTGTGATGAATGAAACTAGCACCCTGAGCAGTGGCGGAGCTAGAGAAGAAATGATGGAGGGGCGAAAGGTTAATTACATCAATCTTGAGGGGGGCAAAGACTATACTTTTTCTAATTAAGCACTCCAAAAAAAATTTATCCTTCAGACATTTTGTCATTGTTGGGGGGGCCATGGCCCCTGTAGACATACATGTAGCTCCGCCGGTGACCCTGAGTGTTGCTACTTAGTGAAGCTTTGTTGGTAGCTTGCATTCTATAGTTCTGCAGTCTTCAGTTCATCTTCAGAGGAATATCCATAGCTTAGATCTGTTCCCTACATGGGGTGTCTCATGGTATTGGATTGCGAGGCATTGGGAAAGAAGGGTTTATGTGCAAGTCGGCCTGCTTGTGAGAGAAGTAAAACCCTGGTCCGGTTCTGTATTTTACTAGCTAAAGATGTCAGAAAAGTGGTGCACTAGTCTAAGCCCTCTCACCACAGAAGCTGCAAACTTTGCACTTTCTCAAGCTGAGATGTCTCCTTTCCTTCCAAAAGATCAACATCTCTGTGTGCTTCCAGAGGTCTGCTCTAGTAATAACCTATCAAACATGAGCGTGGAATCAAAATAGAAGGTAAAAGCCATATCTTTTGGAAGACAAAAAATGACAAGATGAATGCGGAATCACGACTATTGAATGTAGATCTACCAAACACACATGAGTCCCCAGATATGACTTTTTTCTCTGCATTATGTCTGAGTATATTTTGTGAGTCTGAAGCTTGCCTTGTCATCAAGCAGAGTAAGAGACATCATCACTTCAATGAGTATTCACCATCCCTAATAAATTCCAGCCAAATGTAGTGGCATCCTCGTATTTCTTGGTACATCTCTAGAAGCAATTTGTGCGCCTAGGCTAGTGCACCAATCTCTGCAAGAATGAACCGATGAGACAAGGAGTGTGCACACACCTGAGAGTAGCCACACCTTTCCATTTGATCATCTGTTTTATTACGAGAAGAAGTAATGACTTGATCTTTGACTAGGATAAACACATGTTCACTAGTATCAATCAACAAGCTTAAATTATTGGACTTCCATTTCATCTTAAATGTTAGAGTTGTGTCAAATATTGTGTACAACGGGGAGGAGCGCCCGCAGTCAAGGGGTTACAGTTGGACTTCGAGTTATATTGTGCTCACACAGTATGGAGTCGTGTCCTAGTAGGACACTTGTATTCTAAGACTCCCATATAATGCGGGGGTAGACACACAATGTAATAAATGCCAATATAAAAGAATAGGCACACATGGGGGAGCCGGCTGTGTGTGCTGGCGCCCGGGTTGCCGATGTGCGGTATTGTGACGGTGTAACAGGGAGAAGCGTCCGTAGTCAGGCCCTGAGAAAATATAGCCATATCGATAAACCTCATTAGCAAATTTCAGTGTCGTGCTTGTGATGCTTGGTCCTCGGGAAGATCAACTATGCGCCCTCGGATTTATTCTAATAGGACAGAGCTGTTGCATGCACGACTATATAAGGAGGCCTCACACAGTAAGGCAGATGGCCTGAAGCTGCTCGTGTGGCATCACTAAGTTGTGCAAAGCCAGGATAACGCGAGATTTTGTTGCTGAAAATTAGACTAGTCTGCACATGGTGATGGAGTTTACGTGGCCTGGATGTTAATGACACTGGGAGTTGTGGCACATGCTTGGTGCACCACCGAGGTTACCCGGAAGTTATTTTTTCATTCGGATGTGTTGCTAATTGCAGCGTGGTTCCATCGGTTTGCTGGCAGGACTACGAGATGCACATAAGGCTTGGAGAAGTCTAGAGCGCATCACGGGATCGTGCATACACAGGGCGTCAAGCAATGCATAGAGATGGGCGGGCGGACACGATGCTGGGTGAAGATTGGTTGCAACCAGATAAGGTCGGCTGGATCGGACTGGACGGTCTGATGGATCGACAAGGATATCGGTCAAAGAAAAAGACGGTGGTGGGCGACTTCTGCAGCGTGGAAGTGCAGGCCCGAGGGCTTGTGCGGCTTCGACAAGACTATGGTGCAGCATTGATTTAAGGTACTATACACATGAGAGCTTGAAGTCGATGAGGCGTGGGGTGGACTGATCATCTACCATGGAGTCATGTTGAAGGTGGAGCTGGAGTCTGGCAGAAGACTTCACTCTGAGCTGATGGAGGGGTTATGGTGTAAAGATCTGAAGAAATGCAACCTATTTGAGCGGAATAGCGAGAGACATGTGGTTCAGACTGGGTACGAGTGGCATGATGGAGATGCGATACTTGACCTTGGTCGGCGATGACCGGTGGTTCTCTGCAGTGGGGGTTGAGGCGGTGTGGGCTTGCTACCCGGGAGACTCGACCAGGACAGTAGATACTCGACGTGACGATAGAGGCGAGGCGTGTGGTAAACATGAGAAACAGGGATAGAGCAAGGCACTAATGATGACTGAGACATGTGGTCAGACAAAGTGTGCAGGGGTGCTAGAGCAGTATTGATGAGTACCAGATTCAAGTTGGTGACTGAGTCTATCGGTGCTAGTTTATGGACAGGAGTTGACCACGGAGAATCTATGGAAGTCGTGGAAAGTATTAATGTCAAAAACTGAGAGAGTACATGGCCTTATATTTTGTGTTATTCAGTGCACATGGCAAAGTGCGGTTGACGAGTACAGAAGGAGGTGGAGTGCTATAGCTATGAGACTATCCGGAAAAAGGGGTGAGACAACTGTGAATTTGACTTAGGGTGACAGTGAAATTCCTTCATGTTTTAGATAGACGGTCAAGAAAGAGCGGTGATGTTAAGTACAGGTAACTCTTATATGTGACGTCCAATATATGAGTTATTCACTTTCATGTAGATCAGTGATTGGTGTGTGGTAGCATTGAAAGGATACTCCAAAAGTTGAAAGCACAAAGTAGAATAATGAGAAACTTAATTTTTGCTCGAGCGGTGATCGTGAAGAAGACAAGAAGAGACTATAGTTACAGGTGGAGTCACGTGGAGTCTGGGAGTAGTGGTGGTGCTCATGGCGTATCTCAAGTCGAATGTATATGGAGGTTTGACGCATCGACGAATCCAAGGTAATGAAGAATATTCGCCATGGTAGAGTTTCTTAGAGTAGGGTCGAATATTGTGTACAAGGTAAGTTACTGTTGGACTCTGAGTTATATTGTGTTTACACGGTATGGAGTCGTGTTCTAATAGCACACTTGTATCCTAGGCCTTTCATATAATGCGGGGGTAGACATACGATGTAATCTATGCCAACAAAATAGCATAGGCAAGTAGGGGGAGCCGGTGGCGTGTGGCAGTACCTGGGTGGCCGATTGCGGAATTGTTACAGTGTCACGGGGATGGGCGCTCCTAGTCAGGCCCCGAGGATGTAGCCATATCGATGAATCTCGTTAACAAATCTCGGTGTCGTGCTTGTGGGATAGCTTGGTCCTCGGACAGATCAACCATACACCTCAGATTTATTCTAAAGAGCACCTAAATTCATTTACTCAAAGTGGTGATATTAGCAACCACGGTATGATCTACATCCTCCTTTGTTTTGCCATATGGCATTGGATTTCAAGATGTTTTACCCACGCAGAGTAATCGTAGTTGCATTGAAAGGCATTGGAAAAATTGTATCCACTTAAGGTGTTGGTCGTGCAACTTGATGACTGGCACTCGCTCACCACGTGCTCTGCGCTATGCCAGTCGATGTCCACATCGCCATGGCTATCAAGGCCCCACTACACCCCCACATCCTGAAGCGAATGAAACGACTCAGTCGCAACTTCCTATGTATGGGAGAAAGGACGCAAGCTGCAGCCACTGCCTCGTTGGCTGGGGCAAGGTATGCAGGCCGATCGCCCTTGGCAGCCTTCGACGTTCAGAATTGGCAGCGGATGAGCTTGTCCCTCCACACTCGCTAGATGTGGCTTCAGAGAACCGACACGTCGCCTCTTTGGCAGCACTTGATCTTCCGACCCTCAGCGACAACCTTTCTTTCCGCTTTTGGAGCGATCGCTGAATTGTTTGCTACTTGTTGGTGGAGATAGCCCCACTGATTCACGCCAAGGTGCTGAAGCGCCGCCGCAAAGGCCGCTCGATCCGTGATGGCCTTCTTCTGTGCACTTGGATTCGTGTTCTCGATCTCACGACCATGGTGCAATACGTTGAGCCATGGCTCATTACAAAAAAAATACACTTCCGTGATGATACGTATTTGTCACAGTAGGTTGCTTTTGTCATGCATGTACATCCATGACAAATTTATGACAGAATCAAGATAGTCATGCCTGTGCTGTCGTAGAAGTGTTCCATGACATTACCAAAATTATCATTACGATAAATTGCGTGTCACAGAAGTGCTTTCGTCAAGGGTGACCGACACATGGCATCCACCATAACGGAACGCCGTTAAGCTATCGGGTCGGGTTTTGGGTCCGATAACCCGTTAACAGCCCCGACCAATGGGAAATTTCGACGTGTAAAATTCTTATTGGCCAGACGAAACACGTGTCAGCTCGTCAGTGGGTCAGATAGGCGCCTATGATATGTCGACACGTGCCACGGCCCACCACTAGCCCATTTAGCTTACAAAGCCGGCCCGTTTGACTTGATCAAAAGTTAACGGGCTGGCCCATGAAAAGCCTGTTAACGGTCTCTTCGCAAATAGCCCATTAGGCACTAAAGAAAATCGGTCGAACAACGTCTTGTGGCCCGTCGAATATAACACCAGCCCATTTCACTTTCGGCCCATGTATGGCCCACGACATCTTTCGGCTCATATGAGGCCTTCCTATCTTTCGGCCCTTTACAGGCCCACGGTGACTCTAGCCCATAATGAACAGTAATTTTCTTTGTACCCGTTAATGGCCCGTGATTTACATGGGTCGTTTCCAGCCCGTATTAGCTTTCGGCCTATTGACGGCCCATACGTTCTTGGGCTCCTTTTCGGCCTTCGATTACTTCCGGCCCGTTACTGGCCTGTTCCCCTAATGGGCCAAATTCGGCCCATGGCAAGAGTCAGCCCGTTACTGGCATGTTCCTCAATTGGGCCAAATTCGGCCCATGACAAGAGTCGGCCCGTTACTGGTATGTTACCCTAATGGGCCAAATTCGGCCCATGGCAAGAGTCGGCCCATTTCTGGCCAGCCTGTCCTATATTCTGGCCCATTAACGACCTGTTATGCCTGTGACAGAATTAAGTTTTTGCAGTCCTATGGCTTGTTAACGGACCGTTACCGTGCTGGGCCGATATCAATTACGCCCGATTACGGCCCATGTAGACGCATTTATCCGACGGCCCTAGGCCCATTTATCGACGGCCCGAGGCCCACCGATTACAGGCCCATTTATCGACGGCACGTAGGAGACCCATGGATCCTACGGCCCGCATATGGCCCATGGATAGTTGCGCCCACTAGCAAACCAGGGAAAAAGAAGACTAGGAAATAAATAAGGCCCAAACTAACGCTAGCCTATTAAGGCGATTGCACATATTACATCCACTCGACATCAAAGATCGCCACCAGTGCAAATATAGGAAACACCCTACACTATACAAAAATGGCTTGCTGTTTTTTTCAGTCGGTGGCTGCACGTTAAGAATAAATTTTGTATCGTACCAAAACAAATTACAACTATATAACAAAAGGAAGGTTGGCATAAAACTTAACAGTCTAGCAGATAAATGCACCACCAAAAGTTCAGAAGCTCAGTTCATTTGACCTGACTGTTACGTTTTCATGTTGTATTGTCCGATGAAACACCATAACCCTCGCCTTCATTTCCCCTAGGCTCCTGAACAACATAGCAAATGTCTGATAGTCTGGTTTCAAAACCATGCATATCTTGACGACATTGAGCAATGTTTCTCCTTGTTTCACAAAGGGCCTCTGTTAGGGAATGGACTTGTGTCTGGAGCGTAGATACAACATTGCTTTGAGCTTGCATATCTTGATCATGAGGCAGTTTGGACGATATTACCAAGGAACGTGCTTTTGGCACTGTTAGTGGACAGGTACTGACACACTGCAGCAAGAGCTGATATTGCGGTTATAGTTGCCTCGCCACCTTCACAAGGTGGCGGTTCCACCATTCTTCCATAGCTCGCTGAAAAGTTGAGGTTTTACATTAGTAGTACCAGAACATAAGATATTAAGGAGGCAGCAAAACCAAACAAAATAGCTTTGGTCTATATACAGAACTTATTCTGGTGAACCCATGTAAAATATTAGTTGTATTTTATTGCAAAGTACATAATAAAACCAGGTTCCAAACATATGACCATGTACCATCGCTAATGTATTATCTATTTCTTCACATTGTATTGAGGACTAAGGATAACGAGACAAAGTTTATAATACGGTAAGCATAGTATGACATCATTCAAATCACAAAACAACTGAGAACAGACAAACATGCAATTGTGTCTGGAGCGTAGATACAACATTGCTTTGAGCTTGCATATCTTGATCATGAGGCAGTTTGGACGATATTACCAAGGAACGTGCTTTTGGCACTGTTAGTGGACAGGTACTGACACACTGCAGCAAGAGCTGATATTGCGGTTATAGTTGCCTCGCCACCTTCACAAGGTGGCGGTTCCACCATTCTTCCATAGCTCGCTGAAAAGTTGAGGTTTTACATTAGTAGTACCAGAACATAAGATATTAAGGAGGCAGCAAAACCAAACAAAATAGCTTTGGTCTATATACAGAACTTATTCTGGTGAACCCATGTAAAATATTAGTTGTATTTTATTGCAAAGTACATAATAAAACCAGGTTCCAAACATATGACCATGTACCATCGCTAATGTATTATCTATTTCTTCACATTGTATTGAGGACTAAGGATAACGAGACAAAGTTTATAATACGGTAAGCATAGTATGACATCATTCAAATCACAAAACAACTGAGAACAGACAAACATGCAATTGTAACGTTGTGTGGGCAAGTCCAGCACGGAACTAGATTACGGGTCAAGATCAAAGGAACATCACTCCTCCCTTTTAAACCTTGTAAGGTGCAATGATACACTAAGAAAATTGTGTATAAAATTAAAAAGAGTAATAGACATTGGCTGCAAACCATGCAGTTCAAGGCACAAGTCAGAGTTAGTAGTAGTTAAAAGGCATGAGGAATAAGGACTTACAATAGCGGCTTTGACTGGTGTAGTCATGCCCTTCTTCTTGCTGGTGTGACAGTCCTTGAAGATTTCCACAACATTTGGTTCAGGAACTTTTTGGTCGTTGCGGGTTTTCCTATGCATTTTGAACAAGTCAATATAGATCTGATAATATGGTACAACGAAAAGAGTGAAATAGCATCCAATTACAAGAGCCTCGCAGTGTGCAATATAGCTGCGAGATCCTGTCATCTGTTAGAATTTCACTTTCGTACGGTTGGCCTTGTTCTTTGAACAGTTCACCTACAAGAAGATAGATTTGTGTGGCACATGCGTCAATAGGACTTCAACATGTGATCTTGAACATGCGTCAAGAGGTGTCTCGGTCATGTCTACATAGTTCTTGAACCCGTAGGGTCCGCACGCTTAACGTTCGATGATGATTAGTATTATATGAATTATGTGTTTTGGTGACCGAAGGTTGTTCGGAGTCCCGGATGAGATCACGGACATGACGAGGAGTCTCGAAATGGTCGAGAGGTAAAGATTAATATATTGTAAGGTTACATTCGGATACCGGAATGTTTTAGGGAAGTTTCAGATGATTTTCGAAGTACCGGGAGGTTACCGGAACCCCACGGGAAAATAATGGGCCAACATGGGCCATAGGAAAGAGGGGAGCCAGCCCACAAGGGGTGGACGCGCCCCCCTCCCACAGGGAGTCCGAATTGGACTAGGGAAGGTGGCGCGCCCCCCTTTCCTATTCTGGTTCCCTCTCCCTTCCCCTTTTCCCCTCCAAGGGGGGGGGGAATCCTACTCGGAGTGGAGTCCTAGTAGGACTCCCCCCCATGGCGCGCGCCCCTGGTGGCCGGCCTCGTCCTCTCTCCTTTATATACGGGGGAATAGTTATTCTCTTAGCCGTGTGCGGTGCCCCCTTCCACTGTTTACTCCTCCGATAGTATCATCATAGTGCTTAGGCGAAGCCCTATGCGGATCACATCATCAACACCGTCATCACACCGTCGTGCTGACGGAACTCATCGACTCCATCGGCACTCTCTTGGATCAAGAGATCAAGGGATGTCATCGAGCTGAACGTGTGCAGAACTCGGAGGTGCCGTACGTTCGGTACTTGATCGATTGACTCGAGAAGATGTTCGACTACATCAACCGCGTTAAGTTAACACTTCTGCTTTCGGTCTACGTGGGTATGTGGACACTCTCCCCCTCTCGCTGCTATGCATTTCCTAGATAGATCTTGCGTGAGCGTAGGAAACTTTTTGAAATTGCATGCTACATTTCCCATCAATGGCATCCGAGCCAGGTATAGGTGTAGATGATATGCACGAGTAGGACACAAAGAGTCGTGGGCGGTGATCGTCATACTGCTTACCACCAATGTCTTATTTGTATTCGGCGGTATTGTTGGATTAAGCGGCCCGTACCAACCTTACATGACCGCGCTCATGAGACCGGTTCCACCGACAGACATGCAACTAGTTTTGCATAAAGGTGGCTGGCAGGTGTATGTTTCTCCAACTTTAGTTGAATCAAATTTGCCTACGGTCGGTCCTTGTTAAGGTTAAAATAGCAAACTTGATAAATCACCGTACTGGTTTTTGTGCCGTAGGTATGCACGGTTCATGCTAGAAGACCGTAGCAGCCACGTAAAAATTGCAGCAAATAAAGTAAATGACGTCTAACTTGTTTTTGTAGGGTATGTTGTGATGTGATATGGTCAAGACATGATGGGATACAAAGATTGTTGTATGAGATGATCATGTTTTCTAAAAGTTATCCGCAACTGGTAGGAGCCATATGGTTGTCGCCTTATTGTATGAAATACAAGCGCTATGTAATTGTTTTACCTTATCACTAAGCGGTAGCGATAGTCGTAGATGCAATGGTTGGCGAGACGACCACGATGCTACGATGGAGATCAAGGTGTCAAGCCGGGCACGATGGAGATCATAACGTTGCTTTAGTGATGGAGATCATGAGCACAAGATGATGATGGCCATATCATGTCACATATTTTTTATTGCATGTGATTTTTATCTTTTATGCATCTAATTTTGCTTAGTACGGCGGTAGCATTATAAGATGACCCCTCACTAAATTTCAAGGTATAAGTGTTCTCCCCGAGTATGCATCATTGAGAAAGTTCTTCGTGCTGAGACACCACGTGATGATCGGGTGTGATAAGCTCTACGTTCAAATACAACGGGTGCAAGCCAGATTTGCACACGCAGAATACTCGGGTTGAACTTGACGAGCCTAGCATATACAAATATGGATTCAGAACACTAGAGACCGAAACGTCGAACGTGAATCATATAGTAGATATGATCAACATAGTGATGTTCACCATTGAAGACTACTCCATCTCACGTGATGATCAGACATGGTTCAGTTGATTTGGATCACGTATCATTTAGATTACTAGAGGAATGTCTATCTAACTGGGAGTTCTTTAGTAATTTGATTAATTGAACTTAATTTATCGTGAACTTAGTCCTGATAGTTTTTTCATATCTATGTTTTAGATCAATGGCCCGTGCTACTGTTCCATTGAATTTTAATGCGTTCCTAGAGAAAGGTAAGTTGAAAGATGATGGCATCAACTACACGGACTGGGTATGTAACTTGAGGATTATCCTCATTGCTGCACAGAACAATTATGTCCTTGATACACCGCTCGGTGTACCACCTACCCCAGCAAGTGCAGACATTGTGAATGCCTAGCAGTCACGTGTTGATGACTACTCGTTAGTTCTGTGTGCCATGATTTATGACTTAGAATCGAGACTTCAAAGACGTTTTCAACGTCATGGACCATATGAGATGTTTTAGGAGTTGAAGTTAATATTTCAAAAAAATGCCCGAGTTGAGAGATATGAAGTCTCCAACAAGTTCCAAAGCTGCAAGATGGATGAGAACAGTTCTGTTAGTGAGCACATACTCACAATGTGTGGGTACCATAATCACTTGACTCAGATGGGAGTTAATCTTCCATATGATTGTGTCATTGACATAGTTCTTCAATCACTGCCACCAAGCTACAAAGGCTTCGTGATGAACTATAATATTCAAGGGATGAAAAAGACTATTCCCGAGCTCTTCGCGATGCTAAAGGCCGCGGAGGTAGAAATCAAGAAGGAGCATCAAATGTCGATGGTTAACAAGACCACTATTTTCAAGAAAAAGGGCAAGGGTAAAAAGAAGGGGAACTTCAAAAAGACTGACAAGCAAGTTGTCACTCCCGAGAAGAATCCCAAAGTTGGACCCAAGCCTGAAACTAAGTGCTTCTACTGCAAAGGGACTGTTCGGTGGAAGTGGAACTGCCCCAAGTATTTGGCGGATAAGAAGGATGGCAAGATGAACAAAGGTATATTTGATATACATGTTATTGATGTGTACCTTACTAATTCTCGTAGTAGTGTATGGGTATTTGATACCGGTTCGGTTGCTCATATTTGTAACTTGAAGCAGGGACTACGGATTAAACGAAGATTGGCTAAGAATGAGGTGACGATGCGCGTGGGAAATGGTTCTAAGGTTGATGTGATCACCGTCGGCACGCTACCTCTACATCTACCTTCGGGATTAGATTTAGACCTGAATAATTGTTATTTGGTGCCAGCATTGAGCATGAACATTATATCTGGATCTTGTTTAGTGCAAGACAGTTATTCATTTAAATCAGAGAATAATGGTTTTTCTATTTATATGAGTAATATCTTTTATGGTCATGCACCCTTGAAGAGTGGTCTATTTCTGTTGAATGTGATGATACACATATTCATAATATTGATGCCAAAAGATACAAAGTTGATAACGATAGTGCAACTTATTTGTGGCACTGCTGTTTGGGTCATATCGGTGGAAAGCGCATGAAGAAACTCCATAACGATGGACTTCTGGAATCACTTGATTATGAATTATTTGATACTTGCGAACCGTACCTTATGGGCAAGAAGACTAAAAATCCGTTCTCCGGAACAATGGAACGAGCTAGTGACTTATTGAAAATAATATATACTGATGTATGCGGTCCAATGAGTGTTGATGCTCGTAGAGGGTATCGTTATTTTCTGACCTTCACAGATGATTTGAGCAGATCTGGGTATATCTACTTAATGAAACACAAGTATGAAACATTTGAAAAGTTCAAAGAATTTCAGAGTGAAGTAGAGAATCATTGTAACAAGAAAATAAAGTTTCTACGATCTGATCGTGGAGGAGAATATTTGAGTTACGAGTTTGGCCTTCATTTAAAACAATGTGGAATAGTTTCACAGCTCACGCCACCTAGAACACCACAGCATAATGCTGTGTCCGAACGTCGTAACCGCACTTTATTGGATATGGTGCGATCTATGATGTCTCTTACCGATTTACCACTATCTTTTTGGGGTTATGCATTGGAGACAGCTGCATTCACTTTAAACAGGGCACCGTCAAAGTCCGTTGAGACAACACCGTATGAACTGTGGTTTGGCAATAAACCTAAGCTGTCGTTTCTTAAAGTTTGGGGATGCGATGCTTATGTCAAATGGCTTCAGCCTGATAAGCTCGAACCCAAGTCGGAGAAATGTGTCTCCATAGGATACCCTAAGGAAACAATTGGGTACACCTTCTACCACAAGTCCGAAGGCAAGATTTTTGTTGCTAAGAACGAAACCTTTCTTGAGAAGGAGTTTCTCTCGAAAGAAGTGAGTGGGAGGAAAGTAGAACTTGATGAGGTAATTGTACCTGCTCTCAATTTGGAAGGTAGCTCATCCAAGAAATATGTTCATGTGATGCCTACACCAACTAGAGAGGAAGCTAATGATAAAGATCATGAAGCAACAGATCGAGTTGCTACAGAACCTCATAGGTCTGGCAGATCATGATTCGCACCAGAGTGGTACGGTAATCCTGTTCTGGAAGTCATGTTACTTGACCATGATGAACCTACGAACTATGAAGAAGCTATGATGAGCCCAGATTCCGATAAATGGCTTGAGGCCATGAAATCTGAGATAGGATCCATGTATGAAAACAAAGTGTGGACTTTGGTGGATCTGCCCGATGATCGGTGACTCATAGAGAATAAATGGATCTTCAAAAAGAAGACTGACCCTGATGGTAATGTTACTGTCTATAAAGCTTGACTTGTTGCAAAGGGTTTTCGACAAGTTCAACGAGTTGACTACGATGAGACATTCTCACCCGTAGAGATGCTTAAGTCTGTCCGAATCATGTTAGCAATTGCTGCATTTTATGATTATGAAATCTGGCAAATGGATATCAAAACTGCATTCCTTAATCAATTTCTTAAAGAAGAGTTGTATATGATGCAACCAGAAGGTCTTGTCGATCCTAAAGGTGCTAACAAAGTATGCAAGCTCTAGCGATCCATTTATGGACTGGTGCAAGCATCTCAAAGTTGGAATATACGCTTTGATGAGGTAATCAAAGCATATGGTTTTATACAGACTTTTGGAGAAGCCTGTATTTACAAGAAAGTGAGTGGGAGCTCTATAGCATTTCTAATATTATATGTGGATGTAATATTGTTGATTAGAAATTATATATAATTTCTGGATAGCATAAAAAGATACTTGAACAAGAGTTTTTCAATGAAATACCTCGGTGAAGCTGCTTACATATTGGGCATCAAGATCTATAGAGATAGATCAAGACGCTTGATAGGACTTTCACAAAGCACATACCTTGATAAAATTTTGAAGAAGTTCAAAATGGATCATTCAAAGAAAGGGTTCTTGTCTGTATTACAAGGTGTGAAGTTGAGTCAGACTCAATGCCCGACCACTGCAGAAGATAGAGAGAAAATGAAAGTCATTCCCTATGCTTTAGCCATAGGTTCTATCATGTATTCTCTATTGCGTACCAGACCTAATGTGTGCCTTGCTATAAGTTTAGCAGGGAGGTACCAAAGTAATCCAAGACTGGATCATTGGACAGCGGTTAAGAACATCCTAAAGTACCTGAAAAGGACTAGGGATATGTTTCTCGTTTATGGAGGTGACAAAGAGCTTGCCGTAAATGGTTACGTCGACGCTAGCTCTGACATTGATCCGGATGACTCTAAGTCACCATCCAGATACGTATTTTTATTGAATGGTGGAGATGTCAGTTGGTGCAGTTCCAAGCAGAGCGTCATGGCGGGATCAACGTGTGAAGAGGAGTACATAGCTGCTTCGGAAGCAGCAAATGAAGGAGTCTGGATGAAGGAGTTCATATCCGATCTAGGTGTAATACCTTGTGCATTGGGTCCAATGAAAATCTTTTCTGACAATACTGGAGCAATTGCCTTAGCGAAGAAATCCAGATTTCACAAAAAGACCAAACACATCAAGAGATGCTTCAACTCCATCCGAGATTTGGTCAAGGAGGGAGACACAGAGATTTGCAAGCTACATACGGATCTGAATGTTGCAGACCGGTTGACTAAGCCTCTTCCACGAGCAAAACATGATAAGCACTAAGACTCCATGGGTATTAGATTCATTACAATGTAATCTAGATTATTTACTCTAGTGCAAGTGGGAGACAGAAGGAAATATTCTCTAGAGGCAATAAGAAAGTTGTTATTTTATATTTCCTTATTCATGATAAATGTTTATTATTCATGCTAGAATTGTATTAACCGAAATCTTGATACATGTGTGGATACATAGACAAAACTATGTGTCCCTAGTATGCCTCTACTAGACTAGCTCGTTGATCAAAAGATGGTTAAGTTTCCTAGCCATGGACATGAGTTGTCATTTGATAATGGGATCACATCATTAGTAGAATGATGTGATGGACAAGATCCATCCGTTATCTTAGCATAATGATCGTTCAGTTTTATTGCTACTTCTTTCTTCGTGTCAAATATACATTCCTCTGACTATGAGATTATGCAACTCTTGTACATCAGAGGAATGCCTTGTGTCCTATCAAACATCACAATGTAACTGGGTGATTATAAATATGCTCTACAGGTATCTCCGAAGGTGTTTGTTGGGTTGGCATAGATCGAGATTAGGATTTATCACTCCGAGTATCGGAGAGGTATCTCTGAGCCCTCTCGGCAATGCACATCATATGAAGCCTTGTAAGCAATGTGACTAATGAGTTAGTTATGGGATGATGCACTATGGAATGAGTAAACAGACTTGCCGGTAACGATATTAAATTAGGTATGAAGATACCGACGATCGAATCTCGGGTAAATAACATACTGATGACAAAGGGAAAAACTATATTGACATTGCGGTTCGACCGATAAAGATCTTCATAGAATATGCGGGAACCAATATGAGCATCCAGGTTCCGCCGTTGGTTATTGACCGGAGAGGTGTCTCAGTCATGTGTACATAGTTCTCGAACCCGTAGGGTCCGCACGCTTAACGTTCGAAGACGATTTGTATTATATGAGTTATGGTATTTGGCGACCAAAGGTTGTTCGGAGTTCCGGATGAGATTACAGACATGACGAGGAGTCTCGAAATGGTCGATAGGTAAAGATTGATATATTGGAAGGTTACATTCGGACACTGGAATGGTTTTCGGAAGTTTCGGAGTACTAGGAGGTTACCGGAACCCTCCGAGGAAATAATGGGCCAACATGGGCCATAGGAGAGAGGGGAGCCAGCCCACAAGGGGTGGCCACGCCCCCTCCCATAGGGAGTCCAAAGTGCACTAAGGGAGGGGGCGCGCCTCCCTTTCCTACTCTGGTTCCCTCTCCCTTCCCCTTTTCTCCTCCGGAAAGAAGGAAAAAAGGGGGGAGGGCGAATCCTACTAGTGGTAGAGTCCTAGAAGGACTCCCCCCCTCTCCCATGGCGCGCGCCCCTGGTGGTCTGCCTCCTCCTCCCTCCTTTATATACGGGGGCAGGGGGCTCCCCAAAGGCGCAACAATTATTCTCTTAGTCGTGTGTGGTGCCCCCTTCTACCGTTTACTTTTTCGATAGTATCATCGTAGTGCTTAGGTGAAGCCCTGCGCGGATCACATCACCAACACCATCATCACGCCGTCGTGCTGACGGAACTCATCGACTCCATCGACACTCTGCTGGATCAAGAGATCGAGGGACGTCATCGAGCTGAACGTGTGCAGAACTCGGAGGTGTCGTACGTTCGGTACTTGATCGGTTGACTCGATAAGACGTTCGACTACATCAACCGCATTAAGTTTACGCTTCCGCTTTCGGTCTACGAGGGTACGTACATACACTCTCTCCCTCTCGTTACTATGCATCTCCTAGATAGATCTTCCATGAGTGTAGGAATTTTTTTGAAATTGCATGTTACGTTTCCCATCACGCGGTCACCTCGCCTACTAACTCGTTGGCAACAACTTGTCTTCAACAATCATGGTGTACTCCATGGTGGCCTCTGTGGCGGAGCACCAGTAGTGGTTAAACGCATACCATCAGGTGTCTTCCGCGATGTCCAAAGTCACAAAGGCATGGGACATTGTCCGGTCTAGGAACACTACGCAGACCACCACTTGCCGCAGGTGCCAGATCAGCGATCAGCTCCTCAAAGTGGGGTTGGTCGAGTCCGAGTACTTGGCCCAGTTCAAAGGCGGGCAGCGCAGGGCAGAGTCCACGGTTGGGTCCGATCGTCAACACCACTGTGGTAGCCAAGGCTCTGCCCAGGCGAAGGAGGCCCGCTGGCTGGATCGCGACTGCGCACCAGTAACCATTGAGGGTTGTGGTGGCGCTTGCCAGCTTTCCCGCAGACTGGAAGGACGATGACTGTGACGGCTCAGACGGCAGTGGCGATGGTCACAACTACATGGAGTAGTTTAACATGTTAGAAGACGCTTGTTTGAAATAACTACTCCAGTCTGTGACATCTTTTCCACATAAAGAATATGCAATATCATCAATAGCTTCTCACCAAACACATTCTCTGCCTTTACCAAACTAAATGTTAATTAGGTACGTAAACTAATTTTAATAAAAGTAGATTACTTGCTACAAATATTTAGTCTTCCGCCGATATCCTCACTTTTGCAACTATAAGATATATCTCTTACTTTTCATCGCAATGAAATCAATTTCATTTCGAAACATAGCATGGTCCAACTGTCTGTTTTCTTTATCACTTTTGCATGGCAATTCTGTACAGCCATATTATCTGTTGTTCATGAAACAATATGTTTACAATTCCAACGAGTGGGAGTCATAAATCATGATGAACCATTTCGCCTTCCTTTATGTAGTGTACTATTTGGAATGCCATTTCGTGACTAATAGTACTTTTTAGCTTTAAATCGATGATACATTTCTTAACCTGTCAATGGACTAAAGATTTCTGGTATTTTCCCCATGTATTACTTGCTATTGATAGATGTTTCTTCTTCTGTTTTTCGAACGCACATAGAGTGCATCTTTAACTTGGAGCATTTCTACGTGTGCCCTCTGCGCCGGATCTGTGCAAGAATGTACTACTGGACATGTCAATTTAAATTGTATGTATTAAGATTTGGCTCCACTCTTTTCCTACATGTTACTGTTTTCTAGTTGAATTGTAGTTCGCGAGCCCTAAGTTCAATATGGCAAAATGCTAATATCTATATATCATCAATCATTTTGACTTTTTGAATAATTATATTTAATATTTATAAGAAATAGTATATTCTTTATTTGGGAGTAATATCAATTGAATACAATGCTTGGTAGTACTAATATCGAATTTATCCGTCAAATAAACCTTAAATCCTTGATGTGCTTGCCTGTCGGTTTTTTAACAGCACAAACGTGTATGTACTTGACCAGTGTATATAATAGACAGCTCCATGGATTTCAGCGTTTAGTTGCTTCAACACTTATTATTAAGATGATTCAGAAAAAAACACTTAATTATTTAGATTAGGATGGCAGCAGTTTGCTTTCATGGTCAGATATAGACTTACTGGAGCGGACGAGAGGAGAACGGGAGATGTAGCCTGTGAAGGTCCAACCATGGGACATATGGGTTTGTACCAACCGTGTGCTACACTTGAACTTGTTCTTAGGGAGAATTTTAAGAAATGGGGCAATGGAGATTTTAATTAATCGAGTCCCTATGTATTAGTTTGAACTGTTATCTTTGTTGTGGTGGAAAAATAATGTGAGATAAACATTTCACTGCCTGCATGTTTCATTATTTGTAATTAAGTAATATAATCAAAGTATTGTTATGAATTGAAAATTATTATATAATTTGTGGAACTACAAGATGAGAGTGAAGGTGGAGCGGAACATAACACTTCTTGCAAGGAAGGAAGGTTAAGACTTCAGAATAAATGACAATTGTCCAGGGGGGAGCAATAGGAGAGAGAATTAGTTTCTCACTCTATGAATGGAAACCACATGACATTACTTCTTGCAAGGAGAAGATGGTTAACAAGAAACGATTATTACCGAGGAATAAGCAGGAGAGAATATATTTTTTAGTCGTTGTGATTTTCTTTCACTGTGGCAACGCAAGGGCATTAATCTAGTTGGGAATAAGATAGATACGACAACAGTCGTCCTCGCTTGTTAATATCAACATGTGAGCTTGTTGGTGGGCTACTCGAGTGCAGCGACAAACAGTTGCTCAAGGACCTAAAATGCCATGACGATGACTCGGGTGCCGCTAAATACTATGCTAGTTCCCATGGACGGCAGTATCCTAGGGGGAATATAGTACTTCCGGTAAAAGCAAAGCAGGAAAATCATCATGTACACAGCACCCCTAGTTTGAGGAAGAAATCAAGGTGAACAGAGCGTTATTTTCCTGTCAGCGAGTATTCTCCAAGACGGCATGCTTGGATGTGTTGGCATGGGCGGATTGATTCCCGCTAGCCTAACTCTAAATATCAACATGGCAGTCTAAATTTCCAACTAAACGGTATTCAGTTCTGTTGTCACCATACAGTTCTCCAGCATCCAAGTGAAAAAATTGGGATTTGACTTCACGAAAAGCATGAGACTTAGTGATGGTATAAACTTGATGAATGCAGTGTTAAGGTGTATTATGGTCTGTGGACATATGATTCTACGAATCCGACAAGAATATAGTAAACTTCCTGTTCATTGAAGAGGATGTGTATGGTACATTCAGGGCAAGGATGGACATCTGCCTACTGCATCAATCAGCAGTACTCAGACACATTGCTCTCTTTCCAGCTCAATCAATCCTCAAATGAATAATTCCATCTTTGATTAGGATAACCATACGTTGACTAGTATTAATCAAAGCTCGCAAAGATATCCGGCGTCCATTTCATCTTAAACTAGATTGTTTCTCTCAACAAGTATAAATTTTGTCTTAACTAAACAAAAGGTTCATAAACTCATTCCCACTTTTTTTTTAAATTTTCCACGCAATCATTTTGACAGTGTGGTGCAATAATGGACTTAAAGATGACTAAAAAGGTTGTCGTGGAGATAGAGATATTTTAAATAGGGGGAGAGTTTTCATAAGCACAAGGGTCTTTGACGCTATAAAGAAGCCCATCTATTGTTGACATCAGTTTTGATAACCATGGTCGTGAGGTTTTAAGGAATAATCATGAGTGTGTGTTGCACCTCATAGTTTCTTCCTTGTCTGAGGGCATCCCAATGCTTGTAAGGAATTCAATTGTATCATTAACTTGAGGTGGTTGAGAGCCCTAAAAGCCAGGAAATTCAGCCTTGTAACTGCAGGGTACATAATTTGTAGGTAGCACATGACCTAGCTATCTCTATATATAATCCTCAAGATACAGTATCTCTTGCAATGCATGCATGTTACCATTTGCACCCTAGCCAGCATGGTATGATCTCCATCCTTCTTTGTTCTTTTTCTATGGCATATGAGTTCAAGATTTGTTACCCATGTAAGGTGAATGGCAATCGGATTGAGAGGCATTGGGGAATATGTAGCTAGTATCACCGGTATACAATGTGAAAAATGAAAGCCAAACACTTGCTAGGGAAACAAGCCAAGCCGCCCTGGTTCGTGGCTTGGCTTGTACAGGCTCCTCCAAGCTCACAAAACCGGGTTCCGACTCCATTTAATCAAAGCTTGAGTTCTTCTTAGATGAACTGCGACGTGTCGCATACTAGAGCCACCACCAATTTTCATCAATCCACCGCCCTTGGCCTTCACCTATTCATCTGCTCCTCCACCGACTGTTGCGTCTCCGCTGGCTGCATCTAATCCTTCCGCCTCAACGACTGCCACTCCGCTGTGGCCTAGCTAATACATCGGTTCACCGCACCTTATTAACTATTCTAGTGCTTCAGTTTATGTCCAGGGTATGTATCAATGAGGCACTCTATAGTTTTCGAGGACTGTCTAAAAGTTGTACTCACTCTATCATCATTTCGCTATACTTAATCAAATAATTTTTTTTATGGGTGCAAAAAGGTCAGGATTCTTTTTAGTACTGGTAGCCATCTGTTTCATCAACATATCAGATACTCTGAAGTATGCAGAAAAATAATGAAGTGGAAAGGACGACATGACTAGAGAAGCAATTTTGTTTCAACAAGTGCATGCAAAGATTTGGTTCTCATGGACGGCAGTGTCCTTACGGGGAACATAGTACTTCCCATAAAAGCAAAGCAGCAAAATCATCATGTACACAGCACCCCTAGTTTGAGGAAGAAATCAAGGTGAGCAGAGCGTTATTTTCCTGTCAGTGAATATTGTCGAAGACGGCATGCCAATAGTAGAAAAAGGGTCTAATGTGAAGCTCATTAGTCCCGCTTTGTAACTGAACCGGCACTAATGTGACCATTAGTGCCGGTTCCAACGGTTAGGCGGGCGACGCTCATTAGTACCGGTTCGTGGCGAACCTTTAGTACCGGTTTGTGCCATGAACCGGTACTAAAGAGGTGGTGGCGTTTAGTACGGGTTGGTGGCTCCAACCGGTATTAAAGACCCCCCCCCCCCCCTCTAGTACGGGTTCGTGCCACCAACCGATACTAAAGGGGTGTGCTACCACCCGCAGGGCACAATGTTTAGTCCCACCTCGCTAGTTGAGAGGAGCTCGCACCGGTTTATAAGCCCCATCGCGGCTACCGTGTTGAGCTCCTCTCTAAGCAGGCCTTTGTGGGCCTATTGCAAGTCTTCTGCCCTGTGGGCCCTATTGTGCCGTACGGGCCTGCATTCTGGCCCAACTAGAGGTTGGGTTTCTAGTCGTATGCAGGCCGTGCCGGCCCAGTAGGTGGGCTGTTTTTGCTTTATTTAAAAAAAAAACTTTAGTACCAGTTGGTGTTACAAACCGGTACTAAAGGTCTTCCCGCCCCCGGCGCTGGCTCGTGCCACGTGGTGGCCCTTTAGTGGCGGTTCGTGCTGAACCGGTACTAGTGGAGGGGGGGGGGGGGGGCTTTAGTCTCCATCCTTTAGTGCCAGCATTATTGACCGGTAATACAACCCGGTTCTGCACTAGTGTGCTTGGATGTGTTGGCATGGGCGTATTGATTCCCGCTAGCCTAACTCTAAATATCAACATGGCATTCTAAATTTCCAACTAAATGGTATTCAGTTATGTTCTCACCATACAGTTCTCCAACATCCAAGTGAAGAAATTGGGATTTGACTTCACAAAAAGCATGAGACTTAGTGATGGTATAAACTTGATGAATGCAGTGTTAAGGTGTATTATGGTCTGTGGACATATGATTCTAGGAATCCGACAACAATATAGTGAACTTCCTGTTCATTAGAGAGGATGTGTATGGTACATTCAGGGCAAGCATGGACATTTACCTACTACATCAATCAGAAGTATACACACACTTTGCTCTCTTTCCAGCTCAATAAATCGTCCAATGAATAATTCCATCGTTGATTAGGATAACCATACGATTGACTAGTATTAATCAAAGCTCGTAAAGTTATCCGACGTCCATTTCATCTTAAACTAGACTCATTCACGTATTTTTTTAATTTTTCCATGCAATTATTTTGACGGTGTGGTGCAATAATGGAGTTAAAGATGATTAAAAAGGTCTTCATAAAGATAGAGATATTTTAAACAGGGGGAGGGTTTTCATTAGCACAAAGGTCTTTGATGCTACATGGAAGCTCATCTATTGTTGACATCAGTTTTGATAACTATGGTTGCCGTGGTGTTTTAAGGAAGCATCATCAGTGTGTGTTGCACCTCCGAGTTTTTTATCTTGTGTGAGGGCATCCCAATGCTTGTAGGCGAGGCAATTGTATCATTAACTTGAGGTGGTTGAGAACCCTAAAAGCCAGGAAATTCTGTCTTGTAACTGCAGGGTACATAATTTGTAGGTAGCACATGAGCTCTTTCTATATTATCCTCGAGATACAACATCTCTTGCAATGCATGCATGCTACCATTCGCACCTTAGCCACCATGGTATGGTCTACATCCTCATTTTTCTTCTATGGCATATGAGCTCAAGATATGTTACCCATGTGAGGTGAATGGCAATCGGATTGGGAGGCATTGCGGAAAATGTGGCTAGTATATCTTGCATACATCGTGAAAAATGAAACCTAAACACATGCTCGGGAAGCATGCCTGGCCAACACAGCTCGTGGCTTGGCACGTTCAAGCTGCTCAAAGCTCACAAAACTGGGCTTGGACCTGGCTTAGTCAAAGCTTGAGTTCTGCTCACACGAATTGCCAGCACTGTCAGTCCCTTATTTGCATGGCTGCCCCTCACTTGCACAGTGGTACAAGTTCGTGTTCCGATCTCAACCCCCACAGCGATGTGCCGCACCAATTTTCATCAATCCACCGCCTGTGGGCTTTCCCTATTCATCTGCTCCTCCACCGACTGTTGCGTCTCCTCCGACTGCGTCCACTCATTCCGCATCAGCCACTGCCACTCCGCTGTGGCCTAGCTAATACGTTTGTTCACTGCACCTTATTAATTTTTCCAGTGCTTCACTATATGTCCAGGGTACGTATCATACCTGGGCACTCTTATAGTTTTCAAGGACTGTCTAGAAGTTGTACTCGCTCTATCATAATTTGTCTATGCTTAATCAAATGAAGTTTTTATGGGTGCAAAAAGGTCAGGATTCTGTTTAGTACTGGTAGCTGTTGAGTATATAGATTAATTAGGAAACATAAGGTTAGAGTAGAAAATATTCTGACTTGCCTTGTACTTCAAATAGATCATGTACTCCTATGTATATGCCCACGAGGGTCAAGCAATACATCGAACAATTCCACCAATCCCCCTCTCCCTTCTAACATGGTATCAGCCTAATCGATCCAGCCCTAGCCGCCGCCCGACGCTTCCGCACCCGCGCGTCGCCCCCGGACAGTCGGCCTCCATGACCGCTGCCGGGGGCCACGCCGCCCGTACCTAGGGTTCGTCCGCCGGTCGTGTTGACCGGCTGCCCTGGAGAGTCTTTTTTCCGAGCTCTTGCTCCGGGTTTTTTTCTCTCTCCCGCCGCTCATCTTCGTCGGCGGTTTCTTTTTGGTTTTTCGATCTAAGATCGATTTGCATCGCCCGTCGCCCTTGTCGACCCACCGCGCCTCTAATCGGACACCGGCGCGATCGGCCGGCCTCTTCTCCGACCTGACGTTTTCGCGCGATATGCGGTTGTCTATGACTGTCCGTCCACGCGTCCGTTCGCCCGTTGCTTTGCGGCGGCAGTTGCCGCCATGATCTGATCGGGACTCTTCCGTCCACCCCGTCTCCATCTACCGGATCGGTCGCCGCTTCGCATCTCAAGCTTCACGCGTAACGCATGAGGTCTGCTGGTGCGGAGGCCATCGGTTGTTCCTCGTCGCCAACTCACGCGCTCTACACGGGTGTTGTTGACGCCGCTGTGGCCGGCCGCTCGCGCTGACCACCGATCCCGCCGCTTGGGCCGGCTCACCTGTTCATGCAGGTGATTGCACGTATGCAGGTGCTGGCCTGGGCAACGTGTCCGTGCAAGTCTTGGTTTAGCCATGCTGATCGTTGCATCAGGTGTGCCTGGCGTCCTTGTACGTCTTCGATCAGGTTCTGTATAACACGTGTTCATTGCTAGTTCTTGCCACAACCAGCCGCCTCGTCTGGTCCAGCGGACACTCCGACCTCGCAGGAGTTTGGGCTGATCATCCCAGCGTCCGCGATCCGCTTCATCCCGCATGTGACCGATCTGGCCTGTTGGTTGTGCGCGCCTTTGAAGATCCTGTGAATACTGTTTCGAGTACAGCACGCCTCCCCACCGACCGAGTATCGGCCTGCTGCTACATCGTCCCGTCGGGCCGCATCGTCGCCGCCTCGTGTTCTCTCCGCGGCTGCACCGACCTGCGTCGCCCCATCGAGCCGTAGTGCCGCGGCCCGCGGTCTACCGCCGCCCCGAGGCGTCCGCTCCAGGCCGTCCCCGTGGCTGCGCCTGAAGGAAATATGCCCTAGAGGCAATAATAAAGTTATTATTTATTTCCTCACATCATGATAAATGTTTATTATTCATGCTAGAATTGTATTAACCGGAAACATGATACATGTGTGAATACATAGACAAACATAGTGTCACTAGTATGCCTCTACTTGACTAGCTCGTGAATCAAAGATGGTTAAGTTTCCTAGCCATGGACAAAAGAGTTGTCATTTGATTAACGGGATCACATCATTAGGAGAATGATGTGATTGACATGACCCATTCCGTTAGCCTAGCACTTGATCGTTTAGTATGTTGCTATTGCTTTCTTCATGACTTATACAATGTTCCTGCAACTATGAGATTGTGCAACTCACGTTTACCGGAAGAACACTTTGTGTGCTACCAAACGTCACAACGTAACTGGGTGATTATAAAGGTGCTCTACAGGTGTTTCCAAAGGTGCATGTTGGGTTGGCATAATTCGAGATTAGGTTTTGTCACTCCGATTGTCGGAGAGGTACTCTGGGCCCTCTCGGTAATACTCATCACGTAAGCCTTGCAAGCATTGTAACTAATGAGTTAGTTATAAGATGATGTATTACAGAACGAGTAAAGAGACCTGCCGGTAACGAGATTGAACTAGGTATTGGATACTAACGATCAAATCTCGGGCAAGTAACATACCGATGACAAAGGGAACAACGTATGTTGTTATGCGGTTTGACCGATAAAGATCTTTGTAGAATATGTAGGAACCAATATGGGCATCCAGGTTCCGCTATTAGTTATTGATCGAGAATAGTTCTAGGTCATGTCTACATAGTTCTCGAACCCGTAGGGTCCGCACGCTTAACGTTACGATGACAGTTTTATTATGAGTTTACAAGTTTTGATGAATCGAAGTTTGTTCGGAGTTCCGAATGTGATCACGGACATGACGAGGAGTCTCGAAATGGTCGAGATATAAAGATTGATATATTGCACGACTACATTCGGACACCGGAAGTGTTCCGGGTGATTTCGGAGAAAACCGGAGTGCCGGAGGGTTACCGGACCCCCCCCCCCCCCCCGGAGAGTTAATGGGCCACATGGGCCTTAGTGGGAAGAGAGAGGGGCGGCCAGGAAGGGCCGCGCGTCCCCTCTCCCACTGGTCCGAATTGGACTAGGAGGGGGGGCGGTGCCCCCCTCTTTCCTTCCCCTCCTCTCCCCCTTCCTTCCCCTCCTAGTAGGAGTAGGAAAGGAGGAGTCCTACTCCTACTAGGAGGAGGACTCCTCCTCCTGGCGCGCCCAACAAAGGCCGGCCGGCCTCCCCCCTCCCTCCTTTATATACGGGGGCAGGGGGCACCCCAAAGACACACAAGTTGGTCTATGGATCGTTCCTTAGCCGTGTGCGGTGCCCCCCTCCATCATATTCCACCTCGGTCATATCGTCGCGGAGTTTAGGCGAAGCCCTGCGCCGGTAGAGCATCATCATCGTCACCACGCCGTCGTGCTGACGGAACTCTTCCCCAAAGCTTTGCTGGATTGGAGCCCGGGGATCGTCATCGAGCTGAACGTGTGCTGAACTCGGAGGTGCCGTACGTTCTGTACTTGGATCGGTCGGATCGTGAAGACGTACGACTACATCAACCGCGTTGTCATAACGCTTTCGCTTACGGTCTACGAGGGTATGTGGACGAACACTATCCCCTCTCGTTGCTATGCCATCACCATGATCTTGCGTGTGCGTAGGAATTTTTTTCAAATTACTACGTTCTCCAACAGCGCCGACCCTCGCGCCACCGTTGCGTCGCTCCGTCGGGCCGTAGTGAGCGTGGCACGTGATCCACGCCGCCGCCCGAGGCCGTCCCCGCGGTTGCATCGACCGACGCTCCGCCGCTTCCCGCCCCTTCGGGTCATAGCGCCGCTGCCCGCGGTCCCTGCCACCGCCTCGAGGTCTTCCTGCAGTTACCCCAACCTGCCCGCCGCAGCTGCGTCGCCCCTTCGGGCCGTAGTGCTGGGGCCCGCGATCCACTTTGCCGTCCCCGCGCGTCGACTTCCTGTGGTATGTGTCGCACCATCTCCATTGGAGCGGGAACGCCATCGTCCGTGCCGGTCTTCGTCATGCTGTCAGGGTTCTTCGCCTACTTCGAGCATCACCGTCATGCTCCTAACCTAGCGGCCACCGCCGCCATCAGGCCGCTGCCGCCGCTCTTCTTCGCTCGCCGCCGCCGCTACCCCTGTAGCCGCCGCAGCCGCCCGTCCACCCCTGTCGTCTTCGTCCAGCACCAGCCCGTCGCCAGCGTTGCCGTCATCTACCCCGAACGCTTCATCTACTCCGACAATTGCGGGCGACATTGGCCCCGTGCCGATTGGCGCCACAACCATCGTCGAGTCCTTCTCTGCTGGCCTCTCCGACTTCTTCGACATGGCGTACAGCTTGTGCATGTCCCATTCTACGCATGCCCGGTGCTGGCAACACCGCCGCGCGCCTTCATCCATGATGTGTTCTCGGGCCTGGCAAGCCTGGTGCGGTGCTTCGTCAACTTCGTCTTCGTCCGTCTACGCATGCACGGTGCTGGCAACACCGACGCGTGCCTTCGTCTACGATGTGTCTCCGGAGTTGGCAACCCCGACACGACGAGTCGTCAACATCATCTACTTCCTAGCGCAACACTACTTCGACACCACTGCGCCCATGACTAACTCGGCGCCTCCTTGCGCCCGTGGCTCCACGGTGACTTCCTCGACACCGGCTACCCCGCCTCGACATCTACCACGGTATTCTTCGCATGGCTACCTCGACCACGGCTCCACCACCCACGCTCTCGGCTACATTGACAAATGGCACAAAGGGCTACCGCCTTGCTTGAGAAACCTCGTCAGTTTCCACTCCGGCCATGACTTCCGCGATGCGTCGACCGTTACGACTGTGGGGGGTGTCTGTCGGCTTGCCTTCGGATTCTTCTCCAGTCTCACTGCCTGCATCGCTACCGTTGTGACTGCTGGGGGATGTTGAGGATATAGATTAATTAGGAAACATAAGGTTAGACTAGGAAATATTCTGGCTTGCCTTGTACTCCGAATAGATCATATACTCCTATATATATGCCCACGAGGCTCAAGCAATACATCGAACAATTCCGCCAATCCCCCTCTCCCTTCTAACAGTAGCCATATGTTTTTATCAACATCTCAGATACTCTCAAGTATGCAGTAAAATAATGAGGAGGAAAGGACCAGATGACTACAGAAGCAATTTTCTTTCAACAAGTGCACGCCAAGATTAGGATCTCCCTCCATCGGCCAGCAGGCATCACCATCTTAGCAGGTCGCTCCTATTTCGGATCTCCAACCTCGTATTCCTATCTCCCCTGTGGCCGCGCCGGGCCGCATAGGGGCACCCCCGCCGGCCATCTCTAGACCTCCTCCATGTCAAGTCCTCCCCTCCCGCCGCCGCTACCGCCAGGAGTCAAAACCCGTGTGGCGCGGTGGCAGCGACGGATCTCCTCGGCCAAAATTCTGCATTGCATCAGCGGTGCTTGCTCCGGCCCTTCAATGGCAGTGACATGGGATGGCGGTGGCGGCCAGGATCGCAGAGCTTGCGGCAGCGGATGATGCAAAGTTAACGAGATGCAGCGGCTGTGGTTGGGCCCGATTTGGAATCATATGGGTTTGGACGGGTCGTGACCTAGGCCACAGTACCTACTGTGTCTTGCTGACTCCGATGATGACACGCAGGCTCCTGGATCCGTCTCCTAGCACAAGGAAGCCGGGTGCTCCGCCCCGGGCATGGCGATGGTGGCCTCTTCCTCCGTCGGAGGTGGTTGTGGCGGACCCCTTGATCGCACGGCTAGTCCTGGCGGCGAGTTGCGGAGGCGTGGCTGCCGGTGAAAACCGAGCTCCGGCAGGCGATGGAAGTGTCTACGAGTCGTTACCTTGTTGAAGCCGCCATTGCAGACACCGTCTACCCACTCGTGCTGCTCCGTGGAAAACCCCATATGTGCATATCCCGGATAGGATCATGGCATCGCTCTCGATGTTTCTCCCCCTCATGAGGGCATTGTTTTGGAGCAACTGTTTGATGAAGGACGCGGTGGAGCGGCGTTTCCTGTAACGCATTAACGACGTGGAGTCTCGACGGCATGACCCGGTAGGTTCGGCGATCGATGTTTGGTGACGGACGCGCATAGGGAGGTGGTGATGTCTGGCGCTGTGGTGGCGTCGACGGCAGGCTTGGCAAGGTCGATATGTCAGGAGCTGCTCTGAAGATGGTCCACAGGAGAGGGTGGCGACGGCCTCAGCAGCGTGCACATGGGATGCCCGCTGAGACTGAGCAGGACCGGTGTGTGACCCAGACCCAGCAATTTGGCTTGGTTGGGACCACTGGCGTTAGATGTTAGGCTTTGGTGTGAGGTCTGGGTATGCGGCCCCACCAATCTGAATCCTTCATCAAATTGATAGGAGTAGCAACAGTTGTTTCCAAGATGGTGGCTTTGGACTTACTGATGTATTACTTTGTAAGGTCTTAACGAATAATTAATAAAATGGTTGCGTGCATCACCCTGGTATAGAGGCCGGCCGGGGGGTCATCCTTTCTTTGAAACAAAAATTAAAAAATGCCATGAAGAAAATACGCCATGAACAAACCAATAGTGGGTATCACTTCCAATTTTCCTAGTGGGCTTAGTCTCTAAAAGTTATATAACCAGAAAGTGATATAGATAGATAGATAGATAGATAGATAGATAGATAGATATAGAGAGAGTTCCCTCTATTATTCAACAGAGCCTGACAAAACAAATACATGGATCAACTCAAAGCCACTTTTCTGATCATCTCTATCGCTACATTTACAAGCTTGATGTCGTGTCCCGATATTGCACCAACACACACCATCTAATCTAGCGGTTTTGCCACCCTAGCGAGGCCGAGAGCACCAACTGCTCTAGAAGACCCTCATCGAGCACCTCATGTGCACACTTTAGAATCTGCCGTTACCATCTTCCGCCGTCACATCTTCAAGAGAGATCAACGCATTGACCTTGCAGGCCCAACTACAGTCGATGCTACCACGACGTCAGACATTGCCACCACCATACGCGCATCCATCCACATGTGTCCATTGCTGAGACTCCACTGACACTTGTCATCGTCGATGCAGTAGATGCAGCATTGCTCCACCTCTTGGACCCTCTAGCCAACGCCTGCTCCAAAACCGGTGCCCCAGGAGAGAGGAGAGCACCAAAGGAGCCTCCGATATGGGAGAACCAGATCTAGGGTTTCCCTCATACCAGGCCGAGCAAGCTGACATAGACAGCAACCATGATGCTTCGACAAGGAAACGAAGTCAACGACGTCACCATCGTCCACCATGACTGAAGTTAGCATGATATTCATCGACATTCACATGACTGAAGTTAGCATGATATTCACTGGCATTCGCACCACGATGACTGGATTTACATGGAGCCGCATCGCGAAGACGCACGCAGTCACCAGAACGCTGGCAGAGGACCTCCAGCCACCTCACCGACCCCTCCACGCGTCGCTGCCAGCGAAGGGCCATACCACGATGGATCTAAAGGGGGGTCATATCCATGTACGATGGCACCAACCATCACCGAAAAGCATGTCAGAGACTAATCCACATGGACCCTCCGCCCATGGAGGTGACAACCGCCGCCACCTGACCAAGGAACTCCGCCCTAGCCACCGCACTCAGTGGTCCAGCAACCACCACCTGCCTCCCCATAGAGGATCCCCTGTAGATGGTCTATGAGACCGTTGGGGATCAGATCCTCGCTGCCCCATCATGGGTGTTGCACGACCTTATCCACAGCGACCTCTGGGAGTGTTGAGGAGAGAGGGGGGGGGGGACCTAGATGAGGGTGAAGGTGGTCAGCTATGGTCGTGGGGGGAGGAGGGTTGCCGAGGGAGGGTGGCGGCAGCCGCTTAGGTTGCGGGCATGAGAGGAAGATATACAATGGAAAGATCTATTGTGACAAAAGCAAGTTCGGAAATAGCCCATGTATGAACGTTGATTTGTTCTTCTTCTTCGCATGCAAAAGATTGTCATATATGTACTTCTACGTATTAACTTTGCTTCTGTAATAAAGAATAAAACATCTATTGTGACAAAAGCAAGTTTGGAAATAGCCCATATATGAATGTTGAGTTGTTGATCTTCCTCCCATGCAAATGATCCTCATATGTGTTTACTTCCACATATTTTTTATGGGGTTTGTCTAGAACTCAGTCGACTGAGACTAAGTCGAGTGACATCAGCGTAGCTGTTGGTGATGCAAACGGCGATGAAAAATGTTGAGATAGTACTACAAGCAATGGCACGTATGCTACAACTGTTCTAACTAAAAATGCTACAGCAGTCAATAAAGGATGTTGCGACGGGTGCATGACATGCTTCAATCAACAAGGGATGCCAAGCTACAACCAGCAAAACGGATGCTGGAACAGCTGAGACTTTGTTAAATCTTAGTCGACTGAGCTTTAGCTAACCCGATTTAGTAACAAAGAATAAAACGTTGAGCCTCCCATCTAAATAGAAGGTAAATTCCTTCTTCTTCTCGAATGAAAAATACACAAGATGAATGCAGAATCACGGTGCATAAATGTAGAACATCCACCAACGCATTTGAGCCATGTTTGAATATAATTTAAGAATCTGGATTAGCTGTCCTTTTCATCAAGCAGAAAAAGAGATATGATCATTGAAATGTGTATTCACCATCCATATGTAAATTCCAGCTACATGGTGTGCCATCCTTGCCTTTCTCGATGCATCTCCACAAGTAATTTATATTTTTTATTAATCAAGCCATTGATCACATTTTTAATTATGAGAATAAGTAATGATTTCATCTTTGACTAGGATACCATTCGATTGCTAGTATTAATAAGTAACTGACAGTGCTTTGGAGCACAACTGTAAGGAAGCATCCGCAGAATGGGTCGCATCCTCTTTTCTTTTCTTTTTTTTAGTGCACCCAATGCTCATTTTTTTTGAAAAGGGGAAAGACCCTGGCCTCTGCATCATCATGATACACACAACCATCCTTATTAAAACGACACTGACAATGCTCATTATGCTTTTGGAGCACAGCTCTAAGGAAGCATCCACTGAATGTGTCGCATCCTCTTTTCTTTTGTTTTGTTTTTTGTGAGTGCACCCAATGCTCATTTTTTCGAAAAGGGGGAAGACCCCTGGCCTCTGCATCATCATGATGCGCACAACCATCCTTATTAAAACGACACTGACAATGCTCATTATGCTTTTGAAGCACAGCTCTAAGGAAGCATCCACTTAATGTGTTGCATCCTCTTTTCGTTTGTTTTGTTTTTTGTGAGTGCACCCAATGCTCATTTTTTTGAAAAGGGGGAAGACCCTGGCCTTTGCATCATCATGATGCAAACAACCATCCTTATTAAAACGACACTGACAATGCTCATTATGCTTCATAAATAATCAAACGAATGGAGGTGCTTGAGGGCTCTGCAACCATGTGAGCATAAGAACCTTCTCATAACCTTGAATGCTCGGCTAGGTAGTTTCACAGAACAAAAGGTTATGAGCAGGTTCTTAGGGATGCGATAGTACTCGGGAAGATTCAGTTTTTTTACTTTGCAAAATTAACATGGGAACTTTATTACTCAACAGTAAGATAACAGTCAGCAGCAACTAAATCTGCCACACACACGGGAAACCCCTGCAACACCACATTAGTGCAGTGATTCTCCCTAGCAAACGGAGCTAAGAAGTAACAAATGTGTAACCCTATCTTGATTAGGGCTTATTTTGTTTTGAGCAAAAACTGCCCATGTCCCCCCAACAGATACGTGATTTCTTCTATAGTTTGGCCCATATGAGATCCATCCTGAATGAAAATAGCTATGCAAACTGACTAAACAACCAGTTGAAGATAAGTATGCTGAACTGCCCACGAAACACCATCAAACATTGTCGAAGTTTCAGATTCAAAGGCATCAGCACAATGATTTAACTCCTTCCAGCATGAAAATAACACCTTGCCTGGAGTCCCATTCAACTGCTTGAGCGCCATAGCACCTGTCTGCGCCATCTGAAGAGATGGGTATCCAGTGCTGAGGCCAAGTAAGCCAATATTCAGCTTCGTGCCCATGCAACAGCCGAGGTGACCACATTTTGTCTGGGACCGAAACCGAGGCTTTATCTTTTAGTCGGTCCCTGTCATCTTATTGTCGGATAAGAAACATTTTCGACAGATAACCGTTTAAGTAACTTCAGTTGGCGAATTAAGTTTCTATTGAAATGAATTGTATCATTAGGTAGCTGTCAGGCATGCCAAATAATCATCAGTAGATGCATCCCTCAAAACATCCAAAAGACAATCCTGGCCCGCATTCAACGTCTTCTCTTTTGGATGCAAGTTCCAGCACTCCCTCTGTCCCTCATTGCCTAATAAAATTTATGAGTTCAAATAAAGAAAGAAAGAGATGGGACATGCCTTTTGCTAAGTTTCTCATGTTGGGATTATTCAGATTATTCTAGCATTTAAACTCGTGTATTTGGGTGATTTTCCATGTGGTCCGTAATGGGTGAAACCCAACAAGGATGGTGCCCGGGTTTTTGCTACATCTTTCAGTGCATCATTTTTGTCCATCTTTGCAAGGCTTCAATGGTCTTGGAGAACAATGGCTTCGTCATATATTGGCATCACTACCAAACTATTATGGTCTTGTGCATCGTTCTCTTTTTTCCCAATTTGTATAATTGCATTTCTCGTTTCATCTAAGGAAATATTCTCTATTGTTCATATCGGTTTTGAGATGGCTCAAGTGTAAATCAAATGCGGATCACCAAATGTGTCCGTTTAGTCCATACTTTCTCTATGACGAAACTTTGAGGTATGCATGACGAAACTTTATTTGTGATGTAATTAAACCGTTCCCCTCAACTAGCGAAGATCACTCTAGTTAGGGTATTTTGGGTTATTTATGCTTATGATATGTTGCTTCTATTTTTGCCAACTCTATCTCTTTCTGTTGCTCAACTATATATGTTGCATATTATCGACTCATGTGACGATGCATGTAAATAGATCATCAATGGCGAAGAAGTGCTACGTCAGGAGTATACGACGAGTGGCCGGGGTGTCAGGCACAGGTGTACTGGTTTTCGAGCGACAGCCAGAAAGGGTTTGATAGCAGAGCCGAAGCGGAAAATAGTTAGTTTAGGTTCACGCTAGTGCGAGAGAGGGATACGAACCGACGCCTCAAGAAGTACTATATTATGTATGATGAGACATGTCATGTAACTTGTATAGCTATATCGTGATTATGATGTGATGACATGATTCGTGTTGGATGATATGATGAGACTATTATGTGTATGATATGATGAGCATATTGCAATGTTTATGCTATGATTAGAATACTGTATAAAACCTATACAAGAACATTGCAAATACGTGGCAAAAAAAGATATGTCAAAATATAGTAGTAGTGCTCTTTAGTGCTGGATAGAAAAACGCTACTGCTAAGGCACTTAGCAGTAGCGCTGGTATGGAAATCGCTATTGCTAAGTTGGTATAGTAGTAGCGCGTGTCAAAACGCACTACTGCTAAATGTTAGCTGTAGCGGCATATCAGTAGCGCAGTGCCGCGCTCTACTGATAGCCCTTAGACCCACGCTACTGCTAGGCTTTTTCCTAGTAGTGTCTATTTGCTCCTCCGCCAGCCACCGCCACTCTGTCAACTACTGTCGATCCTCCAGTGGGCACCATTCCCTCGGACATAGCTACTCCGTCGTCATTCATGGTTCTTGCCAGCATCGCTGAACATCCTCTTCATTCTCTGAACCAGTAGTTTGGAAATTGTACTACTCTGCGTATAATAATTGCTCTACTTACTCAAATGAAAAAATTATGGGTGTAAAGAAGGAAAGGTTTATGTTTAGTACTAATTGTTATCTACATCTGAAATTTGCCTTCAAAGGAGCATTACGATCTGCAGCTCAAATGGTCCCATTTGAAGTCTCTATTGATATTTTTCTTATTGTGCACCTTGTCAGCACGTTGGATCCGCAAAAGCAATCGCTCGGATCTTCTTCTAATCAACACCTTAGCTACTCTGAAGTATGTGGTGAAATGGTGGAGAGTAAAGAACGAGATGACTAGTGCAACAATTTGTTTCAACAAGTAAAAGGAAATCGCCGCGCTCTGCATAGTGTATACCAAGCTGAGCAGAAAAAGATTCCAGGAAGAATGTTTACTAGTAGTAAGCAAAGCGCATAAAGTTACTTGACTCCCTTTTCATCTTAAAACTAGCTTTCTTTCTGTCAACAGGTATAAATCCTATGAATTTCTTAACTAAAAAACACTTAAATTTATTTCTAAGTTATTGGTACAGTGATATCGGTGGGGGTTAAATAAGACTGAAAGGGTGTTGTAGAGATATGTTATATTACATGAGATATGTAGAGGTTTAGCTCCAAGGGTTGTGAATGCTCCAAGGAACCGTCATGTTTTGTTGACATCAGTTTTGAGATGGCTAACCAAGCTTTGTTGTGCAATTCTAGGCAAGTATCCTCAGTTTTTGTTGCCTCTCTATTTTTTTTTGCTTTTCCTTTGTGTGAGGGCGTGCCAATGCTTGTAAGCGAATCAATTGCGTCCTGGCTGGAGGTAGTTGTTGAATCAATTGTGTCATGTGCGGTGGCTTCACAATATATTTGATATTGGTCATAAGAAGTGTGTTCTAGTTTCGTGTATCTAAACTTTACATCTTCAATTTGTATAAACTAAATGTCATGTTTAATGAAGCATCCCATATTTTATACCTGTTTTGGGATGACTTACCACCTTTGTCGTGCAAGCACTAGTAGAAAAAGGGTCAAACGTGAAGCACATTAGTGCCGGTTTGATTTTGGCCCGGTACTAATGATACCATTAGTGCCGGTTCGAACGGATTTGCATTAATGCCGGTTCGTGTTGAACCTTTAGTACCGGTTCGTGGCACGAACCGGTACTAAAGGGGTGGTGGCAGGCTTGCGTCAGGCCGGGGCCCCACGATCATCTTTAGTACCGGTTCGTGGTACGAACTGGTACTAAAGGTCTAACCTTTAGTACCGGTTCGTGCCATGAACCGGTACTAAAGGGGTCTGACCTATAGTACCGGTTTGTGACACAAACCGGCACTATAGGGCAATTTTCAAACTCTACCCCCCCCCCCCCCCCCCCCCCCGTGTGTCGCCATTTCAGTTCTGAAAAAATCAAAAGAAAATGATAAAAACTTCAAAAAATAAAATCCTTCGAGAGGTAGTTATATTACTACATCTACTAGTTAGGAAAATTTGAAAACTACAATTTGGACATGTTTTGCAAAAAGTGTAGGGAAAATGTAAAACGGCTCTAACTTTTGCATAAGATGTCAGAAAAAAACGTATAATATATCAAAAAATTCAGCACGAAAATCCGCATCCGATAGAGACGGCCTATGGCCTGTTTGGAATTTTTTAGAATCCTCAAATTCCAAAAGGAAAAAAAGATATGGTCAAATTTCAGTTTTTTTAAAAAAATTTGGTTAAATCTGGTCAAACTACTTATTCAAGAAGTATTAATGTTACTACATAATTATTCAAGAATATTAGTGTTACTAAATAATTATTTCAATTTTTTGAATTTTTGTCAAATCTGGTCAAACTATGGTCAAACTGTGGTCAAACTATGGTCAAACTGTGGTCAAACTATGGTCAAACTTATTCAAGAAATATTAGCGTTACTAAATAATTACTGTTTTTTAGAATAATAGATTCAAACTCAAACGGTGAAATGTGTGACTTCATGCTCAAGCTAAACTCCTGAGGGTTAATAGGATTGACATCCTACTATTGTCAGGAAAACAACAAGTGCAGACTCGGAAACGAAGGAGAATAGAACCTGAAAGTTAAGCGTGCTCGAGCTAGAGTAGTGAGAGGGATGGGTGACCGGTCGGGAAGTTAGATGATTTGGAATGAGTGATCCACACTTGAGCAGTTAAGAGAGGTGATTAGAGAATAAATCATCAAATAATTCAGAAAAATTAAAAATCGAAAAAAAATCAAAAAAAATTCCAAAATTTTCAAAAAAAAAAAACCTTTAGTACCGGTTGGTAAGGTCCCCCATACCAGGGCGCGAGCTCACGCCACGTGGTGGCACTTTAGTGCCGGTTCGTGCCGAACCAGTACTAAAGGGGGGGGGGGGGGGTGTGGGGCCTTTAGTGCCGGTTATGGAACCGGCACTAAAGGCCCTTATGAACCGGCGCTAAAGCTCCGTTTTCTACTACTGAAGGAAGCATCCTCACATTATGATGCATCCCGTGTGTGTTTGTTTGTAGGCATCCTAATGGTTTTAGATGAACAGATAACATTGGTTGCAAGTGGTTGAGACATGTACGAGCGAAGTTTGTTCCTGCAGCTTACATATCATTTTGCAATATCTTCACATGGCAATTAGATGCTCAGATCTCTTCCTATATATATAATCCCCAAGATACAGTATCTCTTGCAATACATGAAACAATAAGCACCCTGGCCACCACAGCATGATCTACATCCTTCTTTGTTCATCTCCTATTCAAAATGGATTCAAGATCAATTTCCCTCATGAGGTGAATGGTAGTTGGATTGAGAGGCATTGGAAAAAATGTAGCTACCATCACTAGTCCAGAGTGTGAAAAAATGGAAGTTAAACATTCTCTGGCTCGAATCCTTGTGGTACTCGTGTGCCAGTGCATGATGTTTGAGATTAGGGACGAGTAGATCTAGAAGATGTTGATGTGTTGAGGTGACAAGAGTTAATTCTTGTTGATCCTCTTGTCTGGAATGCTTGTATGTAAAGTCTATTCTACATAATGACATGCAACATTGCGGTTGCTTGTTCTTGAAAAAAAACTGTCCGGCTAGCTAGAGGCTGCTCCCTTGATTTGAAACAAGCCGAGCCGAGCTAGCTCGTTGCTCAGCTTTGCCAGGCTCATCTAAGCCTTGAAAGTTGGACTTGGATTCGGCTTGGTAGAAGCTTGAGTTTGACTCGGTCTGCCTACGAGCCTACCAAAACTTCCTCCCATGCTCAGCTTGTCCCTCATGCACCAGCGCACTCGATGCCCTGCATGTTAGCGCCATCGCTGGCTCCACCCCAACCAATATGTTCCTCCGCCTACCACCACCGCTCCTTCCACCTCAACCACTGCCAATCCTCTATTCACCACCATTTCGTCATGACCTAGCTAACTCGTCCGCCGACTGCAGCTTACATATTCTTCTGATGAACAATCTTGCTCTAGCCTGAGGGTGCAATGATGCTTCCTTACAACATCCACAACCTATGCATGCATGAAACTATATTTAACTTCTGCTACTACCATTATTTTTGACATGTTCAAATAGGTAGTGTACAAAGCATCTAGTTCCTTAAAGCAGTGGGCAGTTGACAGCTATGTCTTAGCTCTAATGAAGCCACAGTTTAATTATTCATAAACTCATGATATAGAACATGAATTGTTTAACTGTAATCATAGCCAGTCTCTCTAATTCAAATTTACAAATGAACAACAGTTACCAAGCAAGTAGTGTCATCTGAGTTAAACTCATTCGCTCAACACAAATGAAAGAAAACTATCAAACACTTAGATGCCTTCACACATGAGCTACAATTACCACAGTAATAGAACATAGCCTTGCAACGAACACTCCAAAGTTTTCAATGTGAAGAAAGCCAACTTCAAATCAAAAGGTTTTACACACTCGAACAATTTAATCAGCTTCGCTACAAACTATCAAGTGCATTAAACATCTGAACTCCTAACAAATGTGAAAGAAAAACAACCAGTATCAGTCAGTTCGTAAACATGGATCAAAGTTAGCGCCATCCTCGCTCACTATAAAGCTCTGAAGATCATCGTCTTCCTTGTATTTTCTACCTGAGAGAAGCAACCATTTCAGTAGTTGCCTGACCCACCCCCACCCCCACCCACTATCATGGTGGCACTCTGCACCGGGTGCGGTGCATCAACATCACCCCCACTATGCTCCTACCGAACTCCATGCTCACGGATGCCTAGGCCATCGACCGGTCCAGGACCACTTCACGCATCATCGCTCACCGTCGACGCCAAATCAATGACTACCTCCTAAAAGTGGGGTTGTTCAAGGTCTGTGGGTTTCGCCCGACATAAAGGCTGGCAGCGTGGGGTGGAGTCCGCGGCTATGGCCGATCATCGCCGCCAGGCCGAGGCAAAGATGGCCGAGCGGTGAGGAAGCAACAATGAAAAATGAGGGTTGCTGCAACGTTTGGCAGCGTTCTCTCCACTGGAAGGACAACGAAGGCTCGGACCACAATGACGATGGAGTGGACAAAGACGAAGATATTAGAGGTCTCATAGGACATTGGTACGAGGTCATCATCTGATATCTAGCGTTGCTTAATTATTTCACGGTTTAGTGAAAATTTATTAATTTTGATCCTTCGGGTTGTAATATATCAAAATTTAACAAATATCGTCTAGTTTCCATGAATTTCATCCGCTTTTGTTAAATATTCATTTGAATTTGGCCGAACATTTGGTGACTTCGGTGAAATGGCGACCTCCCCTATCACTATCCGCGGACATTTGGTGTATTCATTTTGGTGATCCTGCGTTCCAGTTGCCCTAACCATGCTTATTTTGTGGTTGTAAAGAAGCACTCTCGGTGGGTGTTATATGTAGTATTTTCCTTATAAGGGCATCCTAGTGCTCATAAACAAACTAATTTTAGCATTATTGGCTAAAGGTGGTTGAGAGCTCTCAATGTGAGGACATTCATGTGTGTACCTGCAGGATACATAATTTTTAGCTATAGCACATGGCCATTACATTCCCAACTCTATATATTCCCCAAGATACATCATCTCTTGCATTTGCAATGCAAGAAACAATTTGCATGCTGGCCATCACAATATGATCTACATTCTTCTTTGTTCTTCTTCTATGGTATATGGGTTCAACGATATATTATCCACGTGTGGTAAATGTAATTGGATTGTGAGGTATTGGAAAAAATGTAGCATCCATCACACATCCAGCGTGTAGAAGAAGGCAGTCCAATGAGGTGTGTCTAGCTTAAGGCTGTTGCTCTTGGTGGAAGCAAGCCAAGTCGAGCTTCCAAACTCGTCAAACCTCACAAAACTAAGCTTGAACTCGGCTTGGTCAATGCTCATGTTTGACTCGGACTGCACGCTTCCAAACTCATCTTTGTACCAATGCATGAGCTCTCGTCCCGATCCCGGTTTCAGCACGCAATACACGACATGCTAGAGCCCCGTCAGACATCTCCACTCCACCGCCCGCTCCCACCCGGGCCACCTGCTCCTCCGCCAGCCACCGCTATTCTGTCAAACACAGTCAATCCTCCTATAGGAGCCATTCCCTCGCACGTAAGACATAGTCACTCCGCCCTCGGTCACTCGTGGTTCTTGCCAGCATCACTGACCATCCTCTGCATTCTCTACATGACGGAGCCGCGTGAACAACTGAACCAATAGTTTCAAAGTTGTACTCACCATATCATAATTGCTCAACACGAACTCAACTGAAAAAATTGTGAAATCAAAAAGGAAATGTTTATGTTTAGTGCTAGTAGTCATCTATATTTGAATTTTACCTTCAAAAGAGCATTATGATCTGCAGCTCAAATTATCCCATTTGAAGTCTCGATTGGTCTTATTCTTATTGTACGCCTTGTGAGCACGTTTGGATCCGCGAAGGAAATTGCTTGGATCTTCTTCTAATCAACACCTTAGCAACTATGAAGTACGCGGTGAAATGATGGTGAGTAAAGAAAGAGATGACTAGTGCAACAATTTGTTTCAATAGTGCATGGAAAGGATCGCGGTTTGAAGCATAACAAGATGATCAAGAAAAAAATGCCATGAAGAATGCTTAGTAGTAATCAAAGCGCATAAGGTTACTTCACTTCCTTTTCATCTTAAAACTATAGCTTTCCTTCTCTCAACAAGGATAATCCTATGAATTTTTTCTTAACCAAAAAACATAACCTTATTTACTCAGTTATTGGTACAATGGTGATATCGGTGGGGTTAAAGAAGACTAGAACGGTGTTCTGGAGATATGTCTTTTTACATGACAAATATATAGAGGTTTAGCACCAAGGGTTGTGAATTAATGCTCTAAGGAACTATCATCTTTTGTTGGCATCAGTTTTGAGATTGCCAACCGAGCTTTGTTGTGCAATTCTAAGGAAATATCCTCAAATTTTGTTGCCTCTCCATTTTTTATTTTTTATTTATGTGAGAGCATCCTAATGCAAGTAAGTAAATCAATTGTGTCCTGGCTAGAGGTAGTTGTTGAATGAACATGTGTCATGTGCGGTGGCTTCATAATATATTGATATCAGTGTTAAGAAATGTGTTCTCGTCTCGTGTATCTAAATTGTACCTTTTCAATTTGTATAAACTGCATTTCATGTTTGATGAAGCAACCAATAGTGGATGTTAAGAAGCATCCTATATTTTTATACCAGTTTTGGGATGAGTTACCTCCTTTGTTACGCAAGGAAGCATCCTCACATTATGATGAATCACGTGTGTGTGTGTGTGTGTGTGTGTGTGTGTGTGTGTGTGTGTGGGTGGTGTGGTGTGGTGTGTATGTGTGTGCATACGTGTGTGTCGTGTGTGGTTTGTATGCGCGCGTGTGTGTGTCTGTGTGATATGTATGTGTGTGCGAGCACATGTGCGTGTGTGTGTGGACTTGTATCGTTGGCTGAGGGTGGTTGAGACATGCACAAGATGATATTCAAGTTTGTACCTACAAGCTACATATTATTTTGCTAGGCATTCACATGGCAATTACATGCCAAGATCTCTCTATATATAACCCCCCCCCCCCCCCCCAACCCCTCTCTTGCAATACATGAAACAATAAGCACCCGGGCAACCACGGTATACGATATGCATCCTTCTTTGTTCTTCTCCAACACCAGATGAATTCAAGATCTATTTCCCTCATGAGATGAATGGAAATTGGATTGAGAGTCACTGAAAAAAATGTAGCTACGGTCAATAATCCACTGTGTGAAAAAAGGAAGACCTGAACTAGCTCTATGAAGCTCCGCCGCGACATGTACCGATTTTGTTTCTTAGGGCTTGTTGAGGTGGCCCCTGACCAGAATCCTTTTGTTGTGCAAGCTTTTTTTTTGTGTGTGGGGTGTGTGTTGTGCATTGTGTTGCTACCTTGTTGGATCCCAGTTGTGCTTGTGGTGATTTGATTTATATATAAGAGCATCTCCAGCCAAGCCCCCAACACGGACGCCTCAGGCAATTTCTTCGCGCCCGCGCTGAAAAAACGGCCCAGTCGCGCCCACAGGAGCCCGTTTTTCGCCGGTTTGGGCCGAAATTAGAGACGGCGGACCCAGGCCGAACCCGGCGCGCTGGGGGCGCCCGGGGGCGCAGGGGCGAGCGATTTTGGTGCGAACGGGGGCGGGCCTGCCTATTCAGCGAGACGCCGCTTCATCGCCCTCATGGCCTCGATTCCCGCGGAAATCAATGCCAAGGCTGCCGCGCTACCGCGCCAGTCAGCCTCCATTGATGCCTCACGGGTGGCACAGTGAAGGCGCAGCCGACGCGCGTCTCGCCCGCTACCGCCATGCGTCTCCCGGCATGCAGCCTCCCCGCCGCCCAGCTGGGGCTATAAAAGGTGACCCCTCCCCACCGGTGAACGCCACAACCTCCCCCTGCACCCGCCTCGCAGAAGCAGCCCTCTCCCCCCCTTCCCGCCGACGAGCAAAGATGGCCGAGAGGTTTCTAGGCGACGGCGCGGCGGCGAACTGCTTCGGCTGCCACCACCTCCAAGAGCCGGAGGTGCGCCTCCTCTACGAGGCCGAGTACCCGGGTCCCCCCGACATGCGCGTGCCGGGGGCGTGGAGGCTGAGCGCAGGCGGCGTCCCGGTGCCACTGGTGTCCGAAGGGGCAGCACGGCGGGCGGAGATTGCTCGCATCCGCTCTTCTAGCGGAACGAGCTGAGGTACGCGCCCGACAACGAAACGCGGTGGACGATGTACTTCGAGCGCCGCCACGGGGATCAGATCGCTTCCGTCAACGACGTCATTCCCCGTGGCCGCCTCAACGCCGAACTACGGCGCGAGTAGTGAGGCGTTCCCAGCCGCACCCTCGAGGCCGTCCTCGACCACATTGAGACCGGCAACGTGCCACGCCTCGAGTACCCGACGCGGCCGTCCTTCTCTCGCCGCCGCGGCAGTTCCTGGACGCCGCATGGAATGGAGCCAACGTCCTCGTCGTCGGGCTCCTTCTCACTCTCCTCCGGCTCGCCGGCTCTCCGTCCCGTCAAGCCCGAGCCAGAGGAGACACCGCAGCGGCGCCGTACCCGCAGTGGCGCCCTCGTTATCAACGAGGGTGCCTGCCCCTCCCCGCGCTCCCTTCACCGGGCCTGCTCCCCGTGAAGTCGGAGCACGTCGACATGGTCGCCCCCGAGGACGAGGCCGCCCTGAAATGGGCGAAGGAGGACTACGTCCGCGAGCAGATGCGCTGCCAGCGCGAGGCGTACGCGGAGCTCCAGGCCCGGCGCGCGACCAGGCGACGCGGCCGCGAGGAGCGCGGCGTCATCGTCGTCGACAGCGACGATGAGGGCGAGGCCGCGCCGTCCAGTGCGCCGCCGCATGTCGGCGACACTGGGCAGGGGTGCAGCAGGGACGGGATGGCTCCGGTGGACGCGGCGTAGTGGCTAGCGTAGTTTGGCGTAGTTTGCCGTAGTTTGTATGTTTTTTCCTTTTTGTAAAAATTTTAATGAAATTTCGCCGAGTTCGTACCAGATCGCCGAGTTTGCACATGTTTGCACGTAATTTCGCCGAACTCGTGGCGACCTGTTGGAGGACGACTGGGAACGGAGTCGCCCCCACACGCCAAATTAACGGCTGGAGATGCTCTAAAGTTGGAGCCTTTTTCAATGACAAATGGAAGTTAAACCCTGATTGTCTGGCTGGAGGCTGCTCCTTGTGTTTGAAACAAGCTGAGTCAAGATAGCTCATGGCTCTGCTTTGCCAGGCCCATCTAAGCCATAAAAGTAGGACTTGGATTCGGCTTGGTCAAAGCTTGAGTTTGACTCGGCGTACCTGCGAGCCTAGCAAAACTTCCTCCCATGCTTAGCTTTTCTATCATGCATGGGCGCACAAGTTCCCGTTCTGATCTCAACCCCCACACTTGATGCCCTGCATGTTAGAGTCATCGCTGGCCCCACCCCAACCATGTGTTGCTCCACCAGTTGTAGCCACACCGCCAACCACCACCGCTCATTCCACCTCAGCCACTGCCATCCATCCGCCGGTCACCTCCACTCAGTCACGACCTAGCTAACTTGTCTATCAACTGCAACCTACAAATTCTTCTGAGTCTTCATTTCATGATTCCAGGGTATCATGCGCTCAAGCATTCTGATGTTTCGTGTGATAGTTTGGAACTTGTACTCACCATATAATAGGTGTTCTATGGTTAATAAATTGGAATTTGTATGGATGCATAAAAGTGAAGGTTTATGTATAATTTTGGTTACCCTGAAGTATGTCATAAAATGATTAGGAGTAAAGGACAGAATGACTAGAGCAACAATTAAATAGTTCAACTGGCAGGAACTCTGCTTTGCATTATAGAGATACATGTAGTAGTTCAAGAGAACAAGGAAGATGCTTTGGTCGCCATTAGGCGTTGACTGTACAACAATGAGAGAGACTAAACCTGCTGATTTGGGGCACTGGCATGGCGAGATCAGATTTGATCTCCGACTCACGACCACGTCATGGTTGGTGGTGAAGTTCTGAAAAATGCAGTGGTTTCTTTCGTTCCGAATCTGGCAGGAAAAATAGGCAGCAACAGTTGCATTATTTTGGTTGCCAACTAAGACGTTGCTCCACCGATTATTGATGGTTCCAATGGCGTTTATCTTGATGGATCTTAAGTAAATGCGCGTTAGGCTGAGCATGAAACATGTTCCCACAGAGAAAGGCCCTTGACAGTAAATATGCACAGAAGATTCGACGGATTGATTCCAAAGGGAGCATGCTTCATTGTGGTCACATCCACATCCACGAGCACTTCCTTTTCATCTTAAACTATCTTTCTTTCTATCAACAAGAATAAATTATGTTAATTTTCTCATATCTAAAAAAACTCACTTTATCTCAATTACTCTGTTATCACTAGGTGATGATATCAATGGAGTTAAATAAGATTGAAAAGGTTGTTCTAAAGATAGGCCGGTGTTTTTTCATAGGAGAGATGTATAGAGGTTTAGCTTCAATGGTTGTGGATGCTCCAAGGAACATCATCTATTGTTGACATCAGTTTTGAGATGGTTAACCACTCTCGTCATGCAGTTCTAAGAAAGTGTCCTCAGATATTATTGCCTCTTGGGTTTTTCTTTTGCCTTTTGTGAGGGTGTCTCTGTCACGCCCCGAGACTGGGCCTAGACGAGACAGCCGCCGCACGCCTATAGACCAGAGGCCTATAGTCACGCAAGGCGTGATAAAGCAGGCATAAACCAGAAGTGGATCGCAAAAGCTCTTATATTGACTATAAAAATTCCTTTACATTTACAAATAGAGAGAATACAGTAAACTCTCTAGTCGTTTCCCACCCACAGGTCCAGCCTATTCTTGGATGACATCTTCTGGGCATACTTAAGTTACATCGACTGCATCTAAAAAATAAAGGAGACAAGGTGAGTACGATAAATCATACTCAGCAAGCAGATACTTCACTATTCAACAAAAGCAATGGTATAATGATGTAGATCAACAAACGAACTGAATCCAAAGGATAAACAAGGTAACAATCACTGGAACATATTTTACTGGAGATGTGTAAAATAAATAGTATAATCGGAGACGAACAAGGGAGGTATTGGCATCACACGTGACCGCAAGCTTCCCAACCCGGGAGTCACAGGGGTGAAATTTCACACTTTTACGCTCTTAAGAGGGGTACTCCGACGTCGACAGTCTCGACTAGAACCACACAGGTTCCAGAAGAGCAGAGCTCTTGTACCCACTAAGACCCGAACACCTGGACCTACTGATGTCGGTCGCTCCTATGGATCCATCACCGACATGTTCCCGAACAAGGTCCGTCCTTAGCGGAGAGCCCAGACAGTCCCATACCTGAACTGTCACCGGTACAATTCGTTTGCCGTCGTGACACCAATATAGATGGACCAAAATATGATATGTGGCTTGATCAACGATAGGATCACTGGAATATCAGTACGCTCATGGCTTTACATGAGTTCCTCTCAAAACACACTGGTTCCATTAACAAATGGATTACGAGGGTAACATGTCCCTCTCTCAATTGAAACAAGGATCAACAGAGGATCAATAAAGATCAAGGTGCAACAATACAATCAGATAATCAAAGGAAGATAATGGATTTGAGAGTTAGTAAAGTAGCTACTTGCCTCAGAAAATAAGACTTCTCCTCTAAAATAATATTCGGCCAGCAAGTAATACCCCATCGTATAAAATCTGATGAACCATACATATGCTAATATTCTTCTTTAGACGGATGGCTCGACACCTCTCTCCACAGCACTTCAAACATGTATGCATGCATGAATTCTTCATCTCTCTTACCCCCTTTCTCTCTCATACTCTCCCCTCTGGTCTCTATTTATCTCTCGGAGTTCTGCTTTGAGCAGCAGCAGGAGCGTGCTATTTATAAGGCCGATCGTCGGTTGTGCTAGCTAAAAATATCTAGGCCGCAGTGACCTTTGCCCCTTAACCCCCTTGGAGCTCGTAAAAGGCAGTGTGGGCTGCCGCACTAGGTGCATGTTAGTAAAAATGAGTTGTTCTTCTAGTGTCTCTCTCACACGTGTTAGAGATACACAGGTTAACTACTGTGCCTAAGTCCACGCAAGGAACTAGAAATGTCCAAGCCACTACATGCACGCCACGTCAACCTCCACGTACACACAGATTTTTACTTAGCTAGCAAGGACAGCACATACGTGTGCATTCTCATCATTACATGCATGCATATCTTCTACTCCCCTATGATTATCTAGCCTGTACTAGCAACTAGCTAGTATTACTCCGATGCTAATACCACAACCTGAGTGCATGGATGCTAGTCTATGTGCACATGTAGATACTCTTACTTAGACTGGAATTGTTTCCGTGTAATATTTTATGCATGCAAAAAAAAATCAATTCTATTTTAGTTCCTTGCAACAATAATCTAGCATATCTTCTTTGCTCAATTATTTATGTTAAACAGATAATACAAATTTAATCATTCATTTTAATTTAAATCAATAACCCAGAAATATGGGTTATTACAGTCTCAATGGCCGTTGGCGAATCATTAAACCCATTAAGCTACGTGGGAAGGGCGGACAACTAGCTAGGCCACATGGCGCAAGCTGGTTGGCCGCGGTGAGAACTCTTTTGGAATATTTTTAGATATAGGTGTGGATTATTTTTTATATGTATTTTTATTTTTAGATGGAGGTGAGGACCTCTGGTATTTTTTAAATGGAGGGTTATGCAAAGTGGCACTCGTTGGTAGAATGCGGTGGTAATTTTGTTCGTTTTTGTTTTTTAGTCTTTTTTAGATGAATGAGGATCTTTTTTTAGATGTTTTTTTAGACAGGGGCAAGGACTCTACGTATTTTTTTTAAATGAAAACGTACGCACAGCTTCGTCCCACGCGGCGCTACAGGGTGGCGCCGCAACCACTAGTTTGTATCATGGCTGGAGTGGTTGAGAGCTCTACAAGCCAGGGCATTCAGGTGTATACCTATAGGCCGCATAAATTACAACTAGTTCTACACATGGTCATTACATCCCTAACTCTCTCTATATATAGCCCCCAGGGTACCACATGTCTTGCAAAGCATGGCACAAACAGCCAACCACTTATAAAATAAACTAAACACCCTAGTTACATCCTCCTTTGTTATTCTCCAATGGTATATGGATTCCAGATCAGTTACCGCGTGAGGTGAAGCATAATCTGATTGTGAGGTATCGAGAAAGATGTTGCTTCGATCGAGATGAAAGATTGTACAGCCTCCAGGTGAAACTGATGATGCTTCCTTACAACATTCACAGTCTATGGATGCATGAGACTAAGTTTAACTTCTGCTACTACCATTTTGCTTGACATATTCAAATAGGTAATCCCTTAGCGCAGTGGGCTTGTTGACAGCGTTGTGTTAGCAGTAGCACCAATGAAGCTGCGGTTTACGTAGTCATGAACTCATGATACAAAACAATGCTTGTTCAACTGCAATCACAGACGTCTTACTAATTTAGTCTGACAGATGAACATCAGTCACAGAACAAGTAGTATCATCTGAGTTCAATTCATTCCCTAACACAACTGAAAGAAAAACAATAAAACACTAAGACAGTTGGAGATGATGCCTTCACACTGGGCTACAATTACCACACTAAAAGAACACTCGAAAGTCCGCAATGTGAACAAAGTCAGCTGCAAATCAAACGGTTCTACACACCATTAGCATTTTAATCAACTGTCCTACTACCTGCCAAGTGCATCAAACTGAACTCCGAACGCATGCGAAAGAAAAGGCAACAACGGGTATCAGTCAGTTTGTAAACATCAAACAAAGTTAGCGCCATCCTCGCTCACTATAAAGCTCTAAATCACGTCTCTGTATCATTGCTGCCCCGGAGGAGCAACTGTTTCAGCAGTACTCCGTATCTTCACCCGCACTGTCATGGTGGGGCTTGAGCAGACAACATAGAGAAAAGTAAAGCAGCAGGTAAAAGTCACTTGCCAACAAAGCGGGTTCTTCTAGAAATTCCTAGGCTCAAACAATGGGAAGGAGCCTGTCCGAGCCTTCTTGACACGGATGTCCCGTTGGTGGGAGTTGGGATCTCTGTTTCCCTCAGATCGCACTCTTGTGCCCACCTCATTCTTTTCTTCATTTATGCCAGTGGCCCTCAGGATTTGTGCGGCAAAGAATATTTATTGGAATGTGTATGTAAATCTCTCGGACGGATGCCTTGAAGGAATTGCTGATGAATTTGTTTTCACAGTGCAAGCTTTCTCCCATGGTTGCATGGTTCACCACTTAGATTTGCCAAGAAAATTAACTTTCTTTCTAGCGGCTCGACGTCAGGTCATATTCTTTTTTGTGTAGGCACTGAGCCACTGACAAGTACCGGCTAGCCTCTTGATCTTAGGCAACAAAAGCTCGTTGGTTCTCCCAGACATATGGAGTGGCTAACTAGAACCATTGGGTCGGTTATTTGTGTAGTAGGAACAGGTGGCCTTGTAATCCCTACTGCAGCCATTTTAGGATGTGGAGCTGGATGAGGTGTGGCACAAAATTGAGTATCTGGGGGATGTGTACCTGGCTGGTGAAACAATTTATAGTCTGCGTTGAAGTCTCATAGTCATCCTGGATTGCAAAACCTGGTTATGAACCTCACTTTATGTTTCATCTCGTCTCGTTCTGTGTGCCTGTGTGGGTGGGGTGAGGGATGAGGGCATCCCAATGCTCGTCAATGGAACAATTATAGCATTGTTTGCAGGTGGTTGAGAGCTGTATGAGTTAGGACATTTAAGTTTGTACTTTCATGATACATACTATCTAGGCCGGCCCACATGGCCATTACATCTCTCTCTATATCCCACATGATACATCATCTCTTGCAATGCATGCAACAATTAGCACCCTGTCACCACGGTATGATCTACATCTTCCTTTGTTCCTCTCCTATGGCATACGGATTCAAGATATGTTACCCATCTGAGGTGCATGGATTTGGTAACCGGATTGAGAGGTATAGGGGATAATGTAGCTATTGTCACTAATCCACCATGTGAAAATAGAAAGCTAAATGTTGGTTGTCTGGCTTGAGGTTGTTGGTTGGGTTGGAAAGAATCCAAGCCGAGCCCGCTCATGGAGCTGCCTCACCAGGGCCGTCTAAGGTTATGTGCTTGCACTTGAACTTGACTTGGTCATAGCTTGAGTTTGACTTAGATTGCATGTGAGCCCAACAACTTCCTCCGCTTGTCTATGCAGCGTTGAACAACCGCACGCGATGCCTTGAGTACTAGATCCCCATTGGTCATCTCCGCACCAGCACCCGCCCCCACCTCCTCCATTTGCACCTCCGCTAGCCATCACATTGTCAACCACTACCAACCTGTTAGTCGTCGCCACTCAGTCGCTTGTAGCCACTCCACCGCGGGGACCCGCGGTTCTTGCCACCATTGGTGAAAAAGTACCTTTGTTTTCTCTGTGCGGCTGGACCGTGGGACAACTAAACCAGCAGTTTGGAAGTTGTACTCACCATATCATAATTGCTCTATCCTTACTCAAATGTAAGTATTTATGGATGCAAAAAGGGGGAGGTTTATACTTAGTTCTATTAGTCATTTATTGAAAAAGGCTTTCGCCCCGCTTTATATATACAACAACGATCAACAACAATCCAGTACAAATGCATGCCACCACAACGCATGCACACACCCAAGGTAGGATACATATATAGGCGTTGAGTGCAGCAACACCATCCCTATCACTACATGAGCAATCGGGGTCCTCAATCGTGAACACACCACCGTGAAGAGATGAAGCCACATACGATGAACCGTGGGCTCCAAGGCGGTGCCTTCAGGAAGGTTACAATACCAAAGCGCCGCCACCGCCCTATCCAAGGATCAGAGTTTCCCCTCGAGCAACAAGACGGGCAATGAGAGCCGCGGCGATGCCTTCAAAAAGGGAACGAGCTTCGCTGCTACCGGTCCATCCAAAGATAGAACAGGTTTTCACCCCGGCCAATACTCAGCGCCACTGAACTCCACACCCCAGCTACCACACCGCCCCCACGGCCATGGCTACCGGGCAGCACCAAGCCACGGGCTCTGCCCAAGAGCATCATGCTACAACCACCAGGGCTGCCGCCCTGTCATCCAAGACCTTGACACCACCTCACCTGAGGCCCGCCACTAACACAGCCAAAGAGACGAGCGGAAAGGTTCCTCCTTTCACACCCCTGGGAGGCCCCAAGTGTCGAGACCACCAGGCCGGCCAAAACTAGCCTCCATCGACCCGTCCTGTAGCACCAAGCACGAGACGACCTCAGTCCTGCTGCCGGGCGTGAGACGAGGTTGGTCCTGCTACAGGGCAGAAGACGAGCTCGGTCCTGCAGCACTGTGCGCGAGATGGGCGACGGATCACAACTAGGAAAGGGCCAGCCCTTCTATAAAAGTAGCGCTAGGACGACAAGGAGAGGGATCAAAGGCCTCCATAGGCCGCCTATGAACGAGCCGACGCAGGAAGAAGGCCGCTACCGCAGGAGCCGCTCCCCGACGACTGATGTCGGAGGTCTCCAGCCGCCATCATGGAATGACCCAGCCTACCGCCATGGGCTGCCACCACGCCATTGCAGCCCACATTCAAGCCTCAACCAGGAGTCCGCGGCCACCACCCCGAGCCGGTCGTCAGCACCAAGGGGCCAGATCTTGGTGGATCTGACCAGCAGCCACGGAACCCCTGCAACAGCGGCCTGCGCGCTGTCGTGGCCATGGTCATAGAGACCCTGCTAAGTCGTTGCCCACCCACGCGCCGCCCACCGCCAGGAACCCTCCAGATCCGATCTGGCCTGGTCCATTGCCGCCACGCACTAGCTGCCGCCACCACCGCTGCCAAGCAGCCCTCCATGTCGAGGCTCTGCCGCCTGCACTGCTGCGAGCTCTAGCGGTGGCGAGACGAGAGGAGGGGAGGAGGGTGGTAGAGGGGATGGCGGTTAGGGTTTCCCCCCGTCGCTCGTAGGAGCGACGTCGGGGGGTGCCCCAAAGAATCTCATCTATTAGTCGTTCCATTCATCAACACTTCAGTTGCTCTGAAGTATGTGATAAAATAAATAAGAGTAAAAGACAAGATGTCTAAAGCAACAATTCTGTTTCAGCAAGTGAATGGAAAGGATCATGCTATGTGCAGTGCATGCCAAGATCAGGAAAATGTGCCATGAACAATGTTTACTAGTACTAATAAAGGTGCGTAAAGTTACCTTGCTTCCTTTCATCTAAAACTAGCTTTGTTTTTCTCAAAGAGGATAAATTCTATGAATTTCTTCTTAACTACTTCAATTCAGTTACTTGGTTATTACTATTGTAATGATATCAATGGACTTTGTTTTTTTTAACACAACTCTAGTGGACTATGGATACCATTGTTATCCCAACCATCCAACCACAGGTTGGTTCACATGATATCAATGGAGTCAGGAAGACTAAAAAGGGTGATGTAGAGCTAGCATTTTTTTCACACATGAGATATATAGAGGTTTATCTCTAGGGGATGTAGATGCTATATGGAACAGTCATCTATTGTTGATATCAGGTTTAAGTGGATAACCACGATTGTCGTGTGGTTCCAAGGAAGTATCATTAGTTTTTCTTTTTTCTTGACTCTTGGGTTTTACTTTTTCCTTTTGTGAGGGCATCCCAATGCTCATAAACAAATCAGTTGTATCATGGCTACATGCAGTTGAGAGCACAACAAGCCAGGACACTCAGGTTTGTACCTAAGGGCTTCATAATTTACAACTAGGTATACACATGACCACTACATCCCTAGATCTCTCTCTATATATCCCCAGGATACATCATATGTTACAATGCATACAACAAACACCCAGAACACCACTTCATCCAAAAAGAAAAGGAAATGCTCTGGCCGCCACTGTATGATCTACATCCTCCTTTATTCTTCTCCCATGGCATATGGATTCAAGATCAGTTTCCCAAGCAAGGTGAATGGTAATCGGATTGTGAGGTATTGGGAAAGATGTTGCTTCGATAAGGATGTCATCCCGTAAAGAAGAAATAATTAATGATAGGCATCCTGGCTAAAGGCTGTTGCAAGGAACTGATGGCGCAGAAGATGTTGCTTCCCTAGAGCATCCACAAGCCTATGGATGCAATGAAACTAAGTTTAACTTCCGGTACTACCATTATCCTTGACATGTTCAAATAGGTAGTTTACAAAGAAGCTACCATTATCCTTGACATGTTCAAATAGGTAGTTTACAAAGCCGCGGGGAATTCTGCAACATCCTTGCAGCTATGCGCACGTTGACAGCAATGCGTTGGCACTAATAATAAGCCGTAGTTTAGTTAGACATGAACTCATGATACAAAACAAGAATTATTCAATTGTAATCATACCCATCTCACTAATTCAGCTTGGAAAATGAGCATCAATTATGCAGCAAGCAGTATCATCTGAGTTAAATTCATTCTCTCAACATGAAAATAAAGCAATCAAATGCTAAGACAGTTGGAAACAATGCCTTCACACGTGGGCTACAGTAACAGAACGGAGACTTGGAGTGAACACTCTGAAGTCCGTAATGCGAACAAAGTCAGCGGCAAATCAAAAGGTTCTAACATCAAGGACAAGTTTAATTAGCTCTTCTACTACATGCCAAGTGCATCAAACATCTCAACTCCTAATGCACGCAAAATAAAACTGCGACTATCAGTCACTTTGTAAAACAACCATCCTCACTCACTATAATAAAGCTCTAAGAAGCATCATTATATATGTATCGTTGAAACCCCAGGTCAACTATTTCAGCAGTTCCCTGACTCTGCATGGGGTGCAGTGCATCAACATCGCCCCCACTATCATGGTGGTGGCACTTGAGCAGACGACATAGTAGAGAAGAGTAAAACAGCCGGTCAAGGTCAGTTGCCAACAAGCAGGTTCTTCTAGAAATTCCTAGGCTCAAACAACGTGAAGGAGCTTGTCCGAGCCTTCTCGCCATGGATGTCCCGCTGGTGAGAGCTGGGATCTCTGCTTCCCTCAGCGTGCGCTCTTGTGCCAGCCTCATTCCTTTCTGCATTTATGATGGTGGTGCTCGGGATTGGCCCACCAAAGAATATTGATTGGCCTGTAGTGTACATCAATCTCTCAGATGGCTAGCCCGAAGGATGTAACAGCTCCAAAATTGGGTTATCAATTTTTGTGCTGTTATTCCTTCCTGGCACTCATTTTCAAGATCTTTTTCCTGAGTTTTGCTGACGACCCTGAGAATTCTTGTCATTTCCAACCTTTGAAAACCTTGCTCATATCTTTTTCAGTGGGCAAGACCTTAGTTGCATCGTCTAAAAGCCTCTCAAACCCTAATTCCAAATTTTTGGGTTTGAATGTGGCCTTTGGGATTAGAAAGGAGCCATCATTTCCTTGATCTGTTGATCAGCCCATCTATTCCCAGAGACCCTCTTATCCTTTTCAACCTTGGATATGCAAAAATATTGCCAAGTCCCATGCAATATTTTTGAATTGTGATTTATTCCTTTTCTTGCCTTTCTGAGGAATAAAATCCAAAGGCATAGCTTGGCATCTCCTAAATTCATGTCAATTGGTGGAGTTGATAATTATTCCTAATCCAAGCTCTGGTAATTATATTGGCCATAACTAATTATGGAAAATTGCCTTTTCCTATTTAATGCCAATATTGCATTTCTGCCAGTTTCTAAAGGAACTATTATTTTTATAACGTAGAAAATTCCCACATAAATTGTGGAGCTTGTCATTGCTATATAATCACTAGTTCCATCTTTATCTCATGTTCCACAGATCAAAAATTTGGCACATGATCCAATGCAAGTTTCTGCCTTCTCTGAAATTTTGCAAGGGAAGTGATTTATTCTTAATTAAATTTGAGCTGCAATTTGGCAGGGTGATTAATATTGATAAATCACCCATGGATACCAAAGATGAGCTCAATCCAATCATCCTAGCTCCCTGCGAAATTTTTCAAAGTTTTTGACCAGATTGTAACTTTGTGAAGGAAGTACCTTCATGGAGTTTCCAAATGGGATGAACCTTTGCCATCCTCTCAAATATCCCAAATCATTAGCCTCCACCCAAATTCAGCTCATTTAATTGAGCTATGCGAGCACATGAGTAATTCTTGTTTTCTGTCCAAATTTTCAAGTTGTGAAGCAAGTATATTTTATCTGGCCATCGACGTGTTCTGGAACTGTTGTTGGTAACCTTGCCCAAGGATATATGGATCGGATAGATTCCGGTCGTGCGCGTCCATATCAGCCTCCGCGGCTCCCTTAGGGCACGATGTGAGGCTCTATTGTTTGTTGACACCATGGGACATGTGGGTATATCGATTTTCATGACATAGATATCAGTCGAGAAAATCATGGTGGCTGAAATCGGAGGTTCATTAAGGCGGAGGGGCCTAGAAAGCGAGGAAGTCAGCCACGTGTTTGATAACATTCAAAATCAGCAGTGACAAGTGGGGGCGGCAACATTATAGGATTTTGTTTTTGGTGTCGCTCTTCGGGTGCCGAATCGTGATTTTCAGGGAGAAAGCTAAGGTATGAACTTCATTGGTTGTGCCTAGCAATTGTCTTGCTGAAGTTATTGTTTTGAGAGCTCGGATTTTCTCCAGGGGGAAAACCTAAGATGTTGGATCGGGCGACGACGACGCTTGTGCACTGTTCCGTTCTTGAAGGCGTCGTTTTTGGAGAATTTTTATGTTTTCCGGGTTTTGTCTATGATGGCGGTTTATGTGATGCTGCTGAGAGGAGTTGATCACTGTGACGAGGCCTTTTTTTCTCTTTTCAGGCTATGTGCGTTTTGGATGTCTTTGAGACATATTGTTGGTGCCGAGGCCGGGTGTAATTGGTATATTCATGATATTAATATATTATCTTTTTCAAGAAAAAAATTATCCACGTGGTCTGAATCGGGGTTCGGGTAAAATGCAATCATACCAAGTTCTAGCGAATGCAAAATGAAAATATCTTTCGTGACTAAGGCTAGTCATAGTGGGAATAACTTAGACTAGTGTCATGCATATGACACTAGGGTATTTTGCTACGTTCATAGTGCAAAGTAAGAAATAGTAACATAAATGATTGCATTTATTAACTTGTAGACTCATTTATCTTTATGAAGCGCTATGTTACAGTAACATACTATGTTACTCTAAGCACCATTCTTCTTATTAACTACTTGCCACATAAGCAAATTTGCATTTGGTGCGTTATGTTACTATCTCTGTTACTCCCATTGTGACCAGCCTAAGGCAGTTTAGAAGTAGGTCATATTAGAAGGGCTCTACATTTATTCTACATTTTATGGCTCTAAGGCAGCATACTCAGCATGTGCCGCTTCCATTTTCTTTTTTTTTTGTGAGTGCATCCAAATGCTCGAGTAATTAAGCAAACCAATCGAGATGGTTGAGGACTCCGCAAGCATGTGAAGTATAATCAAGGGCACTCAGATATTTGTACCTGCATGCTAGTTAATTCTCAGCTCGCTCTACACAAGGTCATCGCATTACATGCCCAACGCTCTCTCTATATTGTATCTCCCAAGGCATATGATCTTTGCATTGCATGGGATGATCATCATCCCAGACACCACGACATGCATGATCTACACTCACCTTTGTTCTTCTCCCATGGCGGCACATGGATTCAGTATCTGTTCACCCCACCCGAGGTGAATAGAGTAGTATAAGTGGAATGCGAGGTATTGGGAAAGGTGTAGCTACTACCAACATGCTCATCTGAAAATTAAAGAAAGCCAAACGTTGTGTGTGTGTGGATCATGGTAGTTGAACCTAGACTGCGATGGTGCTTTTACAGACAGAGACTCTGAAACTAACTTTAACTTCTGGTACAAGTATTGTCGTTGTTGACATGCTCGACTAGGAGGCTTGACAGAACAAAAGGTTGTGTGCAGGTTGCACTAGTAGAAAACCATCCATTAGTCCCGGTTCGTAAGGGCCTTTAGTCTCGGTTCATGAACCGGGACTAATGGGTCGTTACTAATACCTCCACCCATTAGTCCCGGTTCAATCCAGAACCGGAACCAATGTGCCTCCACGTGGCTCTGTGCGCCCACCCCAGTCAGGGGGCCTTTGGTCCCGGTTGGTGGCACCAACCGGGACCAAAATGCATCCACGCGTCAGCATTCCAGTTGCTGGGGTTTTTGTGTTTTTTTTAAAAGAGGGGAGGTTGGAGGTTTTGGGGGGTTAATTTAATTAGGTGTTTCATATATTGTGTTAGCTAGCTAATTAATAGAGAAAAGTGTCCTCTCTTATGTCCGTGCTTGGACGCTACGTACTATATATACATAAGTGATCGAGAGAACCATCCAGTACAGAAGTTCGTCATGCATACCGAGAGAAGTGATCGATCGACCTCTCTTTCTCCGAAATATGTATAAGATTTCGTATCATGTATCCGACGCTACTGGCTACATACATGTACAATATGTATAAGATCTCTTATAATTACAAACCCCTAGCTAGCATTTGAAATCAATTTCCACATGGTATTCTCCGGTTTTACTGATGACGTGGTCAAGAAAGAATCCCGCCAATTCCTCTTGAATTGCTTTCATGCGATCTGGTTCTAGGAGTTCATTCCGCATCTGCCACGTCTAATTTGAAGAAGGGGGTTAATTAATACATATATATGAATGAAACTCAACAGAAATGATGGTGTAATAAAATGAAATTGTGAATATTATTGCTTATGCACTTCATATTGTCTTTGAGAGTAGCCCCGCTTGTTTTTCAAAGTCGCGGTGTGGATGAACTCGCACACGTAGTATCCACAGAAATCATTCCCTTCCTCCTGCCACAAGCACTTTACGAGAAATAGAGGTCAATCAAACTGATAATGAAGCATTATAAATGGCATTGATGAAAGTATAGCTATATATAGAATCAAGGGGCCGGAGATGCGCGCAACTAGCTAGCCAGTAGTACTTACTTTCGGTTATGTATATCGCAGCTCCTTCGGCAGTCCCGGAGCTTCTGCGGTGAACTGTTTCCAAACCCTGCAAGACAAAGAAAATAATTATTATTACTTGAGATATCAGGAAATGAACAAAAAGTTACCGATATGGTGCGATAATTACGATCGATTGAACTTACTTGCTGAGCATTTCAGTCATGTCCGCATAGGTTTTGGGATCTTTCCGTCTCGAGTCTAAGACGGTTACTAGTCCACGCTCAAGCTTAATCTCCAGAAGAATATAGTGGTACCTGCGCACGCATGCATAACTCATCAATTACATTACTATAACCTCGCTTGAGTAATAAGCGAAACCGAATATGCACACGACAGTAACACTCACGGGCCGTTGTAAGGAAAGAGTATGGTATCTTTGTTTTGATTTTTTATCAACGATCGTAGCAAGTTGTCCTCGGCCTCTTTGACGTTCTTTTTAACCAGAAATACATCTATGATATTTGTGTTAATGAACCCAATATCATAAATTTCTTGTTTTTTGCACTCGGCGATCTTCAATCTGCATAATATATTGAGGATAATTAATTATAAATACATGCATGCAATGAAAGAGCCGAGCTATATATAGAGACTTAATGACAGAAATAGTACTTACAGGCAGGAGCAAAAGACCATTAATTTATCGAGGGCCTTTTGATTGAAGAACTCGAAGAACTTCTCAAATGGAACAGTCAACAGATCATTTGCAACGAGAACGTGCTCCTCTTTAATATGCAGATACAAAGCATTCTTACCATCAGACTCTCTGCAGGTTTCCATGTACCAATTATGGAATCTTCGCATCATTGTTGTCAGAGATTTTTCATCTTTGACGAGAGGCTTCCCGTACTCGTATCTGTGTCCGTCCACCTTCAAGAAATCAGGAAGTGCATCGTCAGGCAGGTAATCGTCAAGATTGCCATAACCGGCCACCGTCCCCGGAGCATTAGACACATTGAGCGGGGGGCACGATTGCTGTGCTTGTTCGCCGAGCTGGGCAATTTTTTTCCCCTTTGCTCGTTGTTTTGACCTTTTAGCACTGACAGTAGTTCCCGACCGCTGGGCTTGGAGATATGTCTGTTCAGTAATGCGCTCATAGTTGGTTCTCGGCGGAGACTTTGGTGGTTTCCTCAGGGCATCGATAGTGCGCTTTGCTTTCACCGGATCTACCTTCTCCTCCGGAGGTGGATGTCTCTTTGCTTTCACCCCTTCAAAGAACTCCTTCACGTGGGCCTGCACAATCGTATCGTTTTCCTCCTCGGACCTCTTGTACGGTAACTTCTCTAGAGACTTGATAGATGATGGACCGTATTTGTATTGCCTCCCGCCTCTGGTTGTGCTGCTAGACGCCAGAGCAGACGGAGCGGCTGCGGCGTCTGTCTTCTTTCGTGCTTGCTTACGAGGCGGAGGAGAAGGAGTACGACGCGCCGGAGCAGCCGGGGCGGCGGCGGGTCTCTTCCGCCCTTGCTGGCGAGGCGGAGAAGGAGGATGCTGCTGGCTGCTCGGGAGCGCCGGCGCAGGCGGAGAAGGAGGCGGAGTGCCGCCATGCGCCGGAGAAGGAGGCGGAGTGCCGCCACGCGTGCCCTGATCATCACTCGCCGGAGGAGGAGGCGGTGGAGGAGGCGGAGTGCCCTGACTCGCCGGAGCAGGAGGAGGAGGCGGAGGCGTCCAGTTCAGAAGGTTGATGAGCTCCTTCTTCCATAGGCATGGAGTCTTCAGAGCAGAACCTAGCCTAGTCTCCCCTTCACCGGTAGGGTGGTCAAGCACGAGGTCCTCAAATCCCTCCGTTATTTCATCCACCATCACCTTAGCATATCCTTTTGGAATCGGCTGGCAGTGATAAGTTGTGCCGGGTCCACTAGGATAAACTTGGCCAACAGCCGCCTTGACCTTCAAATTCATCCATCGCGCCATCATGTGGCAATTTTGAGACTCCGAGATACCATCCACGGGATAGCTGGCAGGAGCCGTCAAGACATGCTCCGGCTGAAGTAGCTCGGTGGAAGCCACGCTGCTTCTCCGCTGAGATGGCGGGGTAGCTTCGGGGGAAGCTTCGGCATGTCGTTTGTTGCGATCTGCTGCTTCTCATTCCTCTTCTCGATCCTCTAGCCCCATTACCCTTCCAAGCAGCGCCTGCATTTGGTCCTGCTCCAGTTTCTTCCTCCTCTCGTGGGTTTTGTAATCCCATGCGTCCGGAAAACCAACCTTCCACGGAATGGAGCCTGGCGTGCCTCGTGTCCGTCTAGGGTGCTCGGGATTCCCAAGGGCCATTGTGAGCTCGTCCTTCTCCCTGTTTGGAAGGAACGTCCCTCGCTGGGCTGCATCGATATAGTGTCGAAGGTTCTTGACTGGTATTTGCAGTTGCTCGTCCGTGCACTGACACTTCCCTATTACAGGGTCCAAGGTTCCGCCAGCCCCGAAGAACCAAGTCCGGCAACGGTCTGGCCAGCGCATTGTCTCTGGTTCGATCCCTTTTTCAAGCAGATCATGCTCGGCCTTGGACCACTTAGGCCGGGCTTTGAGGTAGCCACCTGACCCCGTGCGATGGTGAAGCTTCTTCTTCGCAGCATTTTTCTTGTTTGTCTCCGACATCTTCTTACTCTTTTCCGATGTCTTGTGGGCCACAAATGCGGGCCAGTGATCTTTGATCTTCTCATATTTGCCGATGAATTCTGGTGTCTTTTTTTCCTTGACAAACTGGTTCAGCTCTTTCCTCCACCTCCTCATTAGGCCTGCCATCTTCTTAAGAGCACGAGACTTGATTAATTGCTCTTTAACTGGCTTCTCCGGATCCTCCTCTGGCGGTAGGGTGAAATTTGCCTTCAGCTCAGTCCAAAGATCTTCTTTCTGCATATCATTGACATAAGACACCTCAGCGTCTTCATCCTTAGCAGGCTTATACCATTGCTGGATGCTGATCGGGATTCTGTCCCTAACAAGAACCCCGCACTGAGCAGAAAATGCCTTCCTTGTCCGGATGGGTTCAATCGGTTCGCCGTCGGGCGCGATTTCTATGATCTCAAACTTTTCATCCGAGCTCAATTTTTTCTTCGGGCCTCGTCTCCTTACCGAAGTTGTGCTCGATCCGGAGGGCTAGAAATTATAAGGAAGAAAGACGACAGTAATTAATATGTGTACATATACCAAAACAATGGATGCATCAATTAACTAGTCAGCACGGGCTTAACTAATATATATATACCTGGCCGGACTCGGTTTGGTGACCGGAGCAGTCAGCACGGTCTCCTTCGTCTTGTACCTCCATTGTGTCACCGGAGCCATCATGAACATAGTCCTCCTCTTGTACCGGCATTAATGGGTCGAAGCCACCATCATAAACATAGCCCTCTTCTTCATCTAGCTGATCAACGGTGTCGAGGAGAAATGACGCAACATCATCACTTGATCCATTTGCGATTATGTCCCCCAACATCGCTTCTGTTTCTTCGTCTCGGGAGTGCTCTATAGTTTCTGCAAATATTTACAACATGTCAATTATTATTCAAACATGGTACAGATGGATATATATATTAGTGGCAAACGTAGAACTAGCTAGCTAATCACAATAAGGAATCATGTTAGTGGCCTCGACACAACGCTTCAAGGGTTTGGGGTGGCCTCGATGATAACGCTCTTTTAACTTGATAAATTTGGGTGGCCTCGAGAGAGTTAATTTGTCGGGTAGGGGCGCGGTGGGAGGGGGTAGGAGAACAACATCGTTTTCTCTCTAGGGTTTGGGTGTCCTCGAGAGTTTTGATCGAGCGAGAGGGCCAAGGGGGGTGCTGCAGTTGTATAAGTTATCACGGTCGAGAGGGGGTATATATATATATATCGACCGCCCCTTATGTCGAAGTTATCTAGAGTGGGTTATATCGACAACGACGTGACATACATATACATGGGAAAATAATGTTATCGGGGAGGGGGTATCGGTACCACCCCCTAGCTCGTGTTGAAATTTCTTCTTTCTCCTCTATTCCTTTCTTTCTTCTTCTCCTCTTCTTTTTCTTCTTCTCCCTCGAGAAAGGAAAATAATTAAGGAAAAGGAAGTAAAGAGAAAAAGGAAGAAGGAAGAAGAAGAAGAAAAAAAAGAGGAGAAGAAGAAAGGAATAGAGGAGAAAGAAGAAAAAATAGAATTTCTTCTTTCTCCTCTATTTCTTTCTTCTTCTCCTCTTCTTTTTCTTCTTTTTTCCTCTTCTTATTTATTTCTCCTCTTCTTCCTCTCCTCTTTTTCTCCTTTTTTCCTCTTCTTATTTTCCTTTTTCCTCTCATTCTTTTAGTATTGCCTGTTTTAAAAAAAATGTTCAAATAGAAAATTTCGAAAAAAATAAAGGTTTTGCCTAATGCATTGTTCATATGAATATACAAACATTTGCATATTATACAATAATTAATATCACCAATAGATACAATAAATACAGAGCGACGAAGAGCCAATAGATACAAAAAATCTATGAACAGAAAAAAAAACATGAACAATAAATACACATATGAACAATAAATACATATATGAACAAAAACATGCTCTGAACAATTTTTTAACATTACATACACATAGCCACATACATACACATATACATTATATATATATATATATATATATATATATATATGAACAAAAAAATTAAACTAATAAAAATGAAAAAAACAGAGCCGCATATATATATATAGCCACATACATACACATATATATACATTGAACAAAAAAATTAAACTAATAAAAATGAAAAAAACAGAGCCGGTGCGGCGCGGCGGCGGGCGACGGCGACGGGGCAGGGGCTCGGGGCGCGGCGCGCGGGGGCGGGCGACGGCAACGGGGTAGCCTGGCGGCGATGACGGCAGGCGCGGGCTCGGGGAGGACGGCGTGGGCTCGGGGAGGCCGGCGCGGGCTCGGGGATGCCGGCGACGACGACGGGCGCGGGCGACGGCGACGGCGACGGCGGGGGCGGCAGGCGGCGTCGGGGCAGCCTGGCGGCGTCGATGTGCTCGGCGTCATCGGGGGGCAACTGGTGGCGATGAACTCTGCAAAACTGCGAAGTGCTACTTATATACAAGGAGCATTGGTCCCGGTTGGTGGCGCAAACCAAGACTAATGCACCCTTTAGTCCCGGTTGATGCCACCAACCGGGACCAAAGGCCTCTTTTTCGGCAGCCCAAAGGGCGGGAAGCTGCGGCCTTTAGTCCCGGTTGGTGGCACCAACCGGGACCAATGCCCCCCCTTTAGTTCCGGTTGGAGCCACCAACCGGGACCAAAGGCCCCTGTGCTGCCCGCATCGGGGCCAAAGTTTAGTCCCACCTCGCTAGTTGAGAGGGGCGCGCAGTGGTTTATAAGCCCCACTGTCGCACCCCTCTCGAACTCCTCTCTACTGCAGGCTTATGAGCCTACTTGTGCTGCTTTGCCTGATGGGCCTTCTGGGCCTGAATCCTGGCCCATAGTAGGGATTCAAGTCGTATTCAGGCCGTGGGGGCCCAGTGGGGGGCATTTTTTTTGTTTTCTTTACTTATTGTTGCTATTTTTATTTTTTTCCAGTTTTTTTGTTTTGTTTTGTGCATTATTTATTTTCTTTTGTTTTTTGCTTTATTTTTAATTTTTTTTGCTTTTAGTTTTAGGAAAATTATAAACTTTCCACTTTTTTTGTTTTTTTGTTTTCTTTCTTGCTTTATTTATTTTATTTTGTTTCTACTTACAACAAAATACTTATTATTGTTTTTTTGTTTTGTTTTCTGCATTATTTATTTTCTTTTGTTTTTGCTTTATTTTTTAATTCTTTTTGCTTTTAGTTTTAGGAAAATTATAAACTTTCCACTTTTTTTTGTTTTTTTGTTTTCTTTCTTGCTTTATTTATTTTATTTTGTTTCTACTTACAATAAAATACTTATTGTTGCTATTTTTAATTATTACAAGGGCCGAACCATAAGACATTAAAGCATTTCAAATGAACTCTAAAAAAGTTAAAAGTTGGCATGGTATCATAAATTGACCCACACATAGCATGTGCATGTACAAAACGGACAATGGTATCATACTCGTCAGTTACAAAGTTGGCATGGTATCATCATAATAGTTGCGGGAGAAAGTCTTCACTTTTTCTTCGCTTGTGTCATTTGCTTATTGCGTCGTAACCATGGATAATCTTCATCGTTTATCAGGATGCTGGGGTCAGCCTTGACTTTAAAGGGAGGAATTTCATGAAACTTTTCATAATCTTCAGACATGGCTGTCTTGTCCTCCACTCCCACGATGTCCTTTTTTCCTGAAAGAACTATGTGGCTCTTTGGCTCATCGTATGATGTATTCGCTTCCTTATCTTTTCTCTTTCTCGGTCTGGTAGACATGTCCTTCACATAGATAACCTGTGCCACATCATTGGCTAGGACGAACGGTTCGTCAGTGTACCCAAGATTTTTCAGATCCACTGTTGTCATTCCGTACTGTGGGTCTCCCTGTACCCCGCCTCCTGACACATTGACCCATTTGCACTTAAACAAAGGGACCTTAAAATCATGTCCGTAGTCAAGTTCCCATATGTCCACTATGTAACCATAATATGTGTCATTTCCCCTCTCGGTTGTTGCATCAAAGCGGACACCGCTGTTTTGGTTGGTGCTCTTTTGATCTTGGTCAATCGTGTAAAATGCATTCCCATTTATCTCGTATCCTTTCCAAATCAATACAGTCAAAGATGGTCCCCTGGATAACAAGTACAGCTCATCACAAACAGTGTTGTCACCTCTGATACGTGCTTCCAACCAACTGCTGAAAGTCCTGATGTGTTCACATGTAATCCAGTCGTCGCACTGCTCCGGGTGTTTGGAGCGCAGACTGTTCTTATGTTCATCGACATACGGGGTCACCAAGGTAGAGTTCTGTAGAACTGTGTAGTGTGCTTGAGACCAAGAATATCCGTCCCTGTATATTATTGAGTCCCTTCCAAGCGTGCCTTTTCCAGTCAGTCTCCCCTCATACCACGATTTAGGGAGACCTATCTTCTTAAGGCTAGGAATGAAGTCAACACAAAACCCGATGACATCCTCTGTTTGATGGCCCATGGAGATGCTTCCTTCTGGCCTAGCGCGGTTGCGGACATATTTCTTTAGGACTCCCATGAACCTCTCAAAGGGGTACATATTGTGTAGAAATATGTGGCCCAGAATGACAATCTCGTCAACTAGATGAACTAGGACGTGCGTCATGATATTGAAGAAGGATGATGGGAACACCAGCTTGAAACTGACAAGACATTGCACCACATCACTCCTTAGCCTTGGTATGATTTCTGGATCGATCACCTTCTGAGATATTGCATTGAGGAATGCACATAGCTTCACAATGGCTAATCGGACGTTTTTCGGTAGAAGCCCCCTCAATGCAACCGGAAGCAGTTGCGTCATAATCACGTGGCAGTCATGAGACTTTAGGTTCTGAAACTTTTTCTCTGCCATATTTATTATTCCTTTTATATTCGACGAGAAGCCAGTCAGGACCTTCATACTAAGCAGGCATTCAAAGAAGATTTCCTTCTCTTCTTTGATAAGAGCATAGCTGGCAGGACCTTCATACTGCTTTGGAGGCATATGCCGTCTTTTTCGTGCAAACGTTGCAGGTCCTCTCGTGCCTCAGTTGTATCTTTTGTCTTCCCATACACGCCCAAGAAGTCTAGCAGGTTCACGCAAAGGTTCTTCGTCACGTGCATCACGTTGATCGAAGAGCGGACCTCTAGGTCTTTCCAGTAGGGTAGGTCCCAAAATATAAATTTCTTCTTCCACATGGGTGCGTGTCCCCCAGCGTCACTCGGAACAGCTAGTCCGCCGGGACCCTTTCCAAAGATTATGTGTAAATCATTGACCATAGCAAGTACGTGATCACCGGTACGCATGGCGGGCTTCTTCCGGTGATCTGCCTCGTCTTTGAAATGCTTGCCTTTCTTTCGACATTGATGGTTGGTCGGAAGAAATCGACGATGGCCCAGGTACACATTCTTCCTGTAGCTTGCCAGGTATATACTATCGGTGTCAAGTAAACAGTACGTGCATGCGTGGTATCCCTTGTTTGTCTGTCCTGAAAGGTTACTGAGAGCGGGCCAATCGTTGATGGTCACAAACAGCAGCGCCTTTAGGTTAAATTCCTCCTGTTTGTGCTCATCCCACGTACGTACACCGTTTCCATTCCACAGCTCTAAAAGTTCTTCAACTAATGGCCTTAGGTACATATCAATATCATTGCCGGGTTGCTTAGGGCCTTGGATGAGAACTGGCATCATAATGAACTTCCGCTTCATGCACATCCAAGGAGGAAGGTTATACATACATAGAGTGACGGGCCAGGTGCTGTGATTGCTGCTCTGCTCCCCGAAAGGATTAATGCCATCCGCGCTTAAAGCAAACCATACGTTCCTTGGCTCACTTGCAAACTCATCCCAGTACTTTCTCTCGATTTTTCTCCACTGCGACCCGTCAGCGGGTGCTCTCAACTTCCCGTCTTTCTTACGGTCCTCACTGTGCCATCGCATCAACTTGGCATGCTCTCCGTTTCTGAACAGTCATTTCAACCGTGGTATTATAGGAGCATACCACATCACCTTCGCAGGAACCCTCTTCCTGGGGGGCTCGCCGTCAACATCACCAGGGTCATCTCGTCTGATCTTATACCGTAATGCATCGCATACCGGGCATGCGTTCAGATCCTTGTACGCACCGCGGTAGATGATGCAGTCATTAGGGCATGCATGTATCTTCTGCACCTCCAATCCTAGAGGGCATACGACCTTCTTTGCTGCGTATGTACTGTCGGGCAATTCGTTATCCTTTGTAAGCTTCTTCTTCAATATTTTAAGTAGCTTCTCAAATCCTTTGTTAGGCACAGCATTCTCTGCCTTCCACTGCAGCAATTCCAGTACGGTACCCAGCTTTGTGTTGCCATCTTCGCAATTGGGGTACAACCCTTTTTTGTGGTCCTCTAGCATGCGATCGAACTTCAGCTTCTCCTTTTGACTTTCGCATTGCGTCCTTGCATCGACAATGACCCGGTGGAGATCATCATCATCGGGCACATCGTCTGGTTCCTCTTGATCTTCAGCAGCTTCGCCCGTTGCAGCATCATCGTGCACATCGTCTGGTTCCTCTTGATCTTCAGGAGCATCACCGTATTCAGGGGGCACATAGTTGTCATCGTACTCTTCTTCTTCGCCATCTTCCATCATAAGCCCTATTTCTTCGTGCCTCGTCCAAACATTATAGTGTGGCATGAAACCCTTGTAAAGCAGGTGGGTGTGGAGGATTTTCCGGTCAGATTAAGACTTCGTATTCCCACATACAGGGCATGGACAACACATAAAACCATTCTGCTTGTTAGCCTCAGCCACTTCGAGAAAATCATGCACGCCCTTAATGTACTCGGAGGTGTGTCTTGAACCGTACATCCATTGCCGGTTCATCTGCGTGCATTATATAATTAAGTGACCAAATTAATAGAAGTTCATCATCACATTAAAACCAAAGTACATACATAGTTCTCATCTAACAACATAAAGCTCTGCAGAGCATCTAAATTAATTAAACCATACACTGAAACTATGTAAAACATTTCAATGCGAAAACAAATGCGATCATAATCGCAACCAATGTAACAACTGATCCAACGGCATAATGATACCAAGCCTCGGTATGAATGCCATATTTTCTAATCTTTCTAATCTTCAAGCGCATTGCATCCATCTTGATCTTGTGATCATCGACGACATCCGCAACATGCAACTCCAATATCATCTTCTCCTCCTCAATTTTTCTAATTTTTTCCTTCAACAAATTGTTTTTTTCTTTAACTAAATTTAACCTCTCGACAATAGGGTCGGTTGGAATTTCCGGTTCAACAACCTCCTAGATAAATAAAATCTATGTCACGTTGGTCGGCATAATTGTCATAAACAATAAATGAACCAATAGTTATGAAAAGATAATATATACCACATCTGAATCATAGACAGGACGAGGGCCGACGGGGGCGGATACCAAAACCATCGCACTATATAAGATGCAATAATAAAAGTAAGAAAATTATACAAGTATCTATATAAACATACAAGTAAGAGTTTTTTTTCCTTTCAGAAAGAAGATAAGAACAAGAGGCTCACCACGATGGTGCCGGCGACGCGGGTGATCGACGGCGGTGAAGACAGGGACGGGACGTGACGGACCGCTAAAGCTAGACAAATATTGAGAAAAATGGAGCTTGGAGGTGGAGCTTGGAGAGGAGAAAGCTTAAGTAGTGTGGCTCGGGCATTCCATCGAACACCTCGTGTGCATAGGAGGTGAGTTAGAGCAACACAAAGCTCTCTCCTCGCCGGCCACGAAAAACAGAGCAGTGAGAGTGCTCTGCTCGCGGGGTATATATAGGCAATTAATTGGTCCCGGTTCGTGGCATGAACCGGGACTAAAGGGAAGCTTTTGGTCCCGGTTCATTCCCCCAACCGGAACCAATGGTGGTGGGCCAGAAGCAAGGCACATTGGTCCCAGTTCGTCCCGCCAACCGGGACCAAAAGGTTCAGACGAACCGGGACCAATGGCCCACGTGGCCCGGCCGGCCCCCGGGGCTCAAGAACCGGGTCCAATGCCCCCATTGGTCCCGGTTCTGGATTGAACCGGGACTAATGGGCTGGACCGGCCTGGACCATTGCCCCCTTTTCTACTAGTGTTGTCATGATGCGATAGTACTCACGAAGATACGATAGGATAACAATCAGGAGCGATTAAATCCGCCACACACGTGGGAGACACTGCAATAGATCGAAAGTTATCGTCGCAAGAAGAAAACACATTAGTGCATTGGCTCTCCCTAGCAAACGACGCTAAGAAGTAGAGTAACAAATTTGAAACTGTATTCGGATTAGGGCAAAGTTTGTTTTGAAAAAAAAACTGCCCATATTCCCTCAACATACACTTGATTTCTTCTGTAGTTTGGCCCATACGAGATCTATTCTTGGAGCAGGATTGTACACACTGAATGAGAACTATACAAATTGACTAAACAACCAGCTCAAGATCAGTATCAGTATGCTGAACTGACGGCCGAACACCATCGAACATTGTCGAAGTTTCAGATTCAAAAGCATCAACACAATGATTTAACTCCTACCAGCATGAAAATAACACCTTGCCTGAAGAGTCCCACGCAACTGCTCCGGAGCCCAAACACATGTCTGCTCCGTGAATGAGCCATCTGAAGTGATGGGTATCTAATTCTGAGGCGGAATAGGGCAATATTCAGCTTCCTGCACCTGAAATAGTCGAGGTAACCACGTTTTGTCCGGGACTGAAACTGATGCTTTATCTTCTAGTGGATCCCTGCCATCCTTTTGTAGGATATAAGTAACATTGTCAACAGCTAAACATTCAAGTAACTTCAGTTGGCGAATTAACTTTCTAAAAAAAAATAACTGTGTAATTATGTAGCTGCCAGGCACGCCAAATAATCAACAATAACATTATGTGCACCTCAGTAGATGCATTCCTCAAAACATCAAAAGGCCAATCCTGGCCCACATTCAACGTCTTCTCTTCTGGAGGCAACTACCAGCACTCCGGCATTGCCTACAACTAATTCATAAGTTCCAATAAAGAAAGAAAGAGATGGGACATGTCTTTGGCAAAGTATTTCATGTTGGAATTATTCGATTATTCTAGGTAGCATTTAAACTCATGTGTGTTTGTGTGATTTTCCATGTGGTCTGTATTGGGTGAAACCCAACAAGGATGGTGCCCGGGTTTTGGCTACAGCTTTTAGTGCATTGTTTCTATCCAGCTTCGCAAGGCTTCAAGCACTGATCTTGAAGAACAATGGTTTTGTAATATATTGGTATCACTACCAAAGTATTCTGGTCTTGTATATCGTACTCTTTTTTTCCTAATTTGTATAATTATATTTCACGTTTCATCTATGAAAATATTCTCTATTGTTGATATCAGTTTTGAGATGGCTAAGGGTAACTTCAATGCCGACATTCACACCGACGCAGCGACCGAGAAGCCTACTTCAGCCATTTGCACGCGCATTGAAGTACCGTCGGTCTGCCTGCCCAGGCTATGCCGGTGGACAGAGTGACCAAATCACACTGTCGCTACTCCTTTCCCCTCCTCTCCTCAGCAGATCTCCACAACCAGCTGCTACCGCGGAGCAAGTCCGGCTACAGCAACTCATTCTCGGCGGGCCCTCCATATGTAGCATGAGCTCCGGAGTCCGGATCATGGCTCCGCCGCCCACGGTCTCTGGGCCAGTTGGCGTCAATGGCTCCTACGATCAAGACGGAGGTGCTCTCCACGGACGACGAGCAGTAGGAGCCGCCGGTCCTCACGGAGTCCACACAGATGGACAAGGAGTCACTACCCGAAACAGACTTATTGGTGACGGCCAGGCACCATCGTGACGGGCCCGATGCCTCCTTCAGGAACGTGGGCACGTTCCTGACGTGGACGGTCCGCCAAGAGGAAAGATGGCAACGTTCCTGACGCTCTTCACGATAGCCTTCAGGAAATAGAATAACCTTCAGGAACGAGGTGGCATTCGCGTCGGGGCCCAATCCACGTCGCGAATCAGATACGCACCTTCAGGAACGTGTACCTGGCCGTCAGGAAGACACGTTCGCGGGACGCGCTGATATTTTCGCTCGGGAGGCGCCTGATTTTTTCGTTTGGGAGAGAAAAGCGCGCGGATACCGGATATTTTCGCGTGGCTGTGGTCCCGTGTGGAGCGCTTGGTCAAAATCCCTAAAACAGGGTCCGGTCTTCCCCCATCGGTCTGCTCCTCCCACTCCCACGACCAGCGCCGCCGCTTGCCCCCGTGTCCGCCGTCCAGTTCTGATCCGCCGACTCCCTCCCCATCGAGCGCCGCCCACATCGCCGTTGAGCACCGACTCCACGCCTCCAGCACAGCCTCCCTCCCCATCTAGCGCGGCCCCCATCGCCGGCGACTTCCAGATCCGCCTCCCTGGCCGGCGAACTTCCAGATCCGCGTCCCTGGCCGGCGAACTTCCAGATCCATCTCCGTCGCCGTGTGGAGGTGGCTCCCTCCCCGACCAGTGAGTGCCCGTCTTCTCCTCCCCCCTCCCCATCTATTGCTGTTCCAAATAATTTACATGTGCTGCAGCAATATGTTCATTGTTTAGTACACTCTTCTTGAGATTAAAACAATGATGTTTTGTTGTTCTTCTGAAAGGATTGAGTGCAACAGCCATGGGGTATTATAGTCGCCATCTGTCTAGGTAGTGTGCTGTTCAATTTTAAGTTTGTGCATACATTAAATCGGGTTGTTCCTCAATTGGTCTCATTGATGAGTTGTGATACATATCTGTATGCGTGTCAATACCTGCAAGCTGTAGGTTATGTCCCCTGTTCAGGAAGGTGCAGTTTACGTATGCATGCTTTATTGTTTTCTCTTCACTGAAGGTCTTACAAAATCAGGAAGTTGTAGCGCTACAAAGGCCAAGTTTGAGAAGTGACATTGCCACACCACAACCCTCTCGATCAAGAAGTCCAATCCAGGCATGTTGGTAAGTTCCACTCATGGAAAGTTTGTTGAAAGAGCATGTTTTCATATGTAGGAAAGAAAGTATGGGCCTGCAGCAGCAACAAACTTGAACACTACAATTATTGTTAATCTGAAATTAAAGCGACATGCTATGTCCATGGTTTCAGAAGAACCCACCACAAAGCATCTTCAAGACGCACATCCAGTATATTGGAAGGAACGTCATCTCGATCTTCAAAGTTATGTTCCTGGTACTTCTTCATAGTTGCAGTCTGCACTTGGCACCAAGAAAAGACCTTTTCATTTGTTTGGTGACTAATAGCATGTGTGTCATGAGCTGGAGTTTACCTTTGTGTTTGAAAACTTGTATACATATATTACAGTTTTGCCTTTCACCATTGTTCATTGAAATATGCTATATTCTTTTCCATTGTAGGTGAATTGATCCTTCCAAGCCCAAGAGGATGCCGGTACTCCGCTGGCAGATCCTTCCCATGCTGAAGGCCATGTTCATGCTACTCATCTGGATGAGCATGGTTCTACCCCAAGACAGGATATATACCATTTGTTGCACTACAGTTGGTATATAGCAAGATGGATAAGAAATACCCAAGAGCTTCTTCCTTTTCAAGATTAGAAGATGAATGATAGTGATACGGTAAGTTGTTGTTATGATCCCCAATTCCTCTATGCACAAACTTGACAATGGTTGTGATCATGTTACTTCTATGGTTAGCAAAGTAAACTGCAGCTGAATTATACAAGTAGAGCAATGTAGTATAGTGCATGTAAGATTGTGGTGTCATCAAAACAGGGATGCATCAAACTAGTTCATGTGTTAATAATTTATGATATGAAACAATCTATTTAATCAGTGCCTGTGTATTTCAATTAGTGGTTGCTGCTTGCTTATGTGCTGCTCTGTTTCTTTCTGTGTAAATGTGGTGCTAGTTCTGTCCTTGTAGTGTAGTGCCAGTGCAGTGCACAACTGCATATATATGTCTTTTACACATATTTGCTCTGACTGTGCTATAGGTCTTGTTGATGATTTGCACATAAACCTAACTGTTTGTCGCACTATAGATGCTATATAGCAAGCTGGAATGGTTTCGAATGTGCATGGTATTGACATTTTATTCATGTATTAAAATATTTGACAACCTCAACAAGTAGAGGAGCAAGTTCAAGTACGAAAGGTGCATGGTCTTGGCTTTCAGTTTGGATTGGATTATAAACATTTATTTTATTTCCTTTTCTTCCTTGTACGTTATGTTCCTGTTAGCTCTTCATAAGTGCAGCCTACACTTAGCTTTAATAAAAGACTTCTTCACTTGCTTGGTGGATAACAACATGTGTGTGTCGTGAACTGAAGTTTCCTTTTGGTTTGTAAACTTGTTCATGCTGCCCAAGTGTTTGTGTATTTTAGTTAGTGGTTGCTGCCTTCTTATGTGACTGTGTACTGCAACCATGTAGTCAGTATAACTTAGTTCATGATTTAAGTTGTCATACAAAATTAAATATGTTCTCTGTACATGTTAGCTTATAATTTTAGGAAATGATTCACTATGACTGGTGAGATCCATTTATAGATCATTTAGAGTTTCTAATTTCTATTCCAGTCAGTTTTCATTAATGTGTTCTTGCAACAAAAAAACATTGTCTTAAACTCTTAATATTATATCTAAGGACTGCATTTATGAGTATGTCTCCAGTTATTCTAATTTCCTTCATGAATACAGCTTCTGAGAAGAAATCGTTCCAGGTACTGGGCGTAGTGGTGATGGAGACATAGACTTGTAAGACCCTTGGGTGGGCGAACGCCCTTGAGCACCTCCACTTGAACTTCTGGTGAGCAAGTCTATAAGGAACCACCCCAGGACAGTTCCAGTCATATTAGTCTTTTCTTATCAGCTAGCTTTGCATCGTCTGCTTCCTTCTTGTTTTTGACATATTCAAGATGATGAATTTTCAGATTACCTTGCAGCTTGTTTAGGCTCCCCAACTGTTTTAGCTCATGCCCATGTTTTGTCCTTACTTGAGATACAGCAAGTTCTTGTAGTATAATGTTAAACTACCGATGTTCGGAACTTGCATTGCAAAGCTATAAATATGACGCTTACTGCTAGTTTTCTACATGTAGTGCTAGTTCTGTACGTGCAGTTTAGTGCTTGTCATACTTAGATTTTTCCTATGAAGTGATGATTTTTTTTGCTACCACATAAAGTTGTGAAGGTGGTTGGTCATGACAAATTTTCATTTGCCATGAAAACTATGGGTATAGGGCATTGGATGGCAATCATTTAATTTTTCTTGCCTTTTTTTAATTATGTTCATGTTACATTTAATTGCAGCCTATACTTGGCAATAAGAAAAGCCATGAGCTGTAGTTTACCTTTTGGTTTGAAAGCTTGTACATATCACAGTTTTGCCTTTCACCGTTGTTCATTAAAATCTCCTATATTTTTCTATTGTATAGGTGAATGGAACATTCCAAGCCCAAGGGAATGCACTCCATTAACAGAATCTTCCCATGATGGAAGACCATCCTCATGCTACTCATGTGGATGAGCATAGTTCTGCTCCAACATTTAGAAATTCCAGTAGTATAATTAGTTGTTAATATTGTGAAATAGGGTGCAGGTAGGCTTTCTTTGTCAATTGCTTCTCTTGGCAATTTAGGAATCAACCAGTATGCGTGTTTCGTATTTGGTGACACCTCCTGTTAAGTTAAGGCTCCATGAATCATGACTTGGATATGAATATGTAGATCTTGTGAATAACGAGATTTAAATAAATTGGATGGGTACATTGTGACCTAGGAATTGGATGTGATTTTAAACCGGGTTATATGATCTTTGTGTATACATGAATGTGAAATGATTTGGCATGTGGCTGTGAATATATATACCGCTTTCCAATAATATTTTTATTTGCTCTTGGTTCATTCCTGAGGACCGTTTTAATTCTTTCCTGACGAAGCCAGCCGTCATGGATATGTAGAGCTCATTCCTGAAGGTATGGTCCTGAGTGCCACTAGCTGTCAGGAAACAGAACATGTTCCCGACGGCCAGTTTTCTGACGGTATCTCCTGACGGTGAGGCCGTCAGGAATATGAATTTGGGTGGCTCCAGGCACTTGTCAGGAAACGCCGTCAGGAAAATCTGTTCGTGACGGGTACCGTCAGGAACGGCGATCTTTCCTGACAAGCTGTTGCTGACGGGAGTTTCCTGACGGTGGGGTATCATTCCTGACAAAATCGGTTCGTTCCTGACGGATTTTGGCCGTCAGGAAAAAGTCAGTTTGGGGTAGTGAGTACGCGCGGTAGCTCTAGCTATTACTCGAGCAATCGCGCTCCGACCGTGGTCTGACACCACCACGCTACTGTCCTGGCACAACTACGGCATCCAAATTGTACGCCATGTCAAGGAGGAGCCGCCATCCGTACTACACATCAAGGAGGAGTCGTCAGGTATCTATCTCCGCTAAGGCAAAGAGGTGGTGTCGCCGTCCCTGCCCCATCGGCACTCCGGGTGCCAGTGGCACCCGGTGGTCATGAAGAAGGACGAGGCGCTCTTCCTGGTGAGTGATGCCAATGCATGCAGCCGCCACATCTACTTCCTGCTCGTCTTAAACAATGACGACGTCCTCCATGGTGGCCTCCGAGGCATCCAAATCGCATCAATCTAGTTCCTACCGGACCCCAACCCATGCTTGCGGTGGCCTAGGCCATCGACCGGTCCAGGACCGCTGCGCTAGATCAATGACTACCTCCCCAAGTGAGGTTGTTCAAGTCGCCGCCAGGCCAATGCCAGCTGAAAATGCTGGCAGCGCGGGGCGTATTCCGCGACTGTGGTCCATCGTCACCGCCAGGCGTAGGAGGCCGAGGCAAAGTACGCCAAGCGGCTGCACCGCGAGCGAGCAACAATGGCTAATGAGGGTTGCCGCGACGATTGGCAGTGCTCCCGCCACTAGAAGGAGGAGGACGGCTCAGACGGCGGTGACGATGACGCCGAAGAAGACGGAGGTGTCGGAGGTGTCGGAAGTCTCAAAATCCATGCGTATGAGGTCATCCTTTGGTATCTCGCATAGTTTCAGTTTTTTACGGTTTAGTTGAAACTTTGGTGATTTTCGTCCTTCCGGTTGTAATACATCAAAATTTAACAAATATCACCGGGCTTCCCTGAATTTCCTTTTGTTCAATATTCGTTTGAATTTAGCTGAACAAGTTGTGACTCCATTTGGTGGCAACAGCCCCTATGACTATCCACGGACACGTCTGGACATGTCCGCAGACATTTGGTGTGTCCGTTTTGGTGATTTGCGTTGGAGTTATGCTTATTGTGCGGTTGTAAAGAAACACTCAGAGTGAATGTTGTGTCTCAAGACTTTTCCCGTTATGTGAGGGCATCGCGATGCTAATAAACGAACTGATTCTATCATTACTGGCTGAAGGTGGTTGGGAGCTCTCCATGTCAGGACATTCATGTGTGTACCTAGAGGATACATAATTTTTAGCTATACCACATGGCCATTACATGCCCAACTCTATATTTTCCCCAAGATACATCATCTCTTGCATTTGCAATGCATGAGACAATTCGCATGCTGGCCACCACAATATGATCTACATTCTTCTTTGTTCTTCTTCTATGGTATATGGATTCAAAGACATATTATCCATGTGTGGTAAATGGTAACTGGATTGTGATGTATTGGAAAATATGTAGCATCCATCAGACATCCGCCGTGTAAAAGAAGGCACCCAACTGATGCGTATCTAGCTTAAGGCTATTGCTAGGGGTGGAAACAAGCCAAGTCGAGCTTCCAAACTCGTCAAACCTCACAAAACTAAGCTTGAACTCGGCTTGGTCAAAGCTCAAGTTTGACTCGGACTGCACGCTTCCAGACTCGTCTCTGTACCAATGCATGAGCTCTCATTCCGACCCACCGTCCATCTACAGCGCCGTCGGACATCTCCACTCCACCGCCCGCTCCCACCCGGTCCATCAGCTCCTCCCCAAGTACACTCCAAAAAACTCGGTCAACCACAGTCAATCCTGCTGTGGGAGCACTAGTAGAAAAATGACTTTTAGTACCGGTTCGTAAGAACCTTTAGTACCGGTTGAACACGAACCGGGACCAAAGGCCCACCATGTGGCACGAGGCGCGCCGTGGTCTGGGGGGCCTATAGTCCCGGTTGGTAAGGATTTTTTTTATTTTTATTTTTGAAATAAAGCAAAAACAGCCCGCCTACTGGGCCGGCACCGCCTGCATACGACTAGAAACTCATTCTCTAGTTGGGCCAGGATGCAGGCCCGTACGACCCAGTAGGCCCACAGGGCATAAGACTTGCAATAGGCCCACAAAGGCCTGCTTAGAGAGGAGCTCGACACGGTAGCCGCGGTGGGGCTTATAAACCGGTGCGAGCTCCTCTCAACTAGCGAGGTGGGACTAAACATTGTGCACTACGGGTGGCAGCACACCACCTTTAATACCGGTTGGTGGCTCCAACCGGTACTAAAGGGGGGGTCTTTAGTACCGGTTGGAGCCACCAACCCGTACTAAAGGCCACCATCTTTAGTACCGGTTGGTGGCTTCAACCGGTACTAAAGACCCCCCCCCCCCCCCCCCCCCCCCGCCCCCCTTTAGTACCGGTTGGAGCCACCAACCCGTACTAAAGGCCGTCACCTCTTTAATACCGGTTCGTGCCACGAACCGGTACTAAAGGTTCGCCACGAACCAGTACTAATGAGCGCCGCCCGCCTGGCCGTTGGAACCGGCACTAATGGTCACATTAGTGCCGGTTCAATTGCAAACCGGGACTAATGAGTTTTACATTAGACCCTTTTTCTACTAGTGGAGCCATTCCCTTGCACGTAGGCACTCTGTCGTGGTCGGTAGTGTTATTGGTACGGTTGTGATATCGGTGGTGTTAAAGAAGACTAAAAGGGAGTTGTAGAGATATGTCTTTTTACATGAGAGATATATAGAGGTTTAGCTCCAAGGTTGTGAATTGATGCTCTAAGGAACCGTCATCTGTTGTTGACATCCGTTTTGAGATGACTAAGCGAGCTTTGTGCAATTCTGATGAAGTATCATCAGTTTTTGTTGTCTCTCTGTTTTTTTCTTTTTCTTAAAGTAAGGGCAACCCAGTGCTTATAAGCAAAATATTTAGGGACAATTGCATTTTTACCCCTAGTTGGTTCCTACCCACGGGTTTTGCCCTTACTTTTCGGGCTTGCTCAGTTTTCCCCTTACCTTTTCCGTCGAGATCCCTCGAATGCCCTTTGACCGTTTGAACAAAACTTTGAAAATTCATAACTAAATCATATGAACTCAGAAAAATGCAAATAAAATATCAAAATGTTCAGATAAACATTAACTTTATGTGCATATCATTTGCATTCAGGACAAATCATTGTTTAAACTACATGAGGTAATTAATGTTATTAACATTATTAAAAATAAAAAGGTATAAAAAATATATTTTTCATGAATAAAAATTATGTGCAAATGTAGGTGATGTTTTCTGAACATCCTGATATCTTATTTGCATTTTTCTGAGTTCGTATCAACTTGTTATGAAGTTTCCAAGTATTGATCAAAGTCATTAGAACATTCATAACAAGATGATACAAACTCAGAAAAATGCAAATAAGATATCTGGATGTTCAGAAAACATCACCTACATTTGCATGTAATTTTTATTCATGAAAAAAAATATTGTTTATACCTTTTTATTTTTAATAATGTTAATAACATTAATTACTTTAGGTAGTTTAAAGGGTGCTTTTGTCCTGAATGCAAATGATACGCACATAAAGATAATGTTTATCTGAACATTTTGATATCTTATTTGCTTTTTTCTGAGTTCATATGAATTAGTTAAGAATTTTCAAAGTTTTGGTCAAACGGTCAAAGGGTATTCGAGGGACCACGACGGAAAAAGTAAGGGCAAAACTGAGCAAGCTCGAAAAGTAAGGGCAAACCCCGTGGGTAGGAACCAACTAGGGGTAAAAATGCAATTGTCCCAAATATTTATTCTGTCATGGCTAGAGCCTGGAGGTGGGTTTTCAATCAACTGTCTCATCTGCGATGGTTTATAATATATTGATATCATTATTAATAAGTGCGTTCTGGTCGCGTGTATCTAAACTTTACCTTTTCAATTTTTATAAACTGTATTTCATGTTTATTGTAGCAATGGACAGTTGATCTTCACAAGCATCATATATTTTTGTACCAGTTTTCGGATGACTAACATCCTTTGTCACGCAAGGAAGAATCCTCACATTATGATGCATGATGTGCGTGCGTGCGTGCGTGCGTGCGTGCGTGCGTGCGCGCGTGTGTGTGTGTGTGTGTGTGCACGCACGTGTGCGCCCATGAACTTGTATTGTTGGCTGTGGGTGGTTGAGACATGTACAATCCATGACATTCAAGTTTGTACCTGCAGGCTAGATATAATTTCGCTAGGTCTTCAGATGGAAATTACGTGCCCAGATCTCTCTACATATATCCCCCAAGATCCAACATTTCTTGCAATAGATGAAACAATAAGCACCCTGACCACCGTGGTATGATCTACATCCTTCTTTGTTCTTCTCCTATACCATATGAATTCAAGATGTATTGTGAATGGATTGAGAGGCATTAGAGAAAATGTAGCTGCCGTAACAAGTCCACGGTGTGAAAAAAGGATGTTAAACACTTACTGTCTGGTTAGAGGCTGCTCCTTAGGTTGGAAACAAGCCGCCGAACTAGCTTGTGTCTCGGCGTTGCCAAGCTCATCTAAGCCTTCAAAGTTGGACTTGGACACGGCTTGGTCAAAGCTTGAGTTTGACTCGGTCTGCATGCGAGCCTAGCAAAACTTCCTCCTGTGCTCAACTTGTCTTTCATGCACCGGCGCACAAGCTCTCCTTCTCATCTCAACCCCCGCAATTGATGCCCTGCATGTTAGAGCATCGCTGGCCCCACCCCAACAATATGTTCCTCCAGCAGTTGTTGCCAGCCACACCGGCGCTCCTTCTACCTCAACCACTGCCATTCACCGGTCAACTGCAACCCGTAAATTCTTCGGAGTCTCCATTTCATGATTCCAGGGTATCAAACGATCAAGCATTCTGAAGTTTGTGGGATAGTTTGGAAGTTGTACTTAACATATAATAAGTGCTCTATGGTTAATCTAATGATTTTTTTATGGATGCAAAAAATTTAAGATTTACATTTAGTACTTGTAGTCATTCAATCATCAACACCTTTGTTACTCTGAAGTATGTTGTAAAATAATGAAGAGTAAAGGACAGTATGACTAGAGCATCAATTTGTTTCAACAAGTGCATGGAAAGGGTCACACTATGTGCAGTGCATGCTAAGATCATGAAAAGGTGCCATGAACAATGTTTACTAACATTAATCAAACACAAAGTTATCTTACTTCCTTCTCATCTTTTTTTGGTTCACAGTAGGGACGTTGGTCCACTAGTCATTAATGGTTCCAAGGGCGTTTTTCTTGATAGAGCTTAAGCCAATGCGCGTTAGGCTGAGCTTAAATCAGGTTTCTACAGAGAAGAGGCATTGACAGAAAATATGCCAGATTGATTGCAAAGGGGGCATGCATCATTTTGCTCACATCCACATCCACGAGCACTTCCTTTTCATCTTAAACTAGCTTTCTTTCTATCAACAAGGACAAATTATATGAATTTCTCCTTATATAAAAACCCCCACTTAAACTCAATCACTCTGTTATACTAAGGTGGTGATACCAAAAAATAGGTTGGAAAGCGTGTTCTGAAGATAGGTCGGTGTTTTTTCTATAGGAGAGATGTATAGAGGTGTAGCCCCAAGGGTTGTGGATGATACCGTCATCTATTGTTCACATCAGTTTTGAGACGGCTAAACATTCTTGTCGTGGGGTTCTATGGAAGTATCCTCTGGTTTTATTGCCTCTCTGGTTTTCCTTTTGCCTTTTGTGAGGGTGTCTCAATGCCTGTTGGTGAATCAGTTATATTATGGATGGAGGTGGTTGGGAGCTCTACAAGCCAGGACATTTAGGTTTGTACCTACAAGTTGTACATTCTGGTTTATAGCAAGGTCTACACATGGCCATTACATCCCTAGCTCTCTATATATATCCCCCAGGGTACAACATGTCCTGCAATGCATAGCACAAACAGCCTGGCCACCACATGCAATGGAATAAACACCATAGCCACCAAAAGTATTATCTACATCCTCCATTGTTCTTCTTCGATGGTATATGGATTCAAGATATGTTTACCGCATGAGGTGAAGCGTAATCGGATTCCGAGCTATTGGGAAAGGTGTTGCTTTGATCAAGACACTACTAGGAAAAGGCCTACTAATGGCGCACCGGTTTTCCCTACTAATGGCGCACTACTGTTGCGCCATTAGTATCACGCCATTAGTATCTGGTATACTAATGGCGCACCATGCAGTGCGCCATTAGTTTTGCCCACAGTGCGCCAAAAGTGTCTGCTATACTAATGGCGCACCACGTAGTAGTGCGTCATTAGTAACAATTTTTTTAATTTTTTTTGTTTTTTCTTAATCTCAGGTCACTATTTCACATATGAGATATCCAACACATATATATACAACAAGCATCCATATAATAATCATAGCCAACACACAAGTTCCATCATATATACATACATAGCCAACACATAGTTCCATCGTTACATATTACAAAAGTTTCACATTGTTCATCCAGCACCGTTATCCATCAATTCACAAAAGTTTCACACTGATACAAAACAAAAACACAAATGGAAAAGAAGCACTCCATCCATGCAAGCTTCTGTGAATTAAATCAAATCTGCAAAATGATAAACAAGAAGTTAGAAGAAGAAGAAGAAGAAGAAGACTAGAAGAATACTAGAAGAAGAAGAACACTAGAAGAAGAATAAGAAGGTAAAATGAAGCTAACCTATGTCATTTTGGAAAAGAAGAAGAATAAGAAAAAGACTAAGCTTATTATGTAAACTTGATCATTTTGTGCTAACATAAGTTATTTTGGAGCTAACCTATAGGAAACTAAGCATATAAGTTTTAAGTTAGCATATTAGAGCCAACTTAGGTAAAATGAAGCTAACCTATAGGAAACTAAGCATATTAGAGATAACATAGGTAACTAAGTATATATATATATATATATATATATATATATATATATATATATATATATATATATATATATATATATATATCATTTCGGAGATCTGACATACCTGACATAGTTCAGTTCTCATTGTTCTTCTCCTTCTCCTTCCTCAGTCTGATGCGCCAAGAGCGGCGAAGCGGTGGAGGCAGTGGGATGTAGTCTTCTACCACAATTAGCGTGGTCATGTCGCCCAGCTGTGGGATCGCCGGCGCCACCACCGGTGCGTGGTCATTGTCAGGCACCACCACCATCGCGAGGCCACCTTCAGGCAGGACGGGCACGACCATCGCTAGGTCATCCTCAGCCACCTCCATCTCTTGCCCATGGTCAGCTACCACCATCTCTTGCCCATGGTCAGCCACCACCATCTCTTGCCCTTGGTCAGCCACCACCAGCGCTAGGTCATCCTCAGCCTGATGCCCATCATCATCCTGCAGCTCCTCATCCCCACTCTGCTCCTCTTCTCCCGCACTCCAGTCCGGATCATCCTTCTTGTTTTCTATGTTGCTGCCAGAATCGCTGCTGCTTTCGCTAAAGCCAGAATCGGTGTTGCTTTTGCTACAGCCATAGTCGCTGCTGATTTGGCTATAGCCAGTGTCACTGCTGTTGCTCCCATTACCTGTCCAAATGCAACAATGACCGTTAATAATCAGTATGAGACAAAGCCAATTGTAGAGGAATAAGAAGAGGCAGAACGTATCGGCATCATCATCGTCAGCGTAGCGCATGCGACACATAGTCGCGTTGAACACCTTCACGATCAGCATGGTGGCGTCGTCGTCGTACCTGAAGAGAAGGAAGTACCCCAGCCGCAGGTCGTTGGCACGGTAGAACTTCTCCCACCCACGAGACAAGTACATGTGGCCCTCCTTGATCAACAACTCCACATCCCACTGCCCGCGAAACCCGCTGCCGGCCTATCGCAGCTTCACATTATTTGGCGGATCTTCACCCAGCATGTTCATAAAACTGTCAGGCAGCTTCTGCAGTTTGGGACAATGAGTGATGTAGCAAACAACAGATATCATAATGAGATGGGTGAAGGGGAGATCTCTCGTTTTATATACCTGCGTCATGGATGATACTGAAGAACTCGGAAGCATCCAACTTGTACTGCGGTGTCACAGAGCGGCGGTGGCTGCTTCCCCCCATCTCTGATAAGCAGCAGAAGAGACCAATTAGTACCCTTACAACAGATCATAAAACATGCATGATAACAGGCTATACTGAAAGGCCAATTGTACTAGACTATAAATTAGGGTAACAATGACACAGAAGATGGGAGCACCTAGTAACATTAGCAAAACAAAAAGGGGCAGTTGATCCTACTTAACTAAGTACTAAGATACCCCGGCCCATGCATTAGTCTCAAGTACCCCATATGTCCTATTTCAGCATGACCTTTGCTGAAAATATGACATATGGAGTACCCGAATTTGCCGGAACGGAAGTTAATCGACATTCCGGCAAACTCAAGGGCCTCTCAGGGTACCTGCAAAATCATTATCCCACCCCCGCCCCGCTGCAACCCCACTACAACCCACAATATCATCACGACACGATGGTCGGAGACAAAACCCCCCAATATCATCAAAATACTCCAGTTATGAAGTAAAACTCCTGAAGTGTTCCAGGAGTAGAACCTGAAGTGTAGTCAGTGGCTTCACCTATGTGCATAAAAATCATAAAAATTCAAAATCATTTGAAACCTGATCACTCGGACCACACCACATGCCACAGCATACATAGTACATAGAGTTGACATCTCAGCATCGACCACACCACATGCCACAGCATACATAGTACATAGATGATCCAACAGACTACATAGCATGACAGTTTAAGCGTGAACCACATCATACAAAATAGAAAGAACTTCACTACACAACTGAAACTCAATTAAGCTAGTTAAATGGAGTTCATCTACTCACTAGCAGTACTACTAACTGGCAGTACTTAAACAAGTTAAGCTACTCACTACAGTACTGGCTACTCACTTAAGCTAGAAGCTACAAGTTAAACACATTTGTAGCACTAAGAAATAATGCTGAGATGTAGCAAACAAGTTAAGCTAGAAGCTACAGTACTGGCAACTAGCAGCAAGGAGTATAATGGCAATCATGTAGCAATCATGTCCTTCCCTTCATATATTCATGATATAAATGGATTGTTCTACCTAGTAGGTTGTTGGAAATTCAGTTGCTTTTTCATTAGGACTGGCAACAAGACATAGTCAAATTTCAATTAAGATTATCTGTTGGTTCAAGACTGGCAACAAGACTTGTTCTACCAAATCAATTATCTGTTGGTTCAATGGTTGTTTTTCTTTCCTTTTTATAATTGCAAAAAAGGAACAAGACATGGTCAAATTTCAGTTAAGATACATACAGTAAAATCAAAACAAAAATGGATAGTAAAGTGATAATGACAGTAAGCTGTAATTTGTTACACATATTTTCCTACTAAAAATATAACTGAATGGACAGAAAAAGGGTGAAAAGATAACTGAATGCTAGGCTAAAATGGACAGTAAACTGTAAATTGTTAATAGTTTACTGTGATTATCAGGTGTCATAATCTACTGAGTAGTCATGGCCCAGTCATGCATCCATGCATCCAGTGGCAACATCTTGCATACATGATCGGGGGTACATCAAAATCTATTGAGTAGTTCTTGTGCTCATCCAGTAGCAACATCTTTCATACATGATCAGTAGTCATGTACCAAATTTTTATTTAAACTGAATTTGCAACTCACCAAGAGCTCTACTAGTTTCAAACTAGATTTACATGATCAGTGATCCATGGAAGAACTCACCTCGATGGACGCGGAAGCAGACGAGGTCGTAGACGGCGGCGGAGCAGAGACGAGGTCGCAGACATGGTCGTGGTGCTCTAATGAACGCGGCTGCATCAATCGTTTGAATTGACATTTAATCAAACACCTCACAGGCAAGAACAGAAGGTGGAGACAGAGAAGAGAGGGGATCGAGCAGAGAGGGAGAGGGCAAGGAGGGAGGAGCATAGAGGGAGAGGTGGGAAATGGAGGCGGGGGTGAGTTGGATGGGGTACCTGCGGGCGTAGAAGACGGGGGCGTCGTCGGGGACGAAGACGTCGACGCTGTGGATGTTGCCGCCGCGGGAGGCGATGCAGTTGGAGATCCGAGACGGTGAACTACGCGTGGAGGCCAGGGGAGTCGAGTCAGTCAGGGGGAGGGGGCTTACGGGCGGAGGAGGACGGGCGGAGGAGGAGGGGGCTTACGGGCTGAGGAGGACGGGCGGCGGCGCAGTAGGGGCGGCGGCGTAGTGGGTCGGGCAGTGGGTCGGAGAGATGTGAGATTGGGAGAGAGAAGGACGAACGCGAGATGGACAACACACACAAGGGGGAAGGTTAGTAATGGCGCACCCTCCTCTGGTGCGCCATTAGGAACTTTTTTTTCATTATTTTTTGTTGCATCTAATAATTTGTTTTTTATCAAATTTCTTATTTTCATGAGGACTAGAACAGAAGATATCATAAAATTTGTTTTTTTTAATATCATCAAATTTGTTTTTTATTTTTAATTGAAGATATATATCATCAAATATGTTATTTGAAAATATCATCAAATTTGTTATTTAAAAATATCATCAATATTTTTTTGGATTTTTAGTTGCATTCATTTGTGAATTGGTAAAACATTTATGAATATGAAAAAATATCATCAAAATTTGAAAAAAATATTCATGAATTCAAAAAGTGCCCATGAAATTTAAAAATATTCATGAGTTCCAAAAATATTAACAAATTCAGACTACGATGCGGGCCGGGGAGGGTGCGGGGGGTCGGCGGCGGCGGTGGAGCGGGCCAGGGAGGGAGCGGGGGGTCGGCGGCGGCGGTGGAGCGGGGGAGGGTGCGGGGGGTCGTCGGCGGCGGTGGAGCGGGGAGGGTGCGGGGGTGCTCGGCGGCGGTGGAGCCGGGGGTCGGCGGCGGCGGCCGGTGGAGCGGGGGAGGGTGCGGTGGGACGTCGGCGGCGGTGGAGTGGGGGAGGGTGCGGGTGGTCGGCGGCGGCGGCCGGTGGAGCGGGGGAGGGTGCGGTGGGACGGGGGATCGGTGGCGGGTGCGGTCGGCGGCGGCGGCCGCTGGAGCGGGGGGTCGATCCTGGTTACTAATGGCGCACCAGCTTCTGGTGTGTCATTAGAAGTTTTGCAAAAAAAAGTATATATTCTAATGGCGCACGGTGTGGCCAGTGCGACATTACTAGTTTGCACTAGTAATGGCGCACTGTGCCACGGTGCGCCATTAGAATGTTTGGAAAAATTTTAAAAAAATTGTTTCTAGTGGCGCACCATGTTCCTGGTGCGCCATTAGTGTCTTCCACACTAATGGCATACCGAAACATGGTGCGCCATTATTATATACTAATGGCGCACCACCTGACAGGTGCGTCATTAGTGTCCATCATATTTATAGCCCTTTTTCTAGTAGTGAGATGTTGGACTGTACAGGCTGCTCGTCCACCTGATGATGCTTCCTTGTAGTATCCATAACCTATGGATGCATCAAGCTATGTTTAACTTCTGCTACTACGTTAGTCATGAATTCATGATACAAAACAATACTTGTTTAACTGTAATCACAGACGTTTGACAGATGAACAACAGCACAGAACAAACAATATCACCTGGGTTAAATTCATTCCCTCAACACAACTTAAAGAGAAACAATCAAACACTAAGACAGTTGGAGATGATGCCTTCACACGTGGGTAACGATTACAACAGTAGTAAAGTGAACACTCCAAAGTCCGCAATGTGAACAAAGTCAGCTGCAAATCAAAAGGTTCTACACATCAAGAACAGTTTAATCAAATCTTCTACTACCTATCAAGTGCATCAAACAACTGAACTACTAACACACGCGAAAGAAAAAACAACAACAGGTATCAGTCAGTTCGTAAACATCAAACAAAGTTAGCGCCGTCCTTGCTCACTATAAAGCTCTCAAGATCATCGACGTCTCTATATCATTGCTGCCCCGGAGGAGCAACCGTTTCAGCAGTTCTCCGTATCTTCACCCCCACCGTCATGGTGGCACTTGAGTAGACGACATAGAGAACAGTAAAACAGTAAGTAAAAGTCACTTGCCAACATAGCAGGTTCTTCTAGAAATTCCTAGGTTCAAACAACGGGCATGAGCCTGTCCAAGCCTTCTCGCCACGGATGTCCCGCTAGTAGGAGTTGGGATCTCTTCCCTCAGGGCGCACTCTTGTGCCAGCCTCATTCCTTTCTGCATTTATGCCGGTGGTTCTCAGGATTGGCCCAGCAAAGAATATTGATTGGCATGTGTACATCAATCTCTCAGACGGCTGGCCTGAAGGAATCAATTATGATGTTGTGTTCGCAGGTGCAAGATTGCTCCCATGGTTTCCTGGTTCACCACTTGGATTCGCCAAGAAACTTGGGTTTCTTACAGGCACCTCAACACCGGGTCTATTTCCTGTTGTTTGCATGGGCACTGACATGTACTGACCAGCATCTTGATCCCAGACAACAGAGGCTCTTCGGTTCTCCCCCACGTATGATATGGCTGACAGGAACATTCGCTTTGTTGAGTAACGTGGTTGTATTAGGTAGACTAGAAAATATTTTACCTTGCCTTGTACTCTAAAATAATCATGTACTCGTATATATATGCTCACAGGCTCAAGCAATACAACAAACTATTCCACCAAATCCTCTTTCTCCCTTCAACATGGTATCTATCGCAAGTCGATTCTAAACCCTAGCTGCCGCCGCTTCCACACCTGCGCGCCGCCCCCGGGGCGGTCGGCCTCCATGACCGCCATCGAGGGCCGCACCGCCCGTACCTAGGGTTCGTCCACCGGCCATGTTGGCCGGCTACCCTAGAGAGTCTTTTTTCCCGATCCTTTGATCCGGGTTTTCTTTCTCTCGCTAGTCGCTTTGATCGGCATCTATTTTTTGGTTTTCCGGTCTATGTGATCCGGTTTGCGTCGCCCACCGCCGCCGCCGACCCCGTGCGCCTCTACTCCAACACCGGCGCGATTGGCCAGCTTCTTCACCGACCCGGCGGCCTCGCGCGTCATCCGCGCGTCTGCCCGTCGGTCGCCCCGACGCGGCGGCCTCGCACGTCGTCCACGCATCGGCCTGCCGGTCGCCCCGACCCGGCGGCCTCGCGTCATGCGGCGGCCCTTCACCGCCGTCGTTCGCGCGACGGCCCGCCCGTCGATCTATGCCGGCCGTCATCGCCCTGCTCCGACCGGGACTCCTGCATCACCCCGACCCAGCGGCCTCGCGCCATGCGGCGGCCAATCATAGCCGCCCTGCCGCCCGCCGCCGCCGGCTTCATCTCGGACTCCGCCTCCACCGAACGGCGTCCCCGACCTCGCGCGCGATCGGCTTGATCACCCGCTCGCCGCCGCGATCTGCCTCATCTACGTCGTGCGACCGACCTGGCCCGTCAGTTACGCGCGCCTCCGCAGGTCTGAAGATCGTCTCCGAGTTCAGCGCGCCCCTCCGCCGATCATGCAACGGGCTACCGCTGCGTCGCCCCGTCGGGCCGCAGCGCCGCCGCCCCGTGGTTCTTCTCCCGGCTACACCGACCCGCATCACCGCTGCGTCGCCCCTTCGGGCCATAGTGCCGCGGCCCGCGGTCTACCACCGCCCCGAGGCCGTCCGCTCCAGGCCGTCCCCGTGGCTGCACCGACCCCCGCGCCGCCGCTGCGTCGCCCCGTCGGGCCGTAGCGAGCGTGGCACGCGGTCCACGCCGCCGTCTCGAGGCCGTCCACGCAGTTGCACCACCCCGCGCTCCGCCGCTACGCCGCCCCTTCGGGGTGTAGCACCGCGGCCCGCGGTCCCTGCGACCGTCCCGAGGTCTTCCTTCGTCGCCCCGACCTGCCCGCCGCCGCTACGTCGCCCCTTCGGGCCGTAGCGTCGCGGCCCGTGGTTTACCGCTGCCCCGAGGCCGTCCGCTCCAGGCCGTCCCCGTGGCTGCACCGACCCTCGCGCCGCCGTTGCGTCGCCCCGTCGGGCCGTAGCGAGCGTGGCATGCGGTCCATGCCGTCGTCTCGAGGCCGTCCACGCGGTTGCACCACCCCGCGCTCCGCCGCTACGCCGCCCCTTCGGGCTGTAGCACCGCGGCCCGTGGTCCCTGCGAGGCGCGGTAACGCCACAGTCCGCGCCGGTCTTCGTCATGCTGTCGGGTTCTTCGCCTACTTCGAGCACCGCCTCCGCGCTCCTAACCTAGCCGCCGCCGTCAGGCCGCCGCCGTCGCTCTTCTTTTGTAGCCGCCGCCGCTACCCCCGTAGCCGCCGCAGCCGCCCGTCCACCTCCTTCGTCTTCGTCCAGCACCAGCCCGTCGCCAGCGTCGTCGTCATCTACCCCGACCGCTTCATCTACTCCGACAACCGCGGGCGACATTGGCCCCGTGCCGATTGGCGCCGCAACCGTCGTCGAGTCCTTCTCTGCTGGCCTCTCCGATTTCTTCGACATGGCGTACAACTGGTGCAGGTCCTAGTCTACGCATGCCCGGTGCTGGCAATACCGCCGCGTGCCTTCGTCCATGATGTGTCCCCGGGCCCGGCAAGCCTGGTGCGGCGCTTCGTCAACTTCGTCATCGTCCGTCTACGCATGCCCGGTGCTGGCAACACCGACGCGTGCCTTCGTCTACGATGTGTCCCCGGGGTTGGCAACCCCGGCGCGACGCGTCGTCAACATCATCTACTTCCCGGCGCACCACTACTTCAACACCACTGCGCCCACGACTAACTCGGTGCCTCCTTGCGCCCGCGGCTCCACGACGACTTTCTCGACACCGGCTACCCCGACTCGACATCGACCATGGCATTCTTCGCAAGGCTACCTCGACCACGGCTCCACCACCCACGCTCTCGGCTACATCGACAAACGGCACAAAGGGTTACCGCCTGCTTGAGCAACCTCATTGGTTTCCACTCCAGCCACGACTCCGCGATGCGTCGACCGTTACGACTGTGGGGGGTGTCCGTCGGCTTGCCTTCGGATTCTTCTCCAGTCTCGCCGTCTGCGTCGTTACCGTTGTGACTGCGGGGAGATGTTGAGTAACGTGATTGTATTAGGAAACATAGGTTAGACTAGGAAATATTTTACCTTGCCTTGTACTTCAAGATGATTAACGTACTCATATGTATATGCCCACGAGGCTCAAACAATACAACAAACTATTCCACCAAATCCTCTTTCTCCCTTCAACAGGCTTGTTACATATGTGTGTTGTAGGAACAGGTGGCCTTGTAATCCCTGGCGTAGGCCTTTCAGGAGGTGGACCAGGATGAGGTGCTGCACGAAATTGAGCATGAGGGGCAAGCTTGTGGATGTGGACCGGGCTGCTTAAACTGCTTGTAGTCTGTGTTCCAGTCTCGTAGTAATCCTAGCTTGCAAGACTCTGTGGATACGAGTTTCGTAGAGGAGATCGCCCCATCTCACTCCTCGATTCCTTTGTAGCACTATAGTCAACACTCATGCGACCCCTGATAAGTGCATTGCCACTGGAGCTAATGTCAGCTTCATGGCCATGGCAGGCATTTATTGGTCGGAGAACGGAGGATGATGCCCGATCTTTTGATGTAGCTTTCATTACCTCGTTTTTGTCCACCTTTGCCAGGCTTCGGGCACTAATCTTAACTGGCTTCTTGGCTTTATTCGCTATTTTAATATATCCAGTAGCATCAGGATCAAAGGTTGATAGAACTTAAGAGAATATTAGTCTCACCTTTATCTTCTCGTTGGGTTCGATACTCTTACTTATCGATTTGGCTACAATTGATCATCTACACTTGTGGGTTATCAGCCCTCCCCGGAGATCGCCAAGGTGCGTGGCCGCCTCGCCTACTACCTCGGTCGCAATGTCTCGTCTTCAATAATGACGGCATTTTCCGTGATGGCCTCTGGGGCAGTGCACTAGTAGTAGAGCAATGCACAACATCAGGCATCATTTACGAGGTCTAAAGTCGCATTGGCCTGGGTCCTACTGGATCTCGCGCTCGTGGAGGCTTGGGCCACCGACCGGCCAGGACCACCCCTGGTGCTAGATCAACGACCAGCTTCTCAGAGTGGGGCTGGCCGAGTCTGAGCACTTGGTTCGGTTCAAAGGCGGGAGGCGCGGGGTGGAGTATGCGGCTATGTCGGGTCGTCGCCACCACTGAAGGGGCCAAGGCTCTGCCCAGGTGAAGGAGGCCGAGCAGCTGAACTGTGAGTGCGTAACAGCGGACAATGAGGGTTGTTGAGACCCTTGCTAGCATTCCTTCCACAGGAAGGACGACAATGGCTCGGATGGTAGTGGCGATGACGCGATGACGACAAACTTGTCGGGGGTCTTGGAGGCCATGCCTACGAGGTCATCATCCGGATTAATTTTTTAAATTTCATTTGGTTTCATTGAAACTTTGTTAATTTTCGTCCTTTTAGTTGTAATATATCAAAAATTAACAAATATATTCTGGTTTGCACGAATTTCATCTACTTGTGTTAAATATCTATTCAATTTTGACCGGATATTTGGTGACTCCGGTTGGATGGCGTCGGCCTCCGGACATTTGGTGTGTGTTTTGGTGATCCGTGTTGGAGTTGCCCTAACGATGCTTGTTGTGCAGTTGTAAAGAAGCATCCTCGGTGTGTGTTGCATTGCATCTCAAGAGGTTTTTTCTTTATGAGGGCATCCTGATGCTCATAAACGAACTGATTCTATCATTATTGGCTGAAGGTAGTTGAGGCTCTACTAATCAGGACATTCATGGCGTGTACCTGCAGGATACATAATTTTTAGCTATAGCACATGGCCATTACATGCCCAACTCTATATATTCCCCAAGGTACATCATCTATTCCATTTGCAATGCATGAAACAATTAGCATGCTGGCCACCACAATATGATCTACATCCCCCTTTGTTGTTCTTCTGTGGTATATGGAATCAAAGATATATTATCCACGTGTGGTAAATGGTAATCGGATTGTGAGGTATTGGGAAAAATTAGCATCCAGCACACATCCACCGTGTAAAACGAGAAAGCTAAATGATGTCTCTCTAGCTTAAGGCTGTTGCTAGGGGTGGAAACAAGCCATGTCGAGCCGGGTCATGACTTGCCTCGTCCAGGCTCGTCAAACCTCACAAAACTAAGCTTGAACTCGGCCATGTCAAAGCTTGAGTTCGGCGAGAGCTGCACGCGAGCCCAATAACTCCCGTTGCTCGTCACTGTACCCGTGTATGTGCTCTTCTCCTGCTCCTGAACCCAGCACGCAATGCACGAAATGCTAGAGCCCTGGCAGACATCTCCACTCCACAGCCCACTCCCAACCCGTCCATCTGCTCCTTGGCCAGCCAGCACCACTCCGTCAACCATAGTCAATCCTCCAGTGGAAGCCATTCCCTCGCACGTAGCTACTCCGCCTCGGTCACTCGTTGTTCTTGCCAACATTGTTGACCGTCCTCTGCATTCTCTACATGACGGAGCCGCGTGAACAACATTGGGAACCAGTAGTTTGAAAGTTGTATTCGCCCATTATGGTGGATTCTCGTAATCTTGTTTGTTACATCTGTTTTTCTCTATTTAAGTGTTTGGTTCACTTGTTGTTGCCTACTTTGATGCTTCTTTTCTAACCGCAGATTATAATCATAGCACAACACACAGTCCAACAACTGCAAGAAAGTCGGATTACGTAATTACATGAATGTTCGTGTAGGCTCAGACCGTCTCAGCCTAGTATTAAACGGAGTTTAGGTTCACATATATGTTTTATATATGGGTCCCAAAATGTAGTGTAAATTCGAAGAAATGAAAAAGAAAGACGCGTTGCATAGTTTTTTCTCAAAAAGGACGACTACCCCCGGTCTCTGCATCGAGCGATGCACACAGCCATCTTTATTGCATTATTCAACAAGGCCTTGCAAAATATATCTATACCACTATATAGTGTACGAGTTTTGAATGGATCTAGAATATCAATCCTGATCATTGGTGCTCTCAATCTAACGGTTGGGAGCAGCGGGATTCGCATGAACAGTGGCTGCTCCAAACTTATGTCTGCTATTTCTAGAATTCGCTGTGTGACCCATCATCTGACTATGTTCTGGATCTTTCCACTATGGGCTGGACACTTGCTCCTCTAAATTATTTAATTCGTACTACCTGCCTACATGCATGCATCGACCGCTTCACGAGAGACTAGCATGCGAGCCTAGCATTGCAATGTTGTATGCATTGTGAACTTTTCCATTTTCTTATCATTTGAAACAAGTAGTAAGGTACCTAGGATAATTAGAATGAGAATGTGCAAATAACCTATGAGGAAAGAGTACGTTTTGACTCCTTTTATTTTCTTAGCTGACATGAGCTTGCGAAGGTGAAAAATTATTATTAATTGTACTTCTTTTTTCACATCATTTTTCTAAAAAAAATAAGTTTTTAGTATGAATCCAATAAATTGAAGGACTTCCTAAACAATTTTTATATATATAAAAGGGCAAAGATTATATCTAATGTTTCATATTAAGAAAATCATTGTACTATGTTGAGTGAATTCCATTTTTTACCTTGTAGTTGTACATTTGTGACACATATTACCCTATTTAGCGGAACTTTTATCGAAATGTCAGATTTTGGAGACTTTTAACACGGTTTTACCCCGGTTTTACATTTTGTTTGTTTATGGTCGATAGGATCGGCATGTTGCGTCATTGATTCGTAAAAAAAACTGTAAGGATCGGAGGGCATCATTGGCGATCTTGTCCAAGCTTCTCTTGTCTATCTGTTCCACTCCTTGTGGCCGTCCACATGTTTTTGGATACAGGGCGTCACCTCACACCTTACCTGATGGACACGCATCAAAAAACAAGGGTCCAAAGATTTCAAAAGGGGTATTCTAGACGAATTTTCACTCGAAGGGGTAATTAGTGTCACAAATGTATAAATATGGGGTAAAAAGTGGAATTCACTCTACTATGTTTTTTGGGGAATAGTTGTTATCCGGCCTTGCGAAGCCCAAAGATGATTCCACAGATGCCTATCGGATATCTCCATTTGAAGCTTCTATAAAAAAAATCATAATATATGTGTGCTTTAGTTTTTTACACTAATTTAGTACCATGCTTATACGTAATCAGCTACGTGCAAAGCACGTACAAATTACTAGTATATATAGCAACCCAAAGACACCTTCATGGCAAAAATTGTCACCCTATCTACACGATTGATGATGTGCTGTGACCTCGCGCCACTCACACCAAGAAATCTGATGGTCAAGACGCGTGGCATATGAATCTACCTAACTTGTTTCGATCATATATATATGTTGTTTTTCATATGACCCCTCTTGAGTGAAATCCAACAAGGATGGTGCTCAAGCTTTTGCGCGGCCGTTTTCGGTACATCCTCTATATCAAGCTTTGAAAGGCTCTGGAAATTGATCTTGACTGGATTCACGCGAAATGATGGCTTCGTAATAAGTCGATATCAGTCTCAATAAGTGTGCTCTGGTCTTGTGCTCCTTTCTTCAATTTCTATAAATTTTATTTCACGTTTAATGGAACAGCCAATAGTGGATCTAAGTAAGCATCCTCGATTCTAATACTCCCTGCGTCCCACCATATAAAAGCGCTTTTAACACTACACTAGTATAAAAAATACTCTTATCTTGTCGAACGGATGGAGTACAAGTTTTGGGATGGCTCACCCTGCTTGTCGCACATTTCAAACGAAGCGTCCTCACATTGTGGTGCATCACGTTTGTGTTTCTCTTTATCCCTGGTACGGTGGTTGAGAAATGTACAAGCCATGACATTCAATTGTGTAACCTGCAGGCTATATCATTCAGCTAGGCTTCACATGGCAATTACTTGCCCATATCAAGATACAACATCTCTTGCAATGCAATCAACAATTGGCACCCTGGCCACCATGGTATAATCTATATCCCTATTTTGTTCTTCCCCGTAGCGTCTGGTTTCAAGAACTATTTCCCATGTGAGATGTACGGTAATTGTATTGAGAGGCATTGGGAAAAATGTAGTTACCGCCTTTCATCATTCCTGTGGAAAAATAAAGGTCATCGCTCACTATCTAGCTACAGGCTGCTCCTCGGGTTGGAAACAAGTCGAGCTGAGCCGGTTGATGGGTCTGCATGGTAGGCTCGTCTAAGCTTTCAAAGTTGACACAATCTGCTCGCGCTCCCGCTCGCGACCACCGCGGACACCGAGGATGACGGCAGAAACAAGCGCACGGACGCGACGGCGACCTTAGCGCACACGGACGCACGCCCCGTGCCGTCCCTCCGATCACCATGTTGTCAGTTACCACCAGTTGTTGTCGAAGTTTCAGAAAAATTCAGTTTCGTCAGCAGTAGCTGTTAAAGTGCAGATTTGTCAGTTAGGATTTTCCTCAATTAGTGAAACAAGCTAAGCCGCGACTTGGTCTTAGTTTGTTAGGGTAGCCGGTCGCTTTAATCGGATCGTGGGATGGCACGATACTAAAACGATCATGGCGACGATGTAGGGTAGCGGTCGACGAACGTTGGGATGGCAGCGTTCGCGTCTCCGCCGTGGCCTGATTTCCCGTTTTCTGTTAGCTCTGTATTCGGCGGAGATGGTTGATCCCGTTCATGGCCAGTGATCTCGGAGTCGAACAAGAGATGCCGTCGAGACGCAGCAGCAACACGCACTCCAGCTTCTACATGCTGCACGCATACACCATGAACGATAACGCACGCATGCCATCGTTCGGTTACCGAGCTTTTGCCTCACCGGCCCGGTGCATGGAAAAGGGACCAGCGCGCTGCTCAGTGCGGTCCGGACGGCCGCCGGCTCGGTCAGGGACCGGACCAGCGTGATCTGGATAGTAGGAAGAAGTGGCCTTGTAATCCCCGGCGCAGGCCTCTCCGGAGATGGAGCTGGATGAGTTGCTGCACGAAATTGGATGTGAGACGCAAAGCTTGCGGATGTGTGCCGGTTGTGTGAACTGCTTGGAGTCCGTGTGGCAGTCTCATAGTCATCTGCGTGGCAAGACTTTTGTGTGTACGATTTCTCAAGAGGAGAGAACCATGCCAAGTATGTTTGTTCGGCAGGTTTTCGTGCGTTCTAGGCTTTGTTTGGCATTATGGTGGATTATCATAGTCTTGTTCGTTCCATCCGCTTTTCTGTTTCGACATGTTTTTGCCTACTTTTTTTTTGCAGGAGAAACTTTCAATATATTCATTTTCGATCATGGCAGTACAAAGAACACTAGAGGTGATATAAATTACAACCATGTCCATTGACCACCTAGCGGAGACTAAAAACACTAGAGTGAGCCGAAGGCACCGCCATTATTGCCCCTCCCACGCTGAAGCTGGGCAAAGCTTGTTGCAGTAGACAGTTGAAAATCGTCGTGTTAAGGCCGATGAAAAAAATCATAGATTGGAAGGATCAAACCTGTAAACACCCAAGCGAAGACGAACGAACACTGGCCCCAAACAGTCCACAGAAAAACCAGCACCAACTGAATGTCGTGAGATCCGAAGGAGATACACCTCCACATGCCCTACGATGACACTAGACGCACCATCGTAGAACGTGGGAGACTTTATTCCTACTGAGGGACATCGCGGAGTGTTTTTTGAAAAATGTCACCACAATGGCGGTGGGTTTTTGAAAAAAAAATTGAATAATGGTGGTTTTATTGTTGATGTGAGTTGTAATTATGTAAGGACATGAGGACTACATTGTGAAAGAACAAAAATATAAATGAAGAGAGGTGAGAAGGGGATTGGTAGAAGACCCCAGAATTTTTCCCAATGTCTCCTCTCCTTCATGAACCCTAGTTCACAAAAAGATGGTATCAGGGCAGGACGAATCCTGTGTGGTTCTCCTATGATTCCTATTGAGTTTGGCCGTCGGTGCGGTACTATGTCGCTCCTATTGTTGGAGGTGCTTCTGCTGCTGGCTTTGCTGTAGGAGTCGGGAAGCGACCTTGATTCTGTCCGAATCAAGTATAGTACAATCGGGGAGGCTCCTGCAGCTACCAGTTGAGTTATAGAGCCTGGGCGTCTGGACTCCCTCGCCCGCTACAAGCTAATTTTTTCTCTCCTGCCATCCGGCATCGTGAGCAGGTGTAGTTCGTCCCCAACTTGACTCTCGGACTCCTTGAGCATCTGTGTTTTTTTATTGCTTTAGAAGCAGTATCGGTGTTGCCTGGAGCTGCTTTGGAGGTCAGCTGGACGGATTAAATAATACTATTTGCTAGTGTTGCAATCTGAAGTAATTGCCGTACTCTTTGGCACATTGTTGAGCTGTACTATTTGGTTCCTCTTTGTGCTGCACGTGTTTGAGAAGAAGAACCAAGTACTAGTGTTGGAATATATTCTTGCTCATTGAACCATGGGAGATCCAAGTACAGAAAAAAACAGGGGATTCTAGTGTTCATAAGATGTATGAAATATTTAGCAAACTGCTTGAGCACCAGCAGCAATCAAAGGGTGCTGCTGAGCCAGTTAAGCATACACTTGAGCAAAATCCAGTCAGACTATCAGGACCTGGTGACTACATCAGTTGGGCACGCCATGCCAAATTGATTTTGAGCGCCAATGAGTATGATTATTTACTTGTTGGCAATGAAGAAAGTTTGGAGAAAGGCGGTGCGGGCAGGAAATAAATCAATGATAAAGTACTAGTATGGCTGTTGGGAAGTATGGAACCAACAATTAGAGAACAAGTGGAAGGCATGGACATTGTTTGTGAGGTCTGGTCATCTTTGAAGAAACAATTTGCAGGGAAAACAAATAAAATGCAAGCCACCCGTATCATGCATGAGTTAACTAATTTGAAGCAGCGCTCAAGATCTGTAACAGAGTATGCAGGTGAAGTAAAAAAAATATACAGAGACTTGCATTATCATCACCCTTTTGAACCTGTTCACAAGGATGACTTGGCAATTCATCATGTGTGATTTGAGTCGTTTGTGAGCAAGCTCTTTCTAGATGGCCTAGACCAGGAAATAAACCTTTGTCGTCAATTCATATTTGCAATGCCTGAGTGGCCTAGTCTTGATGATATTATTTCTAGCATGATTGAGGAGGAGACTCGTTTGGCACAACCGAAGGAGGAGGGTCAGGAGCGTGCAGATGCTCATGCTGCATTATCCATACAGCCACGCTGTGCTACAAATTCCTTTGGTAAGGTCGATAAAAGCAAGTTGCTTTGTGACCATTGCAACAGAAAAGGACGCACCAAGGGTGATTGTTTTGAGTTGCATGGTTATCCACCTTGGTGGGATAAAGGGAGATGTCAGCTAGGGGGAGCTCGGGGTTCAAACAAAAGACAAGCTAATTACAATGCATCTGCAAAGGAACTACCTGCGGTAGATATGCAAGCTCTTGAGGATTTCAAATCCAAGCTCAAACTCTTTGAAGGCTCATCTTCGTCCCAAGGTTCCTCCAAAGTTGATTCTAGCTTTAATGCCATCACCCAAGGTATATATGGAATCCCGCCAAGCCCATTCAAAATCATGGATAATTGATACTAGAGCTACTAATTAACCACATAACAAGAGCCTCAAACTTGTTTACTTCCTACACACCTACCTCTGGTAAGGACAAAGTTCGTGTTGCTCATGGTTCCATGGCACCTATTACAGAACGTGGAACCGTCCAGTGTACCAAGACATTGTCCTTATCACCAGTTCTGCATGTTCCTAAATTTCCTATCAGCCAATTATCAGTTAGCTCCATCACTAGAGCTCTCAATTGTAGATGTTGGTTTGATCCTACATGTTGTGCTTTTCTGGAGCTTGGGACAAGGAGAGTTCTCAGGACTGGGACCATGCATGAGGGACTCTACTATCTTGATGAAGGGGGGGATGAAATTTCTCTTGCAACTTGCATGTCTCCTATAGTCCTACTCAAGAATTGTTACTTCATCACCGAAGATTGGGACACCTCTCTTTTGTTGCTATGTCACGTATTTATCCCTCTCTCTTTAACTTGTGTCCTAGAGAATCCCTTGTATGCGACGCATGTGAATTAGCAAAACATACAAGGGGCATCTATCCTAGCAGGGGTTTGCGATGTCATAAACCATTTGAAGTAATACATTCTGATGTTTGGGGGCCCTGTGAGGTTTATTCTGTTTCTGGACATGGGTGACTTTCATTGATGGATTTAGTCGTTTCACTTGGCTTTACCTTTTGAAGCATAAAAGTGATGTGTTCCCTATTTTCAAAGATTTGTGTACTCTCATTCAAAACCAGTTTGGAACAACTATAAAAAACCTTACGTTATGACAATGGTACTGAATATGTTAACATGGAGTTTGGACAGTTCCTTCCATCACATGGCATTGAACATCAAACTACATGCGTTAATACACCAGAACAGAATGGTGTTGCAGAATGTAAGAATAGGCATTTACTTAAAGTTGCTCATTCACTCATGTTCACCATGAATGTCCCTAACTTTCTTTAGGGGGAGACAATAGAAACAGCAACATATTTAATAAATCGTATACCTCTACGCACACGTGAGTTTAAGTCTCCAGCTGAGTGTCTTTTGAATACAAAAATGATTTTGTGGTCCCTCCAAAGGTATTTGGTTGTGTTTCTTTCGTGCATGATTATTGAAATTCTGTTGGGAAATTAGATCCTCGTGCCATCAAATGTGTCTTTATGGGCTATTCTCCTTCTCAAAAGGGCTATATGTGTTGGTGTCCCTCTAAACGTCGGTTCTTTATGAGTATGGTTGTGACCTTTTGTGAACATGAACCTTATTATCTTGGATCAGCCAATGACGCTGGCATTGTTCTTTCCCCACCTGAAGTAGGACAAGAGGGGGAGAGCAGTGGTGGAGGCACCCTTATTGGATCAATACTTGTCCCTCTCCAGATGCTTCTACTCTTGATAATAATATTCCTAACCATGAGGAGAGTAACAGTTCTGGTCATGGAGACATGCAAAGATACAACAGGAGATTCATTATCACCTTCACAGAATGTTGATCACTCTGCACATGATGGCCCAGGTACTGATGACCACTCTCCTAGTCCTATTGCTCCTACTAGCACCATGGGTGAGAGTGATAACCAATTGTCGACATCTGTTCCACGAGGTAATTTACCCATTGCCTTGAGAAAACCAACTAGAACCTTAAATCTTCCCCACACCTAAAAGACTACGACGTTGGTTATAAACACAACATAGCCAATTTCATCTCCTACAAACATTGTAGCCCATCCTTCCAGAGCTTCATTACATCTCTAGATTCCACATTCATACCTAATAGTTGGGACATAGCCAAAGAGGATCCAAAGTGGAGGGAAGCTATGCATGAAGAGATGTGAGCTTTGGAAAAGAATAAAACCTGGCAGCTTGTGGATCTACCACCAGGTAAACAACCTGTAGGTTGCAAGTGGGTTTTCAACATTAAGCATACCCTAGAGTGTAAAGTGGATAGATATAAAGCTCGCCTTGTGGCAAAGGGATATACCCAAACATATGGAATTGATTATGAGGAAACATTTGCACCTGTAGGAAAAATGAATTCTGGTAGAACACTCATATCATGTGCAGCAAACTTGAACTGGAACATTCACCAGATGGATGTAAAAAATGCATTTCCTCATGGCAACCTTCAAGAAGAAGTGTATATGGAGATCCCACCAGGTTTCGAGTCCGGCTATGTTACTAGAAAGGTACTTCGCTTACGTCGCTCCTTGTATAGGCTCAAACAATCGCCGAGGGCCTGGTTTGACAGGTTTCGGCATGCTATGTTGAGAATTGGGTACACTCAGAGCAATGCAGATCACACCATGTTTTACAAACATAGAATGGGCAAGGTTGTCCTCCTCATTGTATATGTGCATGACATTTTTATCACAGGTGATGACCAAGAGGAAATTTTTCACTTAAAACATCATCTTGCGCAAGAGTTTGAAGTCAAGGATTTGGGACACTTGAGATATTTTCTTGCGATAGAAGTATCTAGAGGAACAAAAGGTATTTTCCTTTCCCAAAGAAAATATGTCCTAGACCTACTACAAGAGGCAGGTATGCTTGGGTGTCGTCCAGCTGCAAGCCCAATTGAGCAAAACCATCGCCTGATGAGTGATTCAGGAAAATCCGTGGACCGTGAATGCTATCGAAGATTAGTCGGTAAGCTCATTTACCTGTCTCATACTCGACTAGATATTTCATTTGTTGTTAGTGTAGTGAGCCAATTCATGCATGACCCAAGATCATATCATATGGATGTCGTGACTCGAATCCTACGCTATTTGAAGGGGTGTCCTGGAAAGGGTTTACTGTACAGTCATCAGGGAATTTTCCAGGTTGAGTGTTATACTGATGCGAATTGGGCGGGCTCACTGGATATCGACGATCAACATCTGGGTACTGTACCTTCGTTGGTGGGAATTTAGTTTCATGGCGCAGCAAGAAGCAAACTGTTATGGCTAGTTCCACAGCAGAAGCTGAGTTCTGATCTATGGCACATGGTGTATGTGAGGTATTATGGTTAAAGATATTACTGACAGAACTAGGGTTGTTCAAGGAATCACCACTGATGCTATAATGTGATAACAAGGCCACCATAGATATTGCAAATAACCCAGTGCAACATGATAGAACCAAACATGTGGAAATTGATCGTCACTTCATCAAAGAGAAATTCGATAGAGGGATAATGTGTATGCCTTATGTAAGTTCATCTAGTCAAGTAGCGGATATACTTACAAAAGGTCTACCCGAGAAATCATTCTCTATTTTCTGTAGCAAGATGGGTCTGTATGATATATTCACCCCATCTTGAGGGGGAGTGTTGATGTGAGTTGTAATCATGTAAGGACATGAAGACTACATCGTAAAAGAACAAAAATATAAATGAAGAGAAGTGAGAAGGGGATCGGTAGAAGACCCCAGAATTTTCCCCAATGTCTCCTCTCCTTCATGAACCCTAATTCAAAAATCCATGAGTAAACAAGATTTATGAATTAGGGTCCCCAATTATGATGGTTTTTGCAATTTATTCGAAACTAGTAAGAACAAGAACGGGTCCCCCCCTGCCGGCGGGGGCCCGAGGTCCTCCACACCTCCATGGCCCAAAGACCATCGGAGATGGACGGACCGGTGGCGGCACGGATGGGAGGAAGAGGGAATCCCGCACTACTGGAATTCTGTGCTACGCCGAGTGCCACAGACACTCGGCAAAGGGCCAAAAACCGTCGGCAAAGCCTTTGCCGAGTGTCACCCTCGGCAAAAGCCACCCGGCGTACACCTCTTCGGCAAACAGGAGTTTGCCGAGAGTCAGAACGCGGGCACTCGGCAAAGACTTTGCCGAGAGTCAAACAGTACCACTCGGCAAAATAAAGTAGCTAACGGATAGCAGACGGTGATGGCGGTTCCTAACACGTGGGACCAGGGGGAGCAGGCCGAGGGCCATCTTTGCCGAGTGCCACTCTCAGCATAGACAGCCAGTAGGTGGCTGACATGTGTCAGCTCCTGACACGTGGGACCAGGCGAACAGGCCGAGGGACATCTTTGCCGAGTGCACCTCTCGGCAAAGACAACCAGTAGGTGGCTGACACGTGTCAGCTCCTGACATGTGGGACCAGGCGAACAGGCCAAGGGCCATCTTTGCCGAGTGCGCCTCTCAGCAAAGCCAGCTACTAGGTGGCTGACACGTGCCAGCTCCTGACACGTGGGACCAGGCGAACAGGCCGAGGGCCATCTTTGCCGAGTGCCCCTCTCGGCAAAGACAGCCAGTAGGTGGCCGACACATGTCAGCTCCTGACACGTGAGGCCAGGCAAACAGGTCGAGGGCCATCTTTGCCGAGCGCCACGCTCGGCAAAGATAGCCAGTAGGTGGCTGACACGTGTCAGCTCCTAACAGGTGGGACCAGGCAAACAGGCCGAGGGCCATCTTTGCCGAGTGCCACTCTCGGCAAAGAATGCCAACTTTGCCAAGGGATGTTCTCGGCAAACTCTATATTTGCCGAGTGTGACTCCCGGCAAACTCAGCCAATAGGGGAGGGCCACGTCACTTCTCCTAAAAGCCGTGAAAATAGTTTGCCGAGAGCCACCGTCGGCAATTCTTTTTCCTTTACCGAGAGTCCTCTCGGTAAAGTTGCCAGGAGGGCTACAGGTTATTATCCTTTACCGAGAGGCCTCTCGGTAAAGGTGCCAGGAGGACTACAGGTTATTATCCTTTACCGAGAGGCCTATCGGTAAAGGGTGCGTTCTGGTCCAGTTTCACAGTCATTGCCGAGAGCCGCCCTCGGCAATAGTGTGCCCAGGAGCCTTTTTTCCTGTTTCTGTTTCTTTCCTGCAGCGAAACATATACAGCAGCAGCATATAGTTCATCACACATAGAACATGTCCCATATAGGCATCATTGAACAAAAGAAGCAATGATTGATTCTGAAAAACATTCCACATAAAAGCAATAGTGCATCAAAGCAATAGACCACAAGTTTACAAGTCTCAAGATGCAAGAGTTCTCAACATACAAGGAACAGTTTCAAACATAACATGAAGTTCACGCGATTTTGGAGATCGGAGTGATAACATCGACATTAGAAGGCATCATTCCATTTGTTGCCCCAACTCCATGAACCAGAGTGATAATATCAACATTAGAAGGCATCATTCCCTTTGCTGCCCCAACTCCACCAACTTGAGGTGGAACTACCGGAACATTGTTCGACCCTTGTGATGGGTTGAGTTGTGATGGATTGACCCAATAGTGAGATGAATGCATATGGTAATGCCGAAAATGGTGATAGTAATAGTTGGAACAAAACTCACAATGTTCCACTCTGGCGTCGGTGGCATCTCTGGCACTGGTTGGCCTTGCATGGAATAAAGATTGGCCACCATATATTGTAAAGACTTCACTAGATCATCTTGTGCCTTCAGCTTGGCCCGGTTTTCATCTCGTTCTTTCTCGGTGTCAATCAGTCGAGTCTACAATATGGCAATGCAAATGTCATTCATGTTGAAATGCAAATATCCTCAATAATGAAGAAGGATCAATGAAGAAGGACCATGAAGGATCAATGAAGAAGCACTGACCTGAATATCCTCAATAATGCTCACGAAATGTGGTACGTGACGCTCTACGGTAGGAGTAGAGCCAGTACTCATAGCACGGAGCGTGTTGACTCTCGGAAGGGAGGAGGTTATGACAGAATCGAGGTGAACCGCCATCCGGCCATTCGGTCTACCTCCTGCCACGGCAATGGCCACAAGAGGGTCAAACGGTAGCACGTGAGGATCAGCGTCAGGCCCGTACGTCTCCTTTAATTTTTTCGTGTAGTTCTCTCCATCTGACCGGGCTTTAGAGATGATCCAGTCCATCTCCGGGTGGAGAGGGTCCTTGCCCTTGTCGTCTTTGGTACGTTTGATGGTCCATGCCTCGAAGTAAGTGATATCCTAGAGTAGTATGGAAGTTTAGAAGTTTGGAGTAATGCCTAGAGTAGAATGCTTTGGTTTTGACTCCTATGTTTGACTGGTTTAGTTTTAGTTAAACCGAATGAGTGCTCGAAGGATCAATACTAGTGCTTGTGCTTTTTTTAGATAAATACTAGAGTAGATCAATGAAACTATATACTTGTGCTTATTTCCTTGTCAGTGGTGAACTCTGATCTTAGGTTGCCTTTGCTTTTTTAATAAAAATTTGGGGCAGGGGGGCAACCCCTTTCGTTTCAAAAAAAAATCCTTGTCAGTGCTATGTCATTAGTAAATGGAACTATATATCTGAGACTTGATTGAGCTATTTGTGTTATTTTTTGCCATATATGATATGACACTTAGATTAGGAAGATTTTGCTTTGGAACTGAGAGTAACCATATATATTTTGTTTTTCAGATTCTGATGAGAGCACTCGTAATAAGTACCGGAGAGTCCCGATTGGTAGGGCCGAGTCGTTCGCCTCCCATCATGCCACAACCGAGGCATCGTCATCATCGGATGGCGATGTCGGAGTGGACTTAGATCCGCTCGCCACTGAGTCGGGCGACATGGAGGCCTCGGACGGCTCGGGGTCTACATCGAGCAACATTTCCAAGAGGAAGAAATCCGGGCATGGTCTGGGGAAGGTCCCGGAACCAACTGCTGCCAGCAACCGTCCTGTCATTTGCCCGACAGGAGAGGGGTAAGCAAGCATTTCATTTGCATCATATTTTGGATGTCGTAGCTTTGACACTCACATATGCTTGTCTTTTATATCATGCAGTCAGTGGGAATTTATCCCGACACAACCTAAGGGGGCACGCCCGCCGAACCACATCATCGGCTCCCTCTTGAGGAAGCCCTTCCCTGGATTGTCCAAGCCGGGTGATGACGATCCGCCGTCGCCAGGTTTAACCTGGGAGCATTACCTACACAACAAGGATGAGCACGATGTCACCATGGCCACTCGGGTCATCTATGCTTTTTTTGTAAGTATCTTAGCTCCGACCACTGCATTTTTTCATATCCAAATCCTTGCTTGCGTGGATGGTGATAAGATGCCATATGCTTTCTTGTAGCAAACATTTGCTTGTGTGGATGGTGAGCAGCAGAAGGCAATCAAAGGCATCGTGAAATCTGACCGAAAGATACTCTCTGACACCAAGCACACGCTGCGGTACAAAGCCGTGATGCAGTGTCGGCCGCTCGATGAGAAGGGCGAGAAGATGACAAGGAAGACTGCTTGCCAGACCAACTTGTCGCGAGAAGAATACCTGTTAGTGGTAAGTGACTACATCGGTTGCTAGTACTTTGATTCATCCCTCTTGTTCCTCAATTATTCGATTTTTTCTGACTAGGTGAAGGAACCCTGGATGAAGGACGATTGTTGGGAGGCCCTGGTTGACATGTGGTGTGACCCAGCATGGCAGGCGCAGCATGTGGAGAAGGGAAACGAACGAGCCAAAATGCCAGGCCCGGCCCATGTCCAGGGGAGCCGGAACCTAACCGCTCTCAAGCAACACATGGTATGTGGATTAAGATGTTAACTTTTTCGCACGGTGCATCTTGGTTCATTCAACTTGATGGTTAATTTTGCAGGAGGCGAAGGTTGGTCGACCGGTCCACATCCTGGAAGCCTGGAAAGAAGGCCACAAGGGGAAGGATGGCGCCGAGTTCAGCAGCGAGTCGGCGGAGGAGAAGTGGGGGACCTTCAAAGAGGTCTTCCAGGAGGTGCACGGGAAGGAAGCCGAACCTACGTCCAAGCCCCTTGACCCTGAGCTTCTCATCATTGCTGGCCAGGGGAAGGGCCATGGCCGCCACCTCCTTTGCAACGGGGCGACCACCACCTCTGGGCACCGCAAGCTGCACGAGATACGCGCGTCGAGCACCAGCTCACTCCGTCCATACGGAGTCGCCCAACCGCCGCATCATGTGAGATAGCGCGTCTCAAGGTTAGCATCCTAACCTTTTATTTATGTCCATGCCTTGAAATAGCACCGTTCCAACCTATATGAGCCTAATGCCATGTTACAGGATTTAATGGCGCAGCGGGCTGTTGAAGAGGAGCAAAGGCGGAAGGCTGAGGAGGAGTCCAGAGAAAAGGAACGGGCAGACACTAACAATAGGTTGAAGATGCTTGAGGATCAACTACAGGTAGAACATTATCTAAACTAGAGTAGAAGATTCATTACATAGGGACGAACCACCCTCACGTGAGTCTACTCTTATAGATTCTTATGCAATCTCTAAGCAGTGCAAGTGATGCCCCTCCTCCTCCGGAATGTTAACCCGATGGCCTCTCCTCATCAAGATGATCTATATATGAACAAGTGTACTTCTATTGTGACGTGCACGTGTTTTGCAAGTAGTGACAATATGTATGAATTTGCGACTTGTGTGTGACGTCTACTAGGATAATACATTCGACTTGTGTGTGACAATATGTGGACTATCCCTAATTATGCATATATAGGTGGACTAGATCAAATTATGCCTATATATGATCAAATTATGCCTATATATGTGTGGACTAGATCAAATTGCACTGTAGTGGTTTTTATCTGCAGGGATCAGAAAAGAAATAGCTTGACAGCAGAATGGATGGGAAAGATTTCCGAGAGCAACACTCGGAAAAAGGTAGACTACCGAGAGCAACTCTCGGAAACATGGTCGTCTGGGACACTACTGTTGTGCCACAACTTTTTCGACAGAAGCTCTCAAAAAAGGAGAGCATTGCCGAGCCTAGCTCTCGGCAAAGCTATGTAAACTGTCAGCTCCCATGAAGGATTGCCGAGAGCACCTCTGGGCAAAGATATCGTTATTTTTTTACTGATAAAATGTCACCAGTGGGACCACATGTCAGTTAGAAAGAACACACACAAAAAAAATATAGGATGTTGTATGTGCTTTGCCGAGAGCGACACTCGGCAAAGTACGCAGTAACTGACGGAGCCGTCTGTTGCGGACGGGCATGCCACGTGGCTACTCTTTGCCATGAGCGGCTCTCGGCGTCTGCAGGGTTTGCCATACGGTGCCTCTTCGCCGTGAGGCAGTGACGGCAAAGATTGCAGTTTGCCGTGAAGGTGGGTTTGCCGAGAGTGACACTCGGTAAAGCTTGCTTTGCCGAGTGTCCGTGTTTTAGCACTCGGCGAAGAGCATTACACCCGGCGTACGTAAAAATTCCAATAGTGCTGGGATCTTTTCTTGTGGAGGAGGATTATAATCTGCATGCGTGCATCTACTTTTGATGCTTATTTTTTAACAGCAGATTATAATCATAGGCTATGATTCATAGCACAACGCAGACCAACAACTGCAAGAAAGTTGGATTACGAATTACATGTTCCTGTAGGCTCAGACGTGACTGACTAGTATTAGTGTATTACCACCAGTTCCTGATTGGCTAGTATTAGGTGGAGTTAAGGTTCAGATATATGTGCTACATATGGGTCCCAAAATCTAGTTATGAATTTAAGAAATGAAAAAGAAAGGCGCATCGCACATGACTTTGGCTAACTTGTTTCGGTCATACTAGCAAAAAGGCTCGTGCGTTGCAACGGGAGAAAAATAGACATTTTTGACTTTTTGCTAGTCTTTCCCTCATAGTATGGAATACTCGGCAGGGGGCTAATCCTCACAGAAAAGCATAACTCGAGGCCCCTAGCAGACTTGCATGTACTACTAAATATGCAATACTCGGCAGGGGGCTAACCCTCACAGTTCGCTACTAACGCTGACAATATGTATCATGTCCTACAACTTTTGAATCGCCAAGGTCCTTAAGCTAGGACACAAGTATATAGCTAAATGAAAATTAAAAAGAGATCAACATGCTAAAGCATAACACATCCTGTAGAATGGGAGATGTAAATCTCGATAAAAGAAGACATGATACTGAAAGATGAGCAACATCAGATCAATTATCTAAATTGTGATCAAACACTAGAGATACAGGATATGAGAACAACACTGAGAATGTGAATGTTGTGAAACTTTAACATGATTATGCAGTACCTACTGAAGAGCACCTTTGTGACATGGAAGTAACTACCATATATATATATGGTCATCCTTTTTCTCTGTGAGCAGATCCAAATCAACCAAAGATATATGAAACAACCCATGTCTCGGTAGGCATATTTGTAATCGACATATTTATCGTATCTTGATGCTTCACTCTTTGATTCTCTTGAATCCATCAAGAATGGTCTTCTGTGCAGACTTTTGGCCTTCATCTACTAAAAACCCGATGTCACCAAAAAGACAGATCAGCTTGTACACAAAACATTACATCACTGACAAATTTCGAAGATCAATATATACTCCTCGTTGTGAAGAGTTAGAGCATATCCAAACTGAGAAGAGATAAAACATATTCAAACTCCTAGAGAGACGTATGTATTTCTAGGAAGCTTAGGCCGGGCTACAATTATGTATGTAATGCCTCGGGAAAATCAAATAAAACAACAGCAAGGGCTACCTCACCCTTTGGTGCAACTGTTGCACAATGTTGATGCGTGGGAGGAACATGCTACCAAGAAACGGAAGTTGTGTTTTCATAGAAAAGAACTTGTTTGTGACTGAAAGTATTACCTTGGGTCTGCCGATGTGCTCTGCTCCGGCGGCAGCTGACGAGGTGGTTGTGAGGCTCGGGGAAGATGGCGAGGACGTCGGCCAGGATGGTAGATGAGCCTGTCAAGCTCGAGGATGTGGGGCTTCCGAAATGGCAAAAGGATGCACGTGTTGATCCTCTCTTAGCAGGCGTCGTTGTTGAGCTGCTAATCAACTTTCTTCTCTTGCTCTGCTTATGCTATTATGTGGACATGTCGTGCTTCGTTTTAATTTCCCTGTCGTTCTTGGACCATGACTAATGAATCGCCACCAGTCCTTTGTATGATCTACTACTATGTAATTGTTACTCTTGTTTCTCTGCATTGTTTGCTGCAAAAATTAAAACTTTCAGGTGCAGATTCACCAAAATGTTAGGGAAATACTCAAAATAATTTCTTTTGAGCATTGTCCATACAAAAACTGACATTGTAGGTTGGATTGCTAGCACAAGGTGTTTTAGAGATCCATAAAAATGGAAATGTCCAAGGATCGTTTACGCACGTGCACACACAAATGGGCACCTTTTATAGTTTGTTGGACAATGCAGATACTAAGATACTGGAATTCTAACCTTCAAAAAACTCCCAATAGTCAATCTGTATTCAGGGGCATTCTAGCTACTTCTCCCAATCCTCAATCTGTCAGGAAACTAATTATGGGCTGCATAAGCTACGGAATACATAGAGATATGATGCACTTGTTGTTGGAGTAACCAGCAACCGAAACAGGCATTCATGCCCATCTTCTCTAAAGTTTTGAGGTAGCGGTTGCTCTACTACAGGTACTGTAATAGTAGAAGCATTGAGATTCTCTATTATTCTTGTCTAAAACCAAAAAGGAATGAGAAAAATAATGTTCAATAAAGATATTGCAATTCCTCTAACAAATTTCTGTGAAGTCTTGCTAGCTGGTGTTAAATGTGAACTTATCATCACTGCCAACCACTAATGCCAATTCTTGACCTTGCTTCCCTCGAAAAGAATACTTTTCCACATTAAGTTATTTATAAAAGAGGGACAACTTCCATGGTTCTAAAGTCAAAACTACACAATAATAAATAGCTCAAACTCATGCACACCATCAGCCAAATAACTACAGAGACTCCAAGTGGAACCATGTAGCACTGGTCTTACAAACAGCTCATTATAAACACACCTGGATCTGGGGCTCTTGCTCAATTGATCTACCAGCTTCAGATACCTCGTCTGTTGCTATCTTCCATATTTTAATCTCCTCTCCAACAGCTGTCTTACGTCCATTATCAGACCCTCAACCTGAAGAATGTATCAAACACAATTATGTGATGCCTCATTGAGTCCAACTTTCTTAAGAGCAGTATACTTGAAACATCATAATACACATGAAAACATTACACTTTCGTACATTATAGACAAGTAATGGCTTGACTGAATCAATAAGCACATGTTATGTTTGGTGTTTTGACAACAAGCCATACACAAAGAGTAAGAAACACATGTTATGTTTGGTGTTATGTTTGCTACTCTTCCAACTCAGTAGCATCCCTGCCAGTATGGATCACCTAACTTTCTTCATAAGTGTCACTACCAGAAAAAACCTACAAACAAAAACTAACACCGCTGCCGAGCCATGGTTGCTGCCATGTCCACGCAGTCATGCATGCTACGGATCTCAGGCTGGACCTCACATATCTCCTCCTTAACCGTGTAGTTGCAGCGCCGGCCCGGCAGCATGCCACTGCCAACGCCGCGCTGGTGATCAGCATCAGGGCGACCTCGGCGCCAATGAAACGGTATTTCCCCTGTTCTTTCAGCGGGAGGTATACTTTCATAAACTGAACATCTGGACTTCTCATGACAATATATTTGAACCCACCCGAGGATTTTAACTTAATTGGCGCATGTATACATTTTATTTTTGGCAAGTAACTCGGAGAATGATCACCCTTTAATCCGAATAAGAAAAATACAAAAATCATTTATCACTCTACCCAAAGTTTGACCACTACTATATTGTTCCTGTAGTGTCTGGTTTATTCTGAAAAATTGTAGCACCATCATTAGCAATGTTCAGTAGCTCATTGCGTCTATATGAATTGGCCTCTCAGATCTGTGATTCTACTCTTTTAAAATTATTCACTCTATTCCTCATACAATGTGTGAGAAATCTGACAAAATATTTCTAGACCTTGAGAAGCATACTAACAAATACTCCCTCCGTTCCTAATTTTTTGTCTTTCTAGACATTTCAACAAGTGACTACATACGGAGCAAAATGAGTGGATCTACATTCTAAAATATGTCTACATACATCCGTATGTGTAGTCCATTTGAAATGTCTAGAAAGACAAATATTTAGGAACAGAGGGAGTAGGTGGCTCGCACAAACTTGCAAGGAGAGAGAGAGAGAGAGAGAGAGTGATGGGGTTGCACCGTTCGTTACGCATGAATATTTCTTGTGGGCATTGTATCAAACAGATGTCCTACAACTTGATGCAAAAGTTAAATCTCACGTGGCTTGGGTAAAACAACGAACCAAAGGAAGAGACGGAGCTTTCACCAGCAGGAGACGGGGAGGAGGAGGAGATGGAGCCGGGAGGAGGTGTGTCCCAACGTGACCGGGGGCGGCGCGACTCGTCGGGAGGAGTCGCTGGGGCATGTGGGCTGGAGGAGGCGATTGGCGCGTTGCCGGGAGGAGGAAAGGGACGCCCATCATATTTATGATGCATGAATCCCTTTCTTAATTATCCCACATAGAACACACCTTTAATATTTATGCAGCATATTTTCTTAATTGCCCTGTTTAATTGCTGACCATATATTTCTCAATCATGCATTGGAATTCCTTTTTTTCATTATTCCACATAGCACTGATTCCTTCCTTGCCCCCTTTTTTCATTATTCCACATAGCACTGATTCCTTCCTTGCCCTCTTTAATTGCCCACCATATTGTCCTTCCTTCTTTTTTGGGAAGCCTTCCTTGGTGTCCTCCTTCCTTCAATTCTTTCCTTTCTTGGCACCCTCATCATCCTTTGAGTACCGATTTTTGAGCCAGCTTATTAGGATGATTGATGACAGGTAACTTGAACATGTATATAAATTGATGGTTGGCCTTGTAAAAGGGCGAGGTGGTACTATTTGATATAACGAAACAAAGCGTTGATAATTAACATGGGCCGGCGTAGTTCAGTTGGCTGGCGCTAAAGTTATTGGCAGGAAGGTCGTGAGTTCGAATCCTATTGCAACTTTTTCCTCCCTGCTTTGCACAGAAGCTGGGCCAACAGCCAGAAGGCCCAAGTCTTTGACGGTTAGGATCTTAGTGCTTTTGACGTACGGGAGGTATATGGATTAGTACCACCTCGAATAGAACAAGATTTAGTCCCACCTCGAATATTGTTCTAAATTCAATCTGAAAGCGTAAAATCACGGGACTCTGCGCGCCTCTCGCGATGCTGGTTCCCAAGCCGGCTGTAGTATCCCCGTTGTTCGTGTCCCAATTCTTGTGTTGTGGCGCGGTGATCGGTATTGGATTGGGCGTCGACACCTATTGATCCGGGGGGCAGTCCATCTCCATATGCTAGCTTGATTTTCTCCACTCAAAAGAACAGGGTTGGTGTTAGTACGAACGCTGGAATCCTATGTCGGACCGGCGACGCCGGCGCCAGCCACGAGAGGCTCCGCCTCAGTCGCGACCTCGACGGATCAGCCAAGATGCACCGCGCAGGCCCAGCATGCCTGAACCCTATGCTGGCCGACTCCGGCGTTGACGATCCTCGCCGCAAGGACACTCTCCTCGCCCGACCTCCATACAGATGGCGGCTAAGATTTCGCTGGTGCAAAAAGTAGTACAGGGATTTGGTTTTTACAAGGGCTCCTGCGTGTACGCGCTGCCCTTGCCGGCGCTGAAGCTGAACCGCGGAAAACCGTGGAAAGCTCGTCCCTTGCTCCTCCTCGTCCGGTCCTCCATCGATCTGTCTCGCGAGGCGGCCGATGTTGGGTGGCGGCGACATCGACGGGTTATGGGCTGATTGTTTGCTGACCCGTGCTTGATATAGTCACGGTTCTTACGATAAGCTGAACATGTGCACCCGTGTTCGGACCTGGAAAATAAGACGGCGTGCTCCAGGGGCTCTGGCAATTATTTTTGTATTGGGCTAGCTTTGCGCGCTGCGGCCCAACCCTGAAATTTTGTACGAAGTGATAAGTGATATATATATAGATGGATTAGTACCACCTTGGATTTTGTAAAAACTATGGACGAAAAACTGAAAACGTAAATTCACAGGAGAAAGCGTATTGTGACGGTGAACCCGGAGACCCAATCCGTGCTTTATTATTAACTAGCAAAAGGCCCGTGCGTTGCAACGGGAGAAAAGAATACCACACACTCTTAATTTACAAAAAAGGTCTATAATCCGAGTATTTGTAGCTACGGCCCAAACAAAGATGGTCTTTGCCTACAAAAGCGCAAGTTCAAGATTCCACATGTCTTTTATTTAAACGCGGCTTGCATGTAGATTTAATACGTACTCCCTCCGTCTCAAAAATTTTGTCTTAGATTTGTCTCCAATCCTCCGTATCTAGATAAATCTAAGACAAGAATTTTGGGACTGAGGGAATACAAAGAAACGGGCAAGTGACCTTCAATTTCGTCTCCAATCCTGAATTTGCTGAGACGTTCGTCCACAATCCGGATCAGTACCGATATGAAAGAAAGACGGATAATGCACTGTTGATTAAGATTGCACCTAGATAGTATTCTTATTAAATGGTGAACAGATAAAATAATATCATATTCAGATTCTATATATTTTTCTAATCAAATTCCATATATAACATGTTAAATTTGGAGTTACGGTTTAGAAGATATGAGTATTTTAAAAAACATTTAGTATATACTGCGGATCTAATGTCAGAAACATCAGGGGTTTTCTATAAATAGCATGACGGACTAAGAATACCTATTTCTTTTATCAGCAGGTAATAGAAAATAAATAAATAAAATAGCACAAATGCCCGTGCATTGCAACGGAGAAAAAATTGATGTGTGTTCACCAAAAAGAAAACGGCACGACCACATTCGTATGTTGCCACCTAGTGGTCGCAAAAAGGCCATGCCGAGATTTAGAAGAAAAGCATCATCAACTACACATTAGTCATAATGAAAGAAGCCTTAACACCGATAATAAGAAACACTTTTTTTGTAACCCTGAAATCTACTCTCTCCCTTCGGGTTTCTCAGGCCTATCTCACAAATCTCAGCAAATAGGAGTAGATAGTGATTGAAGAGAATGGATATCACATGCTCAAAACCACACAATTAACACACTTGCGTTTTTCATAAAATATTGGATTGGAAAGATAATTGTTGCACGAATGTGCAACTACTATCCACTGTTCAGTTTGTCAGCTTGTTTGCAATAACTTCTTTTCGGGGCGCTAGTTCAGGACATGTCATAGTGAATTGATCCGGGTGAATAACACTAACTTTTGATTGACCCCGACATAATGTATTGCTGGTAAACATTGGTAAATATGTATTTCATTGAATTCTGATAAACTAACCTTTTGTACGTTAGACCTATATAAGAGAGCATAGAGCTAGAAAAGTAACCGAAATTAACCAATAAGGTCTTATATATAGCGTTTTTCTTGTCGGGCTTGCAAAATTAATCAGTAATATGAATCATGCTAAACTGCAGAATGCACTCTCATTCGTGAGATTTAACCGGTAATCCTATGAAGTGCCAATGTATGCATGGAGAATACATATAAACCTTTAAAGGAGAAACACCCCTAAAATTTTAAAACATAATGATATACAAGAAAATTAATACCAAATCCCCTATAATTAGACGATGACAAACATGGCACTGCTGTTGGAGGGTTAAATTATTAGTGTAACCTATGTTGTTGAGAATTTCATCAAACACGTAGAAAGCACGTATAGTATGCCAGCAATACGATAGATCAGCACCATTTCCAGCATAACAAAGAACATAAATTGTAATCTTGACCTCTAGTTGTGGATTGGTGCAGCACTTGAAGGTTTCCTGCCACCGCATTAGGGCATGCTATTGGTGCGAAGCGGCACACTGGAAGCAGAGGGGCTTAACCTCATTATTTCTCTAGCGGGTGAAGAACACGGCCACGTGAGGTCGCCATGGTGATACATGCAGTCAGCAACATTGATCTGACCAAGCGTTTTGTCCATTCTTCCTAATCAAGGAACGATGTCACCTATTCTCTTCCTAATCCAGCAGCGACGGCACCTATTCAGACTGAGCGAGCGATGTTTGCCGCACGTCATGTCAGCTCTTCGCTGAGACGGGCTTGGCCATGCCTTCATGACCTCCTGCCGGCACTGAACAACTGCACCAGGAAAGGTGCCATGCCGAGGTGCCGCACAATTTTTGCGATCAACTCCCCCGTCCACCCCTTCAGTCCTCGTCCCCCGACCCCCTCCTCCTCGGCATCTTCCCCAATCACAGCCTCTAGTAGCCCACGGATCCGTCTGACCGCGAGCTACCGCCCCGCGGCACATCCGCTTCTACGGCCCGCCCATAATGCATGCATCGACGATAATGTGGGTGTCCGCCATGGCCAGAATACCACCAACGGCATTGACGCCAGGCCCCACGCCCTCAACCACACATGGAGGTAGCTTTTGCTGCTGCCTCAGCCGACCTGATCCTCTTTATTAGGCCCCTGGATCGGCGGTAAATAGCAGCTGGAAATTACGTTGAGTCCGTCAAGGACACAAACATCATGATCTGCCGAGCAGTTGCCTTCCCAGCTTTGGAGCAAGGAGGAACGCGGTCTCTGGCACAACACCGAACAGCTGAGCAGATCGGGTGCAGGAGCGTCGACAATGGTGATCTCGACGAGCTCTATCATCATCAGGTTTGTCAAGGACAGATTCAATACTAACTCAAGTGCGCTGTACTTGGTCCCGAGACCGGCCAGTGGAACTTGCCGTGGCACAGCGTGACCGTGAGACGGGACACAGAACTGATTCGCCCAAACATTGCCTCACAAGGCCGCCACCAAGGAGCCGCCCAGATTGTACTCGTTCTTGGCCTCGGCGAGCGCAACAAAGACTATGCATCAGAAGATTCAGTAATGACACAAGATGAAGCAGTAGCAAAAGTCACGGTTTGCATCAGAAGTTCAGAGCCCCCTCGTGAATTCATCATGGCTGAAGTAGAGCAAAAAAGGCCTTGGACCCTCAACTGAACCGTGCACCTCTGAAAATTGCTTCCGCGTCTCAACCAGCGCTACACCGAATTTATTTACACCATCACGCCCCTGTTCTCGACGTTTGCACTGCGCCACTGCCTGTACAGGCACCCCGTTCGCTTGTTACGGAACCGCAATCTACCGAGGAGCAAGTCGACTACCACATCCACATGGCCGGTCACGTAAGCTATACGAGTCAGAACACCGACGAGTAGTCCGACGACGACGACGACGAGGAGCCCGACTCTGGAGGCGGCGGCGCCGGCGACTGGTGGAGCTTCTTGAAGTAGTCCCTCACGTCGAAGCCCTCGCCGTCGGCTGCGTTGTCCTCCGCTGGCGGCGAGATGTAGGGCGGGTGGGTCACATCCGCGAGCATGTCCCACGCCATCCCGGCGAAGAACGGGTGCACCCGGATCTTGTCAGTGCCGCCGGCGTACCTGAGCCGCCTCGCGGGATCCCGCTGCAGCAGCAGCGAGATGAGGTCGGTCAGCTCCGGCATCCGGCGTTGGGTGTCGCACGGGAACTCGACCTCCCTGTGCAGCACGTTCCGGAACGTCTCCTTGCAGTTCTTGCCCTTGAACGGCGTGCGGCCGAACGCCATCTCGCGCGGCGGTCGGCGTCAGGCTTGGTCGGACTTCGATGAGAACAACCACCATGAACGCACGTCTCGCGGCATCGCCTCCCATCGTGAGTTTATGTAGGCGTCAGAAAGGCTAATAGATGTCGGGTCGGTCTCGTATTTTTCTGAGTTTCTTGCTGGGTTTTTTTTTCTCGAGTAAAGGACGGGAGACGTGTCCTGCATGGAAGATATATAGGTTGCACTATCGATGGATATCAAATTGGTTGTATAGGACATCCTCAAATTATTAGTACCACCTTGTTTATAAAGAAATTTTATCTATACAAATCGCAAAAGCGTATTATGACATGAGAAGAAAGCGTATTGTGACGGTGAACCCGGAGACCCAATCCGTGCTTTATTATTAGGGAGAGATTAATTATAATTATTAATTATTATTATTATTATTATTATTATTATTATTATATTATTATTATTATTATTATTATTATTACTAGCAGAAGGGCCCGTGCGTTGCAACGGGATAATAATATTATGTCTTGAAATCAAACCACTAACATATTCAATAATTAAAGGGGCACGCTACGCATCGATCGGCGGATCCGTTGCAACAATGACTATGTTGCAGAAGCTTCTGCAAGAGAGGTCATGTTGTGGATTTTTTTTCTTTTTTGCAGAATCTTTTTGCAACATAGGTCCTGTTAGATTGAGGGTGTGCCCAGGAGGTCATGTGGCAAGTGGAGCAGGCGGCGGAGGCGGCCGAGCGATCCGCTGGCTGATTAGCGTTTTCCATAATTAAATTTCAGAAGCTTCGTTCCTCATCCGGTGGACATTGGCAGATTTTTAGTAGATTTTTGGGCCACTACGCAGCGGATGGCCGGATGGGCTGAGGCCCAAGTGGCAATGCTTCAGCCACGTGAGACGATCTCAGGGCAAGGCCCAGCTAGTAGTGCGGACGACAGATCACGGGGGTTTTCCTATTTGGCGCTTCAACGCCTGAAGAGCGCGTCTTGGTGGGCTCAGCACATCTTAATTTTTCTCCTTTTTCTAAAAAAGCTCAAAAAGGTGCGGGAGTAAGGAGATTCGAACCTGCTACGCATCCGTTGTGACCACTGCGCTCAAACCTTTAGATCATCACCACGCTGGTGTTTAGTTATTTTTTGTTTTTTATTTCGTTCTTCAGTTCGGTTTATTCATTTTTTTTATTATTATTCTCATCCTTTTTTATTTTCTTCAATGCGTGGTTATTTTAAAATTCGTGAACCTATTTTGAAAATTGATGAATTGTTTTTCAGAATTTGATAAACTTTTTCAAATTCGATGAACTTTTTCTAAATCTGATGATTTTTCCTTAAATTTTGATTAACTTTTCTCAAAGTCTATGAACTTTTTTCAAAATCAATGAACTATTTTTCAAATTCAGTGAACTATTTTTTAAATTCAATGAACTTTTCTAAAAGTTGATGAACTTTTTGTTGACTTGATGTTTTTTAAAAAAATCACGATCTTTTTTAAAATTTCGTCAATTTTTTCTCAAATTAGTGAACTTTTTTCAATTTGCTTTAACGTGTTTATATTTCGTAAAAAATTTCAAATCTGCAAACTTTTTTTAGAATTCTGAACATTTTTCAAACTCATGAACCTTTCTTAAATTAGTGATCTCAAAGTCTATGAACTTTTTTCAAAATCAATGAACTATTTTTCAAATTCAGTGAACTATTTTTTAAATTCAATGAACTTTTCTAAAAGTTGATGAACTTTTTGTTGACTTGATGTTTTTTAAAAAAATCACGATCTTTTTTAAAATTTCGTCAATTTTTTCTCAAATTAGTGAACTTTTTTCAATTTGCTTTAACGTGTTTATATTTCGTAAAAAATTTCAAATCTGCAAACTTTTTTTAGAATTCTGAACTTTTTTCAAACTCATGAACCTTTCTTAAATTAGTGATCTCTTTTAAATTTCGTGAACTGTTTCCAATATTCGTGGACTTTTTTGAATACGTGAGAATTTGTGAACTTTCACTTTTTGGAACCACGTAAGCCAACATGGTCTTTAAGAATTATCGAGGTACTACGGAGCAGTAGCGTCAACTGGTTGTACTGGTTGTACGAACGGGTATGGCAAACTTATGGCGTGTGCTCGATTCCTGGGAGCAACAATATTTATTTTTAGGGTTATTATTTTCCGCTGGCGTTGCGCGTTAGTGGGCTGGCCCGACAGGGCGCTGCAGCGAGCGGCAGGTTGGTTAGACGGCGCTGAAGGCGTAAATTCACGAAAATTTTGCGACGTCGTTCCCCGAATTAGTACCACCTCGCGTATATGTGTAAATTTAAACTGAAAGCGTAATTCACGGGAAGAAGCGTATTGTGACGGTGAACCCGGAGACCCAATCTGTGCTTTATTATTAGGGAGAGACTAGCAAACATGCCCGTGCGTTGCACCGGGTGACAAAAAAAACATACGTCCCTAAACCTGTAAGCATGGGTCAATACACCCACATGTCCACTCTTCGTTTTCGACACGGCATACCACCCATGTTGTCGATTATCCTCCTTCGTGTCATCACAAACAAACTATGGCCAAGGTGTCTACCTGATATCAACTCATCCGAACGTGGTCAGTCCCAAGGCCATGAGCTTGCCACCATACAACAAACTTGTCACTGAACTGCTTCTGCGCAAGAATGTTTAAACTTTAAAAAACTAATCTCATCGGGCTAGACGTGAGATCCGCCCTCCACAAGATACTCCCTCCACGCGTGTGGCTACTTATCTTGTAATGTTGTCGACTTGTTTAACATAAGGAGGGCAGGTCTTGCACGTGTCCGTGCATGCCTCTTTAGTGTCCGGACACCTTCTAATGGGCGACACACCGTCACGCCATGCATGCATGCAACTCGAGACCAATGGGCCTAGGCTCGAATCTTCTATCCTTGTTGGCATGGCTTCTCCTCCATTCCCCCTCTGCTCGACGCAAACAAGCGAAAATAAATCTTCCACCATGCTTGATCCTTCTCGAGGCACCCGATCCGTTGGCAAGGAAGACAGACACATATTTCCAATCCTAAGAAGAGATTGCATGTTCAGACTTCAGACTCAGGATGTGTGACATTGAACATATGTTCTTGCCGAGATCAAACAGGGAGGTATCATTTATAACTACCACAATGTATATTTTTAGTAATACAAAAATGTTCAATTATTGTAGTAGAAATAACGCCGTAGTTAGAAAAGAAGATTGTAGATGAGTGTCAATTTCGAGTATTGGCCCATTAGGCTTGTATGGATACACCGCAACATCAATTGTGATTGAACACCAGGATATGCATAGCAAGTTGAAATCATCCGACAAACTAACAGTTAATCAGGATCAAAGACATATTACAATTTCGTTTCGTTCTCATAGAAAGACATCTATCGAGAATCTCACTTCGAATAATTATGTAGCCATGAGGCAAAGGGGGTCTGAACAAACAACCTCATATGTGCTAATTGATTTTAACAAACCTATATCCATACTAATAACCTTTCCAGACAATATTAAAAGAGAATTAGGAAATTGTCCCGTTGAATGATGAAAAGCAAAAACGAAAGACAAAAAAGTTGGTCATATGCACCTGATCTCTCCACAAGAATCAAAAGTTTTCCATCCTATTGGGCGTCAACTAAAAACTCGCTTGTAGTACCAAGTCTTCTGAGCTACAAACAAACAGAAACCACGATGACCACAAAGAACTGATAGTGCTACGGAAGCCAACGAGTGATTTGTGTTCAAGGCGGGGATATTGCGGAGTCGTACAATGCCACTAATGAGCCCAGTAAATAATATGAATGTGATTCTTTGCTTTTAGTCTTTGATGCGTTGGAGTTTCTTCTTAAAATTGTCTTTGATGAAAATGTTTTATTTTTTCAAAATCTGCCATAAAAAAACTTCAATTTTCTGGGGAAGCTTCACCTTCCAAAGAAATATTTCTGTAAATATCTCTTGTTTAGGTGAAACATATCCATAATTTATTGGGTCAGTTTCAATTAATTGACTGGATCAAGCAAAAGCGTGTGCGCACTCGCCACCATACGTTACAAATTCCCCGAGAACAAATTTGTATGCAAATCTGAGGCGCCACATAGGTTTTGTTGACAACTCATGGAGACTTGCCAAAATAGCTTTTGTTGATTTCTTCTCATCTAATTGCACAACGGAACCATCCAGAAGCTGAATATGGCTACTCCTCTCCAGCAAGGTTTCAACAGCTCCCTGCAACTGCAATAAGCAATCAGGACACATCATCATGCACTTGAGTGCCCCTCCAGTAGACATAAAACAATGATATCATGCACTTGAGTGCCCCTCCTCGCCCGATCCTGTCCCAACTTCCAAGCTCCCTTCTCCCTCGATTCTCTGCGCGCCTCTCGCGATGCTGGTTCCCAAGCCGGCTGTAGTATCCCCGTTGTTCGTGTCCCAATTCTTGTGTTGTGGCGCGGTGATCGGTATTGGATTGGGCGTCGACACCTATTGATCCGGGGGGCAGTCCATCTCCATATGCTAGCTTGATTTTCTCCACTCAAAAGAATAGGGTTGGTGTTAGTACGAACGCTGGAATCCTATGTCGGACCGGCGACGCCGGCGCCAGCCACGAGAGGCTCCGCCTCAGTCGCGACCTCGACGGATCAGCCAAGATGCACCGCGCAGGCCCAGCATGCCTGAACCCTATGCTGGCCGACTCCGGCGTTGACGATCCTCGCCGCAAGGACACTCTCCTCGCCCGACCTCCATACAGATGGCGGCTAAGATTTCGCTGGTGCAAAAAGTAGTACAGGGATTTGGTTTTTACAAGGGCTCCTGCGTGTACGCGCTGCCCTTGCCGGCGCTGAAGCTGAACCGCGGAAAACCGTGGAAAGCTCGTCCCTTGCTCCTCCTCGTCCGGTCCTCCATCGATCTGTCTCGCGAGGCGGCCGATGTTGGGTGGCGGCGACATCGACGGGTTATGGGCTGATTGTTTGCTGACCCGTGCTTGATATAGTCACGGTTCTTACGATAAGCTGAACATGTGCACCCGTGTTCGGACCTGGAAAATAAGACGGCGTGCTCCAGGGGCTGGCAATTATTTTTGTATTGGGCTAGCTTTGCGCGCTGCGGCCCAACCCTGAAATTTTGTACGAAGTGATAAGTGATATATATATAGATGGATTAGTACCACCTTGGATTTTGTAAAAACTATGGACGAAAAACTGAAAACGTAAATTCACAGGAGAAAGCGTATTGTGACGGTGAACCCGGAGACCCAATCCGTGCTTTATTATTAGGGAGAGACTAGCAAAAGGACCCGTGCGTTGCAACGGGGTAACAAAATTGTGGCCATCAAATAAAGCCATCGAAAACATAATATCTATCATGATTATACATATGTACGAAAGAGCCCGTGCCTTGTTAATTCAAATCAAATAAAACGGATCGCTGGTAGCGCTTAAGAATTAGACATGCTAAGTAATTGATACGTTAAGTTGATGGACCACATGACACAAGCTTAGAGACCACATTTTGTCCTGAAAATTTTACTTTAAATATAGCAACTGGAACATCAATATTCAATATATAAATACAATATATGACTATGATTTTGTTTGGAATTTTCATTTTAGACATAACAATACATGAACCATTAAATAAGAATTTTTTTTCCTGAAATTAATAAGGCATGTGAATGCTTCGACAGAATATATAAACCATTTTAATTTAAATAACAAAATAAACAATTAGTAATATAGGTGGGCTGCTTAGCCATGTAATCTACTATCTGCCTTGAAATGTAGTGCAAATACCTTTTCCACATATCTTGAAATAAAGAAACATCAATAAACTTCAGCATCTTAGATGGAGAATTATGGAGTTTTATTCTACAGCAGAGTACCACCTGAAGTTGAGTAGTGGCTTTAGAGTCATAAATCTATATAACTGGTAGGCTCAATAGTTGATAAGAAACTCTATTTTAATTAGAGAAAAGGCATGCAAACTTCTTAAGTTAACATGTGCTATGAGCTACCATCATGGCCATCTCTGCCTGTGCCCCTCGAACATGCTACGATATGGTGCAAAATAAATAAACTATGATGAACACAAAATAAATAAGGAAAGCAGAAGTCTGCCGGCTCGGGCCGGATCTCACCGATGGCGACATGGCCCTTCCTAAGGAGAAGCACTCATCTCCGCCGTTCAGGCCGTCCAAGGCTATTGTGGCCAGGGCTGCACCTACGCACCTAGGAACTGAACATTGCCTCCTTTGCATTATATACACTTTTTAGTTTCCACATCTGGTGCAGAAAAAACATATCACTGTCAGTATTTGAGTATCTTCATACTGCCAAGAGCACACACTCAAAACAATTAGAGCAATCTTCCCAGATCACTTTAGACATGGGAAAAAGGTTGAGTTTCCTGAAATGATGTGGATAATTATATGATTTGGTACAGAGGTGTTAGCTTATCTACGTTTTTATAAGATGTGGCCGAGGATAGTGAATAGCAACACCCAAAGGACTATAATATCATCTAACTTGGCATGTTCATGTAAACTAAATGCAGCTAACATAATAGTACTTTTGATATATCTGAATTTAGTACCATAAAATTGAAGAACCATACGGTTTGATTTCTCATATTTCATTTCAGAAAATAGCAGAATCTGCTTTTAAAACTAAAGTTAGAATGCTCCTTATAAAATCAGAATGTGCCTTTCAACATTTAAGCTCTAGGCTTGGTGTAGAAACTCAAATCGATCTAAGAATGCAAGAGCAACTGAACTTGATCGTAACAACAGCAAGTTAAGTGTTGTCTGAATAGACTGTACATGATTTCTACGAAACAAATAAAGGCTCTTATGTTAGGATAATCCTCCTACTATAACAGTTTGATTTACTTCACTTGACAAACAAAGCACCTACCTATGATTTGGTCTGGTAGGCATGAAGCTACAGTAACAATTAACAACTTCTGTGGAATAAATATTTTCTATATATACATACTTGGCGGAACTGAGTAAAGGGCATAGACAAAAAGAACAGAAACAAAAGCTTCTGTATCACCACAACAGTAAGTGTACTTTTAAGCTCACTTGTCTAGCTATAAGCTATCAAAATTCACTAACTCTGTGACTTTAAAACATCAAAATTAGGGGGTTACCAAAACATGGAATAACCAGCTCACACCCCGAGGAAAAGGACCTCTGAAAGTCAGAAGTGTGTTCACTGTATTGTAGCAGGAAGCACATAAAATATATTTGGTATTATATATGAAGCAATTGTATCCTGGAGCACTGATTTTTTGTACAACACATTTACTCATTGACACCAAACGGACCAAAAGATCAGCCCATCTCAAATATTTTCAATCACTGAAAGCTATCTACACATATGTTAATCTTTCGGACCAGACCAAGGAGAACGGTACTTTTTATGATTGTAGATGAGAATTTTACAGAATAATTTGGCAAAAGCTGATACATACCTGTGGCGTAGCAGACGGCAGATGTTCTTCCAGCTCAGGTGTAGCACGCTCCGGCGGCGGATGTTCTTCCGGCGAACTCAGCGGAGGCAAAAATATTGGGCGGACTCTTGAAAGGTGCGATGTGATGCGATAATGAAGATTCCGGCACCGCTGCTGTACGCATTGGGGAGCCCGTGCTCCTGTGTTTTCTGTGCTCGCTCGAACATCGTGTGGAAGTAATGTATCGTTTTATGCAGGCCCATTAGAAAGGCCCAACCTGGAACGAAACGTTATCTCTGTTATAAAATAGGACTACGGGAGAAGCTAGCAAAGGCAGCGACGGAAAGAGAGTTCGACCACGGGCGAGAGACCGAGTCGTGAAGGACTCGATTCCAGGTGAGGACCGGGTCGATTGCCGGGGATACGGCAAAGGAAAACCTAAAAGAATCATCGTGACGGTAAAATAGTACCACCTCGTTTATATTACGATTTTATCAATACAAATCATAAAAGCGTATTATGATATGAGAAGAAAGCGTATTGTGATGGTGAATCCGGAGACCCAATCCGTGCTTTATTATTAGGGAGAGAAATTAATTATTAAATTATTAAATTATTAAATTATTAATTATTAATTATTAAATTATTAATTATTAGTTATTAATTATTAATTATTAATTATTATTATTAGGGAGAAGGGAGATATGTATGTTCGTGTGGTTTTTCATGTGATCCCTCCTGGGTGAAATCCAACAAGGATGGTGCTCGAGCTTTTGCTGCCGCTTTGGGTACATGGTTTATATATCAAGCTTTGGAAGGCTCCGAGCATTGATCTTGACTGGTAGGCTTGGGCATAAAAACCGACCAACCAAAACCTGAACCGAAACCAACACCGTCATTTTTTTAACGAGCGTAGAAAATTCGGTTACCTGTGTTACTAACCGAACTCAATTCGGTCGGTTTCGGTATTTCTACCGGTTAACCAAAGAAGCCGAAATCATGCAGCCCTCTCGGCCGGCTGGCCCAACTAGGAACTCCTGGAAGCGGCACGCCGACGGTACCCACATGCTAGACCTAGGTCACAACCACGTATACTAGATCAAGGGACACAACAGCCTAGCATTCGTTCTCCATCCTCAACACCCGCCCCGATTCAACCGCTGCCGCCGCCGGCCGCCACTCGGTGAGCCACCACCACATCTTCTCCCACATCCCCGACCTCAACTCCATAAAGCCGACGGGCCATCTTGTATTCCCACTGCCAGTGCCTGGGATCTCCCCCATCTCCTCCCTCGCCTTCTCACCTGCCGCCGACCATCGCGCAGTCGCTGCACGCAGAGGAAAGGACCAGAGGAGGAGCGCAGCGCCCCCTATTGCTTCACCGGCTGTAGCTCGCTCGCGTGTCCGTCCATCCAGTCGTCCCATCCTCCGCCTCAAATTCTTGTTTAGTTATTGCACTGTTGTATTGGTAACTTGGATGGATGCATGTTCATATGATGTTCGTGGACATGTACTTCAGCAGCGAATGATGGATTGTCTATTGTGTTCATTTTCTGTTCAAGTGTTCATATGATGAATTTCCTGAAACTGTGCATATGGCACTGAAACTGTGTTTTGTATGCTTAATCCAAATTTGGGTTAAAACCGGAAACCGAACCAAATAAATTGGTTAACTGGATTTTTGGTTAATTGATTTTCCATGCCTATTTCGGTTTTGACTTTTGCTAACCGAATTTAGAAAAAACGAACAGTTCCGGTTTCTACCGAACGCCCAGGCCTATTGACTGGATTCATGGAAAATGATGGCTTCACAATAAATCAATATCAGTCTCAATAAGTGTGCTCTGGTCTCGTGCATAAACATTATTTATTTTTTCAATTTCTATAAATTGTATTTCAGGTTTAATGAAAAGCCAATAGTGGATCTAAGTAAGCATCTTCTGTTTTAATACATGTTTTGAGATGGCTTAGAGCATCTCTAGCAGACCTCTTAAAATGGGACGGCCCGTAAAAATTCGACGACTATACGGGTTTGGCCCCTTTTTTGGGCAAGACCAGAGCCCGTATAGTCGTCCGACCCGTAATTTCTTTTACAGTGACCCGCAAATTGCCCCCCCCCCCCTTCGCACGCAATATTTGTAAGGGTTTGCGGCTGAAATACGGGTCGAAACCCTATCCGCGCCGCCGCAATTCCCCATCCTCCCTCTCGATTTCTCTCCGCCGGCGACTTCAATCCCCCCTCTCCCCTCTTGATGTGGCGCGGAACGTGGTCGACGGGCCACGGCACCGGCAGTGGCGACGACCCTGAGCGGAGGCGGTGCGTCACCGCCGACGCCGTGAGGAAAAGGAGCGCCCGGGTACACCAACAACGGGCTCTCGCCGCCGCCATTGCTCCTCCGCCGCGAGACGGAGTACAACCGCAGGCAGGCGCTCCTCCACCCCGGGCTGTCCTCCGGCTCCTCCGCCGGTGCCTCGAGCTCGCAGACGCCGCTCACCCCGGTCAAAAGAGAGGCAGAGGAGCTCCCGCCGCTCCACGCGGTAAAGAGGGAGGCGGATGTCATGGCAGCCGCCATCATCGCGCGCTCTGCGCGGAGGAGGCAAAGCAGCGCCGTCAACGGGACATCGACATCGACAGAATCTTCCTCGAGCAGGGGATCGCGGGGGCGCAGGAGTTCGCGGCTAACATGGAAGAGTGGCGCCTCGTAGCCAAGAAGCAGGACGAGGTCTATACGTCGACCTCGTCTCCGACGATGTGGACTGAGCTCCTCCTCCGCTACAGTGTCGCCGCTGCAATCCCCCCGGCTCTGATGAGCCCAATTTTGTAACTAGGGTTACGGTGGCGCCTGCTCCTCCAAATATTAGGTGTAAAAATTCTACTTTGTATGACTTTTTTAGATGATCAAGTGCTAGCAGTCCTACTGAACTAGTACAATTTCTCGAGCGAATATGTGATTACAAATTTTGCAGGTTCGTATTCGGTTGTTCTTCAGCCGCGGCTGTATTCAGCCCATATCCGAAGACAGCCGCGAATTGTAAACGCGATATATGGGTCCATGATATAAAGGATCGTCTGCTAGAGATGCTTTTATCCTGCTTGTCACATAATTCAAAGGAAGCATCCTCACATTGTGTTGCATCACGTTTGTGTGTGTGTGATGCTCGTAAACGAACCTGCATCATTGGTTGCGGGTACAGTGGTTAAGAAATGTACAAGTCATCACATTTAGTTTTGTACCTTTTTGCATGATAATATGTGTCTCATTTATAGAATAAAAATCAAATTATAAGGCACGTAAACATCAACTTTACATGACTGAAAAGATAGGATAATCCTATGCAAAATATCAACGCCTGCCCCTCTCCTTCAACACCACCGAAGCAGCCACCAAAGGGAAAGAAGACAGATCACCTCTTCACCCAAACTCAATGCGGCCCCATCGTTGATCGGCAGCTTTACGGACCTTGAAAGTAGTTTGCCAGAAACTAAACCATTGTCGTTGAAAGAATCAGACTGGGGCAAAATGTCCCCGAACACACCATCGAACTTCAGATCTGGCACCCTCACACGATGATGACATCGGAGGAGGAAGCCAGAACTGTTAGTCTCCAACCACAAACCCAGCACAAGATGCACCAACTTCTAACTATCACTTGCGTCGACAACCGTCTGTGTCTATTCATGGACAACAAAACCTCCCTGCTCCACCATGACAATTTTATCTCTTGCAATGCAATCAAGAATCAACAATTGGCACCATTTTTTTTTGAAAGATCCAGCTCGGCTGGCGTTTCATTCATTAAGCAGAGAGAAGGCGGGAAAACAAGTGTTGATCAAGTGATCATGGAGTGAGGGAGAGGTTACAAGCCTGCGCACAGGCAGTAGTGCTAACTAGCGCTATCTCTCACGGTACATCCCCGAACGGGTGCTCCATGCATTTCGCTCCAGCATCTTCCATTGTTCCATGTCTCGCCTGCAAGCTTCAGTGATACTTCTCACGCATGCAGTCTTTCCTCTGAATGTGCATGCGTTGCGTTCGATCCAAATGTGCCAGCAAACAAGGGCCAACAGCGATTTTGTTTCTCGGCGGTATCTTGGGGAGGCTTGGTCGATCATCCTTTTGACCCGATCAGCAGTGATTGTTCCGGAGCTCCAGCACGATTGTGCCAGAGCGCTGCATCCGCCCCATGAGGCCACTATAGCGTATAATCAAAATCCTTCTTTATTCATCCCCTATAGCGTATGAGTTCAAGATGTATTTCCTATGTGAGGTGAGTAGTAATCGTATTGAGAGGCATTGGGGAAAATGTAGCTACTATCATTAACCCTTCATGTGGAAAAACAAAGGTCGACATTGACTATCTGGCTACAGGCTACTCCTTGGGTTGGAAACAAGAGCCAAGCTGGTTCATGGGGGCTCGTCTACAGTGCCGGAGCTAGCGGAGATTCAACCGGGGGGGGGGGGGGGGGGGGGGGGGCAAAGGAAAAATATGCACCTTTGGGGGGGCCAAATGAGAACAATCTTTTTATTTTAAGGCTCTTAATTTTTTTTCTTCAGAAAATATGCTACAGCTGGGGGGCAATGGCCCCCTCAGCATTGCATGTAGCTCCGCCACTGCTCGTCTAAGCTTTCAAAGTTGGACTTGGAATCAGCTTGGCCAAAGCTCGACATTGAGAGTGAGACGAGCAACTCCCTCATGTTCTCAGCTTGTCTCTCTCTCTCTCTCATGCACCGGCACACGAGCCCCTCCCTTCAATCTTGACCCCCACACTTGAGGCCCCGCATGCTAGAGCTATCATCGGCCCCCACGCCATCCATCTATTCCTTCACCGGCCGCTGCTACTCCGCCAGTCACCACCGCTCGTTGCTCCTTAGCCATTGCCAATCCGCCGGTCACCACCACTCTTTCATATCCTAGCTAGATGGTTTGTCAACCACAGCTTACAGAAAACGAGAATAAAAAATCAAAAAGAAAGAAGAGAAAAAACTGGGAGTTGGCGTCTACATAATAGGCAGCTTGCTTACCAAGTCGTCCTGGCAAGCTCCTACATGATCACTCGCCGACAAAGGCTTGCTCGTCTTCGTCATATTCCAAACACTTTCTCTAAGGCTTCATTTCATGATTCCAGGGGGATCATATCATTCATATGTCCAAGCATTCTGAAGATTTGTGACACAGTCTGGAAGTTGCACTCACCATAAGTGTTATATGTTTAATTAAATGGATATTTTTATGGATGCAAAAAGAAAGGTTTATGTTTAGCACTAGTCCTTCCATTTATCAATACCTTTGTCACTCTGAAATTTTTAATAAAATAATGAAGAGTAAAGGACGAGATGATTAGGGAAGCAATTTGATTCAACTAGTCTATGGAAAATATGGTACTCTCTGCAGTGCATGCCAAGATCAGGAAAAGGTGCCAAGAATAATGTTTACTGGTATTTAAAAAGCACATAAAGTTACATGACTTCCTTTTCATCTATTTTTTAAAGATTTTTTAAGCTAAATTGGCAACATCTCTACCTTTAGATTATAGGTTAGGAAGATATATGTAAGATTTCAAGAGAAAAAAAAGAGGGTTCACTCACCATTAGGCACTGACTATACAACAACGAGAGAGATTAAATCTCTAGATTTGGGGCATCCATAACAGAGCTGATCTAATTGACGACAAATTCATGGTTGGTGATGGAGTTACGAAAAATACAGTGGTTTAATTTGTTCCAAATATGACAGGAAAATTTGGCACCGCAATTGCAATTTTTTGGTTCTCACCAACGATGTTGCTCCACCGATCATTTATGGTTCGGAGGGCATTGACCTTTATGGAGCTTAAGTCAATGCGCATTAGGCTGAGCTTAAACCATGTTTAGATGGAGAATGGGAGCTCATAGAAAAGATGCCCAGCAGATTTTATACTAGATTGATTGCAAAGGGGGGATACTTTATTGTGGTCACATCCACATCCACGAGCACTTCTTTTCATGTGAAACTATATTTCTTTCTATCAACAAGGATTTATATGAATTTCTTCTTATCTAAAAAGCCCACTTAAACTCAATTACTATTTTATTACTATGGTGATGATATCAATGGAATTAAAGAAGATTGAAAAGGGTGTTGTAGAGATAGGTTGGTTTTTTCCTACATAAGAGATATATTGAGGTTTGGCTCCAAGGGTTGTGGATGCTCCAAGGACCCGTCATCTTTTATTGACATCAGTTTTTAGATAGCTAATCACGAGTGTCGTGCATTCTAAGAACGTACCTTCGGTTTTGTTACCTCTCAGTTTTTTTTCATTCCGTGAGGGTGTCCCAATGCTTGTAAGGGAATCAATTGCTTCATGGATGAAGGGGGTTGAGATCTCTACAAGCCAGTACATTAAGGTATGTACCCTACGGGATGCATACCTTATAGCTAGATGTACACATGGACATTATTCCCTAGCTCTATATACATCCCTCATGATACACCATCTCTTGCAATGCATACAACAGACACCATGGCCACGACTTTATAAAAAAAACAGGGTGTCCACCACAGTATGATCAACATTCTCCTTTCTTCTTCACCCATGGTATATGAATTGAGTTTCCGATGTGAGATGAATGGTAATCGGATTGTGAGGTATTGGGAAAGATATTGCTTCCATCAAGAAGTCACTTCCTACAGAAAAGAGAAGAGCACCGGCTTCCTGGCTAAATGTTGTTGCAATGATGCTTCCTTACAACATCCACAACCTATGGATTCATGAAACTATGTTTAACTTCTGCTACTACTATTATTTTTTAGATGTTCAAATAGGTAGTGTAAGAAGCAGCTAGTTCCTAAAGCAGTGGGCATGTTGACAGCGATGTGTTAGAATTGTATTAACCGGAAACATGATACATGTGTGAATACATAGACAAACATAGTGTCACTAGTATGCCTCTACTTGAACTAGCTCATTGATCAAAGATGGTTATGTTTCCTAACCATAGGCATGTGTTGTCATTTGATTAATGGGATCACATCATTAGGAGAATGATGTGATTGACTTGACCCATTCCGTTAGCTTAGCACTTGATCGTTTAGTATGTTGCTATTGCTTTCTTCATGACTTATACAAAGTTCCTGCAACTATGAGATTGTGCAACTCCCGTTTACCGGAGGAACACTTTGTGTGCTACCAAACGTCACAACGTAATTGGGTGATTATAAAGATGCTCTACAGGTGTCTCCAAAGGTACATGTTGAGTTGGCATAATTCGAGATTAGGTTTTGTCACTCCGATTGTCGGAGAGGTATCTTTGGGCCCTCTCAGTAATACTCATCACCTAAGCCTTGCAAGCATTGTAACTAATGAGTTAGTTATGAAATGATGTATTACGGAACGAGTAAAGAGACTTACCGGTAACGAGATTGAACTAGGTATTGGATACCGACGATCGAATCTCGGGCAAGTAACATACCGATGACAAAGGGAACAACGTATGTTGTTATGCAGTTTGACCGATAAAGAACTTCGTAGAATATGCAGGAACCAATATGAACATCCAGATTCCGCTATTGGTTATTGACCGAGAATAGTTCTAGGTCATGTCTATATAGTTCTCGAACCCGTAGGGTCCGCACGCTTAACGTTACGATGACAGTTTTGTTATGAGTTTACAAGTTTTGATGTACCGAAGGTTGTTCGAAGTACCGGATGTGATCACGGACATGACGAGGAGTCTCGAAATGGTCGAGACATAAAGATTGATATATTGGACGGATATATTTGGACACCGGAAAGGTTCCGGATGAGATTGGGACTATACCGGAGTTCCGGGAGGTTACCGGAACCCCCCCGGTAAGTATATGGGCCTTATTGGGCCTTAGTGGAAGGGAGGGAGAAGGAGCAAAGGAGGGGGCGCCCCCCCCCCCCAAGCCCAATCCTAATTGGGAGGGGGCCGCCCCCCCCCCCCTTCCCTTCTTCCCTCCCCTCTCTTCCTTCCCTCTCCTACTCCTAATAGGAAAAGGGGGCCAAACCTACTTGGAGTAGGTTTGCCCCCCCTAGGGCGCGCCTCCCCTCTTGGCCGGCACCCTCCTCCTCTCCTCCTTTATATACGGAGGAGGGGGGCACCCCATAGACACACAAGTTGATCTACGGATCGTTCCTTAGCCGTGTGCGGTGCCCCCCTCCACCATATTCCACCTCGGTCATATCGTCGCGGAGTTTAGGCGAAGCCCTGCGCCGGTAGAACATCATCATCGTCACCACGCCGTCGTGCTGACGGAACTCATCCCCGACGCTTTGCTGGATTGGAGCCCGGGGAACGTCATCGAGCTGAACGTGTGCTGAACACGGAGGTGCCGTACGTTCGGCGCTTGGATCGGTCGAGTCGTGAAGACGTACGACTACATCAACCGTGTTGTGATAACGCTTCCGCTTACGGTCTACGAGGGTACGTGGACAACACTCTCCCCTCTCGTTGCTATGCCATCACCATGATCTTGCGTGTGCGTAGGAAAATTTTTGAAATTACTACGTTACCCAACAGTGGCATCCGAGCCTAGGTTTTATGCGTTGATGTTATATGCACGAGTAGAACACAAGTGAGTTGTGGGCGATACAAGTCATACTGCTTACCAGCATGTCATACTTTGGTTCGGCGGTATTGTTGGATGAAGCGGCCCGGACCGACATTACGCGTACGCTTACGCGAGACTGGTTTTACCGCCGTGCTTTGCACACAGGTGACTAGCGGGTGTCAGTTTCTCCAACTTTAGTTGAACCGAGTGTAGCTACGCCCGGTCCTTGCGAAGGTTAAAACAGCACCAACTTGACAAACTATCGTTGTGGTTTTGATGCGTAGGTAAGAACGGTTCTTGCTCAGCCCGTAGCAGCCATGTAAAACTTGCAACAACAAAGTAGAGGACGTCTAACTTGTTTTTGCAGGGCATGTTGTGATGTGATATGGCCAAGACGTGATGCTATATTTTATTGTATGAGATGATCATGTTTTGTAACCGAAGTTATCGGCAACTGGCAGGAGCCATATGGTTATCGCTTTATTGTATGAAATGCAAACGTCATGTAATTGCTTTACTTTATCACTAAGTGGTAGCGATAGTCGTAGAAGCAATAGATGGCGAGACGACAACGATGCTACGGAGGAGGGGGGCACCCCATAGACACACAAGTTGATCTACGGATCGTTCCTTAGCCGTGTGCGGTGCCCCGCTCCACCATATTCCACCTCGGTCATATCGTCGCGGAGTTTAGGCGAAGCCCTGCGCCGATAGAACATCATCATCGTCACCACGCCGTCGTGCTGACGGAACTCATCCCCGACGCTTTGCTGGATTGGAGCCCGGGGAACGTCATCGAGCTGAACGTGTGCTAAACACGGAGGTGCCGTACGTTCGGCGCTTGGATCGGTCGAGTCGTGAAGACGTACGACTACATCAACCGCGTTGTGATAACGCTTCCGCTTACGGTCTACGAGGGTACGTGGACAACACTCTCCCCTCTCGTTGCTATGCCATCACCATGATCTTGCGTGTGCGTAGGAAAATTTTTGAAATTACTACGTTACCCAACAAATAGCTTCAGAATGCGCATGTCCCCGCCGCCGGAGAGCTCGCCTGATCCAGCTCCCCCACGGCCGGCTGACCCGCCTCAACGGGATCCCGAGTAGGGGAGGGAGGAGAGAGCCCCCCCCCCCCCCCCTCCCGCTGCCAGCGCCGCACGGGCTTTGCCCGGCGGACGCCCTCCGGCAGCGACGAGGAGGAGGGGGCAGGGGAGGGAGCTGCCCGCCGGTGGCGGATCTGGATACCCCGGTATGCGCGTGTGGGGTGCGTCGCGGGAGCCACAGAGGGGGGGGGGTCGCTGGACCTCCTCATCAAAAGGTTATACACACTCAAACAGTTTAATCAGCTCTTCTGTGACCTATCATGCGCATCAAACATCTGAACTCCTAACACATGTGAAAGAAAAACAACTGGTATCGGTCGGTTCGTAAACATCAAACAAAGTTAGTGCCATACTCACTCACTGTAAAGCTCTAAAGATCATCGTCTTCCTTGTATTATTTTCTACCTGAGAGGAGCAACCATTTCAGTAGTTCCCTGTCTATGAATGGGGTGCAGTGCATCGACATCACCTCCACTGTCATGGTGGCACTTGAGAAGACCACATAGAGAAGAGTAAAACAGCCGGTCAAAGTCACTTGCCAACAAAGCAGGTTCTTCTAGTAATTCCTAGGCTCAAACAAGAAGGAGCATGTCCAGCCTTCTCGCCACAGATGTCCCGCTGGTGGGAGTTGGAATCTCTTCTTCCCTCAGGGTGCACTCTTTTCCCCACCTCATTCCTTTCTGCGTTTATGCCAGTGGTGCTCAAGATTGGCCCGCCAAAGAATACGTATTCCATGTGTACGTCAATCTCTCAGACGGCTTCCCTGAAGGAATCATTGATGATTTTTTTTTCACTTTGCAAGATTTCTCCCATGGTTGCCTGGTACACCACTTGGATTTGCCAAGAAAATTAGCTTTCGTGGCTCGACGCCATGTCCTATTCTTATTTGTGTAGGCACCGAACCACTGACACGTACCGACTAGCCTCTTGATCCTAGTTCCTAGACAACAAAAGCTCGTTGGTTCTCCCAGGCATATGGTGTGGCTGACTAGAACCATTGGGTTGGTTATTTGTGTAGTAGGACAAGTGGCCTTGTAATTCCTAGTTCAGGCATTTTAGGATGTGGAGCCGGATGAGGTGTGGCGCAAAATTGAGCATGAGGGGGAAGTGTACCTAGTTGGTTAAACAATCTATATTCTGTGTTGAAGTCTCTTAGTTCTTCGGGCTTGCAAATCCTGGTTATGAATGTAGAAGGAAGCATCCTCACTATGTGTTTCATCCCGTCCCGTTCTCGTGTGCCTGTGTGGGTGGGGTGAGGGGTGAGGGCATCCCAATGTTCATCAACAGAACAATTATAGAATTTTTTGCAGGTGGTTGAGAGTTGTATTAGTCAGGACATTTAAGTTTGTACTTTCATGATACATACTATCTAGGTCGGCCCACATGGCCATTACATCTCTCTATATATCCCACAAGATACATCATCTCTTGCAATGCATGCAACAATTAGCACCCTATCACCATGGTATGATCTACATCCTCCTTTGTTCCTCTCCTATGGCATACGGATTCAAGATATGTTACCCATCTGAGGTGCACGGATTTGGTAACCAGATTGAGAGGCATAGGGGAAAATGTAGCTATTGTCACTAATCCACCATGTGAAAATAGAAAGCTAAATATTGGTTGTCTGGCTTGAGGTTGTTGGTTGGGTTGGAAAGAATCCAAGCCAAGCCCGCTCATGGATCTGCCTCACCAGGCCCGTCTAAGCTTATGTGGCTGCCCTTGAACTTGGCTTGGTCATAGCTTGAGTTTGACTTAGATTGCATGTGAGCCCAAAAACTCCCTCCGCTTGTCTATGCAGCGTTGAACAACCGCACACGATGCCCTGAGTACTAGATCTCCATTGATCATATCCGCCCTAGCACCCGCCCACACCTCCTCCATTTGCACCTCCGCTAGCCATCACATTGTCGACCACTGCCAACCCGCTTGTCGCCGCCACTCTGTCTCTTGTAGCCACTCCGCCGCGGCCACCCGTGGTTCTTGTCACCATTGCTGAAAGTACCTCTGTTTTCTCTGTGCGGCTGGACCGGGGGACAATTGAACCAACAATTTGAAAGTTGTACTCACCATATCATAATTTCTCTATTCTTACTCAAATATAAGTGTTTATGGATGCAAAAAGGGGGAGGTTTATACATAGTTCTATTAGTCATGTACCAAAAAAGGATTTCACCCCACTTTATATATACAGCAACGGTCAACAACAACCCAGTACAAACGCATGCCACCACAACACATGAACACACCCAAGGCACGATACATATATAGGCGTTGAGCGCAGCAACACCATCCATAGCACTACATGAGCAACCTGGTATTGTTTTCTACTTGAGAGGAGCAACCATTTTAGTAGTTCCCTGACTATGCATGGGGTGCAGTGCATCAACATCACCCCGTTGTCATGGTGGCACTTGAGAAGACGACATAGCGAAGATTAATACAGTAGGTCAAAGTCACTTGACAACAAAGCAGGTTCTTCTAGTAATTCCTAGGCTCAGACAAGAAGGAGCATGTCCAGCCTTCTCGCTACGGATTTCCCACTGGTGGGAGTTGGGATCTCTTCTTCCCTCAGGGCGCACTCTTGTGCCCCACCTCATTCCTTTCTGCGTTTATGCCAGTGGTTCTCAGGATTGGCCCGCCAAAGAATATGTATTCCATGTGTACGTCAATCTCTCAGACGGCTTCCCTGAAGGAATCGCTGATGAATTTTCTTTCACAGTGCAAGATTTCTCCCATGGTTGCTTGGTACACCACTTGGATTGCTAAGAAAATTAGCTTTCGCGGCTTGACGCCATGTCCTATTCGTATTTGTGTAGGCACCGAACCACTGACATGTACCAACTAGCCTCTTGATCCTAGTTCCTAGACAACAAAAGCTCGTTGGTTCTCCCAGACATATGGATGTGGAGCCGGATGAGGTGTGGCGCAAAATTCAGCATGAGGGGGAAGTGTACCTAGCTGGTTAAACAATTTATATTCTGTGTTGAAGTCTCATAGTTATCCAGGCTTGCAAATCCTGGTTATGAATGTAGAAGGAAGCATCCTCACTATGTGTTTCATCTCGTCTCGTTCCCGTGTGCCTGTGTGGGTGGGGTGAGGGGTGAGGGCATCCCAATGCTCGTCAACATAACAATTATAGCATTTTTTGCAAGTGGTTGAGAGTTGTATGAGTCAGGACATTTAAGTTTGTACTTTCATGATACATACTATCTAGGTCGGCCCACATGGCCATTACATCTCTCTCTATATCCCACGGGATACATCATCTCTTGCAATGCATGCAACAATTAGCACCCTATCACCATGGTATGATCTACATCCGCCTTTGTTCCTCTCCTATGGCATACGGATTCAAGATTTGTTACCCATCTGAGGTGCACGGATTTGTTAACCGGATTGAGAGGCGTAGGGGAAAATGTAGCTATTATCACTAATCCACCATGTGAAAATAGAAAGCTAAATGTTGGTTGTTTGGCTTGAGGTTGTTTGTTGGGTTGGAAAGAATCCAAGCCGAGCCCGCCCGTGGACCTAACTCACCAGGCCCGTCTAAGCTTATGTGGCTGCCCTTGAACTTGGCTTGGTCATAGCTTGAGTTTGACTTAGATTGCATGCGAGACCAACAACTCCCTCCGCTTGTCTATGCAGCGTTGAACAACCACATGCGATGCCCTAAGTACTAGATCTCCATTGGTCATCTCCGCCCTAGCACCCGCCCTCACCTCCTCCATTTGCACCTCCGCTAGTCGCCGCCACACTGTCGCTTGTAGCCACTCCGCCGCGGGCACCCGCGGTTCTTGCCACCATGGCTGAAAGTACCTCTGTTTTCTCTGTGCGGCTTAACCGTGGGACAACTGAACCAGCAGTTTGGAAGTTGTACTCACCATATCATAATTGCTATATCCTTACTCAAATATAAGTGTTTATGGATGCAAAGGGGAGGTTTATACATAGTTCTATTAGTCATGTACCAAAAAGGCTTTCGCCCCGCTTTATATATACAACACCGATCAACAACAACCCAGTACAAACGCATGCCACCACAACACATGCACACACCCAAGGCAGGATACATATATAGGCATTGAGCGCAGGAACACCACCCCTAGCACTACATGAGCAACCGGGATCCTCAACCGTGAACACACCAACGCGAAGAGATGAAGCCACATACGACAAATCGTAGGCTCCAAGGCGATGCCTTCAGGAAGGTTACAATACCAAAGTGCCGCCACCGCCCTACCCAAGGATCAGAGTTTCCCCTAGAGCAACACGACGGGCTATGAGAGCCGTGACAATGCCTTCAAGAAGGGAATGAGCTTCACCGCCGCCAGTCCATCCAAAGATAGAACAGGTTTTCACCCCGGTCAATACTCACGCCACTGAACTCCAAACCCCAGCTGCCACGTTGCGCACACGGCAATGGCCACCGTGCAACACCAAGCCACGGGCTCTACCCAAGAGCATCGTGCTACCACCACCAGGGCCGCCACCCTGGCATCCAAGACATTAACACCACCTCACCTGAGGCCCGCCACTAACCCAGCCAAAGAGACGAGCGGAAAGGTTCCACCTTTCACACCCCTGGGCGGCCCCCGGCACCGAGACCACCAGGCCGGCCAAAACTAGCCTCCATCGACCCGTCCTGCAGCACCGGGCACGAGACGAGGTCGGTCCTACTGTCGGGTGTGAGATGAGGTTGGTCCTGCTGCCACGCGGAAGACGAGCTCGGTCCTGCAGCACTAGGCGCGAGACGGGCGACAGAGTGCAACTGGGAGAGGGCCAGCCCTTCGACAAAAGTAGCGCCGGACGACAAGGAGCGGGATCGAAGGCCTCCACAGGCCACCTACGGATGAGCCGACGCAGGAAGAAGGCCGTCATCGCAAGAGTCGATCCAGGAAGACCGACGTCGGAGATGTCCAGCCGCCATCATGGAACGATCTAGCCCACCGCCATGGGCTGCCACCACGCTGTTGCAGACATCCAAGCCTCAACCAGGCGTCCTCGGCCACCACCCCGGGCCGCCCGTCGGTGCCCAGGGGCTAGATCTTGGCGGATCTGACCAGCAGCCACAGAACCCCTGCAACGGCGGTCTGCACGCTGTCGTGGCCATGGCCAGAGAGACCCTACTAAGTCGATGCCCTCCCACGGGCCGCCCACCGTCAGGAACCCTCCAGGTCCGATCTAGCCTGGTCCATCGCCGCCACGGACTAGCCGCCGCCGCCACCGCTGCCAAGCAGCCCTCCATGCCGAGGCTCGGCCGCCTACACTGTTGTGCCCCGCATAGCGACGCGCTCCCGCGCAAAGAAGGCGTCACGCGCCGCCCGGCCCCGCACGAAGAGGAGAGGATGCCCCCCTGCCGCTGACCGAGCTTTGCCCGGCATCGAGCTCCGGCGGCGGCGAGACGAGAGGAGGGGAGGAGGGGGTAGAGGGGACGGCGGCTAGGGTCCCCCCCCCCCCCCCCCCTCGCTCGTAGGAGTGATGCCGTGGGGGATGCCCCAAATAATATCCTCTATTAGTCATTACATTCATCAACACTTCAGTTGCTCTGAAGTATGTGATAAAATAAATAATAGTAAAAGACAAGATGTCTAAAGCAACAATTCTGTTTCAACAAGTGCATGGAAAGGATCACGCTATGTGCAGTGCATGTCAAGATCAGGAAAACGTGCAAAGTTACCTTGGTTCCTTTCATCTTAAACTAGCTTTCTTTCTCTCAAAGAGGATAAATTCTATGAATTTCTTCTTAACTACTTCAATTTAGTTACTTGGTTATTACTGTTGTAATGATATCAATGGACTTTGTTTTTTTAACACAACTCTGGTGGACTGTGGATACCATTGGTCTCCTAACCATCCAACCACAGGTTGGTTCGCATGATATCAATGGAGTCGGGAAAGACTAAAAAGTGTGATTTAGAGCTAGCATTTTTTTCCTATATGATATATAGAGGTTTATCTCCAGGGGATGTAGATGCTCTATGGAACCGTCATCTATTGTTGATATCAGGTTTATGTGGCTAACCATGATTGTCATGTGATTCTAAGGAAGTATCATTATTTTTTTTTTCTTGACTCTCGGATTTTACTTTTTGCTTCTGTGAGGGCATTCCAATGCTCGTAACCAAATCAGTTGTATCATGGCTACATGCAGTTGAGGGCACTGCAAGCCAGGACGCTCAGGTTTGTAACTAAGGGCTGCATAATTTATAGCTATGTCTACACATGGTCATTACAACCCTAGATCTCTCTCTATATATCCCCAGGATACATCATATGTTGCAATGCATACAGCAAACACCCAGAACGCCACTTCATCCAAAAACAAAACAAAAAAATTACACTCTGGCCGCCATTGTATGATCTACATCCTCCTTTGTTCTTCTCCCATGGCATATGGATTCAAGATCTGTTTCCCATGCTAGGTGAATGGTAATCGGATTGTGAGGTATTGAGAAAGATGTTGCTTCGATCAAGAAGTCAGCCCGTAAAGAAAAGAGAATTAAACACAGGCTTCCTAACTAAAGGTTGTGGCAATGAGCCTGATGGCGCAGAAGTGATGCTTCCATAGAGCATCCACAACCTACGGATGCAATGAAACTAAGTTTAACTTCCGGTACTATCATTATCCTTGCCATGTTCAAATAGGTACTCCCTCCGTCCGATAATATTATTGGACAGAGGGAGTAGTTTACAAAGACGCGGGGAATTCTGCAACATCCTTGGCACGTTGACAGCAATGCGGTGGAACTAATAAGCCGCAGTTTATTTAGACATGAACTCATGATACAGAACAAGAATTATTCAATTGCAATCATACCCATCTCACTAATTCAGTTTGGAAAATGAACATCAATTATGCAGCAAGCAGTATCATCCGAGTCAAATTCCATTCTTTCAACACGAAAATAAAGCAGTCAAACGCCAAGATAGTTGGAGACAATGCCTTCACACGTGGGCTACTATTACAGCAGTAACAGAACAGAGACTTGCAATGAACACTCCGAAGTCCGTAATGTGAACAAAGTCGGCGGCAAATCACAAGGTTCTACACATCAAGGACAAGTTTAATCAGCTCTTCTACTACATGCCAAGCGCATCAAACATCTCAACTCCTAATGCACGCAAAATAAAACTGCGACTATCAGTCAGTTTGTAAAACATCAAACAAAGTTAGCGCCATCCTCGCTCACTATAATAAAGCTCTAAGAAGCATCGTTATCTATGTGTCGTTGAAGCCCCAGGTCAACTATTTCAGCAGTTCCCTGACTCTGCATGGGGTGCAGTGCATCAACATCACCCCCACTGTCGTGGTGGTGGCACTTGAGCAGACGACATAGTAGAGAAAAGTAAAACAGCCAGTCAAGGTCACTTGCCATCAAAGCAGGTTCTTCTAGAAATTCCTAGGCTCAAACAACGGGAAGGAGCCTGTCCGAGCCTTCTCACCACGGATGTCACGCTGGTGGGAGCTGGGATCTCTGCTTGTCTCAGGACGCACTCTTGTGCCCGCCTCATTCCTTTCTGCATTTATGCCAGTGGTGCTCAGGATTGGCCCGCCAAAGAATATTGATTGGCCTGTGTACGTCAACCTCTCGGACGGCTGCCCCGAAGGAATCGCTGATGAAGTTGTGTTGGCAGGTGCAAGATTTCTCCCATGGTTGCCTGGTTCACCACTCGGATTCGCCAAGAAACTTGGGTTTCTTGCAGGCAGCTCAACACCGGGTCCTGTTCTTGTTGTTTGCATGGGCACTGACACGTACCGACCAGCCTCTTGATCCCAGACAACAGAGGCTCTTCGGTTCTCCCTGACATATGATGTGGCTGACTGGAACATTGGGTTGTTACTTATATGTGTGGTAGGAACAGGTGGCCTTGTAATCCCTAGCGCAGGCCTTTCAGGAGGTGGAGCTGGATGAGGTGCTGCACGAAATTGAGCATGAGGGGCAAGCTTGTGGATGTGGACCGGGCTGCTTAAACTGCTTGCAGTCTGTGTGCCAGTCTCATAGTCATCCTGGCTTGCAAGACTCTGTGGATATGAGTTCTGTAGAGGAGACAGCCTCATCTCACTCCTCGATTCCTTTGTAGCACTGTAGTCAACGCTCATGCTACTCCTGACGCTGGCATTGCCACTGGAGCTAATATCAGCTTCATGGCCATGGCGGGCATCTATTGGTCGGAGAACAGAGGATGATGCCCGAGCTTTTGCTGCAGCTTTCATCACCTCGTTTCTGTCCAGCTTTGCAAGGCTCCGGGCACTAATCTTGACTGGCTTCTTGGCTTTGTTTGCTCTTTCAGCGTATCCAGCAGCATCAGGATCAACGGTTGAAGGAACCATCCCAGGGTCCAAATGTGGAATCACTTCATCCTGGTTGAAAGTTTCAGCACAACTAAATTCAGTAGTCTTACAATTGTCTCTAACAATATAAATATATTTTTTTCCAGCTGAGAGTCATGATTAAACTTTCAAAAGTCTTGCAATTTACACAGGCAGCTTACCTGATCAATAAATATTCTTGGAGGTGTACACCAAGCACCCTTGTGGTGAAGGCCAAGAGAACTTCCAACACTGAATCCGGTTGTTGCTGAATTTGAGGGGGAATAGATGATATTTGCTCCTTCCTCGTCCTCTGGAATCCCCTCACTCATAGCTCTCATTGCAACCACATAATCATAGGTTGAGATCCCCTGATAGAGAAATAAAGAAGGAACCCAGCTGAGAAAGCAAGATAAACTTCCCATTATGTATTACATTTCAAGTATGAGGTGTGAGGCAAACCTTTCTGATCAATATCATGTGGAAGAAGAAAAGTTCTCCTAAAGGTACGCAGGCCACTAATGACAGAAGTGTGAATACACCCTGGACATAATAATATCACAATTCAGTTAATTATCGGCTAACAAGACTTGTTCTAAAAAGTAAGAACCAGTGAGTAATGCTTAGTATACATTAGATCCAATATGCAAGCACTATAGGTAAGTGGTAAACCAATGACAGGCACAACAGCTAAGAAGTTAATTCATGGATCCTAAACAGTAATAGTTGCACTTCCAGAAGGTAAAAATAGTGTGCAACCATAATACTCTATATGGTATAAATGAAACAATAACATAGGTAACAGCGTCAGAACTTTGCCAACATAGCATGTAGTGCAACAAATAGAAGGCAAACAGTCTTTGATTCCTCAACAGCTAATGGTGGAAAGGTGCTGCTTCAGATATTATAGCAAAGAGAAGATTCCTATATAGTAAAAGGTACAATAATTCATTACGGTACTTACTACAATCACAGCAAATGGAGCGCGAGTCAAGCCATTCCCAAGCTTTTCTTGAAGGATCCTTGGTGAATTCTTATCGACAAAGCAGAGAACAAGAACAGCAATGCCCACTCCAAATTCAATTGCAAGCTGTTACAGGAAACTGTAAATATTTAGTACCATAAAGGGAAGGGTATAACCACAAACCTCTAGAACCAAGTGGGTTTAAAAACGATATGCTACTGCATGCAATAAAAAAATCTATAACAGGTGAACATTGCATACCCATAGGAGACTGATTGCCATCAGAGCAATAAACGTGAAGTAGTTCTTCCGCCCAACACAATTATTCAGCCACTGAGGAAGATGCTCATATCAGCTATGCAGAATCAGATGTCAGAAGGTAGCATGCTAACACAGTTCAAGAAAGTTACGCGACAATGATGATCAAATCCATCCACACACTTGTCACAGCTTCTGCAGTGTTTACTGAATTTGCGAACCTGTAAAATTAATTTATATAAAAATAAACATAAGCTTCAAATAAGCCAGCTGCATGCTAAAGCGTACTTATGGAGCATTGGGGCACTGGAGCACGTCTTTTTAAACACCTCAAAAATGGTGCTTAAAAGTTTCAACAAAATTGGAGTTTTTTTACATGAATACATATGCATGTGGTCTAAGTATAAGTCTTTCTAGAGATTCAAATAAGGGACTACATACAAAGCAAAATGAGTGAATCTAGACTCTAAACTATGTCTATATACATCCGTATGTAGTCTATATTGAAATCTCTAGGAAGACTTGTATTTAGAAATGGAGGAAGTACATTATATTATACGCTACACAAAAAAGACTAAACTCCAGCCCAAAATCAACAAAAAAAAAAACAAGCCAACTCTTTGCATGTATTTGCCTTTTTTGTATATGTCACATACAAACACGTATATTGATGAAATTTTGCACAGTTATACTACACTTCTATATGTGCATGTACACAAAATTCCGGATTTTTTTAAGCCGTAAAAATCAGAAAATTTAAACTTCAAAAAAAAAAAAACGGGCGCAATGTGCCCGTGCTCCAAACTGACTATTCAGCTGCATGCTGCATAACCAAAAGCTAGAGAAGCATACCTCAGCATTGCATAATGTGCAAAACAGAGCCTCTTCGCCATTAGCTTGTTGCTCTGAATCATCAGGCTTCCGGCAGTCCTCCTTAACAAATAAAGCACACACGAGCCCACCAAAGAGGAAACAGCTTGATCTTTTCTTCGGCAGTTGTGAGCTCACATGTATGTTTGCCTCCCCTACAGATGTACCTCTCTGATTAGAATGGCCATCTGGAGAGCTTCTGCAAGTAGATGTTGGGGAGTGTGTTCCAATAGCGCTGTTTGCTTTCTGGGGCAAGTTTATGCCTTCCAATCCATCGCTGTTGACAGGTACATCGACAAAACCATCCTCAAACCTTGCCATGATACCAGGATCAGCAGGATTAATACTTGTGCACCGGATGTAAAGGATGAAGACAGCCAATGCCTGGAAGTGATGTGAAGAATGGAAATGATGTTTCATGATACCACAAGATAGCTCTCTTCAGATGAACAGGAAGACATAAAAAACAATGAGACTTTTTAAGACTTACCATGGGAGTATAAATGCCTATCGCAACATACTCAAGGACTTGTGTTCCCAGAAATGGTGCAAAGAAGGCATAAAATGCAACCACCAGAAGGAAGAATACAGTAATTGCAACGATCTGTCAAAACAATATGGAATCAGTAAAATTTGTGAAACAAGCCTTTCAATGTGCGAACTTGAAAGAACTATTGAGGCTTCTGCAACAGTTCAGAAAAGTAATGATCAATTCTCTCTATTTCCGTTTCTAGTTCACATAGTTTGATAACTTGGATGCACAAAGGCTATTGGTGCAGTATCATAAGGTTTCATATCATGTAGAAAAAAAAAAGACGGGTGACAATAGCAAGCACACATCTGAGCAGACATTAGCAATATATGACAGAAATGTACATGCTGATTAAAAAGCTTGGGCTTAGCAGTAATATTCTGCGAAATTATTTTTCTTGAAGCCTGAAAAACTGGCTTTCCTTTTTAAAAACAGAACCAAAACCATGACACAGTCACTTAACAACATCAATTGACCACATTAGATGGAGAAAATCCATGTTGCAGAAGACCACCATACACAAAGATATCTGACAAGTGGCCCTTCCCCACAAAAGAAACTAGAATATATTAGCATGAAAGTTCTTGCCACCAATTGACCAGTAAGAGTTTTCTACCACCAAGCTCGATGCGAAATTCAGACAAGAGCCAGCTTTGTGGCCTCAAGAACAAGCTTAGGACAGAAACCAAGCTACTGAGCCAACTCTCCCACAAGCCAACAGAATACAGAAAACAGACAAGGGCTAACTTGCTGGACTCAAGAACAAGCTTACAAGCCACTGAGCCAACTCTCACAACATAAGCCAACAGAATCAAGAAAACAGAGAGAAACATGGTGATATTGCACCACCATTCACTGACAAACCAAAAACAAAAAAAACCACAGCTCCTCTAAATCGCTTGCATTTGCATGGCCAGACCGTCCCCTTGGAAACCCGCCTAGACGCAGACAGAAATAGACCAAACAAACAGGCCCCAGGCCTCACTCCAGAGCATAAGTGGATAATTTCGCATAAAGGGTTTTACCAATTCCAGATAGTACTAAATATACAACCTATTCAGACAGTACTACTGCTACTCCCAGTTTAATCACGAGTAACAAGCAACCATTCCAGGCAGTGCTCTAGAGCCATCTCACACTCAGACAGGAGACGCATCCAGCCCGCTCTGGCCAGGCGGACGAGCAACCCTAGGCAGCAGCAGCAGCAGCAGCAGGAGGAGGAGGAGGAACCACCACACCAAATCGAGCACGGGCCGGCAGAATTCACAAAATTCCCAAGCCATTCCGTGGCCCGGCTCACATTATCCACCTGCCTCACCCACGCAGACACGCGGAAAAGCAGGGGAGGAAAGGGGGAGCCAGCCAACCGCCGCCGAGCTGGCCCCCTCCTCGGCAGATCTTCGGAATCGGGAAATTTCAACCGGCGCGAGCTCACGAGGCGGCGCGAGCACGCGGCGTGCTCCTCCTGCGGCTGCTACCGGAGACGCGAGCCGAGCGGGGAGTGCACACTTCCATCCCGGCCGCGCCGATCCGAGGGCCGGGAGCTAGCGTGGGAGGAAAGGGAAAGGCGGGGAAGGAAAGGGGGGGAGAGGGGCCGGCGGGCGGACGGGCGGACGGACCTGCAGGGTGTGGGCCGGGAGCTGCCAGCCGTGCTTCCGCGCCATGGCGGGCTCCTCCTCCGGTCGCCGGATCGCCTCCCCGGCGGCGCGCGGCGGCAGGCCAGCTCCCCGCTGCTGTTGGGGGCGGAGGGGTTGGTGGTTTTTCCAGTGCAGGAATAATGGCGAGGCAAGATTTTTATTAAAACCCCTCTCCTCCCTGTCTGGTGGGTGGGCCATCCCTCTCTCTCTCTCTCTCTCTCATTCATGGCTCTTTCCATGGGTTTCTCTCTCTAGCCCGGTGGTGGTGATCTGTGATTCCCTTTTTTGGCGAATTGTTTGTTGGGGGAATGATGATTAGGTCAACCAATGCCGGACTGCTGAGGGCTTTTGTATGGTATGGTTTGAGTTGCCATTTGGTGAGTTTAGGTAAGACGGCATGGCATGGCAAGTAAACAAAACAAAAAACAAAAGTGTAGTCTAAGAGCATCCAGAGCCACGTACATCTAATTCGAACCCTCGGACGGGTCCGGTCTTTTAGAGCTCCCACTTGTCCGTACGCGCAGTCACAATTTTCATTTTCTTCTTCATATGTCTGGTATCACTTGCACGTGATTGGTGGAGATGAAGAGAGAGAGAAACAAAAAAATGAATAAAGAAAGAGAAAAGGTGATATGAGGCGGGACCGCATCCTACTTGGCGGACTGATCGGGCGCGTCCGCAAGCCCTCATATTCTCCCTACATTTGAAATGGATATGAGGGTTCGCGGACAGCCCGAACGTATAGGGATGATACGAGGGGTCTGGTTGCGTCATTTTTTTCCCTCTCTCGCCTGTCCGGTCACTGACCGGGCACGTCCGCGAGCGTATGAGAAATGGTTCGAGGGGAACGGCTTTAGATGCTCTATGTGATCTAAATGATTAATATTCTCATCAGACTTAACAACCAGTGGTCTCGACCTTTGGGCGCAACTCTAGCAGATGCGCCGGTTGTGCTTGATTGCCATAATAACTGTTAGTATGGCGATTGGCGCACAAAACTGAAATCTTACATTCTTAAGAAGTTGCTCCCCACTACAAGTCATTCTCTCAACATGCGGATAGTCCACCTCAGCATGCATGACATGTCATCAATTCAGTTATGAAACCTCAGCATGCATGACACGTCATCGGTTCAGTTGGACTAGCACTCTGCTTATGTCATTTTTTTCTCGTGAAACAAACGTTTGAGCTCAGTGTCCATAGACTCCCCATCGTCTCCACGGCATCGCCTCTAATCTTCTCCACGGTTATTACTCTCCAACCTATTAACTTCCCTCTTCCTATCATAATCCTCTCAGCGGCAATTACTCTTCCACCTACTGATTTCCCCCTTCCTTTCACCTTCCCCACCAAATATTATTCCTCGACCTCCTGTAGTAATTATTTTCCAGTAAGGAAGGAAACGGATCGATCCAGGAGTAACTGATGCAGGTGCTATATATTGCAAGTCCCTGGTCTGTCTGGCCTCACCAAGATAAGTGCCGGAGGAGTAGGTCGGGAGGATTGGTGAGAGATTCTTCTTGGCTCTTGCTGCCCGTCTATTTTCTCCCCCATTCCCTCCCACGCGTCCTCCCGCACCCGTCACTGCCTCATGTGACCATGGTTCCTGGAGGCAGCGACGGGCAAGCACCCTTCACCCCCTCCCGTATTAACAGGTTGCGGCTGCTCAGCGGGCCGGCGGCTACTTCGATGCAAGCTGGAGGCAGCAACGGGCGAGGCGGTGGCGGCGGCCAGTGATCAGGCAGCAAGCCGGAGACAATGATGAGCGAGGCAGTGACCAGGTTCCAGGCAACAAGCCGAAGGCTGCAAGGCGACGAGTCCCAGCAGGTACATGCAAGCCATCTATGTTCAACTGTCCGTTTGCTGATTCAGTAGCACTAGCAAGTACATTATGTCAATCTTTAGTTCTTCACCAGTTCTTCCACTGTAGCGCTTTTCAGTTGCAGTTAACTTTCTTCTGGTAAGCCTTTTCCCTCCTGAAGATCCCTCCACCGCAGCATCAACGCGTCTTCATATATTATTCTGCTTTTCGTTGATATTATTGCGTCGGCATGCAACGTAAGTATGCAGATTGTTTAAGGGCCAGAATAAATAAAAGGTTGTACTTACTGTCCGTGTGCTTAATTATACTGACCTCTTCTATTTTGTTTCACAAAATTAGCAACTAATGTACTCCTGTTATAGCAAGTAATGTACTATGTATTATATTGTACAGATTTATTTTAGCACCATTTATCCAAGCTTGCTACATTGCCTATTAGATGCTTGAAGAAATGTCTCAACTAACTAAACAATCGAGAGAAGAATTGTTATTCCATTTTATTTCTAGGATATTTGCGAGTTAGCCACAACAGCTCGCCAGAGTGAATCTGGTTGGCGTAACTGACTACAAGTAATCTGATTTGTCAACAATCCTTAGAACTTGAACAATCTCTGCTCTCCAAGTTTTATCTTCTCCCTCCCCATACCACACAATCGGATTTTGAAGCTCACTGCGTCTCGTACACACACCACCACACATGGGGGGGGGGGGGGGGGGGGGGGGACGTTATCGGTACCACACGCCCATTATTGGCACCGTGCCTCCCTCGGTTTCTCGTGGCGGTCCATTGGAGGGACGCCATGTGACATCATCTCCTCGAGCAAAACCTCACATCCCATACGTCTAGCGACGGTGCGAGATCTCCTCGTGACGACGGCCATAGCGAATCTGGCACTCGTGACAGCGGTGGTGGGGGGGATCTGGCACTTCTCGTGGTGTCGGCGGCTCCACTTGCGACTGGAGGCGTCGAGCTAGCACCTTAGGCGGCATTGTCGTGGTCAATGATGTCATCACCATCGCCCCGCTGCCCTCCTCCTACAATTCGTCCCCGTCCCCATTGAGTCGTAGCCCGAGCCCCGGGACCCACTCAGGGCGATGTTGCTTAACAACATTTCAAGTCGCAAAATCTATGTAATGGGACAACTTTTGGCCAATAGTTTATAATTATGTTCGATGACGATTATGAACTTATAGGTTGGATTAAATTTCACTTAAATTGAAACTAAAAAATTGAACAAAATGAAAAAAGGAATAACTAAAAGAACAATTATGGAGGTTGTCGTTTGGCCATTTTGTGATTGTGCATAGGCCTAGCAGCCTTCAAATCATCATGGAGTCCGCTTCACATGGCATGTGGTGATCCAATTTATCACGACTCTACTAGAGTTGCTCCATGTCATATGCTAGCTTTGTCAGTAATCTATACTAGAAGGGTTGAACGCACTTTGCTGCACCGTTAGTGTTGCTGGGTTTCTTTAAAAAAAATACTCACTTTGTTTTAAAATATAAGGTTTATTACTTTTCTGAAAAGTCAATCATTTTAAATTTGATAATTTGTATAGAAATATATCAAAATCCATAACATCAAATCGGTATGATTATATTCATCATGAAATTAATTTTCATACCTTTTTTGTTTAATAATGTGGATGTCGATATGTTTTGCTCTGAACTTGGTCGAAGTAAAGAAAAATGACTTTTCAAAAAAATACCCCTTATAATTTGGAACTGGTGGAATATTTAGTTTGGCGGTGTGGGAGATGATGGAGTGTGTTTTATTTTTATTCATAATATGATGATTTGATGGGCCTTTTGTGCTGTGGTTCTTTGTTATCCGCTAATCAACATATATTTATATGGGGAAACTTCGGCATCGGTTGCTGCATGTACTATATTGGTGGTACAGTATCACATGGTGGTGCTTCTTTTTTCTAGATGGTCGGAGGGTGTGCGGGATTGCTATGTTTTTATAGGCTGGTCGATGTTGATTGGTTTTAAAAATTCGTTGGCCCAGTCAAAATCGTAAGCCAAATTTAAAATTGAATACCTCAATTTAATGAGAGAGCTTCAGATTTAGTGAACATGGGGAATTAAAAGAATTGAATATGAGAGCTCCTTGAGAAATTGTTGATCGGGTCAAAATCGTGTCACCCAATTCTAAATTGAAGGCATCAATTAGTTGCGAGGCCTTAAAAATTATAAAGTATCGTGTGTAGTATAAAAGAATTGAACGAAAGAGCTTTGAGAAATTGTTGACCCGGTCAAAATGGGGGTGACCCAATTTCAATTGAAGATCTCAGTTGAATGTGGACTCATTAAAACTAGAAAGCATAGTGTTATAGAGGATTGATTTTCCTTTTCACATTGTCAAAGTTATCGCTCCCACGCCTTTCATACACTCTATGGATTCTCTGACTTGGTACCTTTGCTCGATTTCATTTGTCGGATTGAAAACCAGTGACCCGGATTGAATGCTACGAGCGCTATAAACAACACTCACTCTGTCTCATAATGTAAGACGTGCCATTATGGAGGGAGTACTTCCTACAAGAGGACCAAGTAGTGATTTGCTATGAACAGTACTCGCAACAATCTCATCCTTTCATCCTTGATGATGTGGCAAAGTGTGTGTGTGCGCGCTTCATACAATACAGTCAAGAGGGTTCCGGTGAGCCATTTTCCTTTCTTCTTTGAGGAGAAAGGTAGACCATATCTCCTGACGAAATTTTCTTAGCAATACGTGCATAGTATTCGTCACATTTGGGCCCGTAGACCTAAAAAGGCAAAAAGAAACATCTTCATGGTTGTTTATTGGAGAAAAAAAATCAAAGATTAAAACCAAGTATTAGTCACATGGCCTTTCTCTTTTTTGTTGCCTTCCATTTTCTATTTTTTCCGTTTTTTTCATTTTAAATTGGTTCTTTTTATTTTTCATTTTCTTGTTTTTTTTTCGTTTCCTTAATTTTATAGCAGGTGTATGAATATTTTTACTTATATTTAAATTAATTTTTCATAATTCTATGTTTTTCACAGACACATATTCTTTTCAAAACACATAATTTTTTTATTTTGATATATATGAGTTTGTTATATACAAACATATTTTATTCATGAATGAGTAATATTTCTTATTATTCATGAACTTTTTTTCTTGGAATACATGCATATTTTCATTTTCAGATCATGAACATTTTTCCTAAGTCATAGTACACTTTGTATCACATATAGGAATAACAATTAGACAACACATTAAAATTTTATTCTGAAATATGCAGAATTTTTGTTTGTAGATGAACATTTATCACGTATAGGAACAACATAAAATATTTTTTTACTAATAAACAAACTTTCATATAAAATATGAATTGTGGATGAAAAAATATGCCAAATTTAAAAACCCCATTTATATTAATCATGAATCGCAACTGCCCTAAAGCGGCACATAAGTGCTCAATCCACACATTCTAGTTTGGTGGGCCGTTCATGGGCCAGGCGGATGGTTCATGGTTGGGCCAAACGTTGCCATGTGGATCCACTTAGAACTTCTAAAAAAAAAGTTGTGTACCCACTTAGATTATTTCAAATGGAAAAAGAAGATAAGTTGTCATTAGGTTCCTGTTGTTGTCTTGTTGCCCCCGAAAACAACTTTGATTAGGTTTCTCTCGTATGTGGTATGTGGTGGCATGATTCATTTCGTGCCAAGTCGTTTTCGAAGGAGGTGGTTTAATTATTTGGATCACGATGCTGACAACCATGTCCGCTAGCATCGGGATCCTATTCCGAACGCATGTTGTCTTGTCTTACATGACAAACAAACGAATAATGTGCCATCATCACTTTTTTTTTGCGGGGAAAATAGCATCATCACTTAATTAACAATCAAAGTAGCCATAGAGAAGTTTAAATTTTATCATAACATGTCGAGGTAAACCGTCATCATCTGCAATCCGAGACGACCTCTCAAGGATAACAAAACTCCCATGCTCACTAACACCGACGACACTGACATCGCACAAAAAGAATTCGGTTTTGACTTTTATGCTGAGGTTTGGGTGGATTAACAAACACTCATACGCTGACGTTGACATTGTGCATGATTCTGACAGTGTTCCTGCCGGTTCCTCGAAAAAAAAATTGACAGCGCAATAACAATAAGCCAATCAATGCCTCCCATTTATGCTCCTCAAATAATTGAGGGCAAGCCGTGTAGCGACAATTTCCAAATCATCTCCACTCCTCTCTGCTCCACATCCGAAAACTCTGACAGAAAAAGAAAGACTGCGCCGCAAGAATCAAAGTTCCGATTTTTCTCCCCGGCCCTCCCCGCACCTGGCGGCGCACATCCCCGCCGGAACCGGCCGAGCTCCTCACCGGCGACGGCGACGGCGGCGGCGGCGGCGGCGTATCTTCGTCCTCGCTCATTGCCACGCATGGTTGACTTGGTGTCGCTGGTCCCCTGAGGCAGGTGCTCGCCGTCCCGGCCCCCCGAATCTTTCTCGTGAACAGATTTGAACATCTGGACCTTTCTGGTTGCTTTTGACTGCCTCCGAGCCTTTTCGAACCTCTAGTCTTCGCCCGGGCTTTGCTTTCCTGTGTGTATGTACCTGCAATCTTGTGCCCGGATTCAAATCTGGAGAAGTGATTACCTTTGACTGTTTCTGAGCCTCTTGGAACCACACGTTCTCGTTTAGATTCGTAATCAAAATGGGATATGTTGTCGTTGGTTGTCATGATCTCTGTGCAGCAATCAGCATGTGTTTTGTTGGAGTTTGTAAGAGGGAAAGACAATTACATTTAGACTGATTGACTTCTTGATGCCTGCAGTTTGTGACATACTTCTGCCGCTGATTGACTGGTCTGAAGTCTGAACCTTATGGAGACCGTTTCGACGAATGAGGACACCGGTAAGGGGGCGATGTGGGAGCTGGAGAAGAGCCTTGATCAGCCCATGGATGCAGAGGCCGGGAGATTGAGGAATATGTACAGAGAAAAGGTGATTGCTGCTATCATCCAAGTATTTGTCAGTTTTCTATATCTGAATCTTATCCAATAGGATACAGAACTAATGTGCTGTGTTAAGAACATAATGGACAATCACAATTTTGTGTTTTGTAGCACATTCTTTTCAGTAGTGTATTCTCCGTAATAGTTATCTATATGCACGGATTCGAGATGTTGCCTAAGATGCAGAGTTATTTGGTGTCTTTACTCTGAACTTCTGACAAAAAATGAACAGCCACAATATGCTAAGTAATTTTGTTTTTGCCCTGTTTCCCCCCTCTTGTATGTGCAGACCTACCCAACAGTTTTGATGCTACAACTAGCTTTCCAAAGCCTTGGTGTGGTGTTTGGAGATTTAGGCACATCGCCTCTTTATGTTTTCTACAATATCTTTCCTGAGAAGATAGAAGACACAGAGCAAATTATCGGGGCACTCTCGCTTATTATCTACTCGCTTACTCTCATTCCACTCATTAAATATGTCTTTATCGTCTTGAAGGCAAGCGATAACGGCCAAGGTAAGAATTTGTGCCTCAGTTATGGAAAGACTAAACTGTTCGTAGTGGTCTGTCTTATTTGTTCGAGATAATGAGTAATACATACAGCATGTTCTATGAACATCTGAAGATTACCTGAAAATGAAAAGCCAATGTGTATGGCAATACAGAGGAAATTCTGGTCAAGAGCTTCCTAATGTCCATGCAGCAGTACAGTTATTTAGGCCTTTTATTGGTTTGGCTCTAAACTTTCTACTGTCCAATATAAATAGATTTTCTTATCACTTTGAGAAAAATAAAACTAATTATCCTCCCCATGTAAAAAAGAAGTTGTTTTGTATTTAAGTAATCCTATATCATCGGAAAAGGCTGATAATAGACAATAAAGCCATCACTCTAAGATGGACCCATGCCCTTCTGCTTAGTTGCCACAAGTTTTTTCTGTGCAGCTGCCTCAAGTAGGGACACAAAGTTTAGTGTGCCACAGACAGTAAGTCACATATGTTAATATAAGACACCATGCCTAAAATAGGGATGCTTATGAGTTTACTGCTATTCCAGCCCCCCTTGTGGTTCTCTGCATCTTCTAATAGCTTTTCTGTAATTTCAGGTGGAACTTTTGCTCTTTATTCATTGCTTTGCCGGCATGCAAAGATAAGCATTATTCCCAATCAACATAAAACCGATGAAGACCTAACAACATACAGCCGTCAGACATATCATGAGAAGTCTCTTGCTGCAAAGATCAAAAGATGGTTAGAGGGGCACCAATTCAGAAAGAATGTCATTCTTATTCTTGTACTTTTTGGTACTTGCATGGCTGTTGGAGATGGAATTCTCACTCCTGCCATATCAGGTGAGTGCATGCATGTTTTATCATCTTTACTTTATATCAGATTTCTCAAAAATGATATTGTTAGGAGAACGGGGAGCTTTCAGCCTGACATGATCCTATCTTTGGCCTACTAAGAATCATATTATGTTACCAGAAACCAGAAATATTTGGCAAAAAATGCATGCCAGATATTCATTTGAAGCATATTACACCAATTGGTTTGCAATGAGATGCGAAGCAATTGCATAAACTATTTTCATGATATAAGATGTCATGTATCCAGTACACTACCTGGCGATAATGGCTCTAGGGCTTGCTCGAAGTCACCGTGGACCCAAGAGCTGCGAAGGCAGCTGCACTCAGGGGCGGAAAGGAGAAAGATTTTGCAAATATTGGTTTATTCTCTGCTTATTTCAACCAGAGGATGTGGCAACCCTCATGTAAGAGGGCTTGCCCCTAACTGAAGAAACTAATCTTATCTTTCATAACTTACTTGATCCCAATCTCTTAAGTCCTTAACTACCATACTAGTATAAAAATAACAAGCTAGGGAATGATAAACCTGTACAGATAACGATCCTTGTACATAGCTGCCTGTAGAGTGCACCTTTCCAATCTTAGGTGGAGCATCTGAGATTACCAACTACCCCGTATTAGTTTTGTCCACAACAAACGAGTGTTGCTGTACTGATTTCTATCAATTTTAGCTGTTCTACATACCTTCTTTGTGATGCTTGTAATTCATAATTCTACTGTTAAGTTTTACCCAATAACCCAAATGACTTGATATTAACAACTGCTGTGCAATTTGCAGTTCTTTCTGCAACTGGTGGAATAAAGGTTGAAGAGCCCAGAATGAGAAATGGTACATGTGCAATTTGAAATTATATTACTACAGTTTTCTGCTTTTATTAGCTTTGCCATGTGCATCTCAGAGGAGGATGTCAAAATTTGCAATTGATGTTAATTTAACCAGAACTGTTGATTCCAACTTTAAATAATTCACCATATTCTTTTGTCTGTGGAATGATAAGCTTGAAATGGTAACTGCGATTTGAAGCATTGCCTTTTATCGTAGGAACTTTGTAGTGGTAGTGTGCATGGGAACAGATAATGCTGTTATACAAATAATACCGGGTTAGATCTATGATTAACTGACTCATTTTATTATTTTCCCATGACAGATGTGGTTGTAATAGTCTCCGTGGTGATACTGATTGGACTGTTCAGTATGCAGCACTATGGCACAGACAAAGTCAGCTGGCTTTTTGCACCAATAGTATTTGTTTGGTTCATACTTATTGGAATCCTGGGGGCTGTAAACATTTATACATATGATAGGTCGGTTCTCAAGGCGTTCAATCCTGTTTATGTATATCGTTATTTTAAGCGAGGGAAGACTAGCTGGGCTTCCCTGGGAGGAATTATGCTCAGCATAACAGGTCTGGAATTCTTACCTTATTTCATATGGTGGCTTGTCCTTTTAACCTGGCAATAATCTGACCTGACTGTTTGGCTCATGGTTCAGGGACAGAAGCACTATTTGCTGACCTTTCATATTTTCCCGTACAAGCTATTCAGGTACCATATGTTGGCTGTGATTGTTCTTCGCTATGCATATTTTAATCTGCATTTTAAGAGGAATGCACTCAGTTTTATTTTGTTTGAGGTAGTAGATCTACCAATATAACTTTCACATGAGTACTTTAATCAGTCAGTTTGCTTGCTAACATCCCTTGTCATTTCGAAACGCAGATTGCTTTCACTACGGTTGTGTTCCCATGTCTTCTTTTGCAATATACTGGTCAAGCTGCCTATATAGCCACGCACAAAGACAAAGTCTCCCACTCCTTCTATTTTTCTCTTCCAGGTAAAATTCGGACATAGGGAATTCCCGATTAAGTGATTGCCGTATTGGTTAGAATACATAGTGACACACGATTATTTGGCGCAGAGCGTATACTTTGGCCAGCATTTGTCGTTGCAACAGCTGCTGCAATAGTTTCTAGCCAGGCAACCATTTCCGCGACGTACTCAATTATCAAGCAAGCGCTTGCGGTGGGATGCTTCCCCAGGGTGAAGATCATCCATACATCGAAGAAGTATCTTGGCCAGATATACAGTCCTGATATTAATTGGATCCTCATGATTCTCTGTATTGCTGTCACCGCTGGATTCAAGAATCAGTCCCAGATTGCAAATGCTTATGGTAAATGAAATACTTGTATTTTTCTAAAATTTTCCGCGGTTGCGATGTGTGTTTCTGCTCTGTTGCTAACATGAGTGTTGCATGCTGCAAAAACAGGCACAGCTGTGATAATGGTCATGCTTGTGACAACATTTCTCATGGTCCCCATAATGCTGCTGGTATGGCGCAGCCATTGGGCCTTGGTCGTCCTCTTCACGGCGCTGTCACTGGTCGTCGAGATCCCGTACTTGACCGCCGTCATGAAGAAGATTGACCAGGGCGGCTGGGTTCCTCTCGTGTTTGCTGCGGCCATCCTCCTCGTCATGTACGTGTGGCATTATGGCACGCTCAAGCGCTACGAGTTCGAGATGCACAGCAAGGTGTCCATGGCGTGGATCCTGGGCCTCGGCCCGAGCCTCGGCCTGGTCCGGGTGCCCGGGATAGGTCTGGTGTACACGGAGCTGGCAAGCGGGGTCCCCCACATCTTCTCACACTTCATCACCAACCTCCCGGCGATCCACTCCACCCTGGTGTTCGTCTGCGTCAAGTACCTGCCAGTGTACACAGTGCCGCTGGACGAGCGGTTCCTGGTGAAGCGGATTGGCCCCAAGAACTTCCACATGTTCCGCTGCGTGGCGCGGTACGGCTACAAGGACATCCACAGGAAGGACGACGACTTCGAGAAGATGCTATTCAGCAGCCTGCTGCTCTTCATCCGGCTGGAGAGCATGATGGAGGAGTACTCGGACTCCGATGAGTACAGTGCCCTGGACCAGCAGGAGCTGATCGACGAGGCGAGCAGCGACGCCAGGTCCGCCGCCGACCTCAGCTACGCCTCCCGCGACTCCATAGTGCCGGTGCGCTCTCCGAACCGCCTGGGGGCCATGTCATCGGCGCAGGCTACAACGGCGACCCCGGGGTTCGAGACCGTGGGCGACGAGGTTGCGTTTCTGAACTCGTGCAGGGATGCCGGGGTCGTGCACATCCTTGGGAACACCGTCATCAGGGCTCGCAGGGACTCGGGGCCGCTGAAGAAGCTCGCCATCGACTACCTCTACGCCTTCCTGAGGAAGATCTGCAGGGAGAACAGCGCCATCTTCAATGTTCCCCATGAGAGCCTGCTGAATGTTGGGCAGGTGTTCTATGTGTAGCTAAAGTGGATGTAAATCACTGTGTTTGTGTGTACATTATTTTACAGGAGAACTCTACAGAAATGATGATTAATTGATTTTACATATATGGAACATGTAGATTTTAGTACTAATAAAATGGCACATGTAAATTTTAGTAATAAAATGGCAAATTTCAGTGCTGTGCAAATTCAGATACGAATCTGAATCAAATTATGGAATTAAGATGCGAATACATATCATATTATAGTCAACTTGTTACCATCGTGTTGCACCAAGGTTTAGGTTTAAATTTTTGATGAAACTTCTTTTGAAATGTTGAGTTATTTTGAGGGTCAGTGAAATATTTGCGTTTCGTTAGAAAACAGCCGGTGCCTTTTCAAATGCTATGTAAACCACGCAAAATAAATAAATTGGCAATTTTTCTAATAATTTACTTGCGCACCTCTAGCGCTAGGACAAATCTACCCTTTAGTGTAGGGTCTGTAGGGTTACCGGCCGGCGCCGATGAGGAGGTGGTGGAGTCGCCGGTGTGGTTTTTGTTGCAGGTGCTCGTCCCCTTCGACTCCGGTGCTCGGTGGAGCTCCGTGGTGGTGCGCCTACTTCTCCAGCACTCGCGAATCGACGGATTCGTGTTGTGCTTCCTTCCCCAGCCAGATCTCGCGGGGCGGCGGATCTGGGATGTGAAGATCTCGAAGATGACGACATGGTGGTTCGCGGCGGAGCCGATGATCCTGGGCGTTACCTCTCTAGAGGCGGTGAGTGAGGACTTCCCGGTTGCCATGAGGATGCTTTCGTCGATCCAAGGCGCATGGACGAGCACAGGCGGCGGCACGTCTTCCTCTCATTCGGGATTACGACGATGCTGGAGCTCAGAAGGACTCCTTTGTAATATCTATTGTTTTCTGGGCTTTTCTGTAAGATCAAATTATCTATGAAATCGTTATCTTCTCGCAAAAAAAAATCTAGCCTTCCGTTTTTTGCACCGACTCAAATCTGCAGAAGCGGTGGCGGTGACGACTTCAATCTCCAGGGGTGACAAGCGCTTGTCCCCTTCGTCTCGGAGTCCGTCTCATCTTCCTCGGTGTCCTCGTCTCCGGCATGGGCGGGTCGTCGGCTCCAAAGGTCTATGAAATCGTCCTCTGTTAGGTCGTTAGGTAGGGTTCAAGGTCAATTTTGCCGGTACTTACCGCAACATCAATTTCGCCATTAAGTCAGTAATGACGAACAGATGAAGCTAGTTGTTCAGAGAGCAAAACTCATAGTTCTTATTCAGGCTTGGGTCATGTTGGTCCAAAAGAAAGCGATTCGTCCGAGTGATAAGCCTATGATCCGTTATGGTCCAATGTCAACCCAAGATAGGGCGAGGATGGCGAATCTAAACTACATTTACAACAACAACAATGTAGAGACTCTGAACATGCTTCGAATGCGAAGATCATCGTTTCCCAAGTTTTTTGAGACGTTTAGGGCCAAGGGGCTGCTAAAAGATAACATCCACACACCTATGTGGAAGAGCAAATTTGCTTGTTTCTTCATGTTGTTCGTCATAATCAGAGATTCATTGCTACTCACAATACATTCAGGAGATCTTCTCAAAATAGGCTTTCACTCCGCTTTATAAATAAAGGAACGAACTAAAATACACGGCCGAAGGGATACAATATGGTGGGGAGGCCCGTTACAAAGCAGATGAAAAGATAAAACAAAAACCTAGAACAAGCCAAACACATTGCCAAGGCCCGACCGAAGACTCCCGAGCTCCATGACAACGGCCCCAAGAGGGTGATGGCGCCAAGCGTCGCCGCTGCCGAGTCTGAAGACAGACAAAGGTTTTCACCTGAAGCCCTGGCACAAGGACGAGATCAATGACGATGTCTTCAAGAAGCAAGCGGCGCCCACGAGCGTCGCCATCACCGGCGCCAGAAGCACGAATCTTTCACCCGGACACTCACGTACACCATCAAGAGGAGTCCCAACCACCACCTCAATGATAGCCAACTTGTCCACCCCAGATCTGGCCACTTCAAGAGCATGCCTGAGCCTCCCGCCTACACCCCTTATCGCCCACACGACCAAGAGGTGGAGCCACCACCGCCACCACGGAGCCTGCCGGAAAATCCAACCGTGAAGCCTGCCGCCCCGGCATCCATGCCCCTAGGCACAACCGACCATCCACATCACAACCACCTAGCCACAGTAGTAGGAGTGAAAGGGACCTCCTTTCATTCCCAGCCCGACATCAACCACTAGGTCTGGGTCGGCACCTCCACTGTAGAAAGCGCCCATGCCTGCGTCCCCAGCCGGTCCCGGTGGACCGGGGGGGGGGGGACAACCTAGTGACTGTTGACGGCCACCACCGAGCACACTCGAACGCCGCCATGTCCGTGGGCACCAGCGTCGATCCGTACAACGACACAACAATGCCCGGAGAGCCAACCTCGGACCGACGTCACAACAGGTACCAAGCAAGAAGGGCACAACGCGAAGGCATCCAACGCGGAGCAAGTCAACCCCAATACCCGCACACTATCGGACATCATCCACCACCACAGTCCAGATCTGCGCCGCCCGCCAAAGATGCCACAACCCGGATCACACCGCCGCCAGCCAAAAGCAACCGCGCCGCCCCATTGAATTCCACAAGCACCTCCCGGACCACGCCTGACCTCACCTACCCCGAGCGCCGGCTCCGATCTGCCTCGGGTCCAAATCCGGTCCGCCCAAGCACAGACCCTAGGCCATAGCCACCCTCGACGTATAAGCGTCGCCAGCATGAACTTAGGAGAAGGGAGGCCACCACCTCCACCCGCACCCCACCGCCAAGCGCCAATCGTCGTGCCACGACCATGCTAACGACCAGCACCACCACCACGAGCTGCCCACGCCGAGATGACCACCCCGAAACCACGGGCAACACTAGCCAGAGGCAGCAGCCACCACCAGCGGAGGAGCCCCAGCCAGGGCCAACCATCACCGGTGGAGGGAAGCCCCCAACCACCTGCGGCGGCGACAGCCAGATTTGGCCACGCTAGATCAAGCCCCCATGGCAGCCACAGGGGAGCCCTGCGCAGCCCACCACGTAGCTCCCAGGTGCAGCCGCGACCGCGCAACACGCACGAGCACCCACCGCCGCCCCCCCGTCGCCACGCCGCCACGCCCTGCCGTCAGGGCGCCGCCACCAGCTTGGACCAGCTGCTCGCGCGAGCCACCACCAGCCTAGGGGAGAGGAAAGCCCGCCACTACCGCCTACGCAAGCCAGGCTTCGCCTAGCGTCGCCTAGTGGCGGTGGCGAGGAGGAGAGAGGGGGTAGGGGAGCGGGGGCGGCCGGGGATGGGGGCTCGCCAGCCGCCGCTCGCGGGAGCGACAGGGGTGAGAGGATAAGGTATCCGGATCTCAGTTATGTTGTCATTCAAGAGATCTAGTGAGACCATTTCCAGGTATTTCAAGTAAGTCTTCTATGCTATTGGTGAGCTCATAGGAGAGATGATCAAGACATCAATTGGGCAAACTCCTACTAAGAATCACATGAGCCATGTATCTACATTTCAAGGTGAGCACTACTAGTAGTTCATGCCATGCCATGCTTGTATTGTTTTACGGTCACAACAATATGTTTTCATGCCATCACATGATTGTATTGGTTGGTACCATGTGACTGTTAGAGTGTCGAGGTCACAAGCTGCATCATACATGGATAAAACACACTACACAAGCCAGAATGTGTTTCCAGCTGTTGACTTTGATCTAAGGTCACATATGTCTTAGCTGGTTGGAAAGGATTAACCCATAATTCTTGCTGATAGTATGTCCAGACCTGATGGAATCAATCTTCTGACGGTAGTTCTACCTATGAGATGCTGGATATGCATGTCAGCCGGTGTTCTTTCATCTTTGGGAAAACTAGGTACCATTGAACGAGTTCCCTTCTAAGAACCATCCTAGGGCTGCTACAGAATTGTTCAATCTCAGACACTCTAGCCTTAAGAGTTGTAGTTGAGAGGGCATCTGGAGCTCTGAAGAATAAAATTAAGATCCTGTATTGAAGACACTCCATCCTTTTTCTATGCAAGTTAGGCTTGTTCCTGCATGTTGCATTCTTCATAACTGGATTGTAGAATGAGGTTGTGACGAACTTGTGGTAGAGGAGGAAGATGTGTTGGTTGATGATGTTGATGGCTACGGCCATGATGTAGGGGGACATGACAATGAAGCTTGAAAGAGTAAAAAAAATGGAGTGAACTGAGGCAACATGGACAAATAGAGACAACGCGAGGATCTGAAGAAAAAGAAGCAGCAACAAAAGAAGAAGATGACGATGGACTTCCCCCTAGTTTGATTAGACATTGATGAACTTTTCCCAAACGAGCCATATGCAGTGTTAATTTGTTTTGCATTTTTCTAGTAGTTAGGATAAACCATCATTTATTTACTAGTCAGGGAAAAATCAATGTCCATTCGTACTGCTTATGTAGTGTAATGTGCGGTAAGGTCATCGGTAGCGAGATCACAACATAGGCCGTGTATAACCAAACGTAATGTTTTGGGCGTTGACATAACTGCTGCCAACCAAACGTCAAATCTCAAACTGATCAGTGGTTGAAGGCAGGCTAGCAAACTATGTGTAGAACATGATTTTTGTGTTCTACAAATTAAATACCCTAGCCAAAGATGATGAAACCTACCAAACACATCCTAAATGAGCAGCTGCTAGTGGCATTGCGGCATCGAGATGCCGGCCTGAACAAGTAAGCGAAGCCATCGAGATGTCATGAAACTCACGCTTCAGGTGGAGATGGGGTTTAGTGGGACTATCAAACCCATCCTAGTTAAATTGCTTTAGTGGGGTCCCATTGAACAAAAAAATATATTAAGTGGGTTAGGTCTATCAGCCCATCGGGATCCCACCAGCCCCTTCTCTCGTGGACACACAGAAACAGAGGTGGCACCGCAGCGCAGTCGTACTCCTGCTGCCACCGCATCCCCTCCCCAGGGCTGGTCCTGAGATTTTGGGGGCCCGGGGCGAAAACTACAATCCGGGGTCCTTCGGGACCCTTAATATAAATGTCTAATTGGTAATCATCATATATAGATATAATTTTTATCAAAGAAAATAATTAAGTGCATACAAAATGATTGTACATATCACATAATGTATTACATATTAGCTTCACAAATTTCTCCTAACATTCTGAGATGCAAAATCGCTAATGATAGTATCAATATCAATTTCATCAAGCAATTTTTTCTCAATGCATAAAGTTGCCAAGCTATTTAACCTCTCTTGCAACATTGTAGATCTCAGGTAGTTCATCAACAATTTTAACTTTGAAAAACTTTCTTTCACAGCCATAGTAAAGAAAATTCGATATGCAATAGAAATAAATATGAGCTCATGATAACTCACGTTGCTATCATCCATGTTGACGTTAACATTGCCTTCTATAGGAGTATGACCATCATCTTCCTGATTGACATTAGTTTGGTTACCCGCAAGAACTATCGCCAACTCTTCTGAATTTCTTGGAGTGCTTGTATCGCTCTCTTAATATTTAAAAAGAGATCTTCTCAATTATTCTATCTCCTCATCCGCCTCCTTCTACCAGAACTCGACATGACCCCTCCTGAAATTGAAAGGAACAAATAACTTATAAAATTAGCGCAAAGCTAATTAAAAAATTGTATAGAAAATCATCTAATGTAATGACAATCTGCTAGGGCATAGTATAGTACCTTTTCTCTCTAATCTAATCTGGTTACCTATGCATAATGATTTGTCACGCCCAATATGCGTCCTTATCCTAAAGGAACTCGAAGGTCCCATCAAGGATAGAAGCGCATATTGGAGACGCTTTTGCAAGGTGGATATCATTACATCGCATCATTACATAATAGTTGGGGATACATACAAGAGGCATACGATGCCACACAAATACAACAACATCATACATAAGAGCAACATCCGACTACAGATGAAACACAAACAGAAACTTAAACGACATCCACCCTGCTAGCCCAGGCTGCCGACCTGGAACATATTCCCTGATCGAAGAAGAAGCAGAAGAAGACTCCAAGACAAGCAAACATCGCTCTCGCGTCATGATCATCGCATTATCTGCACCTGCAACTGTTGTTGTAGTAATCTGTGAGCCACGAGGACTCAGCAATCCCATAACCATGGGTATCAAGACTAGCAAAGCTTAATGGGTATGGAAAGGATAAGTGGTGAGGTTGCAGCAGCGACTAAGCAAATATGGTGGCTAACTTACGTAAATAAGAGCGAGAAGAGAAGCAACGAAACGGTCGAGAAGCTAGAAGTGATCAAGAAGTGATCCTGAAACTACTTACGCACAATCATAACCCAAAGACCATGTTCACTTCCCGGACTCCGCCAAAAAGAGACCATCACGGCTACACACGCGGTTGATGCATTTTAATTGAGTGAAGTGACAAGTTCTCTACAACCGGATATTAACAAATTCCCATCTGCCACATAACCGTGGGCACGACTCTCAAAAGTTTATACCCTGCAGGGGTGTCCCAACTTAGCCGATCACAAGCTCTCACGGTCAACGAAGGATATTCCTTCTCCCAGGAAGACCCAATCAGTCTCAGAATCCCGGTTTACAAGACATTTCGACAATGGTAAAACAAGACCAGCAAGACCACCCGACTGTGCCGACAAATCTCGATAGGAGCTGCACATATCTTGTTCTCGGCGCACAACGGATGAGCAATCCGTACAACTAAAACCAGACCTCAAGTTTCCTTGAGGGGGCACTGCAAAGGGCTCTAGTTTGGACCAACACTAGAGGAGCACTGGCCCCGGGCGGGGGGGGGGGGGGGGGGGGGGTAAATAAAGATGACCCTCGGGCTCCGGAAACTCAAGGGAAAAAGGCTTAGGTAGGCAAATGGTAAAACCAAGGTTGGACCTTGCTGGAGGAGTTTTATTCAAGGGCCATTTGCATTTCTGTCCCTAACTCGAACCACCTACTCAGATTTGCCCCTAATTTCAAAACATACTCAAAAATGTCCCTCCGCCGTTAGGTGCCCTTACAGAAATGCCCTTCTGTGCCGTTTCTATTAGGTCAAAGGCCTTTGACCGTCAACCAGACGTTTCCTGGACATTTTACCCCTGCCTCCATGTGCCACTTACATGTGGGACCCGCTTAGAGAAAAAATAAAAAGAAAAAACGCTTTCTCTCACCCCTCTATCTCTCACTTACATGTGGGGCCCAAGAAAAAGAAACAAAAAAATGTCCTAGAAAATATACATAGGCCCACTTGTCATACTTTAATTATTTGTTAAACAATATTTATTGGATTTAGACAAGAGGACCGCTGGTTAGTGTCTAGCTTAGTTAGAACTAATAGGATCTGGCCCTAATCTAATTACACCGTACTCCGGCGAGTGTGCGAGCTCGTCGGCGTCCTACTGGATGGTGCGGGAACACGTCGGAGGGGGTATGGGGAGGTGCGAGCACGCCGGCGTGGTCAGGAAGCACAACAACAAGATGTGGGATGATCAACGACCGGGGCAACGACAACAGCTTGCCGCGGTGAGCGGCGGCGCTAGGGAGAGAGCGGCTGTTTGTGGGGCGACTGCTCGGGGATGTAATCCTCGGCGGCGACGGATCTAGAAGGTGTAGAAGCATCACAGATTTACTAGGAAGCCAACAGAGAGCGTCGGGGCGGCCTAGACGAGGAGATCGAGGCGCGGCAGCACGACAACAGAGGCGGAGAAGACGAAGACCAATTCAACGATTTACGACACCTCTGTTGATTTCATCCATAGGGAAGACTCTATAGGAATATAAGAAGCTAATGGACATGCTTTTGAGGCTTGGGATCGACTCTTGCCACGAAAACAATGAACCGCGTCAACGGCAGCGAGATCTGGACATTGTTTGTTCTCTAATAGAACAGGAGGGCTAGCAGGTGTGCCGCCCCTTGCCTGCGCACTTGATTCATCGTGGTATGGCAGCCACGACTACTGCTGCGTCCGCCCCTTGTTGCTCACCCGCGGGTGCGCCGCCCCTCACCGGCGATGTCCATCATCGGCCAAGCCACGCAAGCCTTGTGAGGTAGGGGAGAGAGGTGGGAGAGATTTTTTTATTTATCTATTTTGTTTGGGGCCCACGTGTAAGTGTGTGTGAGAGAGGGTGAGAGGGAGAGTTTTTCCTTTTTATTTTTTCCTGACTGGGTCCCACATGTAAGTGGCACATGGAGGCAAGGGCAAAATATCCAACAAACGCCCTGTAGACGGTCAAACCCCTTTGACCGGACGGAAACGGAACAGAAGGGCATTTCTGTAAGGGCACCTAACGGCGGAGGGACATTTTTGAGCAGGCTTTCGAATTAGGGGCAAATGTGAGTAGTGGGTTCAAGTTAGGGACACAGATGCAAAAGACCCTTTATTCAAAGCGAACTGTCAAGGGGGTCCCATAAATCACCCAACCGCGTAAGGAACGCAAAATCAAGGAACATAACACCGGTATGACGAAAACTAGGGCGGCAAGAGTGGAACCAAACACCAGGCATAAGGCCGACCTTCCACCCTTTACCAAGTATATAGATGCATTAATTAAATAAAAGATATTGTGATATCCCAACATAATCCTGTCCAGCTTGGAGCAATCTTCAACTTCACCTGCAACTAACAACGCTATAAGAGGGGCTGAGCAAAGCGGTAACATAGCCAAGAAACGGTTTGCTAGGAAAGGTGAAAAGGTTAGAGGCCGACATGACAGTTTGGGAGGCTTGAACAACAAGAGATAGGTAGCGCGATAAACCAATAGAACGAAGCAACTAGTATAGCAATGATAGTAGTGAGATCCAGGGTGACGGTCATCTTGCCTGAAATCCCGCTAGGAAGAAGAACGAGTCCATGAAGAAGACAAACGAACGTAGTCCAACAAATCCCCACAACTCTGGAACGAAACCGAAGCTAACGAGAGAAGCAAACTGGAAAGAAGCAAACAACATGGTAAACACACAAGCATAATCATGGCATGATGCACAATCAAGTATGATGTATGTCCGGTTTAATGAGGCATGGCATGGCAAAGTGCAACAAACAAGCAAATGACATGGCAACAACGACGAATAACTGGAAGACACCTAGCGCATCAGATCCGGGGCGTTACATAATTCGAGCGCCCTAACAATAATTCCATGTTAACCGAGAAATTGGATATTTTACCCTAACAACAAGCCTGGAAAATCATCAAACCCCAACGTAAAGTGGGGCAAAAAGTCCAATCCCTCCTATTAACTTGTTCAATCGATCAACAAGTTGGGAATCAGGATTAGAAAGAAAGGAAGCATGATTACAGGTAGAAGAACATGCGATTGAAGAGGGTACCTGCCGCAGTCGTCGGGTTGTTCGTGAGGAGGCAGTCTCGAAGAGGATTAGATGAACATGAACAACCAAAAGGGCAAGAAAAGACCGATACGAAGTCACAGGAAATCGTGATTAGGTTTTTGGAAAGAAATCGTGATTAGTGAATCAAACCATTCCTTTTTCTCTCCTGTCTCCACGTACAGGCATGTACCAGGCCCATATCTTTTTTTAGTTTCCTAGGCTAGCACGGCAGAGGCTTTTAGCGAGGCGCCGAGATAGACTTCAATTTGTTTCCACTCCAAGACGGACGAGACTTGCCTGCTCCCTCCCCATGCTCCCATCCATGCTCCCGCGTACGTGGCTTGATTTGATTGGTAGAAAATAAGGCCCGGCCCCACCCCCTGAAAATCAGGGGGGGAGATGATTATATTAGAAAAGAAAAAGAGAAAAGGACAGCCTTAGGATGAAGTGGGAGCACGGATGGGAGCATGGAAAGGGAGCAGGCAAGCCGGATCCCTCCAAGACCTATATGCATGTACGTACGTATACCTGGAGGGGGCCCGGGGCGGCCACCCCATTCGCCCCTCCCGTCCTCCCCTTCCTCGCAGCTTCTGCCTCCTCCGCTTCACATCGCCGTCCCAATCAAGTTTGGCCAATCCTCACTACTCCGGCGGGACGGGATGGCTAGGTCGCCGCTAGCCGCAACCCAGACCCACAAGTCGACGAAAGCATCAGTCCCACATAACTACATAAGTGCCCGTGGTGACAATGGGCATGGGTGGCATCGTGACCTGGGGCACGGTGATGACGGGCACGGCCGGCATGGGCGGTACCGTGACTTGGGGAGCGGTGAGCGCGGGCACGGTCGGCATCAACGGCACTGTGACCTACGGTGTGGTGACCGCGGGCACGGTTGGCACTGGTGGCATTGTGGCATCGTAACCAAGGAAAACTTGGTGCTAACGAGCCCTGGTTGGACGAATATGCTCCTCGACGCGTGGCATTTCCGAGCGAGAGCGCGCGCAACAAGCAATGAAACCATCGCCACCGCTTGGCGGCTTCCTTAACTTCTCCACTTTTAAGTCTCGCCTTGTTGCCGTCCGTCGTGTTTCTCTGCTCGTGACGCCTCCGTCGGCGCCGTACATCCATTGAAAAGGCGAAGTTGCTGACACTTGAGAGGGTGCTCACCGATGGGCGCGGAGGTGGATGTGGTGGCGAGGGCGGCGGGCAAGAAGAGGACGTCCACCAAAGTTTCGATGCAGGATTGGTTGTCAGCTTGCTTGGTGCAGACAACACGAATCATGCATGCATAGGTGAACGTCACGCCCGTTTGATTCATGCCGTGGCCACATTTCAGAAGTGGAATCCCACTTATTCCCAGATAACCCACATAATTTCTACTAAAGTGTTGGCTATCACCCACCAAAATGTGTTGGGATTAAGTGGGCTGTGGTGGAACACCCACTATCAGTCCCGCCCGTAACCTAACGTGAAACCGTGTAGTATAGTAGTAAAAATCATGGGGAAGAGCGAGGCGTGCGCTCCACCCTGTGAATTTCGCTCTCCCCGAGAATTTGAATTGGGTGTCGGTTGACAGCACACGACGGTACGAGTCCAAGTCAAAAATCAACGAGCGTACCGCCTCCGGAACCGACCTTGGTCGTGTCTGACTCCGACTCCGGGGCCCGCACGTCAGCCACCACCGCCCCTCTATATACTTCGCCCCGCCGAACCAAGTATAACCAACCAATCGAGCAGAGCCCGTCACGCGCGAACCGACCCGAAGCCGCCGCCACCAGCACCGACCGGCACCCCGCCCCGCCTCATGGCCGAGCACGACGCGCCGCCCGAGTCCGGCGCCGCGAGGTCCCCGCCGGCCAAGCGCGGCGGCGACGCCCGCTCTCCCCAGGTGAGAAGCGCTCGATCGACCTGTTTATTTTTCGCGCATAGGGTTTGGCGGATTCGCCGGAGAACAGTGGGTTCCGGCAGGATCGGCTCGAACCAGCTCGGTTTCTAGATTGCCTCGCGCGTCATGTTCGGTTGCGGATTCCAGTTTCTTCGCCACCCAAATTAGTGCCGGATCGTGTTTTCAGTTCTGGTCCGCGCCCTTGAAAACTGAATTCGGGCGTGTTTTGTAAGTAGTTTCGATGCTCTAGATGCATTGCGTTGTGATGATGGGATTCCAAGTTCAGGAGCATGCAGTTTTTGTTTATTTTGTGATGTGTGATGTGGCTAGCAGGCTTGGTAGTTATAATTCGTAAGTACTATGTTTATCATACTAGCAGGCCCTGATTTGTATTTTTTTGAATATATCTGACGGAGGAATTCATGTTCTTTTCCAGCAGGATGCGCAGCCTCACCAGGAGAGGTCCTCGAGTTCCAGAGACCGAGTCAGGGAGCGCGATGAGGACAAGGACAGGGAGCGCCACAGGCGCCGCGGGGAAGATCGAGAGAGGTACCGGGACAGGGAGATTGTCCGTGATCGCGGTGAAGGGAGCAGGGATCGTGAGCGCCACCATCGCGAGCACAGTGAAGGGAGCAGGGATCGTGAGCGCCACCATCGCGAGCACCGTGATGGGAGCAGGGATCGTGAGCGCCACCATCGCGAGCACCGTGATGGGAGCAGGGATCGTGAGCGCCACCATCGCGAGCACAGTGAAGGGAGCAGGGATCGTGAGCGCCACCATCGCGAGCACCGTGATGGGAGCAGGGATCGTGAGCGCCACCATCGCGAGCACCGTGATGGGAGCAGGGATCGTGAGCGCCACCATCGCGAGCACCGTGATGGGAGCAGGGATCGTGAGCGCCACCATCGCGAGCACAGTGAAGGGAGCAGGGATCGTGAGCGCCACCATCGCGAGCACCGTGATGGGAGCAGGGATCGTGAGCGCCACCATCGCGAGCACCGTGATGGGAGCAGGGATCGTGAGCGCCACCATCGCGAGCACAGTGAAGGGAGCAGGGATCGTGAGCGCCACCATCGCGAGCACCGTGATGGGAGCAGGGATCGTGAGCGCCACCATCGCGAGCACCGTGATGGGAGCAGGGATCGTGAGCGCCACCATCGCGAGCACAGTGAAGGGAGCAGGGATCGTGAGCGCCACCATCGCGAGCACCGTGATGGGAGCAGGGATCGTGAGCGCCACCATCGCGAGCACCGTGATGGGAGCAGGGATCGTGAGCGCCACCATCGCGAGCACAGTGAAGGGAGCAGGGATCGTGAGCGCCACCATCGCGAGCACCGTGATGGGAGCAGGGATCGTGAGCGCCACCATCGCGAGCACCGTGATGGGAGCAGGGATCGTGAGCGCCACCATCGCGAGCACAGTGAAGGGAGCAGGGATCGTGAGCGCCACCATCGCGAGCACCGTGATGGGAGCAGGGATCGTGAGCGCCACCATCGCGAGCACAGTGATGGGAGCAGGGATCGTGAGCGCCACCATCGCGAGCACCGTGATGGGAGCAGGGATCGTGAGCGCCACCATCGCGAGCACCGTGATGGGAGCAGGGATCGTGAGCGCCACCATCGCGAGCACAGTGAAGGGAGCAGGGATCGTGAGCGCCACCATCGCGAGCACCGTGATGGGAGCAGGGATCGTGAGCGCCACCATCGCGAGCACCGTGATGGGAGCAGGGATCGTGAGCGCCACCATCGCGAGCACAGTGAAGGGAGCAGGGATCGTGAGCGCCACCATCGCGAGCACCGTGATGGGAGCAGGGATCGTGAGCGCCACCATCGCGAGCACCGTGATGGGAGCAGGGATCGTGAGCGCCACCATCGCGAGCACAGTGAAGGGAGCAGGGATCGTGAGCGCCACCATCGCGAGCACCGTGATGGGAGCAGGGATCGTGAGCGCCACCATCGCGAGCACCGTGATGGGAGCAGGGATCGTGAGCGCCACCATCGCGAGCACAGTGAAGGGAGCAGGGATCGTGAGCGCCACCATCGCGAGCACAGTGAAGGGAGCAGGGATCGTGAGCGCCACCATCGCGAGCACCGTGATGGGAGCAGGGATCGTGAGCGCCACCATCGCGAGCACCGTGATGGGAGCAGGGATCGTGAGCGCCACCATCGCGAGCACAGTGAAGGGAGCAGGGATCGTGAGCGCCACCATCGCGAGCACCGTGATGGGAGCAGGGATCGTGAGCGCCACCATCGCGAGCACCGTGATGGGAGCAGGGATCGTGAGCGCCACCATCGCGAGCACCGTGATGGGAGCAGGGATCGTGAGCGCCACCATCGCGAGCACAGTGAAGGGAGCAGGGATCGTGAGCGCCACCATCGCGAGCACCGTGATGGGAGCAGGGATCGTGAGCGCCACCATCGCGAGCACCGTGAGAGGAGTGAGAGAAGGGAGCAACGTGACCGTTCCGATGACCGTGACAACCGCCGGAGCCGTGATCGTGACGCTGAAAGGTACCTGGTTCTTGATTTCTGTGATTTGTCTTATGCATTTTGTTGCATTAATTGATTCCAGCATTGTGTGCTTTTAATTGACTGCTGGTTAAATATGTTGAAACCTATTCATCCTTGTGCTTAGTAGGGAGACGTTTTTATTTTCTGAAAAATTGGCAAGGTGTATCATTTGCTTTAGGGTAGATGTTTTTTGAGTTTTGTAATTTTATCTGCAGAAATTATTCACTGTACTATATGGTTCTACACCATTAACATAGTTATTAGACTGTACATGGACAGCCCCACGTGTCATTTCATGAATTACAGGACTGGTAAATGTAGGCAATTTTGCTGCTGTGTAACCATCTGGTAGCTGCGATGTTTTCTAGTTGGTTGGTGCTGTATGCAGTGGCGATCTTTACTTAGCAAAGCAAAACAATAATTATAATAGTGATAAGAGTCATGAACTAATTATAATATCTGCTTAACTTTTTTAACGTGCAAACAATTCTGTATTTCTAAGCACATTTTGCAAACCAGAAAATATCCTATGCAGTTTACTCTCTTAAAAAAAATCTGATCTATGTTGTGATAATGCAGAAGGGACCGTGATAGAGATGGCCACAGAAGGCATCGCTCCCGCTCCCGCTCCCGTTCGGAGAGTCAGAGGTATGTGTTGGATGCCATCCAAAGCTTATTATTTGTATTTTTGCAGTTTGTACTGTTAATAATAGTATTAAGTTTGCTTGTTTCCTCTGAGTAAGACAATTGACATGTGTTTGGTATGGGTTAATTTTTTTTTTGTATTATTGGTAAGTTGACATAATGTACTATGGATGATATCGGCAAATTTGAACTACCTTGACTTGGTTTCTTGCTGTACCATGGATGATATTCGCCAATACCCCATTTAGTTGATGCAGGTGTCTAGTCTTGCCTGATTTTTCTTTATTATGTGTATATTATTGGCCGCCTTTAGTTTTCTTACATCAATCTTCATTTGCTGAACCGCTTACTAATGTCTTCCTGTATTGAAACAGCAAACGCATGAGTGGATTTGACCAGGGACCATCAGGAGCCATTCCTATACTTGCTCCCACTGCAACCCCAGGTATGTGGTGACAGAAAATGTTGTATGATGCCTTACAATAAATAATCGCTGATGTTTGAATGTCTCTATTCTAATAATTCATTCATGTTATTAACAATTCTCTGTTGATGCATTGCAGTTCAGCTACCTGAACTTCCTGCTGCTAATCCTGGGATGCTTCCGAACATGCTCCCAAACTTGGTCAATGTACCTGCCCTAGGACAGGTGACTACTGTGCTCCTTTTAAGATTCAGTGTAGCTAGTACTCAAATCATCGATAACTGCCTGTGATCTATCACGCTTTTTTATTATTCAATGTTCTGTTATTACTTACTAATTCTTTCTTCTCTTTGCATCGATCCACTTGCTATGCAGCCACTGGCCATGACACAACAGGTATGTCTGAGTTTTCTTTCTGTGTGCTTGAGATTTATCTTGTTCTGTGATGCATAATCATGTCTGACCACTCTTTTCTTAGGCCACTCGTCATGCTCGGCGTGTCTATGTCGGTGGACTTCCTCCAGTCGCTAATGAACAGGTAATTGCCTTGAGTAACTAGTTAATTATTTCCTGGCATCTCTTTCTCTGTTTGCAGTCCGTGCTAAGTATTTTGTTCTTTCTGCAGACGGTTGCTGTATTCTTCAATCAAGTTATGGCTTCTATCGGAGGAAACACATTTGGTCTAGGCCATGCAGTTGTTAATGTATACATAAACCATGACAAGAAATTTGCTTTTGTTGAGATGAGGTCTGTGGAGGAAGCAAGCAATGCAATGGCCTTGGATGGTATAATGTTCGAGGGAGTAGCAGTGAAAGTTAGGAGGCCAACAGACTACAATCCTTCCCAGGCAGCTGCATTGGGTCCGAGCCAGCCGAACCCCAACCTCAATCTCGCTGCTGTTGGCTTGACACCTGGAGCAGGTGGAGGTATAGAAGGCCCTGACCGCATTTTTGTGGGTGGTCTACCCTACTACTTCACAGAGGCTCAAGTGCGGGAGTTGCTTGAAACTTTTGGACCTCTTCGTGGATTTGACATTGTGAAGGATAAGGAAACTGGCAACTCGAAGGGATATGCCTTCTGTTTGTACCAGGATGTGACTGTCACCGACATTGCCTGTGCTGCTCTGAATGGTATCCAGTTGGGTGACAGGACTCTCACAGTCCGGCGAGCAAACCAAGGAGCAGAACCTAGGCCAGAGCAAGAAAACATCCTCCTGCAGGCACAGCAAGAGGCGCAAATGAAGGTACGACTTTATATTAGTTCTTAAAAGACGCGATCGTATAAAATGAACAGTTAGTTTATGAATATAGCCTTCCACTTTCTGACTCTGTTTGCTTTCTGAGCAGAGACTCGTGTACGAAGTCGGCGGAGCCCTAGCGACAAAGGTGGTATGCCTGACCCAGGTGGTTTCAGCAGACGACCTTAGAGACGACGAGGAATACAATGACATACTGGAAGACATGACGCTAGAAGCACGCAAATATGGTAAACATCGTGCGGCCCTTATTCTGAACTCTTTTATACTCTGTTTTATCAATGTGCTTGCCTCTTTGCTCAGCTACTGAACCGGTTTTCTTCTGCGTGTTTCTTTTTTGTGTGTCTGTTTTGTAGTGCCACATAGTACCATTGCCGAGTCTTTTATAATCCGACCTCATGCCAAACTTGCAATCGGGCCTAACCTTACAGAAGACGCTAATCTTTTTCACTTGGATTTGACTAACCATATGTTCTTTTTCTCTTCCTTTTTGTCACGTGTGTATATGTTCTTACTGATTAACGTGGACAGGTAACCTGGTGCAAGCCGTGATCCCGCGACCCCATCCCAGCGGTGATCCTGTCGCCGGAGTTGGCAAGGTGAGTCTTTACTTCTGTGCTATTCAGCATCTTTCACTGATTTTGCTCACCAAAATGTATCCATTCTGATTCTGGGTCCTGCATTGCAGGTGTTTTTGGAGTATGCCGATGGGGAGAGCTCGGCCAAGGCGAGGATCGGGATGCATGGGAGGAAGTTCGACGGCAAGGAGACGGTCACCGTGTTCTACCCCGAGAACAAGTTCGCTGAAGGAGACTACGACTATTAGACGATGTATATTCAGCGGCCTAGTTGGTGTTGCCTTTATATGTAGTTTAAGCTTGTCGAAATACTGTCAGTGTGATATTCAGATTTCGGATACCTTTACTTGGCACTTTGTTATTATGACTTGGCATCGTATATAACCAACATATACTGCACTAACCCGTGAAAAAAAACATTGGATCAAGGTCTGGTTTCCATTTTAACTTTCCACTTTTGGAATTGTTATTAAACCTTCTTAGATGTAACAAAAAATAAATGGTGATAAATATTAAAAGGCCTGCCAATATCTAACAAGATCTATTTCTTAATAGCAGAGGGAACGCAAATCATAATTTTATATTTTATAAAAGTAATAAGCTAGAGCTAGAAAATTATTTGAGATTAACTCTACCCCCTACTAAGCTGAGAACGCAGAGCTTAATTGATTTGATGCCAATATTTGACATGCCAATTGTTGGGAAGTCCAGAAAATTGGGTAGCAATTGATTGGCTATTTGGTTCTTATCAGCCTCTTAAAAAGCTGCCATTTGGACAAATGTTGGCATCAAAGTAAGCCCTGAAATGGAATATGATGCTTGAATTGGACCAGGTGAGTGAATTTGCTGTTATGCTAGATATAAAAATAAGTGAATTCTTTGGGGTAGTAGACAAGGTCATGCGACGGCATAAGTATTGAATCTTTGGTCACTGAACCTTGCTATTGCCCAGTGCAAGCCTCAAGTTCCGACATCAAATGTTCTATGCCAACATAGAAGGGGTTCTACTGCAACAATCTGCCATTTTATTTTCATGCTCAAGATTGTAATGTTACAGAATACCGATGAGTGACGTACATTATGGGACTATATATTCAGTATTGAAAAACATCAGTAAATCTGCTTGCTTGTCCGGTGGCACCACAACATGTGAGTGTTTCAGCAAGATCAATGTAGATATTGTTAAAAAAATGTGCTTGTTTCGAGCTTCCAATAACTGGACAACACAAGTGGCAAAAATAACATGTCAGGACACTTCACCTAGATGCACTGTCTAAGCATAACCAAAAAGCGGGGATACCGAAGGATTTGCAAAGAGAAGGCAAGTTCAAATGCCTCCAAAAGTATTGTGCAAGATAAGACAGATCAGATACTGAATAGAAGACGGGTCATGATAATGCATGAGAATGTGGCTGATAGTTTCAATGGTAGGCATCGACATCGACCATAGGAGCTGGTGGATTTGTTCTTCATCGTTTTCTTGATCATGCTGTCGCTCATGTTCAATCTTGCACGAAATGTCAACCGGCGAAAAGCTCTGATTCGGTAATTCCATTGGCTTTGAGTCGCCGGACTCCAAGAATACATGCTCGGCCTCGCCGGACAATGACGATCATCGTCTCGCGTCGCCGCCTCTAGTGCTGACGCATTTTCCACGCCCACCCGCTCTCTATATATAATCATTCGTATTCGCTGGTGAGAAAACTATCGATCGCGCTTTCTTAGTTTCTGTGCATTGCGACATAATTCAAATACTGACTTGGGAGTCCTCTCTTTGATCTCCCTCATTCTGCTCTACCGTTACATCTCATAAATAATGTTGTGTTCTGGATCGGGGTCGCTATGCATTTTCCCTTCATGCCTCCCTTCTAGTGTCGTCTACCAATCCCCGCCGACGCTCTCCCAATGTCATCTAATCTTCTGCTTGCATGTTCACACGTCAAAGGTTCTGAACATTTGTAGGCCTCCATGACAATGTGCTCCATGCTCTTGTTTATACTAAACATGTTTACCTTTTCATTGTTTATTAATTATCACTAAATTATTAAGTTTTTTCATACTACAAATCCCCAAATTTTATGCTAAAGAACCTAAACTTATATCATTACAAATACAACAATGTGAAGGTAGACCTCTCTTTAGTGCAAAAACAATGTGTTATTTCTTTCTTCAGGTTTTGAGAAATTATGATGAGCTAAATTTATTTTATATCTAAAGTAAACATAAAACACGAGAATATCACATCCATCTATGGAATAATTTGTCCTACTTCGTTTGATTATAGTGTAGCTAAAGGTTTTCATATCTATTTTAGTATCTATAAATATCTTAATAGAGGGTTCTACAATGACGTGCCTAACATATATTCTACCTACCAATTCCTAATATCGGTTTGTCGAATATGATTCTTGAGCTTGCATAAATTAATAGGAAATTTCATAGTGTTTGAGGTGTCAACAATTAGTTTATCCTCGAGGCCCAACCGATGAATAATGCTCTACCGATCTTATGATCAATCTGGATGGTAGGTGGTGTTGTGGAAGATTATAGAGAGAGTGGTGGTGCTAGGGATATCATCTTTGATGTTGGCAACATAGTGGTTTTATCCATAGTAGTTTGTCAACGTGGGACATCTTGTGAATTTGCTCGAAGTAAGATTTTGATGAATACTCAGAGCCAATTTTAACGTTTAGGTTTTTGGTGTGAGTTATAATACGAAAAGTTTGGTGATACTGAATCATCTCCTGGAAGAGCTTCACTAGTGACCTGAATAGTGGATGTATCATAAAATCCGAGTGGCGAAACTGACGTATGGATTGTTTCTATCAGACAGATGCCATTCATTATGCCAGGGGAATGCCAATTCCAAACTTATGGATCTAATGGTTTGCGTCCTAGAAGAAGGTCCAAACAGATCCGCTGGAGAGCACCGAATGAGTAATGTAGGGAGAGAGGGATTCGAACCGGAGACCTGCGGGTGATAACTACCACGTGATAGCCAACTGAGCACACGACATTTTGTGTATTATTGTAAAGCGACAATCTAACACCACTTGCCCAAAAACCGCCCTGATGTGGGGAACGTGAGCGCCGTCGATTTAGCCGATGTGTGGCTACGATTCCACACCTTCAATGGCTTCTTTGTTATATAAATAGGAGGGAAAAGGGCCAAACCACAAAACGTCTTCCCCACTCCGCCATTTCCCCAAAGAAATCGCCGCCATCTCCATCTCTTCCTCCAGCGGCTGCTGCCATTGTCATGGCCGGAGACAAGACGCGCGAGCTTCCTTTGTGCCGCCGCCGCCGCCCGGCTGGATCCAAGGGGATTGGTTGTCGTCGAGGGTGACGGAGGAGGAGGTGCTTCGGCTCGTCGCCGATGGGCTCGTACTGGAGAAAGGACGGAGGCTACCTGCTGTCGACGAGCTCGAGCCAGTTTCAAACCAAGATGAACGGCTACTTTTCGTTTCCTATATCGACACGGGATTTTCGCTGCCATCACATCCGTTTTTCAGATCTCTCCTTAGATATTTTCAAATGATAAGTGTCACACGTGTGGCATGAAGCAATCCGACCCTACATTTTTTACAACTAAAGTTGCCATCCGAAAAGAAAAACAAACTGAAAAAAATGTAAGTTGCCATCCGAAAAGAAAGTCGCCACGCACAAAACTGAAAAGACTATTGAACGCTGATTTTGTCTTTTCATAGCTCACATCTCGTAATGTGTTTCAACTTGAAATTTGTTGCAATAAAACATCATCCTCTTAACATCCCGTAATTTTTTTCCAGTTTTTTTCGAAACTTCAAGACATCTCTTGTCTCGTGGTTTTCACCGGTTTCCATCGAATGTTGGTTTCCGTATGATATTCTCCCTTTCATATTCAGTGTGATGTATCCTCGTGAGATGGGGGTGAGGCAACTTGGAAGGCTTTGTGGAAAGTTCAAGTTCAACCTTAAATTCGGGTGTTCTGATAGCCAGATGGTGGCAACGGCCTGGGGGGTGGTGGAAGACCAATTGGGTGCAACCCATATATTTCGAGAGATGAAATCATATCTCTCAAATTTTCAAGGATTTTCGCTTGTTTTTATTCCTAGAAGTACAAATTTTGCAGCTCATCTTTGTGCAGAAGAAGCACTGAACTTGGCGTCTGCGAACGCTATTTGATGTAATCCCTGCTTTCTTGATTGCCCAAGTGCAATCAGAAGTTGTATCGCCGAATGTTTAATAAAATGCCATCGTGGTAATCTAAAAAAAAGACTAAATTAAATTTCATCCCGCGTCACTAAATTTGTCATAAAAAACGTTCGGAGTTGCCGTGTATTCGTGCCGCACTTGTGGCACTTATCAGGTCCTAGATATTTTCGGGCTCAACTCCGGCATTTGTCCCCAAATGCCATCACATACCTCACCAGCTTCGTTTCTCTTTGTGAAAAAGGGGCGAGTTGGCTGGAACTTGTCTTCCGAATCGGTTATGACTTACGAGGAAGATTCCGGACGCACAATCGGATACGGTCACAGCCAATTGGGACGCGCGCTCTCTCTCTCTATATATACACACGTGCGAACGACGAGCTACCTGTGCATCCATCCATCGATCGAAGTAGTACGTACGCTCGTCATTAGATCGACTCAATCAGTCCAGATCAATCGATCAGGCCGTGCGAACGATGGCAACCTCGCCGGCGAATTCCAGCGGCAGGATCAGATCGTCGCACGGCGAGCCACCGCTGAGCGAAGAGCTGCTCGTCGACGAGATCCTCACGCGCCTGCCGGTGGACGCCGCGGTGCGCTTCCGGGCCGTCTGCCGGGCGTGGAGCGCGGCGCTCACATCCGACCACTTCGTCGCCGCGCACGCCGCCAGAGCGGCCGCGGCGCGCCACCCCGAGATCGTCTTCTTCTCGCCGACCGCGCGGGGCGTCGCGACGTCCTTCTACGCGTGCCCGATCCCGGTGGATGGGGGCGCGCCGCCCGCCATCGTGGCTGCTCGCGAGCTGCTCACCGCGGGCGACCTGGCCGGGGAGCACCTCGTGCTGTCCGGGAATAAGCCGTGCCGCGGCCTGACGCTCTTCTTCGACGTCCGGCTGTCGGAGTACCACGTCTTCAACCTCTCCACCGGCGAGCATGTGTCCCTGCCGCCGTGCGAGCCGGCGGAGGAGATAACGCCGGTGGTTCCAAAGCTGATGCAGGTCAAACGGTTTCCTCTGGAGCTCTCCGGCACCGGCCTCGGCTTCGACCCGGCCACCGGCCAGCACAAGGTGGTCAGGCTCTTCAGGAACATCTTCGCGCAGCAGAAGTGCGAGGTGTGCCCCCTTACGCCATTAGGCGTGGGGCGGTGGCGGCCCTGCGCCGGCGGCAACGCGCCGCCCGGCTTCGCGTGCCACGTCGACGGCAGGCCTCCCGTGGCCATCGACGGGTCCCTCTACTGGCTGCTGCACCGGCGGAGCCTCGCCGACGACGGGAGCGCCAGGGACCCGCAGCAGGACGCGCCCATCCTGTCGCTCTCCGTCGGCGCCGAGCGGTTCGGGTGGGTGCGCACGCCGCCGCGGCTGGCGTCACGCATCCGGCACCTCACGAACCTCGACGGCTCCCTCTGCGCCGTCGTCCACGACAGCCTCATCGACGACGCGCTCCTGCTCGTCACCTGGAGTCCATCGTCGCCCTCGTGGACGGCGCGCTGCCGCGTCGACGTGGGCAGCCTGCCCCGGCCGATCCGCGACGAGCTCAGCGGGGAGCGAGAGATCGTCCCGCTGTGCAGTGTGAAGAAGAAGATCCTGCTGGCTACGAGCCGGCACAAGGTGTACGCCTACGACACGGAGCAAGGCGCCGCCGAGGAGGTGTTCGACATGAACCGCTTTGTCGACGTGCCGCACCATAACAGCGAGTCCCGGCTGTTCTTCAACATTGGCCTCCACGAGGAACGCATCGCCGGCGTTGGCCCGAAGGTGGCGGGTGACAACTGGCTACAGGTGAAGCGGGGGCGAGGCATGGTGCTCCGCAAGCGGGAGGCGTCGTCTCTGTGCCAGGAACATCGGGAGCAGGACGAGGATTTTCACAGGACGAGGGAGGTGATGATGCAGCTTGCATTCCCAACGTAGGGACAGGATGTGTACTTTGTACTTTGTACTTTGTACGCTTGTTATACTTTGTACGCTTAGTAGTAGGGTACGATGTGTATTCTCAAAGGATAGGGAGGTGATCCATCTTCTTTGGTGGGTGCTGCTGTGGTGGCAGAGGCAGGTGACGGACGTTGGTGTCAAGTTTAGAGATTTTTTTGGTCTTGTTTGTAGTTTTACTTATTGACCGTTGTTACTTTGTGCAAAGGCTAGGGTTCTGCTATTTATTCAGTTTTGTTAGATTGGTGTGTACGTGGCGTGTACTATGATCATTTTGATATAAATAAGAGACTTATTACCATGAAGACAATATAATTTATAAAATAAAATGACAAATTTGCTGCTGCATAGTTTTTTGGGCGGACAATGCTACTGCACGTGTCATTTAAATGTTGGAAATATGAGCAAATTACTACGAGTTTTAAACCGAATAACCAGAAGATAAATCATGACAGCACTAGCAGTGATTAAACTAATCATGTGAACTAACATAGCAGATGAACAGATCACATCTAGGGCACATACTAGAAACATGAATTGTACCATGATCTCGAACAGGAAAGATAGAATCACATACGGTGCAGCGGGAGCAGCACCGCCGGCGTTGACGTTGTCGCCCATGTCGTCGAGGATGAGGTTGCCGAGGTCGGGGAAGAAGTCGTCGTTCGCGAAGTTGTCGCTGCCAGCAGTCACGGGGATGCGCTCCCCAAAAACCTGATCGCCCCTCTCCCGTACAGGATCACGAGAGGCGGGGTTCCGGAGGCCTGTTGTCCCTTCTCCCGGTGCACGCAGAAAGGAGGGATGGAGAAGACTTGCTCGGCGGCGCAATGATCTGGAACGGTGGTGAGAAACCATACAAAGCGGCGGTGGCTAGGGTAGACGACTGCCTGACTATATAGTGCGGGCCGGGTAGGTCGTGGGAGTAAACCCCACGTCTGAGTCATCACGATCCAAAAGAATCGAAAACGGTTCAGTAATTAACTCGTCCGTTAATGATTAGTTAATGACTCATTAATTTTTTCCCGAACAGCAAAAATATAGACAACGTGCATAGCTCTGTCCTCGGCTCGGCTCAATCCTACAACCCGCGGCGCGTCGTGACGAGGCGAGGCGAGGCGTGGCGAGGCGAGCGAGGAGGAGGAGCGCGCATGTAGGTCTCCTCTTCTCATGCTCATACAAGTGGTAGAAGAGCTCACCTTATAAAGAGGTGCAACTCTCTCTCAACTTATGAGGTGGGACTAAATATTAGCCTCACTCACTCCACTCACATGTGTGCATGAATGGGCCAAGAGAATTTCACAATTTTAGTTGGGCTTTGGGCCAAAGGCCTACTAGCAAATTCCAACAATCCCCCACAAAGTCTCATTGGCACATCTCATCATTTAGTTCCAAAACATTGTTTATATACCGGTGCTTAGTGGATACTGTGAAGTTGAACTTCCACTTAGAGTTTTATGCTACACTAGATCACAACTTGAATAGTGGACTATGCCTTGAACTACAAGTTTTCTGCGAGACTAGTTTCACATAAATTCTTGACCGATATTTGGCTGTCGCAAGGCTTCCTCGCAGGTGGAGCGTATACGTCGTACTCCAGGGCCTTTCATGAATTTATTAGAGAGCACCCACTTCTCACAGACTGCGACGTTAACAGTCAAATTCATATAGGTGTGTTCCTCAGGAGATGCTCTGCAGGACAACATCTCTGCTTACTCAAATAAGCCACTTGGAACACATTAAGATAGATATCAACCTGCCATGCAGATCAGGAGAGTATTGCATCTTCACGGAGTGGGATAATTAAAATAAGGATACTCTCCTCTCAGCTGACCAACAGCTTGTCTCCCACTTCTACTTCACGGGATCTCCGATCACATAGAGTGGGTTACCACTATGGACAACTCATGCGGTGGGTCTCAAACCCATCTCCATCGATGCATTATCTATCACATTACGTGATAGACCCTTTGTGAAGGGATCTGCCAAGTTTTTCGTGTTGGGGAACGTTGCAGAAAACAAAAATTTTCCTACGGTTTCACCAAGATCCATCTATGAGTTCATCTAGCAACGAGTCATTAGATGCGTCTACGTACCTTGTAGATCGCGAGCGGAAGCGTTCAAAGAACGGGGATGATGTAGTCGAACACGACGTGATTCGAATCACCGGAGATCCTAGCACCGAACGGACGGCACCTCCGCGTTCAACACACGTACGGAACAGCCACGTCTCCTCCTTCTTGATCCAGCAAGGGAGGGAGGAGAGGTTGAGGGAGATGGCACCAGCAGCAGCACGACGGCGTGGTGTTGATGGAGCTGCAGTACTCCGGCAGAGCTTCGCTAAGCACTATGGAGAAGGAGGAGGTGTTGGAGAGGGAGAAGGAGGCAACCAAAGGCCAAGGTCTGTTTGCTCCTCCTTTTCCCCACTATATATAGGGCCAAGGGAGAGGGGGAGGCGCAGCCCTTGCCCCTTCCTCCAAGGAAGGGTGCGGCCAAGGGGGGGGGAGGAGTCCATCCTCCCCAAGGCACCTCGGAGGTGCCTTCCCCCTTTAGGACTCTCCCCTTTTTTTCTTCTCTTGGCGCATGGGCCTCTTGGGGCTGGTGCCCTTGGCCCATGTAGGCCAAGGAGCACCCCCTACAGCCCATGTGGCCCCCCGGGACAGGTGGCCCCACCCGGTGGACCCCCGGGACCCTTCCGGTGGTCCCGGTACAATACTGATAACCCCGAAACTTGTCCCGATGCCCGAAACAGGACTTCCCATATATAAATCTTTACCTCCGGACCATTCCGGAACTCCTCGTGACGTCCGGGATCTCATCCGGGACTCCGAACAACATTCGGGTTACTGCATATACATATCCCTACAACCCTAGCGTAACCGAACCTTAAGTGTGTAGACCCTACGGGTTCGGGAGACATGTAGACATGACCGAGATCGCTCTCTGGTCAATAACCAACAGCGGGATCTGGATACCCATGTTGGCTCCCACATGCTCCACGATGATCTCATCGGATGAACCACGATGTCGAGGATTTAATCAACCCCGTATGCAATTCCCTTTGTCAATCGATATGTTACTTGCCCGAGATCCGATCGTCGGTATCCCAATACCTCGTTCAATCTCGTTACCGGTAAGTCACTTTACTCGTACCGTAATGCATGATCCCGTGACCAGACACTTGGTCACTTTGAGCTCATTATGATGATGCATTACCGAGTGGGCCCAGTGATATCTCTCCGTCATACGGAGTGACAAATCCCAGTCTCGATCCGTGTCAACCCAACAGACACTTTCGGAGATACCTGTAATGCACCTTTATAGTCACCCAGTTACGTTGTGACGTTTGATACACCCAAAGCACTCCTACGGTATCCGGGAGTTACACGATCTCATGGTCAAAGGAAAAGATACTTGACATTAGAAAAGCTCTAGCAAACGAACTACACGATCTCACGCTATGCTTAAGATTGGGTCTTGTCCATCACATCATTATCCTAATGATGTGATCCCATTATCAATGACATCCAATGTCCATAGCCAGGAAACCATGACTATCTATTGATCAACGAGCTAGTCAACTAGAGGGTCACTAGGGACATGTTGGTGTCTGTTATTCACACATGTATTACGATTTCCGGATAATACAATTATAGCATGAATAAAGACAATTATCATGAACAAAGAAATATAATAATAATGCTTTTATTATTGCCTCTAGGGCATATTTCCAACAGTCTCCCACTTGCACTAGAGTCAATAATCTAGTTACATTGTGATGAATCGAACACCCATGGAATTCTGGTGTTGATCATGTTTTGCTCTAGGGAGAGGTTTAGTCAACGGATCCACTATATTCAGGTCCGTATGTACTTTACAAGCTCTATGTCTCCATCTTGAACATTTTCACAAATGGAGTTGAAGCGACGCTTGATGTGCCTTGTCTTCTTGTGAAACCTGGGCTCCTTGGCAAGTGCAATAGCTCCAGTGTTGTCACAGAAGAGCTTGATCGGCCCCGACGCATTGGGTATGACTCCTAGGTCGGTGATGAACTCCTTCACCCATATTGCTTCATGTGCTGCCTCCGAGGCTGACATGTACTCCGCTTCACATGTAGATCCCGCCACGACGCTCTGCTTGCAACTGCACCAGCTTACTGCCCCACCATTCAAAATATACACGTATCCGGTTTGTGACTTAGAGTCATCCAGATCTGTGTCGAAGCTAGCGTCGACGTAACCCTTTACGACGAGCTCTTCGTCACCTCCATAAACGAGAAACATTTCCTTAGTCCTTTTCAGGTACTTCAGGATATTCTTGACCGCTGTCCAGTGTTCCTTGCCGGGATTACTTTGGTACCTTCCTACCAAACTTACGGCAAGGTTTACATCAGGTCTGGTACACAGCATGGCATACATAATAGAACCTATGGCTGAGGCATAGGGGATGACACTCATCTCTTCTATATCTTCTGCCGTGGTCGGACATTGAATTGAGCTCAATTTCACACCTTGCAAAACAGGCAAGAACCCTTTCTTGGACTGATCCATTTTGAACTTCTTCAAAATCTTATCAAGATATGTGCTTTATGAAAGGCCTATGAGGCGTCTCGATCTATCCCTATAGATCTTGATGCCTAATATATAAGCAGCTTCTCCAAGGTCCTTCATTGAAAAACTCTTATTCAAGTAGGCCTTAATGCTGTCCAAAAGTTCTATATCATTTCCCATCAAAAGTATGTCATCTACATATAGTATGAGAAATGCTATAGAGCTCCCACTCACTTTCTTGTAAACGCAGGCTTCTCCATAAGTCTGCGTAAACCCAAACGCTTTGATCATCTCATCAAAACGAATGTTCCAACTCTGAGATGCTTGCACCAGCCCATAAATCGAGCGTTGGAGCTTGCACACCTTGTCAGCATTCTTAGGATCGACAAAACCTTCCGGCTGCATCATATACAATTCTTCCTTAAGGAAACCATTAAGGAATGCCGTTTTGACGTCCATTTGCCTCATAAAATGCGGCAATTGCTAACATGATTCGGACGGACTTCAGCTTCGCTACCGGTGAGAAAGTCTCATCGTAGTCAACCCCTTGAACTTGTCGATAACCCTTAGCGACAAGCCGAGCTTTATAGATGGTCACATTATCATCCGCGTCTGTCTTCTTCTTAAAGATCCATTTATTTTCTATGGCTCGCCGTTCAACGGGCAAGTCAGTCAAAGTCCATACTTCGTTTTCATACATGGATCCTATCTCGGATTTCATGGCTTCTAGCCATTTGTCGGAATCCGGGCCCGCCATCGCTTCTTCATAGTTCGAAGGTTCACTGTTGTCTAACAACATGATTTCCAAGACAGGGTTGCCGTACCACTCTGGTGCGGAACGTGTCCTTGTGGACCTTCGAATTTCAGTAGGAGCTTGATCAGAAGTATCTTGATCATCATCATTAACTTCCTCTCTAGTCGGTGCAGGCACCTCAGGAACATTTTGAGTTGCGCCATTTTCCGGTTCAAGAGGTAATACTTCATCAAGCTCTACTTTCCTCCCACTTACTTCTTTCGAGAGAAACTCTTTCTCCAGAAAAAACCCATTCTTGGCAACAAAGATCTTGCCTTCGGATCTGAGGTAGAAGATATACCCAACAGTTTCTTTAGGGTATCCTATGAAGACGCATTTTTCCGATTTGGGTTCGAGCTTTTCAGGTTGAAGTTTCCTGACATAAGCATCGCATCCCCAAATTTTTAGAAACGACAGCTTAGGTTTCTTCCCAAACCATAATTCATATGGTGTCGTCTCAACGGATTTCGACGGTGCCCTATTTAAAGTGAATGCGGCAGTCTTTAAAGCATAGCCCCAAAAAGATAGTGGTAAATCGGCAAGAGACATCATAGATCGCACCATATCTAATAGAGTGCGATTACGACATTCGGACACACCATTACGCTGAGGTGTTCCAGGCGGCGTGAGTTGTGAAACTATTCCACATTTTCTTAAGTGTGTACCAAACTCGTGACTCAAGTATTCTCCTCCACGATCTGATCGTAGAAACTTGATTTTCCTGTCACGTTGATTCTCAACTTCACTCTAAAATTCCTTGAACTTTTCAAAGGTCTCAGACTTGTGTTTCATTAAGTAGACATACCCATATCTACTCAAGTCATCAGTGAGGGTGAGAACATAACGATAGCCACCGCGAGCCTCAACACTCATTGGACCGCACACATCAGTATGTATGATTTCCAATAAGTTGGTTGCTCGCTCCATTGTTCCTGAGAATGGAGTCTTGGTCATTTTACCCATGAGGCATGGTTCGCACGTGTCAAATGATTCGTAATCAAGAGACTCTAAAAGTCCATCAGCATGGAGCTTCTTCATGCGTTTGACACCTATGTGACCAAGGCGGCAGTTCCACAAGTATGTGGGACTATCACTATCAATCTTACATCTTTTGGTACTTACACTATGAATATGTGTAGCATTACGCTCGAGATTCATAAAGAATAAACCATTCACCATAGGAGCATGACCATAAAACATATCTCTCATATAAATAGAACAACCATTATTCTCGGATTTAAATGAGTAGCCATCTCGAATTAAACGAGATCCTGATACAATGTTCATGCTCAAACTTGGCACAAAATAACAATTATTGAGGTTCAAAACTAATCCCGTAGGTAAATGTAGAGGTAGTGTGCCGACGGCGATCACATCGACCTTGGAACCATTCCCGACGCGCATCGTCACCTCGTCCTTCGCCAGTCTCCGTTTATTCCGCAGCTCCTGCCGTGTGTTACAAATATGAGCAACGGCACCGGTATCAAATACCCAGGAGTCACTACGATTACTGGTAAGGTACACATCAATTACATGTATATCAAATATACCTTTGGTTTTGCCGGCCTTCTTGTCCGCTAAGTATTTGGGGCAGTTCCGCTTCCAGTGACCACTTTCCTTGCAATAAAAGCACTCAGTCTCGGGCTTGGGTCCATTCTTTGGCTTCTTCCCGACAGCTTGCTTGCTGGGCGCGGCAACTACCTTGCCGTCCTTCTTGAAGTTCTTTTTACCCTTGCCCTTCTTGAACTTAGTGGTTTTATTGACCATCAACACTTGATGTTCCTTCTTGACTTCTACCTCTGCTGATTTCAGCATAGCAAATACTTCAGGAATGGTCTTTTCCATCCCCTGCATATTGAAGTTCATCACAAAGCTCTTGTAGCTTGGTGGAAGCGACTGGAGGATTCTGTCAATGACCGCATCATCCGGGAGATTAACTCCAAGCTGAGTCAAGCGATTATGTAACCCAGACATAGTGAGTATGTGCTCACTAACAGAACTATTTTCCTCCATCTTACAGCTGAAGAATTTGTCGGAGACTTCATATCTCTCGACCCGGGCATGAGCTTGGAAAACCATTTTCAGCTCTTCGAACATCTCATATGCTCCATGTCTCTCAAAACGCTTTTGGAGCCCTGGCTCTAGGCTGTAAAGCATGCCGCACTGAACGAGGGAGTAGTCATCGGAACGTGCCTGCCAAGCGTTCATAACGTCTTGTTCTGCAGGGAGAACAGGTGCATCACCTAGCGGTGCTTGTAGGACATAATCTTTCTTGGCAGCTATGAGGATGATCCTCAGGTTCCGGACCCAGTCCGTGTAGTTGCTGCCATCGTCTTTCAGCTTAGTTTTCTCTAGGAATGCGTTGAAGTTGAGGACTACGTTGGTCATTTGATCTACAAGACATATTGTAAAATATTTAGACTAAGTTCATGATAATTAAGTTCATCTAATCAAATTATAATGAACTCCCACTCAGATTTGACATCCCTTTGGTCATCTAAGTGTTACACGATCCGAGTCGACTAGGCCGTGTCCGATCATCACGTGAGACAGACTAGTCATCGTCGGTGAACATTCTCATGTTGATCGTATCTTCCATACGACTCGTGTTCGACCTTTCGGTCTCCGTGTTCCGAGGCCATGTCTGTACATGCTAGGCTCGTCAAGTTAACCCTAAGTGTTTTCACTGTGTAAAACTGTCTTACACCCGTTGTATGTGAACGTAAGAATCTATCACACCCGATCATCACGTGGTGCTTCAAAACGACGAACTGTAGCAACGGTGCACAGTTAGGGGAGAACACTTCTTGAAATTTTGTAAGGGATCATCTTATTTACTACCGTCGTCCTAAGTAAACAAGATGCATAAAACATAATAAACATCACATGCAATTATATAAAGTAGTGACATGATATGGCCAATATCATATAGCTCCTTTGATCTTCATCTTCGGGGCTCCATGATCATCTTGTCACCGGCATGACACCATGATCTCCATCATCATGATCTCCATCATCGTGTCTTCATGAAGTTGTCATGCCAACGACTACTTCTACTTCTATGACTAACGCGTTTAGTAATAAAGTAAAGTAGTTTACATGGCGTTCTTCAATGACACGCAGGTCATACAAAAAAATAAAGACAACTCCTATGGCTCCTGCCGGTTGTCATACTCATCGACATGCAAGTCGTGATTTCTATTACAATAGCATGAACATCTCATACATGACATATAGATCATTCATCATTCATCACAACTTTGGCCATATCATATCACAAAGCACTTGCTGCAAAAACAAGTTAGACGTCCTCTAATTGTTGTTTGCAAGTTTTACGTGGCTGGAGTAGGGTTCTAGCAAGAACGTTATCTTACCTACGTGAAAGCCACAACGTGATTTGTCAACTTCTATTTACCCTTCATAAGGACCCTTTTCATCGAATCCGCTTCAACTAAAGTAGGAGAGACAGACACCCGCCAGCCACCTTATGCAACTTGTGCATGTTAGTCGGTGGAACCGGTCTCACGTAAGCGTACGTGTAAGGTTGGTCCGGGCCGCTTCATCCCACAATACCGCTGAAGCAAGATAAGACTAGTAGCGGCAAGAAAGTTGACAAATCTACGCCCACAACAAATTGTGTTCTACTAGTGCAAGAGAACTACACATAGACCTAGCTCATGATGCCACTGTTGGGGAACGTTGCAGAAAACAAAAATTTTCCTACGGTTTCACCAAGATCCATCTATGAGTTCATCTAGCAACGAGTCATTAGATGCATCTACGTACCTTGTAGATCGCGAGCGGAAGCGTTCAAAGAACGGGGATGATGTAGTCGAACACGACGTGATTCGAATCACCGGAGATCCTAGCACCGAACGGACGGCACCTCCGCGTTCAACACACGTACGGAAGAGCCACGTCTCCTCCTTCTTGATCCAGCAAAGGAGGGAGGAGAGGTTGAGGGAGATGGCACCAGCAGCAGCACGACGGCGTGGTGTTGATGGAGCTGCAGTACTCCGGCAGAGCTTCACTAAGCACTATGGAGGAGGAGGAGGTGTTGGAGAGGGAGAAGGAGGCAACCAAAGGCCAAGGTCTGTTTGCTCCTCCTTTTCCCCACTATATATAGGGCCAAGGGAGAGGGGGAGGCGCAGCCCTTGCCCCTTCCTCCAAGGAAGGGTGCGGCCAAGGGGGGGGAGGAGTCCATCCTCCCCAAGGCACCTCGGAGGTGCCTTCCCCCTTTAGGACTCTCCCCTTTTTTTCTTCTCTTGGCGCATGGGCCTCTTGGGGCTGGTGCCCTTGGCCCATGTAGGCCAAGGCGCACCCCCTACAGCCCATGTGGCTCCCCGGGACAGGTGGCCCCACCCGGTGGACCCCCGGGACCCTTCCGGTGGTCCCGGTACAATACCGATAACCCCGAAACTTGTCCCGATGCCCGAAACAGGACTTCCCATATATAAATCTTTACCTCCGGACCATTCCGGAACTCCTCGTGACGTCCGGGATCTCATCCGGGACTCCGAACAACATTTGGGTTACTGCATATACATATCCCTACAACCCTAGCGTAACCGAACCTTAAGTGTGTAGACCCTACGGGTTCGGGAGACATGTAGACATGACCGAGATCGCTCTCCGGTCAATAACCAACAGCGGGATCTGGATACCCATGTTGGCTCCCAGATGCTCCACGATGATCTCATCGGATGAACCACAATGTCAAGGATTTAATCAACCCCGTATGCAATTCCCTTTGTCAATCGATATGTTACTTGCCCGAGATCCGATCGTCGGTATCCCAATACCTCGTTCAATCTCGTTACCGGCAAGTCACTTTACTCGTACCGTAATGCATGATCCTATGACCAGACACTTGGTCACTTTGAGCTCATTATGATGATGCATTACCGAGTGGGCCCAGTGATATCTCTCCGTCATACGGAGTGACAAATCCCAGTCTCGATCCGTGTCAACCCAACAGACACTTTCGGAGATACCTGTAATGCACCTTTGTAGTCACCCAGTTACGTTGTGACGTCTGATACACCCAAAGCACTCCTACGGTATCCGGGAGTTACACGATCTCATGGTCAAAGGAAAAGATACTTGACATTAGAAAAGCTCTAGCAAACGAATTACACGATCTCACGCTATGCTTAAGATTGGGTCTTGTCCATCACATCATTATCCTAATGATGTGATCCCATTATCAATGACATCCAATGTCCATAGCCAGGAAACCATGACTATCTATTGATCAACGAGCTAGTCAACTAGAGGCTCACTAGGGACATGTTGGTGTCTGTTATTCACACATGTATTACGATTTCCGGATAATACAATTATAGCATGAATAAAGACAATTATCATGAACAAAGAAATATAATAATAATGCTTTTATTATTGCCTCTAGGGCATATTTCCAACATTTCGATGTTTGGATATAATCCAATGTAATAACTCCAGAGTTCCTCAGTTTCCTGACAGATTTTAATCTCCTCTTCACATGCCTTGAGGACTTCATATTGTCCTTAAAACTGTTTATCTTGACGATCACAGTTTGATTATCACAGTTCATCAGGATAGGGGGTATTGGTTTTCAACCATAGGTAAGTCCATCAATAGCTCACGAAGCCACTCTGCTTCAACAGTGGCAGTGTCTAATGCTGTGAGTTCTGCTTCCATAGTTGACCTCGTTAAGATGGTCTGCTTGCAAGACTTCCAGGAAACAGCGCCACCACCAGGTGTAAAAACATAACCACTTGTGGCCTTAATCTCATCAGCATCAGATATCCAGTTCGAGTCACTATAACCCTCCAGTACCCTTGGATACCCGGTGTAGTGAATCCCATAGCTCGCAGTGCCCTTCAAGTAGCGCATAACTCTCTCAAGCGCACGCCAATGATCATCTCCCGGTTTAGACACAAACCGACTCAGCTTGCTCACAGCAAAAGAGATGTCAGGCCTCGTGGCACTTGCCAAATACATAACCGAGCCAATAATCTAATAATACCTCAGTTGATCTCTAGCAATCCGTCGATTCTTTCGAAGCAACACACTAGCATCATATGGAGTTGGAGAAGGCATGTAGTCGCTATACCCAAAACGACTCAAGACATTTTCCACATAGTGAGACTGAAGCAGTGTGATCCCACCATTCTCATCTCTCAACAGCTTGATGTTTAAGATAACATCAGCTACTCCTAGATCCTTCATCTCAAAACAGCGAGATAAGAAATCCTTAACCTCCTTGATTAAATCAAGTTTGGTTCCAAGGATCAATATGTCGTCGACATACTGACAAAGAATAACTCCTTCGCCCCCACCATGGCGATAGTACAGACACTTGTCACCATCATTTACTACAAAGCCGACAACAGTTAATGTTCTTTCGAACTTCTCATGCCACTCCTTAGGAGCTTTTTTAAGGCCATATAAAGACTTTAATAACTTGCACACCTTTCCTTCCTCACCAGGTACTACAAAACCATCTGGCTGATCCATGTAAATTTCCTCCTTCAACTCTCCATTGAGGAAAGCCGTCTTAACGTCCATTTGATGAACGAGAAGACCATGTGAGGCAGCCAGTGATAGAAGCACCCGAATTGTGGTCAGTCTAGCCACGGGTGAGTAAGTATCAAAGAAGTCTTCACCTTCTTTCTGGGTATAACCCTTAGCCACAATCCGTGCCTTGTACTTTTCAGTCGTACCATCAGGTCTAAGCTTCTTCTTGAACACCCACTTACATCCTACAGGTTTGCACCCATAAGGACGATCAGTGATCTCCCAGGTTCTGTTAGCTAAGATGGAATCCATCTCGCTACAAACAGCTTCCTTCCAGTAATCAGCATCAGGAGATGCATAGGCTTCTGAAATAGTCCTGGGTGTGTCATCCACAAGGTACACAATGAAATCATCACCAAAGGACTTTGCAGTCCTCTATCTCTTACTCCTTACAGGAGTTTCATTGTCACCCTCAACAGGATTCTCAATGTGTTCCATCACAATGGTGGGTTCAGGAATTACAGTGAGTTCCTCACTAGATGGAGTAGGTATCTCCTGATTTGATGAACTTGACATATCCTTCATAGGAAATATGTCCTCAAAAAAAGTTGCATCATTAGACTCCATAATCGTACCAACATGCATGTCGGATACCTCAGATTTTATTATCAAAAATCTATATCCAATGCTATGAAAAGCATAGCCCATAAGAACACAATCCACGGTTTTTGGTCCAAGCTTGCGCTTCTTGGGAATTGGTATATTGACTTTCGCCAAACAACCCTAAGAACGTAGGTAAGAGAGTTTCAACCTTTTCCTTTCCCATTCCTCAAATGGAGTCATGGTCTTATGCTTTGTGGGAACTCGGTTTAGGACATGACACGCGGTCATTAGCGCCTCCCCCCACCATTCCTTGGAAAGACCCGATGTGTCTAACATGGCGTTAACCAAATCAGTTAGAGTTTGGTTCTTTCTTTCGGCCACCCCATTAGACTGAGGTGAGTAGGGAGGCGTCCTCTCATGGATTATACCATGTTCCGCACAAAATAGATCAAATTCATTGGAAAAATACTCTCCACCACAATCGGACCTAAGCCGTTTAATTTCTCGATCAAGTTGGTTCTCTGCCTCAGCTTTATAGTTTTTGAAGAAAGTTAAAGCTTCATCTTTTGATTTCAGAAGATACAAATATCTCTTTCCACCTTTTATCGACACGCCATTCATCTCACAAAGATCAGAATGTACAAGCTCTAGTGGCGCCAAGTCTCTTGCCTCTGTAGTCTTATGGGACTTGCGAGGTTGTTTAGCTTGCACACATACTTGGCACTTAGAGCCTTTGACAATTGACAGTAGAGATTTTCAGAATTAAATTCATATTAGCCAGCCGCGTCATGCAACCAAAGTTAATATAACAAAGTCGTGAATGCCAAATATCCGACTCATTATTGTGGCAAATATTATTAATAACTTTAGTGCAAATATCTGACAAAGATAGGCGGAACAAGCCTCCGCACTCATAGCCTTTTCCAACAAATTATCCACATTTGGAAATTACAAATTTATTGGACTCAAAAACCAACTTAAAACCATCTCGACATAAATGGGAACCGCTAACGAGATTTTTATTGATGGACGGCACATGATGAACGTTCTTCAGACGCATGGTCTTCCCCAAAGTAAACTTCAGATCGACCATACCAACACCTCGAACGATGGCATGTGACCCGTTCCCCATCAGCATGGGAAAAGTCCCTGTGGCCTGGTAAGAAGAAAACATGGAGGCATCAGTGCAAACATGCACATTGGCACAGGTGTCAATTAACCAATCAGGGGATTGAAATACTGAAAGGATGGTAGGAAAAATACCATACCCTGATTCCTTCATATCAGTATCACCGATGACAACATTAGTGGACTTGCCGCCCTTCTCATGTTCGCGCTCCTCAAAGTGGTTAGGACACTTCGGAGCCTAGTGATTAGGATCACCGCAGACATGGCAAAGTCCCTTTCCCTTCTTATGAGAATTCTTCTTGAAATTGGTAGAATGTGATGGCTTGTTCTTTGTATCAAACTTGCCTTTCCCCTGAGTTTTGTTCTTGTTGTTTTTGAACTTATTGGGCTGGAAATTCTTCTTCTGTACCATGTGGGCACTAGAAGCTCCCTCGGCAACTCGAGCACGTGTGTCCTTTGCTCTCGCCTTCTCTTCAACATCAAGAGTACCAATGAGATCCGCAATGGAAAACTCCTGTCTCTTGTGTTTTAGGGAAGTAGCAAAATTGTTCCACGAAGGTGGAAGCTTGGCAATAATGCCTCCGGCAACAAATTTGTCCGGCAACACACACTTGAAGTTCTCAAGTTCTTTTGCGAGCGACTGTATCTCATGAGCCTGTTGTACAACAGAGCGCTCATCAGTTATCTTGTAGTCATAGAATTGTTCCATGACGTACAACTCGCTGCCAGCGTCCGAGGGACCAAACTTGGCCTCAAGCGCAGCCCACATGTCCTTGCCGTTGTCAAACGACATATACGAATCCACAATGGAATCATCAAGAACACCCAGAAGAGCGCCTTTAAAGAGAGTATCGATCTTCTCAAAAGCTTCCAGCTGTGTTGGATTAAAGATCGCCCTCGGGCTTGCCCTTAGTGTCGTCATAGCAGCCCATGGTCTGAAACTAGTAGACTGCTCTCGTGCGCCACCTCTTATATTGCGCCCCCTTAAAGGCAGGCGGCTTCAGATGCGCAGCAAAACCACTCGGAGTAAATTTCCTATAATCATGTTTTCTGGATTGTTGGAAATATGAGCAAATTACTACGAGTTATAAACCGAATAACCAGAAGATAAATCATGACAGCACTAGCAGAGATTAAACTAATCATGCGAACTAGCATAGCAGATGAACAGATCACATCTAGGGCACATACTAGAAACATGAATTGTACCACGATCTCGAAAAGGAAAGATAGAATCACATACGGTGCAGCGGTAGCAGCACCACCGGTGTTGACGTTGTCGCCCATGTCGTCGAGGATGAGGTTGCCGAGGTCGGGGAAGAAGTCGTCGTTCGCGAAGTTGTCGCTGCCAGCAGTCGCGCGGGTGCGCTCCCCAAAAACCTGATCGCCCCTCTCCCATACAGGATCACGAGAGGCGGGGTTCCGTAGGCCTGCTGTCCCTTCTCCCGGTGCACGCCGAAAGGAGGGATGGAGAGGACTTGCTCGGCAGCGTAATGATCTGGAACGGTGGTGAGAAACCATACGAAGCGGCGGCGGCTAGGGTAGACGACTGCCTGACTATATAGTGCGGGCCGGGTAGGTCGTGGGAGTAAACCCCACGTCTGAGTCATCATGATCCAAAAGAATCGAAAACGGTTCAGTAATTAACGCGTCAGTTAATTATTAATTAATGACTCATTAATTTTTCCCGAGCAGCAAAAATATAGACAACGTGCATAACTCTGTCCTCGGCTCGGCTCAATCCCGCAACCCACGGCGCGGCGCAGCGCGTCATGACGAGGCGAGGCAAGGCGGGGCGAGGCGAGCGAGGAGGAGGAGTGCACGTGTAGGTCTCCTCTTCTCATGCTTATACAAGTGGTAGAAGAGCTCACCTTATAAAGAGGTGCAACTCTCTCTCAACTTATGAGGTGGGGTTAAACTTTAGCCTCACTCACTCCACTCACATGTGTGCATGAATGTGCCAAGAGAATTTCAAAATTTTAATTGGGCTTTGGGCCAAAGGCCTACTAGCAAATTCCAACATTAAATACCTAAAAGAATTTTTGCAGCCCAGTCTAGAAGGGCGACACCAACTTGGGGCACAAAAAGACTCCTGAAGATCTCGAAGTATATCTGACTGACCGTAATCAGCTAATAGTGTCAAAAACGCTCTTACATTATGGGACTGAGAGAGTATAATAGATTAATCCTAGGTCTCTCCCCCCTTTACAAATCGAGGCATGGCTAGTTGATAGGTTTCTCATCATCTAATCTCCATATAACTTACGTGAGAAACTTACGTGGTCATAGCGATCTTATCGTTCTGCCCAAACTCCCTCACAAAGGGCATTGATGGCCCGACATTTTGTCACTTTTTAAGGGTATTTTGATGATGTTTCCAAAAGGTTTCCATTAATGTACATATTTTGCTAACGCTAATCCTTTGAGAATGAAGAAAACTTGCTTTTCCTAGTGACGTGCAGATATATATATATATATATATATATATATATATATATATATATATATATATATATATATATATATATATATATATATATATATATATATTTGTGTTCAAAAAATAACATATAATTTTTTTGTAGGAAACATATCAAGATCCGAGCAAATGAAGTCAATTGGAGCAACTTCCCTTTGCCAGCAGAAATTCATGCTCTTATGCAAGGTATGAAACTGGCCATTCAACACTCGGATAGGCATGTGATTGTACAATCAGATTCTTCAAATGCTTTGGCCATCCTCTCAGGTGATAGTCTTTCTAGGTCGGCCTATGGTCATCTAGCTTATAAGGATCATTTCATAGCTAGGGAGTTTCTTCCTTTAAAAATTAGCAGAGATCAGAATAGGGTAGCACATCAATGGTGTCACGCCCAATATGCGACCCTATCCTAAAGGAACTCGAAGGTCCCACCAAGGATAGAAGCGCATATTGGAGACGCTTTGGCAAGGTGGATAATATTACATCGTACCATTACATAATAATTGGGGATACATACAAGAGGCATACAATGCCACATGAATACAACATCATACATGAGAGCAACATCCGACTATGGATGAACCACAAACAGAAACTCAAGCGACATCCACCCTGCTAGCCCAGGTTGCCGACCTGGAACCTATCCCCTGATCGAAGAAGAAGCAGAAGAAGAACTCCAAAACAAGTAAACATCACTCTCGCGTCATGATCATCACATTACCTGTACCTGCAACTATTGTTGTAGTAATCTGTGAGCCACGAGGACTCAGCAATCCCATTACCATGGGTATCAAGACTAGCAAAGCTAATGGGAAAGGAATGGATAGTGGTGAGGTTGCAGCAGCGACTAAGCATATATGATGGCTAAGATACGCAAATAAGAGCGAGAAGAGAAGCAACACAACGGTCGAGAAGTTAGAAGTGATCCTGAAACTACTTACGTTCATACATAACCCAAAACCGTGTTCACTTCCCGGACTCCACCGAAAAGAGACCATCACGGCTACACACGCGGTTGATGCAGTTTAATTAAGTCAAGTGTCAAGTTTATACCCTGCAGGGGTGTCCCAACTTAGTCCATTATAAGCTCTCACGACCAATGATAACCCACAAGTGTAGGGGATCGCAACAGCTTTCGAGGGTGAAGTACAATCCAAATTTATTGATTCGACACAAGGGGAGCCAAAGAATATTCTTGAGTATTAGCAGTTGAGTTGTCAACTCAACCACACCTGGATAACTTAGTATCTGCAGCAAAGTGTTTAGTAGCAAAAGTGGTATGATAGTAATAGTAACAGTAGAAACAGAAAAGGTAAATGTTTTTGGGTTTTTTGTAGTAGTTGTAACAGTAGCAACGGAAAAGTAAATAAGCGGAGAACAATATGTGAAAAGCTTGTAGGCAATGGATCAGTGATGGATAATTATGCCGGATGCGATTCCTCATGCAATAGTTATAACATAGGGTGATATAGAACTAGCTCCAATTCATCAATGTAATGTAGGCATGTATTCCGTAAATAGTCACACATGCTTATGGAAAAGAACTTGCATGACATCTTTTGTCCTACCCTCCCGTGTCAGCGGGGTCCTAGTGGAAACTAAGGGATATTAATGCCTCCTTTTAATAGAGAACCGGACCAAAGCATTAACACATAGTGAATACATGAACTCCTCAAACTACGGTCATCACCGAGAAGTATCCCGATTATTGTCACTTCGGGGTTGTCTGATCATAACACATAATAGGTGACTATAGACTTGCAAGATAGGATCAAGAACACACATACATTCATGAAAACATAATAGGTTCAGATCTGAAATCATGGCACTCAGGCCCTAGTGACAAGCATTGAGCATAGCAAAGTCATAGCAACATCAATCTCAGAACATAGTGGGTACTAGGGATCAAACCCTAACAAAACTAACTTGATTACATGGTAAATCTCATCCAACCCATCACCGTCCAGCAAGCCTACGATGGAATTACTCACGCACGGCGGTGAGCATCATGAAATTGGTGATGGAGGATGGTTGATGATGACGACGGCGACGAATCCCCCTCTCCGGAGCCCCGAACGGACTCCAGATCAGCCCACCCGAGAGAGATTAGGGCTTGGCGGCGGCTCCGTGTCGTGAAACGCGATGAAACTTTCTCCTTGATTTTTTCTCCCCGAGACGGTATATATGGAGTTGGAGTTGAGGTCGTAGGAGGTCTGGGGGGCCCACGAGATAGGAGGGCGCGCCCCCCTGTCTCGTGGACAGCCCGTGGGCCCCCTAACCTTGATTCTTTCGCCAAAAAATCTTATTAAATTTGAGAAGTGCCTCAGTTGATTTTCAGGACATTCCGAGAACTTTTCTTTTCTACACATAAAATAACATCATGGTAGTTCTGCTGAAAACATCGTCAGTCCGGGTTAGTTTCATTCAAATCATGCAAGTTAGAGTCCAAAACAAGGGCAAACATGTTTAGAAAAGTAGATACATTGGAGACGTATCAACTCCCCCAAGCTTAAACCTTTGCTTGTCCTCAAGCAATTCAGTTGACAAACTGAAAGTGATAAACAAACTTTTACAAACTCTGTTTGCTCTTGTTGTTGTAAACATGAAAAGCCAACATTCAAGTTTCAGCAAATATTATGAACTAACCATACTCACAATAACACATAGGTCTCACAATTACTCATATCAATAGCATAATCAGCTAGCGAGTCATAATAATAAAACTCGGATGACAACACTTTCTCAAAATAATCATAACATGATATAACAAAATGGTATCTCACTAGCCCTTTCTGAGACCGCAAAACATAAATGCAGAGCACCTTTAAAGATCAAGGACTGACTAAACATTGTAATTCATGGTAAAAGAGATCCATTCAAGTCATACCTAATATAAACCAATAGTAATGAATGCAAATGACAGTGTGCTCTCCAACGGGTGCTTTTAATAAGAAGGGTGATGACTCAACATAAAAAGTAAATAGATAGGCCCTTCGCAGAGGGAAGCAGGGATTTGTAGAGGTGCCAGAGCTCGATTTTAAAATAGAGATTGAATAACATTTTGAGCGGCATACTTTCGTTGTCAACGCAACAACTATGTGATGGCTGTATCTTCCATACTACATGCATTATAGGCAGTTCCCAAACAGAATGGTAAAGGTTTATACTCCCCCAACCACCAACAAGCATCAATCCATGGCTTGCTCGAAACAACGAGTGCCTCCAACATACAACAACCCTGGGGGAGTTTTGTTTAATTATTTTGATTTGCTTTGATCTTTTTGGATCATGGGACTGGGCATCCCGGTTACCGGCCCTTTCTCGTGAATGAGGAGCTCAGTCCACTCTTCGTGAGAATAACCCACCTAGCATGGAAGATATAGGCAGCCCTAGTTGTAACATGAGCTACTCGAGCATACAAAATAGAATTTCATTTGAAGGTTTGGAGTTTGGCACATACAAATTTACTTGGAACGGCAGGTAGATACCGCATAGGAAGGTATAGTGGACTCATATGGAACAACTTTGGGGTTTAAGGAGTTTGGATGCACAAGCAGTATCCCCGCTTAATACAGGTGAAGGCTAGCAAAAGACTGGGAAGCGACCAACTGAGAGAGTGACAACAGTCGTAAGCATGCATTAAAATTAATTCACACCAAATACAAGCATGAGTAGGATATAGTCCACCATGAACATAAATATCATGAAGGCTATGTTGATTTGATTCAACTACATGCGTAAACATGTGCCAAGTCGAGTCACTCAATTCATTCAAAGTAGGATGCCATCCCATCATACCACATCATAATCATTCTAATAGCATGTTGGCACGCAAGGTAAACCATTATAACTCATAGCTAATCAAGCATGGCACGAGCAACTATAATCTCTAAATGTCATTGTAAATATGTTTACTTCATAATAGCTGACTCGGGAACGATGAATCATCATATTTACAAAAACAAGAGAGGTCGAGTTCATACCAGCTTTCTCATCCCAATAAGTCCATCATATATCGTCATTATTGCCTTTCACTCGCACGACCGAACGAAGTGTGTAATAATAAGAGTGCACGTGCATTGGACTAAGCTGGAATCTGCAAGCATTCAACTCAAGAGAGAAGACAAGTAATATGGGCTCTAAATATAAATAATCAATCATGCATATGAGAGCCACTAAGCATTTTCAATATGGTCTTCTCGACCCCCAAAAGAAAGAAAATAAAATAAAACTATTTACACGGGAAAGCTCCCAACAAGTAAAAGAAGAACGAGAAATCTTTTTGGGTTTTCATTTTAATTCCTACTGCAAGCAAGGAAATTAAACTAACTAATTTTTTGGGGTTTTCTTAAGGTTTATCAAACACACAAGAAGAAAGGTAGAAAAAGAAATTTAAACTAACATGGATAATACAATGAAAGAGTATGAGCACCGACGACTAGTGTGTGAACATGAATGTAAAGTCGGTGAGAAATACGTACTCCCCCAAGCTTAGGCTTTTGGCCTAAGTTGGTCTAATACCAAGGACCGCCTGGCTGATATCCATAAGTGAAACTGCGATTGTACTGAGATGCAGAGACAACAGCCTCCTGGGCAGCAGCGTGTTGGCGAGCTGCCTCCATTCCCCTATCATATTCAATGGCTTCTTCCCTGGTGATAACATATCTTCCTCTTGCCTGATAATCAAAAAGATAGGGATCAGGAAGAGTAACAGGGACAACGTTGCGTCTATCATAGATTAGTCGATAATGGAGGAATTGTTCATTCCTCTCAAGAAATTGATGATCAAACATAGATTCTTTATCTAAATAAGCAGGAGCTACAATCATATCCCTCTCTCGTGGAGCTATATTAAGAAAATTAGCCAGCATAAATTCCTCCAAAGGAATTTCCCCTTTTACTATTATTATGCAACCTACGTGCAACTATTGCCCCCCAAGTTATAACCTCTATAACCTGACACAACACTCTTCAGGACACAAAGATCAGGGGCACACATGTGACATACTTCGTCCTTACCGTTAATGCATTTACCAATAAAGAGAGCAAAGTAAAGTATAGCAGGAAAATGAATGCTCCCTATGGTAGCTTGTGTTACGTCCCTAGATTCTCCCACCGTAATACTAGCAAGAAAATTTCTAACTTCAGGTTTGGGAGGATCATTAATATTACCCCACTGCGGGAGTTTGCAAGCAGTTGTAAAATCCTCTAAATCCATGGTATAAGATGTATCATAAATATCAAAGATAACACTAGGAGAATTACGCGAAGAAATATATTCGAACCTCCGCACAAAGGAATCAGTCAATTGATAATATTGAGGACACTTATCTTGTAAGTAGTCCTCCAGCTCGGCATTACGCACATACGCATCAAATTCCTCCTTGAAGCCTGCTTCGACCATAAAATCATCAGATGGCCACTCGCAAGCCCGTACATTTGCGTCCCTTGGCAAATTAACATCTTGTTCACGTATAGCAATCCTGGACCCTTTCTTTGCCGAGGAACCACCTTGGTACATTCTTCTAAGCATATTTCTGTTGGAAATATGCCCTAAAGGCAATAATAAATTAGTTATTATTATTATATTTCCTTGTTCATGATAATCGTTTATTATCCATGCTATAATTGTATTGATAGGAAACTCATATACATGTGTGGGTACATAGACAACACCATGTCCCTAGTAAGCCTCTAATTGACTAGCTCGTTGATCAATAGATGGTTACAGTTTCCTGACCATGGACATTGGATGTCGTTGATAACGGGATCACATCATTAGGAGAATGATGTGATGGACAAGACCCAATCCTAAGCCTAGCACAAAGATCGTGTAGTTCGTATGCTAAAGCTTTTCTAATGTCAAGTATCATTTCCTTAGACCATGAGATTGTGCAACTCCCGGATACCGTAGGAATGCTATGGGTGTACCAAACGTCCCAACGTAACTGGGTGTCTATAAAGGTGCACTACGGGTATCTCCAAAAGTGTCTGTTGGGTTGGCACGAATCGAGACTGGGATTTGTCACTCCGGTTGACGGAGAGGTATCTCTGGGCCCACTCGGTAGGACATCATCATAATGTGCACAATGTGACCAAGGGGTTGATCATGGGATGATGTGTTACGGAACAAGTAAAGAGACTTGCCCGTAACGAGATAGAACAAGGTATCGGCATACCGACGATCGAATCTCGGGCAAGTATAATACCGCTAGACAAAGGGAATTGTATACGGGATCGATTGAGTCCTTGACATCATGGTTCATCCAATGAGATCATCGTGGAACATGTGGGAGCCAACATGGTTATCCAGATCCCACTGTTGGTTATTGACCGGAGAACGTCTCGGTCATGTCTGCATGGTTCCCGAACCCGTAGGGTCTACACACTTAAGGTTCGATGACGCTAGGGTTATAGGGAATAGATATACATGGTTACTGAATGTTGTTCGGAGTCCCGCATGAGATCCTGGACGTCACGAGGAGTTCTGGAATGGTCCAGAGGTAAAGATTTATATATGGAAAGTTGTTGTTCGGGTTCCGGGTTCGGGTTTTTCTGGTATTGTACCGGGAAGCTTCCAGAAGGTTCCGGAGGATTCCGGAGGGGTCCGGAGGTCCGGAAATTGTTCCACCACGTCCAATACAGCAGCATGTGCTGTAAGGGGGCACCCTAGCCTTAATGGGCCAGGGGCACCAGCCCCGCCAAGGCCCATGCGCATGGGAGAGGGGAAACCCTAAGGGGGAGGGCCTCCACTTGACTTGGGAGGCACTCCTCCCCCCCTTGGCCGCCGCCCCAACCCTAGATGGGATCTAGGGGGGCCGGCCCCCTTCTCTTCCCACGTATAAATAGTGGAGGGGTGGGAGGGCAGCCGCACCCCAAGTTCCGGTGCAGCCCTCCCCCTCTCCCAAGTACTCCTCCTCTCCCGCGGTGCTTGGCGAAGCCCTGCAGGATTGCCACGCTCCTCCACCACCACCACGCCGCCGTGCTGCTGCTGGATGGAGTCTTCCCCAACCTCTCCCTCTCTCCTTGCTGGATCAAGGCATGGGAGACGTCACCGGGCTATACGTGTGTTGAACGCGGAGGTGCCGTCCGTTCGGCACTAGGATCTCCGGTGATTTGGATCACGACGAGTACGACTCCTTCAACCCCGTTCTCTTGAACGCTTCCGCTTAGCGATCTACAAGGGTATGTAGATGCACTCTCCTCCCCCTCGTTGTTGGTTTTTCCATAGATAGATCTTGGTGATTCGTAGGAAAATTTTGAATTTCTGCTATGTTCCCCAACAGTGGCCTCATGAGCTAGGTCTATTGCGTAGATTCTTTGCACGAGTAGAACACAAAGTAGTTGTGGGCGATGATTTTGTTCAATTTGCTTACCGTTACTAGTCTTATCTTGATTCGGCGGCATTGTGGGATGAAGCGGCCCGGACCGACCTTACACGTACACTTACGTGAGACAGGTTCCACCGACTGACATGCACTTGTTGCATAAGGTGGCTAGCGGGTGCCAGTCTCTCGCACTTTAGTCGGATCAGATTCGATGAAGAGGGTCCTTATGAAGGGTAAATAGCAATTGGCATATCACGTTGTGGCTTTTGCGTAGGTAAGAAACGTTCTTGCTAGAAACCCATAGCAGCCACGTAAAACATGCAAACAACAATTAGAGGACGTCTAACTTGTTTTTGCAGGGTATGCTTTGTGATGTGATATGGACAAAAAGAATGTGATGAATGTATGTGATGTATGAGATTGATCATGTTCTTGTAATAGGAATCACGACTTGCATGTCGATGAGTATGACAATCGGCAGGAGCCATAGGAGTTGTCTTTATTTATTGTATGACCTGCGTGTCATTGAACAAGGCCATGTAATTACTTTACTTTATTGCTAACCGGTAGCCATAGTAGTAGAAGTAATAAGTTGGCGAGACAACTTCATGGAGACACGATGATGGAGATCATGATGATGGAGATCATGGTGTCATGCCGGTGACGATGATGATCATGGAGCCCCGAAGATGGAGATCAAAAGGAGCAAAATGATATTGGCCATATCATGTCACTATTTGATTCCATGTGATGTTTATCATGTTTATTCATCTTATTTGCTTAGAACGACGGTAGTAAATAAGATGATCCCTCATTAAAATTTCAAGAAAGTGTTCCCCCTAACTGTGCACCGTTGCGAAAGTTCGTCGTTTCGAAGCACCACGCGATGATCGGGTGTGATAGATTCTAACGTTCACATACAATGGGTGTAAGCCAGATTTACACACGCGAAACACTTAGGTTGACTTGACGAGCCTAGCATGTACAGACATGGCCTCGGAACACAAGAGACCGAAAGGTCGAGCATGAGTCGTATGGTGGATACGATCAACATGAAGATGTTCACCGATGATGACTAGTCCGTCTCACGTGATGATCGGACACGACCTAGTTGACTCGGATCATGTAATCACATAGATGACTACAGGGATGTCTATCTGAGTGGGAGTTCATAAGATGAACTTAATTATCCTGAATATAGTCAAAAGATTTTTGCAAATCATGTCATAGCTCGCGCTTTAGTTTTACTGTTTTAGATATGTTCCTAGAGAAAATATAGTTGAAAGTTGACAGTAGCAATTATGCGGACAGTAGAAGGCTTATGTCCTTAATGCACCGCTCGGTGTGCTGGACCTCGAACGTGGTCTGTGGATGTTGCGAACATCTGACACACACGTTTTGATGACTACGTGATAGTTCGGTAATGTTAAACGGTTTAGAATTGAGGCACCAAAGACATTTTTGTAACGTCGCGGAACATATGAGATGTTCTGAGGGCTGAAATTGGGATTTCTGGCTCATGTCCACGTCAAGAGGTATGAGACCTCCGACGAGTTTTCTAGCCTACAAACTAAGGGAGAAGATCTCAATCGTTGAGCTTGTACTCAGATTGTCTGGGTACAACAATCACTTGAATCGAGTGGGAGTTGATCTTCCAGAAGAGACAGTGATGTTTCTCCAAAGTCATTGCCACCAAGCTGCTAGAGCTTCGTGATGAACTATAACATATCAGGGATAGATATGATGATCCTTGAAGTGTTCGCGAAAGTAGAAGTCAAGTAGGAGCATCAATTGTTGATGGTTGGTAAAACTGCTAGTTTCATGAAGGGCAAGGGCAACAAGGGATACTTCATGAAATGGCAAAACAATTGCTGCTCTAGTGAAGAAACCCAAGGATGAACCCAAACCCGAGACTAAGTGCTTCTGTAATGAGAGGAACGGACACTGAAGCAGAACCACCCTAGATACTTGGTAGATGAGAAGGCTGGCAAGGTCGATAGAAGTATATTGGATATACATTGAATTAAATGTGTACTTTACTAGTACTCCTAGTAGCACCAGGGTATTAGATACCGGTTCGGTTGCTAAGTGTTAGTAACTCGAAATAAAAGCTACGGAATAAACGGAGACTAGCTAAAGGTGAGCTGACGATATGTGTTGGAAGTGTTTCCCAGGTTGATGTGATCAAGCATTGCACGCTCCCTCTACCATCGAGATTTGGTGTTTGCGTTGAGCATAGACATGACTGGATTATATCTATCGAAGTACGGTTATTCATTTAAGGAGAATAATGGTTACTCTATTTATTTGAATAATACCTTCAATGGTCTTGCACCTAAAATGAATGGTTTATTGAAATCTAGATCGTAGTGATACACATTTTCATGCCAAAAGATATAAGGTAATAATGATAGTACCACTTACTTGTGGCACTGCCATGTAAGTCATATTGGTGTAAAACGCATGAAGAAGCTCCATGTTGATGGATCTTTGGACTCACTCGTTTTGAAAAGTTTGAGACATGCGAACCATGTCTATTGGTGTATACGCATGAAGAAACTCCATGCAGATGGATCGTTTGGACTCACTTGATTTTGAATCACTTGAGATATGCAAATCATACCACATGGGCAAGATGACTGAAAAGCCTCGTTTTCAGTAAGATGGAACAAGATAGCAACTTGTTGGAAGTAACACATTTTGATGTGTGCAGTCCAATGAGTGCTGAGGCATGCAGTGAATATCGTTATGTTCTTACTTCACGGATGATTTAAGTAGATACTGAGTATATTTACTTGATGAAACACAAGTCTGAATTATTGAATGGTTCAAGTAATTTCAGAGTGAAGTTGAAGATCATCGTGACAAGAGGATAAAATTTCTATGGTATGATCATAGAGGTGAGTATCTGAGTTACGAGCTTTGGCATGCAATTAAGACATTGTGGAAATTGTTTCACAATTAATACCGCCTAGAACACCATAGTGTGATGGTGTGTCCGAACATCATAGTTGCACCCTATTGGATATGGTGCGTACCATGATGTCTCTTATCGAATTACCACTATCGTTCATGGGTTAGGCATTAGAGACAACCGCACTCACTTTAATAGGGCACCACGTAATTCCGTTGAGATGACACCGTGTGACCTATGGTTTAGAGAAACCTAAGCTGTCGTTTCTTGAAAGTTTGGAGCTGCGACGCTTATGTGAAAAAGTTTCATCCTGATAAGCTCGAACCCAAAGCGGATAAATACATCTTCATAGGACACCCAAAACAGTTGGGTATACCTCCTAATTCAGATCCGGAAGCAAAAGTAATTGTTTCTAGAAACAGGTCCTTTCTAGAGAAAAGTTTCTCTCGAAAGAATTGAGTGGGAGGATGGTGGAGACTTGATGAGGTTATTGAACCATCACTTCAACCAGTGTGTAGCAGGGCACAGGAAGTTGTTCCTATGGCACCTACACCAATTGAAGTGGAAGTTGATGATAGTGATCATGAAACTTCGGATCAAGTCACTACCAAACCTCGTAGGACGACAAGGACGTGTACTGCTTCAGAGTGGTACGGTAATCCTGTCTTGGAGGTCGTGTTGCTAGACAACAATGAACCTACGAGCTATGGAGAAGCGATGGTGGGCCTGGATTCTGACAAATGGCTCGAGGCCATAAAATCCGAGAGAGGATCCATGTATGAAAAACAAAGTGTAGACTTTAGAAGAACTACTTGATGGTCGTAAGGCTGTTGGGTACAGATCGGTTTTAAAAGGAAGACAGACAATGAAGGTAAGTATCACCATTGAGAAAGCTTGACTTGTCGTTAAGATGTTTTCCGACAAGTTCAAGGAGTTGACTACGATGAGACTTTCTCACTCGTAGCGATGCTAAGAGTCTGTTGGAATTATATTAGCAATTACTGCATGATTTATGAAATCTTGCAGATAGGATGTCAAAACATTGTTTCCTCGACGATATTCTTGAGGAAAGGTTGTATGTGATACAACCAGAAGGTTTTGACAATCCTGAAAGACGCTAACAAGTATGCAAAGCTCTAGCAATCCTTCTAAGGATTGGAGTAAGCATCTAGGAGTTGGAATGTATGCTTTGATGAGATGATCAAAGATTTTAGGTTTATACAAAGTTTATGAGAAACTTGTATTTCCAAAGAAGTGAGTGGGAGCACTATAAAATTTCTGATGAGTATATGTTGTTGACATATTGTTGATCAGAAATGATGTAGAATTTCTGGAAAGCATATAGGGTTATTTGAAAAGTGTTTTTCAATGGAAAACCTGGATTAAGCTACTTGAACATTGAGCATCAAGATCTATGAGGATAGATCAAAAAACGCTAAATGGTACTTTCAAATGAGCACATACCTTGACATGATCTTGAAGGTGTTCAAGATGGATCAGTCAAAGAAGGAGTTCTTGCCTGAGTTGTAAGGTATGAAGTTAAGAGTTAAAGCTCGACCACGGCAGAAGAGAGAGAAAGGACGAAGGTCGTCCCCTATGCTTCAGACATAGGCTCTATAGTATGCTATGCTGTGTACCGCACCGGAAGTGTGCCTTGCCATGAGTCAGTCAAGGGGTACAAGAATGATCCAGGAATGGATCATTGGACAGCGGCCAAAATTGTTCTTGGAGTAAATAAGGACATGTTTCTCGATTATGGAGGTGATAAAGAGTTCGGCATAAAGGGTTACGTCGATGCAAGCTTTAACACCTATCCGAGTGACTCTGAGTAGCAAACCGGATACGTATAGTTGAGCAACCATTTGGAATAGATCCAAGTGGGGCGTGGAAGCAGTATTTACAATATGACCCAGAGATTTGCGAAATACATACGGATCTGAATGTTGCAGACCCGTTGAGTAAAACCTCTCTCACAAGCAAAACATGATCAAACCCCAGAACACATTGAGTCTTAATCACATGGTGATGTGAAATAGTTTAGTGACACTAGTAAACTCTTTGGATGTTGGTCACATGGCGATGTGAACTAGATTATTGACTCTAGTGCAAGTGGGAGACTGTTGGAAATATGCCTAGAGGCAATAATAAATTAGTTATTATTATTATATTTCCTTGTTCATGATAATCGTTTATTATCCATGCTATAATTGTATTGATAGGAAACTCATATACATGTGTGGGTACATAGACAACACCATGTCCCTAGTAAGCCTCTACTTGACTAGCTCGTTGATCAATAGATGGTTACAGTTTCCTGACCATGGACATTGGATGTCGTTGATAACGGGATCACATCATTAGGAGAATGATGTGATGGACAAGACCCAATCCTAAGCCTAGCACAAAGATCGTGTAGTTCGTATGCTAAAGCTTTTCTAATGTCAAGTATCATTTCCTTAGACCATGAGATTGTGCAACTCCCGGATACCGTAGGAATGCTTTGGGTGTACCAAATGTCACAACGTAACTGGGTGGCTATAAAGATGCACTACGGGTACCTCCAAAAGTGTCTGTTGGGTTGGCATGAATCGAGACTGGGATTTGTCACTCCGGTTGACAGAGAGGTATCTCTGGGCCCACTCGGTAGGACATCATCATAATGTGCACAATGTGACCAAGGGGTTCATCACGGGATGATGTGTTATGGAACGAGTAAAGAGACTTGCCGGTAACGAGATAGAACAAGGTATCGGCATACCGACGATCGAATCTCGGGCAAGTATAATACCGCTAGACAAAGGGAATTGTATACGGGATCGATTGAGTCCTTGACATCGTGGTTCATCCAATGAGATCATCGTGGAACATGTGGGAGCCAACATGGGTATCTAGATCCCGCTATTGGTTATTGAGAACGTCTCGGTCATGTCTGCATGGTTCCCGAACCCGTAGGGTCTACACACTTAAGGTTCGATGACGCTAGGGTTATAGGGAATAGATATACGTGGTTACCGAATGTTGTTCGGAGTCCCGGATGAGATCCCGGACGTCACGAGGATTTCCGGAATGGTCTGGAGGTAAAGATTTATATATGGAAAGTTGTTGTTCGGGTTCCGGGAAAAGTTCGGGTTTTTCTGGTATTGTACCGGGAAGCTTCCAGAAGGTTCGAAGGATTCCGGAGGGGTCCGGAGGTCCGGAAATTGTTCCACCACGTCCAATACAGCAGCATGGGCTGTAAGGGGGCGCCCTAGCCTTAATGGGCCAGGGGCACCAGCCCCCCCAAGGCCCATGCGCATGGGAGAGGGGAAACCCTAAAGGGGAGGGCCTCCACTTGACTTGGGAGGCACTCCCCCCCCTTGGCCGCCGCCCCAACCCTATATGGGATCTAGGGGGGCCGGCCCCCTTCTCTCCACACCTATAAATAGTGGAGGGGTGGGAGGGCAGCCGCACCCCAAGTTCTGGCGCAGCCCTCCCCCTCTCCCAAGTACTCCTCCTCTCCCGCGGTGCTTGGCGAAGCCCTGTAGGATTGCCACGCTCCTCCACCACCACCACGCCGTCGTGCTGCTGCTGGATGGAGTCTTCCCCAACCTCTCCCTCTCTCCTTGCTGGATCAAGGCATGGGAGACGTCACCGGGCTGTACGTGTGTTGAACGCAGAGGTGCCGTCCGTTTGGCACTAGGATCTCCGGTGATTTGGATCACGACGAGTACGACTCCTTCAACCCCGTTCTCTTGAACGCTTCCGCTTAGCGATCTACAAGGGTATGTAGATGCACTCCCCCCCCCCCCTCGTTGCTGGTTTCTCCATAGATAGATCTTGGTGATTCGTAGGAAAATTTTGAATTTCTGCTACGTTCCCCAACAATTTTTTTTTCTGAAAATTTCTGAAATTTTAGTAACTTCAAAATAAAAGCCGATAAAACTAAACAATATTGATAGCAACTACTCCTACATGTGCCTAGAGCCTATATCATGCATTGGAATTGCTTGGGACCTCAAAAATTTAACATGCAAGCTCAAGAACAGGGTCACCAAGGCAGCAAGGATTTGCAATGAATAAAGCACTAGAAAAAAACTAATTGAACCAATGGAGGAGTCACATACCAAGCAACAATCTCCCAAAGAAGTTTTGTGAATGGAGCTTTGAGCTAAGAGATCGAAAATCGCAGCAAAACGAGCTAGAACTCGGGCTTAAGCTGGATGCGGATTTTTTGGGTAGAAGATGAAGTGTGTGGGTGCTGGCATAAGTGGAGGGGAGCCACCAGGGGCCTATGAGATAGGGGGGCGCGCCCTACAGGTGGGCACCCTCCTCTCTCGTGGCCTGGTGCTTGGCCCTCCTGCAGTGTTTTCAGTGCCTAAAATCCTCAAATATTCTAGCAAAAATCATACTAAATTTGCAGGGCATTTGGAGCACTTTTATTTTCGGACTATTTTTTGATGTACGGATAAATCAGAAAACAGACAGATAATACTATTTTTGCTTTATTTATTCTAAATAACAGAAAGTAAAAAGAGGGTACAGAAGGTTGTGCCTTCTAGTTTCATCTATCTCGTGATCATCAAAATGAATCCACTAACAAGGTTGATCAAGTCTTGTTAACAAACTCATTCTGAATAACACGAAACCGAAGAAATTTCGAATAACACTAAGTTACCTTAACGGGGATATGAAAATCCCCAACAATAAGAATAGCATACTTTTTCTTGACAATAGGGAGAGGAAATTCAAAACCTCCAAAAATGATAGTTGGAACTTTTTCAATAGAATTGATACTATGAACTTGAGATTGTTTCCTCGGAAAGTGTACCATATGCTCATTACCATTAACATGAAAAGTGACATTGCCTTTGTTGCAATCAATAACAGCCCCTGCAGTATTAAGAAAAGGTCTACCAAGGATAATAGACATACTATCGTCCTCGGGAATATCAAGAATAACAAAGTCCGTTAAGATAGTGACATTTGCAACCACAACAGGCACATCCTCACAAATACCAACAGGTATAGCAGTCGATTTATCAGCCATTTGCAAAGATATTTCAGTAGGTGTCAACTTATTCAGTTCAAGTCTAGGATATAAAGAGAGAGGCATAACACTAACACCAGCTCGAAGATCACATAAAGCAGTTCTAACATAGTTTCTTTTAATGGAGCATGGTATAGTTGGAACACCCGGATCTCCAAGTTTCTTTGGTATTCCACCCTTAAAAGTGTAATTAGCAAGCATGGTGGAAATTTCATCTTCCGGTATCTTTCTTTTATTTGTGATGATATCCTTCATATATTTAGCATAAGGATTTACTTTAAGCATATCAATTAAGCGCATACGTAAGAAAATAGGTCCAACCATTTCAGCAAAGCGCTCAAAATCCTCATCATCCTTTGACAATGGTTTAGGAGGAAAGGGCATGGGTTTCTGAACCCATGGTTCTCTTTCTTTACCGTGATTCCTAAAAAGAAAATCTCTCTTATCATAATGTTGATTCTTTGATTGTGGATTATCAAGATCAACAGCAGGTTCAATCTCTACATCATTGTCTTTGCTAGGTTGAGCATCAACATGAACATTATCATTAACATTATCACTAGGTTCATGTTCATCACCTGATTGCGTTTCAGCATCAGAAATAGAAATATCATTTGGATTCTCAGGTGTGTCTACAGTAGGTTCACTAGAAGCATGCAAGGTTCTATCGTCTTTCTTTTTCTTCTTTTTAGAAGAACTAGGCGCCTCTAAATTATTTCTCTGAGAATCTTGCTCAATTCTCTTAGGGTGGCCTTCAGGATACAAAGGTTCCAGAGTCATTCTACCACTTCTAGTAGCCACTCTAACAGCAAAGTCATTTTTATTATTTAATTCATCAAGCAAATCATTTTGAGCTTTGAGTACTTGCTCAGCTTGAGTAGCAACCATAGAAGCATATTTGCTAACGCGGTGAAGTTCATCTTTAACTCTAGCCAGATTATCACCTACACGTCCTATCTCGAAAGCATTATTCTTTAACTCTCTACCAACATAAGCATTAAAACTTTCTTGTCTAGCCATAAAGTCATCAAATTCATCTAAGCATGGGCTCTGAAATTTAGTAGAGGGTGTTTCAACTTTATCATATCTATAGAGAGAATTTACCTTTACTACCTGTCTCGGGTTATCAAGACAATGTAGTTCTTCAGGCGGTATATTCAGACCATGTATTTCTTCAATAAGAGGTAAATTCTTAACATCTTCAGCTTTAATACCTTTTTCTTTCATTTATTTCTTTGCCTCTTGCATATCTTCAGGACTGAGAAATAAAACACCTCTCTTCTTCGGAGTGGGTTTAGGAATAGGCTCAGGAGTTGGCTCAATTGGTTCAGGAATTACTTCAGGAACTGGCTTGGGAAGAGTCCAATTATTTTCATTAGTCAACATATTATTCAATAGTATTTCAGCTTCGTCGACTGTTCTTTCCCTGAAAACACAACCAGCACAACTATCCAAGTGGTCCTTGGAAGCATCGGTTAGTCCATTATAAAAGATATCAAGTATTTCATTTTTCTTAAGAGGATGATCAGGCAAAGCATTAAGTAACCAGAGAAGCCTCCCCCAAGCTTGTGGGAGACTCTCTTCTTTGATTTGCACAAAATTATATATTTCCCGCAAGGCGGCTTGTTTCTTATGAGCAGGGAAATATTTAGCAGAGAAGTAATAAATCATATCCTGGGGACTACGCACACAACCAGGAGCAAGAGAATTATACCAAGTCTTAGCATCACCCTTTAATGAGAATGGAAATATCTTAAGGATATATAAATAGCGAGACTTCTCATCATGAGTAAATAGGGTGGCTATATCATTCAACTTGGTAAGATGTGCCATAACAGTTTCAGATTCAAGGCCATAAAAAGGATCAGATTCAACTAAAGTAATAATATCAGGATCAATAGAGAATTCATAATCCTTATCAGTAACACAGATAGGTGAAGTAGCAAAAGTAGGATCGGGTTTCATTCTAGCATTAAGAGACTGCTGCTTCCATTTAGCTAATAATTTCTTAAGATCAGATCTATCATTGCAAGCAAGAATTTTCATAGCAGCTTTTTCATTCATAACATAACCCTTAGGAACAACAGGTAAAACATAATCATTGGGGTAACATTCATCATCACTATCATCAATAGCATCTTCAATATTTTCATTCCCCCTAACTCTAGCAAGTTGTTCATCAAGAAATTCACCTAATGGCAAAGTAGTATCACACACAGAAGTAGTTTCATCATGCATAGCAGAAGTGACATCATCAATAACATGCGACATATCAGAATTCATAGCAGTAGAAGGTTTAGGTGTCGCAAGCTTACTAATAACGGAAGGAGAATCTAGTGCAGAGCTAGATGGCAGTTCCTTACCTCCCCTCGTAGTTGAGGGATAAATCTTGGTCTTAGCGTCTTTCAAGTTCTTCATAGTGATCAACAGATATAAATCCCAAGTGACTCAGAGAATAGAGCTATGCTCCCCGGCAACGGCGCCAGAAATTATTCTTGATAACCCACAAGTGTAGGGGATCGCAACAACTTTCGAGGGTGAAGTACAACCCAAATTTATTGATTCGACACAAGGGGAGCCAAAGAATATTCTTGAGTATTAACAGTTGAGTTGTCAATTCAACCACACCTGGATAACTTAGTATCTGCAACAAAGTGTTTAGTAGCAGAAGTGGTATGATAGTAATGGTAACAGTAGCAACAGAAAAGGTAAATGTTTTTGGTTTTTTTTGTAGTAGTTGTAACAGTAGCAACGGAAAAGTAAATAAGCGGAGAACAATATGTGAAAAGCTCGTAGGCAATGGATCAGTGATGGATAATTATGCCAGATGCGATTCCTCATGCAATAGTTATAACATAGGGTGATATAGAACTAGCTCCAATTCGTCAATGTAATGTAGGCATGTATTCCGTAAATAGTCACACGTGCTTATGGAAAAGAACTTGCATGACATCTTTTGTCCTACCCTCCCGTGTCAGCGGGGTCCTAGTGGAAACTAAGGGATATTAATGCCTCCTTTTAATAGAGAACCGGACCAAAGCATTAACACATAGTGAATACATGAACTCCTCAAACTACGGTCATCACCGAGAAGTATCCCGATTATTGTCACTTCGGGGTTGTCTGATCATAACACATAATAGGTGACTATAGACTTGCAAGATAGGATCAAGAACACACATACATTCATGAAAACATAATAGGTTCAGATCTGAAATCATGGCACTCAGGCCCTAGTGACAAGCATTGAGCATAGCAAAGTCATAGCAACATCAATCTCAGAACATAGTGGGTACTAGGGATCAAACCCTAACAAAACTAACTTGATTACATGGTAAATCTCATCCAACCCATCACCGTCCAGCAAGCCTACGATGGAATTACTCACGCACGGCGGTGAGCATCATGAAATTGGTGATGGAGGATGGTTGATGATGACGACGGCGACGAATCCCCTTCTCCGGAGCCCCGAATGGACTCCAGATCAACCCTCCCGAGAGAGCTTAGGGCTTGGCGGCGGCTCCCTGTCGTGGAATGCGATGAAACTTTCTCATTGATTTTTTTCTCCCCGAGACGGTATATATGGAGTTGGAGTTGAGGTCGGAGGAGGTCCGGGGGGCCCACGAGATAGGAGGGCGCGCCCTAGGGGGGCCTTGTCTCGTGGACAGCCCGTGGGCCCCCTGACCTTGATTCTTTCGCCAAAAATTCTTATTAAGTCTGAAAAGTGCCTCCGTGGATTTCTAGGACATTCCGAGAACTTTTCTTTTCTACACATAAAACAACATCATGATAGTTCTGCTGAAAACAGCGTCAGTCCGGGTTAGTTTCATTCAAATCATGCAAGTTAGAGTCCAAAACAAGGGCAAAAGTGTTTGGAAAAGTAGATACGTTGGAGACGTATCAACCAATGAAGGATATTCCTTCTTCCAGGAAGACCCGACCAGTCTCGGAATCCCGGTTACAAGACATTTCAACAATGGTAAAACAAGACCAGCAAGACCGCCCATATGTGCCGTCAAATCCCGATAGGAGTTGCACATATCTCGTTCTCAAGGCACACCGGATGGGCCAGACATTGGGTTGGCATAGACCCTGGTTGCCCAGGGGGCACCAGACATCACCCGGTTCGGACCAACACTTAGAGAAGCACTGGCCCTGGGGGGGTGTTAAAATAAATATGACCGTCGAGTTAATTACTCCCAAGGGAAAGGATATAGGTTGTTAGGCAAATGTAAAACCAAGGTTGGGCCTTGCTGGAGGAGTTTTATTCAAAAGCGAACTGTCAAGGGGTTCCCATACACCCGACCACGTAAGGAACGCAAAATCAAGGAACATAACACCGGTATGACAGAAACTAAGGCAGCAAGAGTGGAACAAAACACCAGGCATAAGGACGAGCCTTCCACCCTTTACCAAGTATATAGATGCATTAATTAAATAAGAGATTGTGGTATTCCAACCTCACCGGCTTCCAACGTGGAGCAATCTTCAACTTCACCTGCAACTAACTACGCTATAAGAGGGGTTGAGCAAAAGCGGTAACACAGCCAAGCAACGTTTTGCTAGGAAGGGTGAAAAGGTTAGAGGCTGACATGGCAATTTGGGGGCTTGATCAACAAGTGATAGGTAACGCAGCATAGCAATAGAACGAAGCAACTAGCATAGCAATGATAGTAGTGAGATCTAGGGTAACGGTCATCTTGCCTGAAATCCCGTTAGGAAGCAGAGCGATTCCATGAAGAAGATGAACGGATGAAGACGAACCAAGCGTAGTCGAATGAATACTCACGGTCGCAACGAAACAGGAACTATCGAGAAGAAGCACAACCGGAAAGAAGCAAACAACATGGTAAACACACAACACATAAACATGACATGATGCACAACCAAGCATGATGCATGAAAAAGGCTATATGATGCTACTCATGGCAAGAGATGAAGCATACAAGAATAACACATCAAGGCAAGTTTAAATGAGGCCGGAAACAACATATAATAAATGCGGTAAGTCCTCATATGAAAATTTTGAAATTGGTCCAGATCTGAACAAACCTTATTTTCAAGTTGTTAGGCAGCAAGTTAAGATGCACCAAGATGATCTACGCGAAATTCTAGTCAAGTTACATATAAAGTTCATATAATACGGAGCTACGACCTAGAAGATATGAGCAAAACAAGTTAAACATGGCATTGATGCAAAATGCATTCAAACATCAAGCAAACATTCTCCAAATAAGGATTAAACATGACATAATGAAACTACATGAAATTCTAAGCAAGTTTCATATAGAGCATGCTCAAAACGGAGCAGCTGTGCCACACATACATTCCAAACAAGATATAACAATCTTCCCAAAACAGCAACTAGGCACTTTGCAAACATCAAAACAACATGCTCCAGGAATCATATGAGCATAAACTTGACATGCACTTTATGTACAGATAACATACTTCAAATATCATTAAGGTTCAGGTTCATAGGCAGCAAGATTAAACCAATATGATCAATGCAAAATGCAACTTTATAAAACAGCAGCATATGCATGAGCAGAGTTAATATGATGGCAATTTGAGAGCAAAAAAGAGACAAGATACAACAAGTAAATATAGCAACCAAGGGCATGGCATCAAAGTACACATAACAAAGAGCAAATAACATCATGGCATCATATACATATGGCTCATGTATTAGTGGGAACCAACATGCCAAGACTGAATGTTGAAACAGTTTCAGCAAGTGTAAAACAGCAATATTATCATAGCATGTTTGCAAGAATTGAACAGAGGGATATGATAACCAAAATTAACAACCATGGCATGTGAACAAAGTACTCATAGCATATTTCAAATCATGTAATTGGAGCATCTCCAGAAGAGGCATAGAATAAATACTATCAAGCTCAGAACATAGCATCATGAAGTTAATAAGATCTAGAACATTATATAAGCATGTTCATGGCAATGAAAACTTATACTAAAAGACATATATAGGGCATACAAAGAAATGACATGATATAGCATAACATGGAGAACAAAACATGTCAACTAAGCATCTTCAGATTATTCATGGATTAATTGGTAGCATCAAACAAACATGGCATCATGATATGACAGAAACAGACTTGACAGAAAGTTAACAGCAAGTAGTCCACTTCACGAGCTTGATGCACTTACTACAGGGCATATAAAAATACATGGATTGCACCCTTGTAAATATAGCATAAATATGCTCCTAAAACATGTAGACATGATGCACAAAAGATGCACATACAAAATGCACCGAAAAAGACAAAACAACAAGTTATAACAGTCTCAGCAGGTTAACATCATACAACACTCTTGCAACAATGATTAGGGCATCCAGATGAACTCAAACAAGCATGCCACAGTACAACAATATGAAGAGCATCACAAGGTGAACATGCACATATCAAGATCATCTCATTTAGACAAACATGCACATAGTTATGAGCCTCACAAGATGCATATATGACTTTTACAGAAAAAGGACTTGGTGGTTGTTTTACCCAGCGAAAATCGGGATAGGGAGTTCCAAGACGGGGGTTGATGAAGCTCCATGGCCTGCGGCGGCGAGCAGGGACTCCGGGAGGGCTCGGGAAGGCCGGGGATGGGTCGAGGGTGGCCGGATCTGGTGGATCCCGGCCGGATCGGGCGAGGGACGCGGCCAACGACGAGCACCAAGCTCCATGGGTCGGTGGCAGCCATGGTAGAGCTCCTGCGGGAGAGAGCACGGGAGAGGTGAGAGGAGAAGGAGACGGGCAGGGGAAGGAGGAGCAGGGCGCGAGGGGTCCGGCCTGCTGGTCGTGGCCGATGGGAGAAGGCCGGCGAACTCCGGCGGAAGCTCGGGCAGAGGCGGGGACAATGGGCGCTCGGGAGCTCGGGATAGGGCTTTCCGCGATCCAGATCGAGCGTGGCGCTCAGGCGCGGGGCGCGGGCGGCTCGGGCCCGGTCCCGGGCTGCGACGGTGGCGCTTGGGCCCAGAAGGGCTGGAACCGGGCCCCGGCAGGCTGCGGGAGGTGGGAGAGCTGCCGGGCGACGTGGCGGGTGGCGATTGGCTGAGGGCGGCGCTGCGGACATGTCCAGAGGCGGGGAAGATTTTGTCCGGCGGCCCAAGGAGGAGGGAGACTAGGGTTTGCCCGAGAATTTTGGAGGGGAAGGTGTTTATATAGGTAGAGGGAGCTAGGAGAGTCCAAATGAGGTGCGGTTTTTGCCCACACGATCGTGATCGAACGGAGGAGAGCATGGAGGGGAGTTACATGGGTTAGTGGGTTGTGTGAAAGGGTGCTGGGCTGCAAAGAGAAAGGGGGTTTCGGTCAACTCAGTTAACTCGGTTAACCGTTGGGGCATCAAACGACCTCCAAATGGAACGAAATTTGACGAGCGGTCTACCGGTGATATACCAAGGACACTCGGCAAATCTCGACCCATTCCGAGAACGTTTTTCGGCGCGTCGCAAAACCAAGGACTAAGAGGTGCCGCGGGCGCGTGCGAGAGTGGTTGGGCTCAGAACGGACAACGGAGAGAACCGGGGGAACCCAAACGAATGCAAGTTTTGAAAAACATGCAGATAAAATGCAGATGATGACATGGCAAAATGCAACACGCAAGCAAATGACATGGCAACAACGACGAATGACTGGAAGAAACCTGGCGCATCGGATTCGGGGCGTTACAAATGGGCTAACTATAGTCGTACCGAAGCTTGTACTGCGGTATGGCTGAACTCGTGTCCTCCATGTTGTGAGGAGTAGTTGTCTCGTGATTGTAACCATATCATAATGGAACAAAATCCTTTTACCCCCGCAAAAAAACATATTCAACATAGGCACCAAATCAGAACATAGGCACCGACAAGCGAGGTCCGGCGGGAGATGGCGAGGCCTCTGCTCCTCTGGCCCTCTCCCTCCCCTCTGGTCGTGGTCCATGCGGGGCTGCGCCACTGCGGGCCTCCTGCAGCCTCCGTTGTCGTCAGTAATCGCAACGTCATTCCGCCAGCCGCCAGGCTAGGAGAATCCATCCAATCCATCCAGTACATCATCCATCTACAAACCAACAAGGTAATTTTTCTCTATTTTTCTAAACACGACAAGAGGTATGACCAATGGCGTAGGCATGATCAAGTGAGGCCCTGGGGAAGCCCCAGGCCGAACACACGCTACAGTGCCAAAATAGTACCGACAATGCTACAGTTGATGAAGAGATCCGGCGCCACAAACCCGGGCGGCCGCTCGGCCTGCCTGATCGCCTGGGGCATTTTTGTTGTCTTGTAAATTGGAAGGTATACTTACTTTCTTTGGTTTTGATGCCAAAGTGCTGAGTCCATTGTTAACTTTTTCAAAGAGAGAAACATAATTTTACCTTTTGATTTTTCATCATCTTTCACATTATTGTTTGGAAAATGTATGGACTTTAGTAATTTGTCTAACCAAAAGGAATGATCTCAAGGAAACAAGAAAAACAAAAACATCAAACATTCCTGATAAACCTAAAATACTATCAAAGACCTATAAATTCGTCATCTCCATCTTTACCTTTTGCACTGCGATATTCTTCCATGTCTTGGAGAAGAAGCTGAATAAAGGCCAAAACGATGATTTTTTTGAGACAAACCATGATGCAAGTGGAGTAGCTAATTTTCTTGGGTCCATCAAGATATATTTGTTTCGAGCCATAAGCAGGCCCACATACTATTCATATATGAATCTAGCTTTGTGACATTTTCATTTTGGAAAAGGGAGATAACCCCCGACCTCTGCATTGGCATGACACGCTCTGTCAGAGATGAAATGAAAGCAAAAAAGAAAGTGTAAAATGCCACAACCGGCGAAAATAAAGAACGAGATGACTAAACACCTAGCCTATTATTGGACCGTCATTCAAACCGGTTGTAGATATCCTGAGCTACCATCTCCCATCGGGTAGACCAATGTAACCAAAGGCTCCCTGGCTTTCGAAGGAGTGAGTAACGACCATGTACGGATCCAAATAGTGGCCTTGTAGATAACCTGCAAAAAATTAATCCGGGTTTGTCTGTTAAAAACCATATCATTTATGGAGTTCCATATAGCCCAAAGTAACGCACATACTCCTATCCGAATATGTGTCGCAATAGTTGGATCAACCCCCATTTAGCCACGTCCCAAGTAACATATGAATACTATTTTAAATGTTACATGGACTGAGTGCCATAATAATCTAGGCATCGGACATTTGAGAAAGAGGTGTTCAATCGATTCATCTTGATCACAAAAGCAGCAACGTTGAGTGCCCTCCCAAATTATCCTTAGTCATAATCATCTCCTTGTGAACAAACCACATGAAGACTTTGATTCTTAAGGGTACTTTTATTTTCCAAATATGCATCGGTTTTGGAATTGGACCAGAGTTAAAAAGAGCTATATACATAGATTTCACTGAAAACACATCGTTCATTAATAGTCTCGAACAAATCGTATCTGGCTCATCAGAAAGTTGAATGTCCATCAACCTTCGTACGAGATGTAGCCAAGCGTTCCCTCGATCTCCTACTAAAGGCCTCTGAAACTGAATGTTTAGAGGTGAAGACTGTAAACTGTAGCAACATATGCGTCCTCATGTTGTACAATATTATACAAGAATGGATATTGTGTGACCAGAGGCGTCTCCCCTAGCCAAATATCCTCCCAGAATCTAGTAGAATTACTGTTTCCAATGATGAATTTTGTTCTATGAAAGCAGGCCATTTTCAGTCTCATCAGCCCCTTCTAGAAAGGTGAATCATTGGGTCTAACGGTCAAATGTTTTAGACTGAAACACTTGTTATGCAGTAACTGTACCCACATGCCTCCAGTCTTAACAGAAAGACTGTATAACCATTTACTGAGCAGGCAATTGTCTTTAACCTCTAAATTCTCAATGCCTAGCCCCCTGGTTCTTCGGTCTACAGATATCCCATTTAGTAAGCATGTATTTTCTCTTTATTTCTCATCGCTTTGCCAAAAAAAACGTGATCAATAAAAATCTAAACTTTTCCGTACCCCTACAGGTACTTCAAAGAAAGATAGAAGGAACATCGGCATATTCATGAGTACCAGGTTTATTAGTACTAGCCGACCTTCATAAGACATGAGTTTACCCTTCTAGCAGCTTAGTTTTTTTTTTCAAATCGATCGTCAATATACTTCCATTCCTTATTAGAAAGCCTGCGATGGTGAATTGGTATACACAAATAACTAAGCAGTAGGGTATCAAGTTCACATCCGAACCGTTGTCTATAAGCTTCTTAGTTCTTCCTTGGCTTTCCTAAAGCAGAACAATTCACTTTTGTTAAAATTAACCTTCAAACCTGACAATTGTTCGAATAGGCATAACACAAGCTTCATATTTCTGGCCTAATTTGGCCGGATCCTCCTAGCTAGTTCCCTTGCTTTGGTCATGCAGACTGCATGATCATTCCTCTCATGCTGCGAAAATCCTCGTCCTTGTCCCTCTGTCGTTGGTACACCTCCGGCGGCACCTCCCGCTTGCTGACCACTGTATCTCCACCCCGCTTCACCTGCAGCCTGTTGTCGCCGGCCAACGTCCGCCCGACGCCGGCGATGCGCTCCTCGTGGAGGCCGATGTTAATGAACAGCTGGGCCTCGCTGTTGCGGCACGGGATGTCAACGAAGGCATTCATGTCAAACACCTCCTCCATGTCGCCGCTCTCCGTGTCGTAGATGTACACCTTGTGCCGGCTCGTCGCAAGCAGGATCTTTTCCGCGCCGCCCATGCTGCAGAGCGGGACGATGTTCCGCCCCCTGAGCTCGTCGCGGATCGGCCGGGGTAGGCTGCCCATGTCGACTCGGCAACGTGCCGACCATGACGGCGACGACCGACTCCACGTCATGAGCAGGAGCACATTGTCAATTATGAGGCCGTCATGGACGACGGCGCAGAGGGAGCCGTCGAGGCTGGTGAGGTGGCGGATGCGTGACGCCAGCGTAGGCGGCGTGCGCACCCACCCGAACCGCTCGGCGCCGACGGAAAGCGACAGGATGGGCGCGTCGTGCTCCCGGTCCCTAGCGCTGCCGTCGTCGGCGCAGCTCTGCGGGTGCAGAAGCCAGTAGAGATACCCGTCGAGGGCCACCGGTGGCATGCCGTCGACGTGGCACGCGAATCTTGGCGGCGCGTCACCGCCGGCGCAGCGCCGCCACCGCCACTCGCCGGATGCCGTAAGCGAGCACACCTCGCACTTCTGCTAGCCGAAGATGTTCCTGAAGAGCCTGACCACCTTGTGCTCGGCGGTGGCCGGGTCGAATCCGAGGCCGGTGCTGGAGAGCTCCATAGGAAACCGTTTGAGCCGCATCGGCTTCGGCACCAGCGGTGTTATCTCCTCCGCCGTCTCGCACGGCGGCAGGGCGACGTGCTGGCCGGTGGAGAGGTTGAAGAGGAGGTACTCCGCCAACCGGACGTCGAAGACGAGAGTCAGGCCGTTGCACGGCTTATTTCCGGACAGCAGGAGGTGCTCGCCGGCGAGGTTGCCCACGCTGAGCAGCTTGCGGGCCGCGGCGGGCGGCGCGTCTCCGTCCACGGGAAGCGAGCACGCGTAGAAGGACGTGGCGACGCCCCTCTCTGTCGGCGAGAAGAAGACGATCTCGGGGTGGCGCGCGGCTGCTGCTCTGGTTGCGTGCGCAGCGACGAAGTGGTCGGAGGCGAGGGCCGCATTCCACGCCCGGCAGACTGATCTGCAGCGCACGGCTGCGGCCACCGGCAGGCGCGTGAGGATCTCGTCGAAGATCAGCTCCTGGTTTATCAGTGGAGGCGGTTCGTCGTGCGACGGCCTGATCCTGGAATTTGCAGGCGAGATTGCCATTGTTTGCACGTACAGCCTGATGGAGATATTCCGAGACTTACTATTGAGGCGACGTGTTCACGATGTATACATATGAGCGAACGAACAATCGTTCAATGTCGGATTGTAGAGCCGTCTCCGGCCGTGCAAAGGAGTTCCTACATGCTCTCGGTTGGACACGTCAGCCATTTTTCCTAGAACTGGCGGGAGCACATCGTGCCAATGTCGGATTAATTTGCACACGTTATCCGTGATGAATTACATGAAGAATCGGTGTAGAATAGTGCTGCATTGCTTGAATTTCTGCAGCACAACCTTATACTCCCTTCGTTCCTAAATGTAAGTCTTTCTAGAGATTTCAATATAAACTACATACGGATCAAAATTAGTGAATCTATACTCAAATATATGTCTATATACATCTATGTAGTCCATATTGAAATCCCTAGAAAGACTTATATTTAGGAACGGAGGAAGTACATTTTATACGAATGTGGTAACATAGCATTTGTGTTGTCAAGTACTCCCTCCGTTCCTAAATATAAGTGTTTGTAGATATTTTATTATGGACCACATACAGATGTATATAGATGCATTGTAGAGTGTAGATTCACTTATTTTGCTCCGTATGTAGTCTATAGTGTAATCTCTACAAAGACTTATATTTAGGAACGGAGGGAGTAAATCAGAATGTATATGTATACTTACATTTTGGGTTTTGATGCCAAAGTATTGAGTCCACTGTTTACTTTTGCAAAGACAGAAATACAAATCATCTTTCACATTATTTTTGGAAAACAACCGGACTTTGGTAATTTATCTAAAAAAATAAGTGAGCTCAAAGAAACAAGAAAATTCACAAACATCAAATATTCCAGATAAATCTAAAATACTATGAAAGGCCTATAAAAACCATCACCTCTATCTTCACCTTTTGAATTGCTATGTTTTTCCATGTCTTATAGAAAAGCTAAAAAAGGTCAAAACAATGATGCAAGGGGACTAGCTCATTTTCATGGGCCCATCAAGATATACATCTGTTTCGAACAACAACCAAGCCCACATACTATTCATATCTTAATCTAGCTTTGTCACATATGGTGCATTGGAGCCCAAACTTCTTGTGTTCCACATGCCACCCATTATCATGTTTACTTTTTTTTAAATGTTCGCTATTATTCTATATATACCTAAGAGAGTCAACTCAACTAACTTATTTATCTAAACATGCAAGTATGCCAGCCACATCACTATGTAATTATGAATGTGATAAGACCCATCTCAACATGCAATCATGCATGGAAAAAGGCTAGAAGCATCTCTAGTAGACCCCTTAAAACACACAAAACTATAAATAACCGCCGGTTTACAGTTTTAGACGGCAAAAACGACCCGAATAGAAACCGTAAATGACTCCGACCTGTAATTTTTTTTAAGGGGAGTGGAAAACGTCCTCGCCAAACCCGTGAAAATAAGGATTTCGGAGGCAACCCGAGGGTGGACTGTATACGTGAAAGACCATTGGCGGAAGTCCAACTGCCATCGGAACCTTCATGGCTCGCTCCCGTCCGACCGTCCCCAGCCATCGGCTGCCCACCCCAGCCGTCGCACCCACCGGCCGCCGGTCCCACCCGGTTTTCCGTAGCGTCCGCCCTACCCACCCGCAGATGTCCCTACGGAGGAGCTAGCTAGCTAGCTACGGTGAACCGAAGAGTCTGGCCACCGCCTGCGCAGCCCTAGCCTCCGCCCGCGTGCTGTGGCCTCCCCGCGTCTTCCTCGTCCGCCCGCCCATCCGCCAGCAGCCGCCCTTGCCTACGGTATGTGCCGATTTTAAATTGGCGTGAGGAAGAGGATGGCCAGAAAATAAGTGGGCTAGCTATGGGCCTGTTCGGTATATTCAGAGGATATTCTTTTTTAGGGGTTGATTATACGGGATCTTTTTGGCCGCGGCTAAAATCAGCCCTTAAAACACGTTTTTCTCGGCCCTTATAACGATTATAAGGGTCCGCGATATAAGGGGACTGCTAGAGATGCTCTAACCAGAATATTTAGCCATGCATGGGAAAATGTATTCCATTTAGTTATTCCACTTATATTCAATAAATATTGTTAAAACTATACATAATCAAATGTAACGAGTCATATGCACTCCCTTTGGTCCTTTTTACTTTGCATATAAGATTTGTATGAAGTCAAACTTCGACCATACTTATAGTAAAAAATATCAAAATCTTATACAACATGGAAGTTAATTTCATGATGCTTCTAATGATATTGATTTTCTTATTGTGAATGATCGACCAATTCTCGTAGCAACGCAGGTGTTCGCTAATTTGTATATATCTGAGGTAGTAGTTATCCATTCACCTTTTAACCTACTAGGAATTGCTATATAGTTGCCCTCTATGGTGGACATAGAGGTGATCTGAGTGATGTAAATTTCAGGATAACTTTTTTTCAGTTTGCACAAACATGACAAAACTTAGCGGGATTAACTATTGAGTAGCTGGTTCAACAAAAAAAAATCCTCTCAAGCAAGTTACGGCTCGATCACTGATCTCACTTGTGAAATAGGGGGGGGGGGGGGGACCTATCCACCAGATACCCGAAAACAAATAGCGTTAGTCAAATTTTGGACCTTTAGGTCACCATCAATGGCCAAGATCATACATTTATCGTTCTTCTTATTATGTTTTGCTCCCCATGCCACCAATAACCGTGGCGACTATTTATCGCCTTAAGCGATCCAAGTGGCAGCCCACACCGAAGCTTTTCCCCACCTCATGTTGTATTGGGCCGGCATGTTCACGCGTGTATATTCCTAAAAAGAAACTAGGAAATGCAACAAAGAGGAGCCAAACCCTGGTCTCCAGCAGGATCGCGCGCTGAGCTAGCCACTACGCACATGTTCGTTTTGTGGAAACTACTAGGGGCGCGCCGTACTTAAAGCTACACGAGTGATTTTCTTTTCGATTTTTCCCTTTTTTGTTTTATTTTGTTTCTTTTCTTTCTTCTTCTCCGTTTTTCTTTCATTATTTTACATTCATTTTTGCATATTGTTACTTTGTTTTTTATTTTCTTTTCTTCTCCATTTTTGTTTCGTTTTCTTTTTTCTTCTTCAATTTTTGTTTGCTTTTTTGATTTTTAGTTTTTTCTTTTGTTTCCTTTTGTTTTTCATTCTACATTCTTATATACATGATCTACATGTTTTCAAAGACTTGTTCAACACTTTTCAAATATGTGTTCAACATTTTTCAAACACTTGTTCAACATTCTTACATACATGTTCAACATTTATTCGAATACTTGTTCAAAGTTTTTCAAATACTTCTTCAGCATTTTTATATACATGATCAACATTTTTTAAATAATTGTTAAACATTTTTCAAATACTTCTTAAACATTTTTTTAAATAAATGATCAACATTTGTTCAAGTACTTGTTCAACATTACTCAAATACTTGTTCAACATTTTTAAAATACTTGTTCAACATTTTTATATACATGATCAACATTTTGAAAATACTTGTTCAAAATTGTTCAAGTACTTCTTCAATATTTTTACATAAATGATCACATTTTTTCAAATACTTGTTCAACATTATTCAAATACTTGTTCAACAATTTTCAAATACTTGTTCAGCATTTTTATATACATGATCAATATTTTTAAAATACTTCTTCAAGATTTTTCAAATACTTCTTCAATGTTTTTAAAAACATAATCAACATTTTTTTCAAATACTTGTTCAACATTATTCAAATGTTTCAACATTTTGTTTTCAAATGCTTGACTAATATTTTTATATACATAATCAACATTTTAAAATACTTATTCAACATTTTTCAAATACCTAGTCAATACTTTTCAAATACTTGTTGGATATTTTATTTCAATTTTTAAATATTTATTTACATGATCAGCATTTTTTTAATAATTCTCCAACATTTTTTCAAATACCTATTCAACAGTTTTCAAATATTTGTTCCAGATTTTTCAAATAATTTTTCAAATGTTTAAATAGAGTGGTTTTTGTAATATATACAGTTGAAATAATTTAAAGTATAAACAAAAGCAAAAAAATAAATAGAAAACGTAAAAAGATCCCCAAAAAAGGAGGTTGTGGCCTCCATTGTGTGTGGGCCGGCCCATCTAGGTCCCCACTTCAGTGAGGAGTTCCTCCCCTCTCGCTGAAGGCAAGACATAGGGGTGCCCACCAATAACCGCCAGATAGACTACCACCCTCCATTCGCCATGCCCTGCCCCCGACCTCCTGTTGGTGCCATCTGTGCACACTAGCAGTTGTCAAACCTCTTTCTCAGTTCTCGCCTCTACTTGGAACGTCGCAACTCACTTCCGCTCGCAGCACCGCTCTTGTCTTCAGTGAGGTCCTGGCTCCGCCCCGTCGTGGTAAAATCCCAACGAGGGCACATTTGCATCCTATTAACATTCTTAAACCATTTGTTTTACAAGATGAGCTCATATAAAATACTACTGCCAAATTTATGTATTTGTTCAAATTGCACCAATGAGATAACTTATGTAGGGGCGGCTTGTTGTGATACCACCGGAGCAACAGATTTGGGAACTCTGTTTTTCAAGTGGCATTTCCTTTGCCTTCGAGAATACACATCGTACTGACCTTTCAAAAAAAGAAGAAGGAAGAATACACATCGTACTAGTAAGCGAGTGGTTGCACATTAAGCTTCCAGATCTGCATGTGATGACATGGTCCAAAGATATTCTTTGTGACGCTAGGTTTGATGCGTCAGATAGAGCAAAAATTATCACGGTGATGTGGGCAATCTGGACATCTCGGAATAATATCACCCATGACAAGGCCAATATGAACCTGGTTCAGTTACTGAAGATGATCAGAGATGCTCTTACAGTGTTGGAACGCCCGATCGAGCACGCGAGCATACTGCCGGGTCATGGGTGGAGACCACCAGAGGAGGAGTGGATAAAAATCAACACGGATGATGGTATTTCTATGCAGGAGCATAGAGGAGGTATTGGGGGCGTTGCTAGATCATCATCGACTTTTATTACCGCTTGGTGCAAGCCATGCCCAGGTATCACAAATCCTCTTGTCGCAGAGGCATCAGCTGTGCGTGAAGGTGTGGTCGTGGCAACACTTCGTGAATTTGCGTGTATGGAGATTGAGACTGATAGCTTGGAGGTGGTGAACCTCCGAAAATCGCGCTAGACTTCGCGCTCTGTTTCAGCTCCGTTACTGATAGACATTGAGAAGCTAGCAGCTAGTTTTACTTCTTTTGATATTCATCATATATAAGAGACATGCAAATATTCCAGTCCACCTGATAGGGGGCAGTGCCTTATCGTTTCAATGAAGCTCTTCATTACCCCGCAAAAAAAATGTTAGAACCCTACGTTGGAAATGCAACGTGCATGATCATTTCTCTCGTCCTGTCAAAATCCTCGTCCTGCTCCCGATGTTCCAGCTGGTACGACGACGACGCCTCCCGCTTTCCGATCACCACGTCTCGTCCCCGCTTCACCTGTAGCCAGTGGTCACCCGCCAACTTCGGGCCGATGCGTTCCTCGTGGAGGCCAATGTTGAAGAACAGCCGGGACTCGCTGTTGTGGTGCGGCACGTCGACAAAGCGGTTCATGTCGAACACCTCCTCGGCGGCGCCTTGCTCCGTGTCGTAGGCGTACACCTTGTGCCGGCTCGTCGCCAGCAGGATCTTCTTCTTCACACTGCACAGCGGCACGATCTCCCGCTCCCCGCTGAGCTCGTCGCGGATCGGCCGGGGCAGGCTGCCCACGTCGACGCGGCAGCGCGCAGACCACGATGGCGACGACGGACTCCACGTGACGAGCAGGAGCACGTCGTCGACGAGGCGGTCGTGCACGACGGCGCAGAGGGCGCCGTCGAGGTTGGTGAGGTGCCGGATGCGTGACGCCAGCCGCGGCGGCGTGCGCACCCACCCGAACCGCTCGGCGCCGACGGAGAGCGACAGGATGGGCGCGTCCTGCTGCGTGTCCCAGCTGGCGCTGCCGTCGTCGGCGCAGGTTCGCCGGTGCAGCAGCCAGTAGAGGGATCCGTCGAGGGCCACGGGAGGCCTGCCGTCGACGTAGCACGCGAACCTTGGCGGCGCGTCACCGCCGGCGCAGCGCCGCCAGCGCCACTCGCCGGACGCCGTAAGCGAGCACACCTCGCACTTCTGCTGCCCGAAGATGTTCCTGAAGAGCCTGACCACCTTGTGCTGGCCGGTCGCCGGGTCGAAGCCGAGGCCGGTGCTGGAGAGCTCCAGAGGAAGCCGTTTGACCTGCATGAGCTTTGGAACCACCGGTGTTATCTCCTCCGCCGTCTCGCACGGCGGCAGGGATACATGCTCGCCGGTGGAGAGGTTCAACACGTGGTACTCGGACAACCGGACGTCGAAGACGAGCGTCAGGCCACGGCACGGCTTGCCGGTCAGTACCAGGTACTCGCCGGCGAGGTTGCCCACGCTGAGCAGCTTGCGTGCGGCGGCGGTAGGCGGCGCGCCCCCGTCCACGGGAAGCGAGCATGCGTAGAAGGACGTGGCGCCGCCCTTCTCTGTCGGCGAGAAGAAGACGATCTCGGGGTGGCGCGCGGCTGCTGCTCTGGTTGCGTGCGCAGCGACGAAGTGGTCGGAGGCGAGGGCCGCATTCCACGCCCGGCAGACCGATCTGCAGCGCACGGCTGCGGCCACCGGCAGTCGCGTGAGGATCTGGTCGACGATCAACTCTTGGTTCAGCGACGGAGGCGGTTCGCCGTGCGACGACCTGATCCTGGAATTTGCCGGCGAGGTTGCCATCGTACGTTTGCACTTACGTACTATTCAGGCGATGTGTTGGTGACGAACGTACGTACGTACATAGGAGTAGTATACTATGTGCTTATATAGGCCAACGAACGAACAATCGTTGAATGTCGGACTGTAAAACCGTGTCCGGCCGTGCAAAGGAGTTCCTACATGCTCTCGGTTGGACACGTCAGCCATTTTTGCTAGAACTGGCGGGAGCACATGGTTCAAATGTCGGATTAATTTGCACACGTTATCCGTGACGACAACGAACACTGGTCGGTATATAAATATTCACCACTTTAGAGCATCTCCAATAGCCGCGGTAAGCGCCGCGCGCAAAAATCCTGTTTGCCGCGCGCGCTTCGGCTGGTTTAGCGCGGCCGCCAGCGCTGGCTCCAGCAGCCGCGCTATAATGCAGCGCGCGCGCGCCGCTCCAGCAGAGCGCAAAAATACAGCGTGCGCGCGCCGTATAAACCACATATACATTTCAAAGAAGAAGAGCAAAAATGATCAAACAAACTAAATAAATCAACAATAAATAGTTCAATTTCGTTATCATTACAACTCAAACAAATAGTTTATCGTTCAGTACAACAAATAATGCAATAAACACAACAAAATAATGCAGAAATCATGATGCTCTTTGTCGTCCATACCATGCCCACCACTCTTCAATCAGATCATTCTGAAGTTCATTGTGCGTTGCGGGACACCGAATGGCATGATAGGAGGCAATAAAACGGGCCACCCTTTCAGCCCTTCGTCGCACTCGCACGGGATGTCCAAAGAGTTCATACTGTGAGTAGTCTAAATCTTGGCCACGCTCATTCTCGATGATCATGTTGTGCATGATGTAGCAAAGCATTTGTTGATCCCAAAATCTAGCCGGTCATCTCACAATAGCAAATTGTGCTTGCAAAATCCCAAATGCTCTCTCCACATCTTTTCTAGCCGCCGCCTGAGCATTGTGGAAATCAAGATATTTCTTACCTTCCGGCTTTTTCAACGGCTTCATGAAGGTTTGCCACTTTGGATAGATGCCATCCGCTAGATAATAGCCAAAATTGTATGTACGGCCATTTGCTACAAACTGCACAGGTGGCAACTCACCGTTTGCAATCTTATTCATCAGTGGTGACCGGTTGACAACATTTATGTCATTCAAAGATCCAGGCATTCCAAAGAATGCATGCCAAATCCAAGTCGGGGGGGGGGGGGGGGGGGGGGCGGAAGCGCGGCGGCGCGGGGATAGGCCGGGGAAGCGCCTGAACGGTCGCCGGGAGGGCGCGGATGGGGGTGGAAGCGGGAGAGGAAGTGCGAGAGCGAGCGCTCGTTGTGCCGCGTGCTGCAGCGGGCGCCCGAAATACACCGCGCGGGGCAGTGTTTCCGACAGCGCGCCCAACTCGTTTTAGCGCACGCGCGGTTTTTGCGCGCCCGCTGGAGCGACCCGCCGCGTTGCGCGCGCGCTAAAACCGACTAATTTGCAGCGCGGCGCTAGTATAGCGCGGCTGTTGGAGATGCTCTTAGCTACATATCAGCTGACTGGCTTTTACATTTTGGATCAGTCAATTTATTAACCGCTGATTGCTGCTTCAAGATGCGTGCTAGTTGTTCTTTTTTTCTGTTGTGTGTGCTGTCCTGTATTGGGCTGGACGTTTTTTGATTGACTCCTATTTTGAGTCAGTCGATTTCTTGTTGGGCTGAAGCCCGTTATGTGTTTTCTTATTAGGTTGTTTATGTGTGTATTTGCTTCTGTTTTTTGTCGGTTTTTATGGGTATATTTTGGATGTTGGGTGAATACAAAACAAATACACGTAAGTAATTTATAATATGTGTATAAATGCTAATTCTGTGAAAAATGCACTATTATGTGCTTATTTCTTACATAGTATTAAAATAGTACGGTTTCATTATAATTATATTTTCTGTTAAATTCCACGACCATATGCATATTCTTGCATAATATTGAAAGCACAATTGTTTGTATATATTGTGTATAAATTTTGTTATTGTTTGATTATTTAATAATTTATTTCTTCTTAAAGGGTAATATCAATGCAACTAAATCATTCTTACTTAGAAAACTTCATTATTTTGACTTTGTTGTAGTAGTTATTTCATATTTTTTCTGAAGGGTAATATCAAAACCACTAATTCATTTTTTTCTTACAAAACTTCATTATTTTGTCTTTGAATAGTGTTTATTTCATTTTATTTCTTTTTTTAATGCCAATACCAATGTCTCTAATTCATTCCTTCTTAAAAAACTTTCTTTTTTTGAGAATTCTACTATTATATACATATTCTTGCATATTATAAAAGGCGCAATTTTGCGTAAATTGTGTGCAAATTTCTCATTTTTTAAAAAATTTTGTTTCTGTGTCTATGCATATTTCTTTTTCTTATTTTCTTTCTTTTATAAAGTGCAATTTTGATGCATAGTTGTGCACAATTTTTTTATTTCCTTTCTTCTTAATTGAAATGCATTACTTCAGTTACACCATGTGTAAATTATAGTAGAATGCGAAAAATGCACTATTATATGCTTATACTTTGCATATTTCAAAAAGTGCAATATCAGTGCAAATTGTGTGCAAGTTCCGAAAGGTTTTTTTTTCCTTTTTCTTTCTTTTATTGGTTATTTTTTGTTTTTGTGGGTTTTGGCTGAGTGTAATTATATGCATACAAATAATATATAATATAAGCCCAAATTTCCTGATTATATGATTATTTTTGCATATTACGATAAAGTGCAATTTGAGTGCAAAGTTGTGCGCAAGTTTTTTTATTTTCTTTCTTCTTAAAGAAAGAGATTATTTCAGTTACACTTTGCGTAAATTACTGTAGAATGCGAAAATGCATTATTATATGCTTATTCTTTGCATATTTCAAAAGTGCAATATCAGTGCAAATTGTGTGCAAGTTTTGAATTTTTTTTGTTTTTTCTTTTATTTATAGGTTATTTTTTTGTTTGTTTTTAGATGAGTGTAATTATATACATACAAATAATATATAATGTTGCCCAAATTTCAGGATTATATGATTGTTTTCGCATATTACGATAAAGTGCAATTTGAGTGCAAAGTTGTGCGCAAGTGTTTTTTATTTTCTTTCTTCTTAGAGAAATAGATTCTTTCAGTTACGCTTTGTGTAAATTATAATAGAATGTGAAAATTGCACTATTATATGCTTATCTTTGCATATTTCAGATAGTGCAATCTCAGTGCAAATTGTGTACAAATAATATATAATATAAGCCCAAATTTCCTGATTGTATGATTATTTTTGCATATTACGATAAAGTGCAATTTGAGTGCAAAGTTGTGCGCAAGTTTTTTTATTTTCTTTCTTCTTAAAGAAATAGATTATTTCAGTTACACTTTGCGTAAATTATTGTAGAATGCAAAAATGCATTATTATATGCTTATTCTTTGCATATTTCAAAAGTGCAATATCAGTGCAAATTGTGTGCAAGTTTTGATTTTTTTTTCTTTTTTCTTTTATTTATTGGTTATTTGTTTGTTGGTTTTTAGATGAGTGTAACTATATACATACAAATAATATATAATGTTGCCCAAATTTCAGGATTATATGATTGTTTTCGCATATTACGATAAAGTGCAATTTGAGTGCAAAGTTGTGCGCAAGTTTTTTTTATTTTCTTTCTTCTTAGAAAATAGATTCTTTTAGTTACGCTTTGTGTAAATTATGATAGAATGTGAAAATTGCACTATTATATGCTTATCTTTGCATATTTCAGATAGTGCAATCTCAGTGCAAATTGTGTACAAATAATATATAATATTAGCCCAAATTTCCTGATTATATGATTATTTTTGCATATTACAATAAAGTGCAATTTGAGTGCAAAGTTGTGCGCAAGTTTTTTTATTTTCTTTCTTCTTAAAGAAATAGATTATTTCAGTTACACTTTGCGTAAATTATTGTACAATGCGAAAATGCATTATTATATGCTTATTCTTTGCATATTTCAAAAGTGCAATATCAGTGCAAATTGTGTGCAAGTTTTGAATTTTTTTTCTTTTTTCTTTTATTTATTGGTTATTTATTTGTTGGTTTTTAGATGAGTGTAACTATATACATACAAATAATATATAATGTTGCCCAAATTTCAGGATTATATGATTGTTTTCGCATATTACGATAAAGTGTAATTTGAGTGCAAAGTTGTGCGCAAGTTTTTTTTTATTTTCTTTCTTCTTAGAGAAATAGATTCTTTCAGTTACGCTTTGTGTAAATTATGATAGAATGTGAAAATTGCACTATTATATGCTTATCTTTGCATATTTCAGATAGTGCAATCTCAGTGCAAATTGTGTACAAATAATATATGATATTAGCCCAAATTTCCTGATTATATGATTATTTTTGCATATTACGATAAAGTGCAATTTGAGTGCAAAGTTGTGCGCACGTTTTTTTATTTTCTTTCTTCTTAAAGAAATAGATTATTTCAGTTACACTTTGCGTAAATTATTGTAGAATGCAAAAATGCATTATTATATGCTTATTCTTTGCATATTTCAAAAGTGCAATATCAGTGCAAATTGTGTGCAAGTTTTGATTTTTTTTCTTTTTTCTTTTATTTATTGGTTATTTGTTTGTTGGTTTTTAGATGAGTGTAACTATATACATACAAATAATATATAATGTTGCCCAAATTTCAGGATTATATGATTATTTTCGCATATTACGATAAAGTGTAATTTGAGTGCAAGTTTTTTTTATTTTCTTTCTTCTTAGAGAAATAGATTCTTTCAGTTACGCTTTGTGTAAATTATGATAGAATGTGAAAATTGGACTATTATATGCTTATCTTTGCATATTTCAGATAGTGCAATCTCAGTGCAAATTGTGTGCAAATAATATATAATATTAGCCCAAATTTCCTGATTATATGATTATTTTTGCATATTACGATAAAGTGCAATTTGAGTGCAAAGTTGTGCGCAAGTTTTTTTATTTTCTTTCTTCTTAAAGAAATAGATTATTTCAGTTACACTTTGCGTAAATTATTGTAGAATGCGAAAATGCATTATTATATGCTTATTCTTTGCATATTTCAAAAGTGCAATATCAGTGCAAATTGTGTGCAAGTTTTGAATTTTTTTTGTTTTTTCTTTTATTTATTGGTTATTTTTTTGTTTGTTTTTAGATGAGTGTAACTATATACATACAAATAATATATAATGTTGCCCAAATTTCAGGATTATATGATTGTTTTCGCATATTACGATAAAGTGCAATTTGAGTGCAAAGTTGTGCGCAAGTTTTTTTATTTTCTTTCTTCTTAGAGAAATAGATTCTTTCAGTTACGCTTTGTGTAAATTATAATAGAATGCGAAAATTGCACTATTATATGCTTATCTTTGCATATTTCAGATAGTGCAATCTCAGTGCAAATTGTGTACAAATAATATATAATATTAGCCCAAATTTCCTGATTATATGATTATTTTTGCATATTACGATAAAGTGCAATTTGAGTGCAAAGTTGTGCGCAAGTTTTTTTATTTTCTTTCTTCTTAAAGAAATAGATTATTTCAGTTACACTTTGCGTAAATTATTGTAGAATGCGAAAATGCATTATTATATGCTTATTCTTTGCATATTTCAAAAGTGCAATATCAGTGCAAATTGTGTGCAAGTTTTGAATTTTTTTTGTTTTTTCTTTTATTTATTGGTTATTTTTTGTTGGTTTTTAGATGAGTGTAATTATATACATATAAATAATATATAATGTTGCCCAAATTTCAGGATTATATGATTGTTTTCGCATATTACGATAAAGTGCAATTTGAGTGCAAAGTTGAGCGCAAGTTTTTTTTTATTTTCTTTCTTATTAGAGAAATATATTCTTTCAGTTAAGCTTTGTGTAAATTATAATAGAATGCGAAAATTGCACTATTATATGTTTATCTTTGCATATTTCAGATAGTGCAATCTCAGTGCAAATTGTGTGCAAGTTTTGAAAGTTTTTCCTTTTTCATTTCTTTCTTCTTAAAGTGTTTTGTACTTTCTTAGAAAATTTCATTATTTTGATATCGTTTTTTAAAAGATTATACCAATGCCACGAATTCGTTCTTCTATAGAAAACTTCATTTTCTAAGATTTTATTTCATTTTTAGTTTTCTTTTCATTTCTTTTGCAAGGATAATGCCGATGTCACTAGTCCATTACTTTTTAGAAAACACTTTTTTGCGGAAATCTCACTATATTATGCTCAGTTTTGCATAGTAATAATACATTTTCCATATATGTGTATGTATATAAATAAATATATGTGAGAGTGCTATTCATCCGTGAGATCGCACATGTATAAAAATAAATATACATGTGCGAGATTGCACATATAACCACTAACCATTGCATGCAAATATGTGTGAGAGTGCTATTCATTGATAATCGTTTTTTAATCCATTCATTGGTCATTTACAAAGGCTTGGCCAATACTATACTGCCATACCAGACTAGAGCAGCCCATGGTCCAGCTGTGGGCTTGTGCAGACGCTGGGTGGCGTTGCCTGGCATTGTGCAGACGCTGCATAATTGGCCGAAGCAGAGTTTGGGTCAATCGACTAACCCAATACTCATTTCAGTCAATTGGGCGGTAGCCAGTCCCAATATTCACTGCATTTCCAAAAATATTCACTGCATTTCCGAAAATGGTTTCAAAGGATTAAAATATGTCGCCTTAAATGTTGTTTGGAAATATGTTCATGCATTCCAGAAAATATTTGCAACACATTCAGAATGTTCTGCCTTCCAAGCACAAAGATGATAATCAAGTTTATGTTAAGTTTCAAACCTTTTATCTTTTTGACAAGGAACACCACTGAAGTAAATATAATAATTCACGAATGAACCACTAAAGTACATTACATACAGTACCCAACAAAACTTATATCCTAAAAAAACATAATATTACACCAATGGTCGTGTACTTGTAAAACATATAACAAACAACAACAAAAATTAAATAGAGCAAGATGGGGCAAATGAAACAATTTATGACAAAATTAAAACGATGTAACTAAAAATATATGAAAATAAAAAATGATCTGTCAAGAATTTATAACATTTTAATTTGTAAATAATAAAAATAAAAATTGATCAATTTTATAAAGACGAGCAGTCATAGCAAAAAGAAGAAGAAGGAAACCAATAACTTGGCCTCTAATTGCTTGAAATATACCAAACCCATGAATTTGTTGGAAATATGCCCTAGAGGCAATAATAAATTGATTATTATTATATTTCCTTGTTCATGATAATTGTTTATTATCCATGCTATAATTGTATTGATAGGAAACTTAGATACATGTGTGGATACATAGACAACACCAAGTCCCTAGTAAGCCTCTAGTTGACTAGCTCGTTGATCAATGGATGGTTACGGTTTCCTAACCATGGACATTGGATGTCATTGATAACGGGATCACATCATTAGAAGAATGATGTGATGGACAAGACCCAATCCTAAGCCTAGCACAAAGATCATGTAGTTCGTATGCTAAAGCTTTTCTAATGTCAAGTATCTTTTCCTTAGACCATGAGATTGTGCAACTCCCGGATACCGTAGGAGTGCTTTGGGTGTACCAAACGTCACAACGTAACTGGGTGACTATAAAGGTACATTACAGGTATTTCCGAAAGTGTCTGTTGGGTTGGCACGAATCGAGACTGGGATTTGTCACTCCGTGTAAACGGAGAGGTATCTCTGGGCCCACTCGGTAGGACATCATCATAATGTGCACAATGTGATCAAGGAGTTGATCACGGGATGATGTGTTACGGAACGAGTAAAGAGACTTGCTGGTAACGAGATTGAACAAGGTATCGGGATACCGACGATCGAATCTCGGGCAAGTATCGTACCGATAGACAAAGGGAATTGTATACGGGATTGATTAAGTCCTTGACATCGTGGTTCATCCGATGAGATCATCGTGGAACATGTGGGAGCCAACATGGGTATCCAGATCCCGCTGTTGGTTATTGACCGGAGAACATCTCGGTCATGTCTGCATGTCTCCCGAACCCGTAGGGTCTACACACTTAAGGTTCGATGACGCTAGGGTTATAAAGGAAGCTTGTATGTGGTTACCGAATGTTGTTCGGAGTCCCGGATGAGATCCCGGACGTCACGAGGAGTTCCGGAATGGTCCGGAGGTAAAGATTTATATATGGGAAGTCCTGTTTTGGTCACCGGAAAAGTTTCGGGTTTTATCGGTAACGTACCGGGACCACCGGGAGGGTCCCGGGGGTCCACCAAGTGGGGCCACCAATCCCGGAGGGCAGCATGGGCCATGTGTGGGAGGGAACCAGCCCCAGGTGGGCTGGTGCGCCCCCCACAAGGGGCCCAAGGCGCAAAGGGGAGTGGGAGGGGGCAAACCCTAGGGCAGATGGGCCCTAAGGCCCATGCTCCCTGCGCCTCCCCTCTCTCCCCCTCTGGCCGCCGCACTAGATGCCATTTGGAGGCTGGCCGCCGCCCCCTAGGGTGGAAACCTAGGTGGGGGCGCAGCCCCCTTCCCCCTATATATATTGGAGGCATTGGAGCAGCCCAACACATGAGAACTTCTCCTCTTGGCGCAGCCCTACCTCTCTCCCTTCTCCTCATATCTCGCGGTGCTTGGCGAAGCCCTGCTGGACTACCACGCTCCTCCATCACCACCACGCCGTTGTGCTGCTGCTGGATGGAGTCTTCCTCAACCTCTCCCTCTCTCCTTGCTGGATCAAGGCGTGGGAGACGTCACCGGGCTGTACGTGTGTTGAACGCGGAGGTGCCGTCCGTTCGGCACTAGGATCATCGGTGATCTGAATCACGACGAGTACGACTCCATCAACCCCCGTTCACTTGAACGCTTTCGCTTAGCGATCTACAAGGGTATGTAGATGCACTCTCCTTCCCCTCATTGCTGGTCTCTCCATAGATAGATCTTGGTGATACGTAGGAAATTTTTTGAATTTCTGCTACGTTCCCCAACAGTGGCATCATGAGCTAGGTCTATTGCGTAGATTCTATGCACGAGTAGAACACAAAGTTGTTGTGGGCGTCGATATTGTTCAATATGCTTGCCGTTACTAGTCTTATCTTGATTCGGCGGCATCGTGGGATGAAGCGGCCCAGACCAACCTTACACGTACACTTACGTGAGACCGGTTCCACCGACAAACATGCACTAGTTGCATAAGGTGGCTGGCGGGTGTCTGTCTCTCCCACTTTAGTCGGATCGGATTCGATGAAAAGGGTCCTTATGAAGGGTAAATAGCAATTGGCATATCACGTTGTGGTCTTTGCGTAGGTAAGAAACGTTCTTGCTAGAAACCCATAGCAGCCACGTAAAACATGCAAACAACAATTAGAGGACGTCTAACTTGTTTTTGCAGGGTATGCTATGTGATGTGATATGGCCAAAGGATGTGATGAATGATATATGTGATGTATGAGATGATCATGTTCTTGTAATAGGATTCACGACTTGCATGTCGATGAGTATGACAACCGGTAGGAGCCATAGGAGTTGTCTTTATTTATTGTATGACCTGCGTGTCAACTTAAACGTCATGTAATTACTTTACTTTATTGCTAACCGTTAGCTGTAGTAGTAGAAGTAATAGATGACGTGACAACTTCAAGAAGACATGATGATGGAGATCATGGTGTCATGCCGGTGACGATGATGATCATGGAGCCCCGAAGATGGAGATCAAAAGGAGCAAAGAGATGATGGCCATATCATGTCACTATTTGATTGAATGTGATGTTTATCTTGATTATACATCTTATTTGCTTAGAACGACGGTAGTAAATAAGATGATTCCTTACAACAATTTCAAGAAGTGTTCTCCCCTAACTGTGCACCGTTGCGACAGTTCGTGTTTCGAAGCACCACGTGATGATCGGGTGTTAGATTCTAACGTTCACATACAACGGGTGTAAGACAGTTTTACACATGCAAAACACTTAGGGTTAACTTGACGAGCCTAGCATGTACAGACATGGCCTCGGAACACAGAAGACCGAAAGGTCGAGCATGAGTCGTATAGAAGATACGATCAACATGAAGATGTTCACCGACGTTGGCTAGTCCGTCTCACGTGATGATCGGACACGGCCTAGTTGACTCGGATCATGTAATCGCTTAGATGACTAGAGGGATGTCTATCTGAGTGGGAGTTCATAAGATGAACTTAATTATCCTGAACATAGTCAAAAGATCTTTGCAAATTATGTCATAGCTCGCGCTTTAGTTCTACTGTTTAGATATGTTCCTAGAGAAAATATAGTTGAAAGTTGACAGTAGCGATTATGCGGACAGTAGAAAGCTTATGTCCTTAATGCACCGCTCAGTGTGCTGAACCTCGAACGTTGTCTGTGGATGTTGTGAACATCTACACACACGTTTTGATAACTACATGATAGTTCAGTTAAACGGTTTAGATTTGAGGCACCAAAGACGTTTTTGAAATGTCGCGAAACATATGAGATGTTTTGAGGGCTGAAATTGGTATTTCAGGCTCGTGCCCACGTCAAGAGGTATAAGACCTCCGATGACTTTCTTAACCTGCAAACTAAGGAGAAAAGCTCAATTGTTGTGCTTGTGCTCAGATTGTCTGAGTACAACAATCGCTTGAATCGAGTGGGAGTTGATCTTCCAGATGAAATAGTGATGGTTCTCCGAAGTCATTACCACCAAGCTACTAGAGCTTCGTGATGAACTATAACATATCAGGGAAATATATGATGACCCTTGAGATATTCGCGATGTTTGACACCACGAAAGTAGAGATCAAGAAGGAGCATCAATTGTTGATGGTTGGTGAAACCACTAGTTTCAAGAAGGGCAAGGGCAAGAAGGGATACTTCATGAAACAGCAAATCAGCTGCTGCTCTAGTGAAGAAACCCAAGGTTAAACCCAAACCCGAGACTGAGTGCTTCTGTAATAAGGGGAACAACCACTGGAGCAGAATTACCCTAGATACTTGGTAGATTAGAAGGCTGGCAAGGTCGATAAAAGTATATTGGATATACACTGTGTTAATGTGTACTTTACTAGTACTCCTAGTAGCACCAGGGTATTAGATACCGGTTCGGTTGCTAAGTGTTAGTAACTCGAAATAAGAGCTACGGAATTAATGGAGACTAGCTAAAGGTGAGCTGACGATATGTGTTGGAAGTATTTCCAAGGTTGATGTGATCAAGCATCGCACGCTCCCTCTACCATCGAGATTTGGTGTTTGCGTTGAGCATAGATGTGATTGGATTATGTCTATTGCAATACGGTTATTCATTTAAGGAGAATAATGGTTACTCTGTTTATTTGAATAATACCTTCAATGGTCTTGCACCTAAATGAATGGTTTATTGAATCTCGATCGTAGTGATACACATTTTCATGCCAAAAGATGTAAGATAGTAATGATAGTACCACTTACTTGTGGCACTGCCATGTAAGTCATAATGGTGTAAAACGCATGAAGAAGCTCCATGAAGATGGATCGTTTGGACTCACTTGATTTTTGAATCACTTGAGACATGCAAATCATACCACATGGGCAAGATGACTGAAAGCCTCGGTTTCAGTAAAATGGAACTGAAAAGCAACTTGTTGGAAGTAATACATTTTGATGTGTGCATTCCAATGAGGGCTGAGGTGTGTAGTGGATATCGTTATGTTCTTACTTCACAGATGATTTGAGTAGACGTTGAGTATGTTTACTTGATGAATCACGAGTCTGAATTATTGAAAGGTTCAAGTAATTTCAGTGTGAAGTTGAAAGATCGTCGTGACAAGAGGATAAAAGATCTATGATATGATCATAGAGATGAATATCTGAATCACGAGTTTGGCACAGAATTAAGACATTGTGGAAATTATTTCACAGCTGATACAGCCTGGAACACCATAGTGTGATGGTGTGTCCGAACATCATAGTTGCATCCTATTGGATAGGGTGCGTACCATGATGTCTCTTATCAAATTACCACTGTCATTCATGGGTTAGGCATTAGAGACAACCACATTCACTTTAAATAGGGCACCACGTAATTTCGTTGAGACGACACCGTATGAACTATGGTTTGGAGAAACCTAAGTTGTCGTTTCTTGAAAGTTTGGGGCTGCGACGCTTATGTGAAAAAGTTTCAGACTGATAAGCTCGAACCCAAAGCGGATAAATGCATCTTCATAGGACACCCAAAATAGTTGGATATACCTCCTGTCTCAGATCCGAAAGCAATAAGGGATTGTTTCTAGAATCGGGACCTTTCTCGAGGAAAAGTTTCTCTCGAAAGAATTGAGTGGGAGGATGGTGGAGGCTTGATGAGGTTATTGAACCGTCTCTTCAACTAGTGTATGGCAGGGCACAGGGAGTTGTTCCCGTGGCACCTACACCAATTGAAGTGGAAGCTTATGATATTGATCATGAGACTTCATATCAAGTCACTCCCAAACCTCGTAGGATGACAAGGATGCATACTACTTCAGAGTGGTACGTAATCCTGTCTTGGAAGTCATGTTGCTAGACAACAATGGACCTACGAGCTATGGAGAAGCGATGGTGGACCCGGATTCCGATAAATGGCCCGAGGCCATAAAATCCGAGATAGGATCCATGTATGAAAACAAAGTATAGACTTTGGAAGAACTACTTGATGGTCGTAAGGCTGTTAGGTACATATGGATTTTGAAAGGAAGACGGACAATGATGGTAAGTATCACCATTAAGAAAGCTCGACTTGTCGTTAAGAAGTTTCTGACAAGTTCAAGGAGTTGACTACGGTGAGACTTTCTCACTCGTAGCGATGCTAAGAGTCTGTTGGAATTATATTAGCGATTATTGTATTATTTATGAAATCTTGCAGATAGGATGCCAAAACATTGTTTCCTCGACGACTTTTCTTGAGGAAAGGTTGTATGTGATACAACCGGAAGGTTTTGTCAATCCTGAAAGATGCTAATAAGTATGCAAAGCTCTAGCAATCCTTCTAAGGACTGGAGTAAGCATCTCGGAGTTGGAACGTATGCTTTGATGATGATCAAAGATTTTGGGTTTATACAAAGTTTATGAGAAACTTGTATTTCCAAAGAAGTGAGTGGGAGCACTATAGAATTTTTGATGAGTATATGTTGTTGACATATTAATGATCAGAAATGATGTAGAATTTCTAGAAAGCATATAGGGTTATTTGAAAGGTGTTTTTCAATGGAAAGCCTGGATTAAGCTACTTGAACATTGAGCATCAAGATCTATAAGGATAGATCAAAATGCTTAATAATACTTTCAAATGAGCACATACCTTGACATGATCTTGAAGGTATTCAAGATGGATCAGTCAAAGAAGGAGTTCTTGCCTGAGTGGTAAGGTATGAAGTTAAGACTTAAAGCTCGACCACGGCAGAATAGAGAGAAAGGACGAAGGTCGTCCCCTATGCTTAAGACATAGGCTCTACGTGTACCGCACCTGAAATGTGCCTTGCCATGAGTTAGTCAAGGGGTACAAGAGTGATCCGAGAATGGATCACAGGACAGCGGTCAAAGTTATCCTTAGTAACTAGTGGACTAAGGAATTTTCTCGATTATGGAGGTGGTAAAAGAGTTCGTCGTAAAAGGTTACGTCGATGCAAACTTAACACCTATCCGGATAGCTCGGAGTAGAGATACCGGATACGTATAATGGAGCAACAATTTAGAATAACTCCAAGCAGAACAGTTATTTGGAATAGCTCCAAATAGAACGTGGTAGCTGCATCTAGGAGATGACATAGAGATTTGTAAAGCACACACGGATCTGAAAAGGTTCAGACCCGTTGACTATAACCTCTCTCACAAGCATAACATGATCAAACCCAGAACTCATCGAGTGTTAATCACATGGTAATGTGAACTAGATTATTGACTCTAGTAAACTCTTTGGGTGTTAGTCACATAGGGATGTGACCTTGAGTGTTAATCACATATCGATGTGAACTAGATTATTGACTCTAGTGCAAGTGGGAGACTGTTGGAAATATGCCCTAGAGGCAATAATAAATTGATTATTATTATATTTCCTTGTTCATGATAATCGTTTATTATCCATGCTATAATTGTATTGATAGGAAACTTAGATACATGTGTGGATACATAGACAACACCAAGTCCCTAGTAAGCCTCTAGTTGACTAGCTCGTTGATCAATGGATGGTTACGGTTTCCTAACCATGGACATTGGATGTCATTGATAACGGGATCACATCATTTGAAGAATGATGTGATGGACAAGACCCAATCCTAAGCCTAGCACAAAGATCATGTAGTTCGTATGCTAAAGCTTTTCTAATGTCAAGTATCTTTTCCTTAGACCATGAGATTGTGCAACTCCCGGATACCGTAGGAGTGCTTTGGGTGTACCAAACGTCACAACGTAACTGGGTGACTATAAAGGTACATTACAGGTATCTCCGAAAGTGTCTGTTGGGTTGGCACGAATCGAGACTGGGATTTGTCACTCCGTATAAACGGAGAGGTATCTCTGGGCCCACTCGGTAGGACATCATCATAATGTGCACAATGTGATCAAGGAGTTGATCACGAGATGATGTGTTACGGAACGAGTAAAGAGACTTGCTGGTAACGAGATTGAACAAGGTATCGGGATACCGACGATCGAATCGCGGGCAAGTATCGTACCGATAGACAAAGGGAATTGTATACGGGATTGATTAAGTCCTTGACATTGTGGTTCATCCGATGAGATCATCGTGGAACATGTGGGAGCCAACATGGGTATCCAGATCCCGCTGTTGGTTATTGACCGGAGAACATCTCGGTCATGTCTGCATGTCTCCCGAACCCGTAGGGTCTACACACTTAAGGTTCGATGACGCTAGGGTTATAAAGGAAGCTTGTATGTGGTTACCGAATATTGTTCGGAGTCCCGGATGAGATCCCGGACGTCACGAGGAGTTCCGGAATGGTCCGGAGGTAAAGATTATATATGGGAAGTCCTGTTTTGGTCACCGGAAAAGTTTCGGGTTTTATCGGTAACGTACCGGGACCACCGGGAGGGTCCCGGGGGTCCACCAAGTGGGGCCACCAACCCCGGAGGGCAGCATGGGCCATGTGTGGGAGGGAACCAGCCCCAGGTGGGCTGGTGCACCCCCCACAAGGGGCCCAAGGTGCAAAGGGGAGTGGGAGGGGGCAAACCCTAGGGCAGATGGGCCCTAAGGCCCATGCTCCCTGCGCCTCCCCTCTCTCCCCCTCTGGCCGCCGCACCAGATGCCATCTGGAGGCTGGCCGCCGCCCCCTCGGGTGGAAACCTAGGTGGGGGCGCAGCCCCCCTTCCCCCTATATATTGGAGGCATTGGAGCAGCCCAACACATGAGAACTTCTCCTCTTGGCGCAGCCCTACCTCTCTCCCTTCTCCTCATATCTCGCGGTGCTTGGCGAAGCCCTGCTGGACTACCACGCTCCTCCATAACCACCACGCCGTTGTGCTGCTGCTGGATGGAGTCTTCCTCAACCTCTCCCTCTCTCCTTGCTGGATCAAGGCGTGGGAGACGTCACCGGGCTGTACGTGTGTTGAACGCGGAGGTGCCGTCCGTTCGGCACTAGGATCATCGGTGATCTGAATCACGACGAGTACGACTCCATCAACCCCGTTCACTTGAACGCTTCCGCTTAGCGATCTACAAGGGTATGTAGATGCACTCTCCTTCCCCTCGTTGCTGGTCTCTCCATAGATAGATCTTGGTGATACGTAGGAAATTTTTTGAATTTCTGCTACGTTCCCCAACAGAATTTACACATATCATGAGCCAACTTAGAAGGAAAGTTACAAGAAGAATCGGGTGTACAATCGTGCTGCAATGGTTGAATTTCTACAGCACATCCTTATACATTTTATACCAATTTTGTAAAATAGCATTGTGTTCTCAAGTAAATTAGAATACACACTTACTTTCTTGGGTTTTGATGTCACAGTGTTGGGTCCATTGTCTACTTTTGCAAAGAGAGAAACACAATTTTTCCTTTTTGATTTGTTACCATATTTCACTTTAATTTTGGAAAACAACTCGATTATAGTAATTTATCTAAAAAAAGAGCTCAAAGCAACAAGAAAAAACACAAACATCAAAGATTCCTGATAAACCTAAAATATTACTGCCTCCAGCCCATAATATACGAGTGTTTTAGACACTAGTGTAGTGTCAAAACGCTCTTATATTATGGGACGGAGGGAGTATCAAAGAACTATAAAATCATCACCTCTATCTCCAGCTTTTGCATTGCAATTGAAAGATCGAGGATGTCGCCTAGAGGGGTGGGGGGGGGTGAATAGGCGCTTTAAAATAATTACGGTTTAGGCTTGAACAAATGCGGAATAAACCTAGCGGTTAATTTGTCAAGCACAAAACCTAAAACAACTAGGCTCACCTATGTGCACCAACAACTTATGCTAAGCAAGATAAGCAACTATGTGATAGCAAGATATATGACAAAGAACAATATGGCTATCACAAAGTAAAATGCATAAGTAAAGGGCTCGGGTAAGAGATAACCGAGGCACGCGGAGACGACGATGTATCCCGAAGTTCACACCCTTTCGGATGCTAATCTCCGTTTGGAGCGGTGTGGAGGCACAATGCTCCCCAAGAAGCCACTAGGGCCACCGTAATCTCCTCATGCCCTCGCACAATGCAATATGCCGTGATTCCACTAAGGGACCCTTGAGGGCGGTCACCGAACTCGTACAAATGGCAACCCTTGGGGGCGGTCACCGAACCTGTACACTTTGGCAACCCTTGGGGGCGGTTACCGGAACCCGTCAAATTGCTCGGGGCGATCTCCACAACCTAATTGGAGACCCCGACGCTTGCCCGGAGCTTTACACCACAATGATTGAGCTCCGAACACCACCAACCGTCTAGGGCGCCCAAGCACCCAAGAGGAACAAGCTCAAGGGTACCAAGCACCCAAGAGTAATAAGCTTCTCAACTTGAAACTTTCACGTATCACCGTGGAGAACTCAAACCGATGCACCAAATGCAATGGCAAGGGCACACGGAGTGCCCAAGTCCTTCTCTCTCAAATCCCACCGAAGCAACTAATGCTAGGGAGGAAGATAAGAGGAAGAACAAGAAGGAGAACACCAAGAACTCCAAGATCTAGATCCAAGGGGTTCCCCTCACATAGAGGAGAAAGTGATTGGTGGAAATGTGGATCTAGATCTTCTCTCTCTTTTCCCTCAAAAACTAGCAAGAATCCATGGAGGGATTGAGAGTTAGCAAGCTAGAAGAAGGTCAACAATGGGGGAAGAACACGAGCTCAAGGGATAAGGTTCATTGGGGAAGAAGACCCCCTTTTATAGGAGGGGGAAAATCCAACCATTATGTGCTCAGCCCGCACACGAGTGGTACTACCGCTCGGGCGGAAGAAGCTGGGAAAAGGAGCAACAAAACATGAACCTTGGGGCGGTAGTACCGCTTATAAGCGGTACTACCGCTCATCCCAGCGGTACTACCACTGGAGGAGCAGAACACGGGACCAAATGAGGCAGGGCAGAGCAGAGTACGACGACAGTAAAGCAGTAGCGGTACTACCGCCCGACCGGAGCGGTACTACCGCTTATAGGCGGTACTACCACCCAAACGGAGCGGTACTACCGCTTATAGGCAGAACTGCCGTGCCTTACTGCCGTGCAACTACTGCTAAACCCGACACAAAAAGTGCAAGACCCAAAATCGAGGCGGTAGTAGAGCGGTACTGGAGCGGTACTACCGCTGCCACCGCGGTACTACCGCAGGGAGAAAAACAGAACTGCCATAACTTCTTCATATGAGCTCCGAATTGAGCAAACTCAAGCTTGTTGGATACAAGACAACGAGTAGCATCAAAACAGAGAAGATAAACCTCCAACAGAGAAGAACCGACAGAACCTCCAACATCGAAAACATCATAGAAGATGCATGTGAACTCCGTTTTCGATGAACTCGAGCTTGTCATCAAGATGACCATAAGCTCCAAAACTCACAAAAAGAACCAAACAAGAACCAAGAAAGATGATGCAATGATGCAATGGTTTGAGCTCTCTACGAATGATATGATCAAGTTACTCATCGAGAGCCCCCCTTGATAGTACGACAAACGATCCTAAAACTCGGTCTCCCAACTACCATCATGAGACCGGTAAAATAGAAAACCTATCAAGGGCAAACCTTTGCCTTGCACATGGTCCACTTGAGCTAGATGATGACGATCTTGACTCCCTCAAGTTGGACCACCTTTCTTGATTGTGTTGGCTCGATGAAGACTAGTTGATTGCTCCCCCATACTCCACTATGGGTGAGCCACTCTTCCGCACATCTTCACAAGTCCATTGTCACCACAATGGACGGCAAGCTTCAAGCATTTGATCTCTTCGTGATGCTTCACTTGAACTTGCACACCACAACCTAACCCCACAAAGAACTCTCACGAAGATCATGGGTTAGTACGCAAAGCGTAATTGACAGTGCTTACCATACCATGGGATCGCTTGATCCCTCTCGGTACATCTTCTACGTTTTGTGTGTTGATCAACTTGATTCACTCTTTGACTTAGTCTTGATCAACCTCTCACATGACCAAACTTTAGGTAATTCCTTGAGTGGCACCTTGGTCATCACAAACTCTCCTTGAAACTAACAGATGGACTCCAAGAAAAGCCTATGGACATCCTTCAAATATGACTCAAGGCAACCATTAGCCCATAGAGATTGTCATCAATTACCAAAACCAAACATGGGGACACCGCATGTTCTTTCAACAATGTTCTTCAATGTGTTAGTAAAGAAGCTGAAAAAAAGGTCACAACAATGATGCAAAGGGAGTAACTCACTTTCAAAGGGCCCATCAATATTTTTTTGAACCATAAGCAGGCCCACATAGTATTCATATCTGAATCTTGCTTTGTCACATATGGAGCATTGGAGCCCATTAGCTTCTTGTGGTCCACGTGTTGTCCGGTATTATTCTTTTCAATGAGAAGGGACTACATGCCACCCGTTATCATCATGTTCACTCATGTATGCCTAAGAGAGCCATCCCAACTAACTTATTTATCTAAACATTCAAGTATGACATCTCACTATATAATTATGAATGGGATAAGACCCATCTCAACATGCAATCATGCATGAAAAAAGACTCACAACAAATATTCAACCGGAAAAATATTTTCTATTTAATTATTCTACTTATATTCAAAAAATATTGTTACAACTATACATAATCAAATGTAATGAGTCATATGTACTCCCTCCGTCCCATAATATAATAACGTTTTTGACACTAGTGTAGTGTCAAAAACTCTCTTATATTCTGGGATGGAGGGAGTAGTATTTTAAATTTTGATTCTCATGTTATCAACCAAAGTTTTTCTCAGCCAATTACCACAGCAACGCGCGGGTATCCTCTAGTTTATATAGATCTGTGTTAGTAATTATCCATTCACCTTATAACCTACAAGGAAACTGCTATAGTTGCCCTCTATGGTGGACATAGAGATGATTTGAGTGTGGCATATTTCGGGATAACTGTTTTACAGTGTGCACAAACATGACAAGACTTAGCAGTATTGACAATTGAGTAGCTAGTTCGGCAAAAATCTCTCAAGCAAGCAATAGCTCGCTCACTGATCTCACTTGTGAAAAAAGGGGCGACTTATTCACCAGATACCTAAAAACAAATACTCCGCTTCTTCTTCCTGCGCATGATGTTTTGCGTCCCACGCTGCCGATTATCGCCAGCCGGACTACCACCCCAGTGGCGTAGCCAGGCCCTAGGCTACAGGGGCCATGAGCCCATGACATTGGGCGTGGCTGCTCGATTATTAGTTGGCTGTAGCTAGAAAACACTATTTTGACACTGTTCAGTACTGTACAAAGGTTGTTGGCCCGCGGCGTGTTCCCAAGCTAGCTATGCAACTGACGGGAGTGGATTTTTGAAACCCGGCTGTATTGGAGGATCTTATTTTAAATACTTTAAAAATCACATTTAAAAAAAAGACACTCGGTGACCGCACACAACTGGCACGACTGACATTCTTGTACCCACCCATCAAAACAGTGGCGCTGTTGTACCTCTATATAAACGTGATGGATCGTTCATCAGATAAGCTGCCACCAACCATTCATAACGTCGTGGTCACGGCCATGGCTTCCTCCTTCTCCAGACGCTCCCTATGCCTCCTTCTCCTCCTGGCCGTCTGCCTCCATGGCTCCCCCGCCACGTCCCGCCCGGCCACCGAGGGCACTGACCCGATGACGCTGCGGATGATGGAGCAGCGATTCCGGCGATGGAAGGCGGAGCACAACCGGACCTACGCCACCCCGGAGGAAGAGCGCCACCGGCTCCGCGTCTACGCCCGCAACGTGCGCTACATCGAGGCCACCAACGACGACGCCGGCGCCGGGCTCACCTACGAGCTCGGCGAGACCGCCTACACCGACCTCACCAGCGACGAGTTCATGGCCATGTACACGTCGCGGGCGCCGCCCCTCTCCAACGACGACGACGAAGCGCCGATGATGATGATCACCACCCGCGCCGGCCCGGTCGACGCCGGTGGCCGCCGGCAGCAGGTGTACGTGAACGAGTCGGCCGGGGCGCCGGCGAGCGTTGACTGGCGAGAGAGAGGCGCCGTCACGGCGGTGAAGAACCAAGGGCAGTGCGGTACGTTACGCTACGCTACGTGGATGGTGGGCCGTCGCCATCCACGTATCCATCGTTCATTTCTTCCCTTGGTCTCCAATTATTGTCACCTCCTCCCTGTAAACACATGGCTGTCTGTAATCCACATGCTTGCATGTGCTCCTGCTGGCCGCTGCCTAGCTTAGCTAGCTGCTTCATCATTAGGGATTAGACAATTGCTCACTTAACTGTCATGCACACTGTTAATTGTCAACTTAGCATTATAGTATTAGACAGTTGGCCAATTTGCGGGGTCTCTTGTGGATGTATTCACACATAATATGCAGGAAAAAAAAGCATTTCCTGGCAGGTGGTCCAGGGTTTGAAATTTCGAAAAGAAAAGTTTTTGGACCTTAACGAACTGACCGGTTTTCATTTTTTAGAAATTATTCAAATAACATCATCATAGTCTAAGGTTTTTATAATGAAAAGTTTTATTCATTTGAAATATACTTATAATTTTAAAATAAATATGTATATTACAGTGACCATCAATTTTTTTTGTCAATTTGAACCTTTTGATGGTCGATCATATGATTTGAGGAACAATATAAACACCTATCTAATTTCTCTTGCAGTCCTTATGTATGTTCTAAATTCATTATCTTTGACAGGATCATGTTGGGCATTCTCCACTGTAGCAGTGGTCGAAGGAATCCACCAAATCCAGACCGGGAAACTTGCCTCACTCTCAGAGCAAGAACTGGTGGACTGTGATAAGTTGGACCATGGTTGCAACGGCGGAGTGAGCTATCGTGCGCTGCAGTGGATCACTTCGAACGGCGGCATCACCTCCGAGGACAACTATCCATATACGGCAAAGGACGACACTTGTGACACCACAAAGCTTTCACACCATGTTGCTTCCATCTCAGGCTTCCAACGTGTGGCAACAAGGAGCGAGCTATCATTGACAAACGCGGTGGCCATGCAGCCTGTGGCGGTGTCGATCGAGGCTGGTGGGGCCAACTTCCAGCACTACAGGAATGGTGTGTACAATGGCCCATGCGGGACACGGCTGAACCACGGCGTCACAGTGGTCGGGTATGGGGAGGATGAGGTGACTGGGGAGAGTTACTGGATCGTGAAGAACTCGTGGGGTGAGAAGTGGGGCGATAGTGGGTACCTCAGAATGAAGAAGGACATCATAGACAAGCCCGAGGGGATCTGCGGCATCGCCATTCGGCCATCTTTCCCGTTCATGTGATGTGATCATGTGTGGTGTGCTTGGTTCATTGTTCTTTCCCTAGCAGACCAAAGCGTAGTCAACTTGTTATTACAAGTACAATACTTGTAAGGTATTTAATACATGCTTGTAAAAATGGGAGTATATTCAAACATTTGTGAATAATAAACATGGGAATTCCTTGAATTGTTCATGTGGATTCAGCACTTTAATGATTTTTCTATGAGCTTTTAGGCTTTTTAGTGGACTTGGGTGTCCAATAGTTCAAGTTAATTTTTGTATGGGCCTGACTGGTGCAAACTGTTTGGAATTTGTTGGAAGCTACATGTCGTACAGTGAGATTGATATGACTATAGCCCAAACCTAATAGCAATATTCGCTGAGCCACTCTGTTGCGTCATGCAAACAAGGTCCGAATGTCCATATCTACATAAAAGGCCCAAAAGGCCTAGATAAACTACCTCCCAAACTTGATACTGCGATGTTTTTAAAGGAAAATCCATCATGACAATTTGTATTAATAGGGAATAGCAGTTACAACATCCACAAGAATAGTAAGCAAATAAGCTGGGGGTCACCCTACCAAACAACATCATAGTACCCCTCAACATGAGCAAGTTCATGTGCTGCCCTATTAGCCTTCCTATGAAAATGATTAAAAATAACACGTGTGAAGTTACAACAACGGAACGAACCTTGCTTTAATTGTTGTTTTTTGAATTTAACATTTTTGATAATTTTTTGTATGAGCTTTTGGGTTTTAGTGGATTTGAGTGCCAAGCATGTAAGGTCAATTTTCATGTGGCCATGTCTAGCCACAAATGCCCATGTAATTCTCCTTTCAGTACAGACTACACAAAATCTATTTATCGCCTATTGTGACTGCTAAGGGTGCATCACCTACAAGCGCCCTTGCGTGGGACAACCAATGATGGAATTATGGGGGAAACTGTTAATCAAGCATCTGAAAAATGTTAAATGTGTATCGGAAAAATGTTTCTCATGTATATAAATGGTCTACAATGTGTATGAAAAAGTTGATCATGTATTTAAAAATGTTAATTAAGCACTTCACTAAAATGTTAATCAAGTATTCCAAAAAAATCAATCAAGCATTTCAAAAACGTTAAATGTGTATAGAAAAAAATGGTTCTGAAGGATACAAAAAATATGCAATGTATAAAGAAATAAATTTGATCATGCATTTATAAATATTAACAATCATTTAAAAATTGTTATTCAAGTATTTGAAAACATGTTGATAAAGAATTTAAAAAGGTTAACTGTCTATAGAAAAAATGTTCCAATGTGCATTAAAAGAAGGTTGATCATGTACTTAAGAAATATTTAACATATATAAAGAATATAGTTCAGGTATGCAAAAAATGTTAAGCATGTATAAAACAAAATCGATCATATGTGGAAAATTTAATTAATGGAAAAAATTCATACACAATTTAAAATTTTCATATACATCAGAATTGTTTAATCATGTTTACCAAATTTTAATATAGAATCATTTTTTTAAATATATGTTTTTAGGTGTCTAATTTTATTTAATTTATGTTGTACATATTTTATGTATATCAGAAACGTTTCTTATACATGTTTAACATTTACAAAATACATGATCATCATTGTTCCATATAAACAAATAAAAATGAAGAATCCAATGAAAACAAAAAAATAAGATAGCAAGTGAACTGAAAAACCCCCAAAGGAAACAACCAAAAAAGAACTAAAAACAGAAAACCAAAGAAAACCACCACAAAAATAATTAAAAACAGTAAAAACCATGTAGGAAACAAAGACAGTGAAGACAACCATTGAAAAACAAGAAAGAGACCAAAAACACCCAAAATAAAATGAAGAAAAAAAAGAAAGAAATGAAAAACTAACGATAACCGGTGGAGAAAAAGAAAACCAACATAAAACGAAGAAAAAAAAAACCAAAACAACATGTGAAGAAACAAACAAAAAAAAACCCGAGAAAACAAAGAAAGTTGAAGTATAAAAGAAAAGGACAACCTAAAAAAATGAAGAAACAAAAAAATCGTAGATAAACAGAAACAAACTGATAAGGAAAAAAATGAAGAGAACAAGCGAAGCGAGCGACAAAGGAACGTGCGAAAAATGGGCCGGTCTGTTACTGTAGCATAGATTATTCACATCGATCGAGAGAACCTTCTATCTCACCTGAGGCAAAATATAGCTCCCACGCAGTTTCTTGCACATCGATTTTTCCAGTTCTCTGATTATCTGGCTGTTTTCCAATCTCGGCTATTTCTGAATCTACAGTTTGTCTTGTTCAATGTTTGGCGTTTGTTGCTTTCTTATTTTTATTTTCTCTTTTGTTTTGTTTTTGGACTTTTAGTTATCATTTTTATCTATTTTTGTTTTCACCCTTTTCCATTGCTTTCCTTTTGTATTTCCCCCCCTTTTCGAATTTTAGTCAATTCTTCCTTTTTTCTGACAAATTAATGAATAATAATAATAATAATAATAATAATAATAATAGTAATAATAATAATAGTAATAATAATAATAATAATAATAATAATAATAATAATAACAATTTATCTAATATGCCTTGGGTATTCATGAATGTTCGCCATGTAATTAAAAATATTTATCATGTATTAAAAATGACTATAATGTATTTTGAAAATATTTGTCATGTATGGAAAACAATATCCATTATGTATTTTAAAAAGTTAAGTGTATTAATAAAGCCATCATCCAGATTTTAAAAATAGCAATTCATTATGTATTTAGAAAGTATGTAATGTTTAGTAAAAAATATTTCTGTTTATTAAAAATCTGCATGTACTTTGAAAATTTTCACGGTTTATTAAAAAGGATTAGGTTTGTCTTAAAAGTATATATTCAAAATGAACATTGTGCATGAAAAGATTTTTGATCATTTATTTAAGCAATATTAAACATCTATAAAGAATGTAGTTCAGGTATACAAAAAATGTAAATATGTATAAAACAAAATTGATCATATGTGGAACCTTTAATTAATGCAAAAAAACTTCACACACAATTTACATTTTTCATATATATCAGAATTTTTTTTATACATGTTTAACATATTTTAAATATCAAATTGCCTTTTGTAAATCTTATTTTTTTGGCGTCTACTTTAATTTAATGTATGTTGTACATTTTTATGTACCACAGAAATGTCTCTTTCACACGTTTAACATTTGAAAAATACACTACCATCATTCTTCCATATAAACAAAATAAAAATGCAGAATCCAATAAAAATAAAAAATAAAAAATCAAGTCAACAGAAAATAAGCACCAAAGGAAACCACCAAAAAAGAATGAAAAACAAAAACCAAAGAAAACTACCACAAAAAGATTTTAAAACAGCGAAAATCGAGTAAGAAACAAAGGAAATGAAGAAAACTGATGAAAAACAAGAAAGAGAAAAAAAACCAAAAGAAAATGGAGAACAAAAGAAAGAAATGGGAAAACAGAATAAAACTGGTGAAGAAGCATATAAAAATGAAGTATACCAAAGAAAAAAGGAAAACCTAAAAGAAAAGATGAAGAAACAAAGAATATTGAAGTATAAAAAAAGGGAAAACAAGAAAAAACCATGGAGAAACGAAGAAAACCATAGAAAAACATAAACAAACTTAATAAAAAACTGAAGTGAACAACCAAATTGATTGACAAGGAAAAAGCTGTCAACGTGCGAAAATGGGCTGGCCTGTTACTGTAGCAAAGAGCATCAAGCGAGATAACATTCTATCTCGCGTGAGAAAGTACAGCTTTTGCGCATTTCTTTCACATGGATTTTTTGAGCTCTCCGATTATCCGGCTATTTCATAATCTCGGCTATTTCCGAAACTAGAGTTTATCCGGTTCAATGTTTGGCTTTGTTCCTTTATTATTTTGATTTTCTCTTTCATTTTGTTCTCAGTCTTTTACTTTTCAATTTTATTTATAGTTGTTTTCACCCTTTTCCGTTGCTTTGCTTTTGTATTTCCTTCCCCCTTTCCGAATTCAGATCCATTTTCCCTTTTGTTTATTTTTTGTCAAATTAATGAGTTATAATAATATTTTTTTTTCTAATACACCTCGTATATTAATGAATGTTCTCCATGTATATTTTGAAAATGTTCATCTTGTCTGCAAAACAATAATCATTATATTCTTTTAAATTTTTTATTGTATTAATAAAACGATTATCCAGAATTTAAAAATAGCACGCTGCTCATAAAAAAATTCATGCTGTTAGGCTTCGCCTGGTCAGGATCCAGATCGATGGCCTTCTAGTCACACGATCGAAGTCAGTCGTCTCACAAGAATAAATAGAATATCTGCCTATATTTTTAAAACTTGTTTTAAAAGGTAAGAAAAGGAAAAGAGTGAAAAAAGGTACTCCAATACTGAAATGACGCTCGATCTGGGAGGTGCCGCATCGAACGAATCATTCGCTGGAAGGACTGATCAATTGAATGAAGAACAATCATTGTGGCAACCAGTCCAAATCAAATAAAACAAATTCCCTGGTCAATATTTTTGCTGGCCTATCTAGCACATATCCAATCGGCCAGAACAAAAAATGGCCAGACAACCAGGTTGCCTATTTTTATACTAAAAACTTTATCTAAAATCCAACAAACAGTATGATTTTTTAAACAGAAAAAGCCAACAAGGCTACATTTAAAACTTCGTAACTAAAAAAAAGTAAGCATGATTTTTTCTCTCTAACACACTAGCAAATCTTGGGACAATACTAATATTTGATAAAAAATAAAAATTCGTTGAACATAAAAGAAGAAAAATTTAGAATTTACCATGTTTTCTCTCTTAATAAAACATGGGTACTTTTGGGGAAAATGACAAAAAAAGGTTTGGTACAACAAATAAAAAAGAATTTCCATGTTAAGTTAAAATAACTTATGATAGTATATGAAGAAAAAGTATTTTACATAGCATGGCAAAAAATTGAGTAGTGCACGGGAAATAAAATTTTGCATGCTACCTACACAAAACTCACCATGGTCTCGCTAGTAAAATTGCCATGCTAAAAGGAAGAAGATCGTCATGCTGCATACTATGAAACTACCATGGTCTTAATACCAAAATTTCCATGGTGTAATTATTAAAATATATGTAATATGAAAAGAATTGCCATCTTATGTTAAAATTACTTGCCTTACTATAACAAACGTATTTCCTGTAGACACATGGCTAAAATTGGAAAGGTTCATGAAAAACAAAATTTCCCATGCTACCTGTAAACAACACTGCTCTAACTAATAACAATTGCCATGGCCTAGATAATGAAAGTACTGATTTCTAATGAATAAATTTGTCATTGTTTATAGAAAAAAAAATTACATTCCACCAAAAGTTAAACTAACAAGGTGGAATTATTATATTTGCCACGGTATAATTAATAAAATAGCCATGATCTAAACAATAAATTTACCATGGTACATAAATTGAATTTTCCATTGTCCAATTTAAATTTTTTCCATCATATAAATAATAAAATTACCATGGCACCCAAAATAAAACTAGCATAATTTTCCATAGATTTGGGATTAAATTTTCAATGATTGAAAACTTGCCATGGTTGACCTAAGTAATTTGCCATATCCATGAAAATGAAATTGCCATATCCATGTATAAGGGAACAGAAAGTTGTAAAATTCATTGAAACCTAGAAGTCAATTTTTCCCACCATATGTAAGAAAAACAACATAATTTTTCCGTGGAAGTTTTTATTTTGTTTAAAAAAATCGCCATGGACAAAAGCTATCATGCTAAAAAAATAACGGATTTGCTATGAGCTAACTTGAGTATTTGCCTATGGTTCTTTTTTTGACGTAGCTAAAACAGGAATATGCCTGGCACAAAGTCTGAACAAGTTGCAGTGGGAAAAAAAGTTGCATGCCAACAGTAACGGATTTGCCATGAGCTAACTTAGATATTTACCATGTGAAAGGAATTTGCCATAGTAAAAAATTTAAACAATTTTTCATGGAAAAAAGTTGTGGAGGTATGTGCTAACTTGAGTATTTGCCACGGGCTGCTTTTTCCCATGGAAAAAACATGCATTACAACCGGTAGGTGATATATGACATTGCCCATTGAACATTCGCATGGTGCAAGACACAAAAGCGGGACTTTGCATTGTATGGAAAAATATCATAGACATTTATCTGAATAGTTTGCCCATGTGTTATCGATGGTGATTACAAACCCAAAAAATGTCATAATTCTCTATAGGATCATCTCTTGTTCTGTTCAGCAAAACACCACTCACATTTGAGTACTAACAAAAGCATTATTTATTCAGGCTTCTCTGTAAGAATAACACAAGCAGAATAGAGGCGTCAGTATCGAGTAGGGCGTTTCGGTGCCCAGACTCATCTGCACCCGGTTAGAAAAAAAATCATAAACAATTCAAAACAAATCAAAAAATTCCAAAACAAAATTTGTGCGATAGAACATTTGATGCATGAGGCCCACTCCAAATTTCATGTCACTGAGCAGCTCTCAGCAAAAAGACAAATCGGGCCAAAACGGTACATGAAGAGTAAACTTTTTTACAGACCCCCAATTTGTCTTTTTTGCTGAGAGCTCCTCATATGTCCAAATGACTTAAAAATTAGAGCAGACCTCACGCATCAAATTGTCTACCGCACAATTTTTTGATTTTTTTCTAGTATTTGTTTTGATTTTTTCCTCAGTGCGGGTGCAGATGAGCTCGGGTACAGAGATGGATTTTTGCATCAGTATATGCATACCCTCGTAGCAAAGCAGTAGTTAACCAGGGGAGTTGAGGTTGCCGCGTGCGAACCAGCGCCATTTCGATTCGGTCATGGAACCGATGGCCGCGAAGTCGACCCCAATCACCATGACTGCCAGGGACTCCACCAGGTTGTCCATGGTTGTGGTCTTAGAGCAACTCTAGCAGACCCCGCAAAACACCCGGCCCGCCAAAATTCCGGCGAGTATGCGGGCTCGGGCCAAATTTCCGGCCAGAACAGAGCCCACATACTCGCCCGGCCTGCAATTTTTTTTGCCGCAGCCCGCAAACCGCACGCCACGAGCACTATAAGTGCGGTGCCGCGACCCTTTTGCGGGTCCAAACACTATCCCCCCGCTGCCGCGAGCCACCCGATTCCCCTTTCCCCTCTCCCAATTTCTCGCCGCCGACGACCCTCTGCCCCGCCTCCAGCCGCCATGTGGGGGCGAATATGGAGCTCCGGACGCGGCTCCGGCAGCAGATCCGGCCGTGAGAGGGACCCGGAGCGCGAGCGGCGCGTCTGGTTTAACGGCGCGAGGAAGCGCGGCACCCGGAAGTGGACCAACCACGGGCTGTCGCCGCCGGCGAGCTTCGAGCGCCGCGAGACAGAGGAGTACGACCGCCAACGCGCGTCCTTCTTCTCCGCGAGGTCTTCCTACACCGGATCGTCCTCCTCCTCCACCGCGGGGTTCCTCCCCGTGAAGAGGGAGTGGTCGGACGAGGAGGAGGAGCTGGAGCCGCCGGCGCTGTTCATCCCGGTGAAGAAGGAGCCCGAGGAGCCCGCTCCGCTCGGCCGCCGCGGAGTCATTGGGCCCGAGGACTTTTTCGCGGACTTCGACACCGTCGCCGCCGCCATTGCCAAGCGGAGCGTGCGCGAGGAGGAGGAGCACCGGCGCCACGCCCAGGAGCTCGAAGCCCTCGAGTGGCGGTAGGCGGTCGCCGCCAACGTCGCCGCCAACGAGAAGGCTGACGAGTGGCGCCGCATCCGCGCGGAGCAGGCGGAGAAGTACGTCGATCTGTGCAGCTCCGGCGAGGAGGATTGAGCGTCCGGCTCCTCCATAGCGTCGTCCAGTTTGCCGTGACCTCGCCGCGGTCAGATCCGACCTCCTAGTACTAGTTTAACGTAGTATGTAGTATAGCTATGCTTGTAGTTTGTTGATCATGTGATGAACTCTGTAGTATGTGATGAACTATGTTTGTGCAGTTTCTCCCGTGAAAGTATTTTTTCAAAATATGCAGATTTATATACGGTTTTTGCTCAGCCGCACATGTTTTTGACCCGCAAACGCGACCTTCGTCAACCCGCAAACGCGTTTTGCGGGTCGTATTGTTGCGGGGTCTGCTAGAGTTGCTCTTACACAAGGTCACCACTCACCACCACCGCCACCCCATGATGTCGGGACCTACATCTCTATTGTCGATTTTTTGCAGATCATCTTTGTTGTTGATTCACCGGACCAATAGACCTAGGGGAAGACGGTGACCATGTCACACATCCACCTAAGCCTCACAGGCCTCGGCGCTGCCACCCCACCCGCTTCCTCGCACTCATGGCACCACCACGAATCGCTGCCTTCACGCCACGTGCTCCCGTCGCACCAGCACTATCCGTCCCAGCTCCCCAGCCCCTGCCCCTAACAAATCCCGCTTCAACGCCACCCATGGCAGTTGCTTACCGTTCTCCGCCGCAGCCCCATCACGGTGCCCACTCTCACGTTGCACGCCTCGCAAACGATGCCAACACCCCGTCAGGAAATCACGGCTGCCGCGGCAGCACCTCTCCGTCAATGCATCAGAGTGAGTGGTAAACAGGGGGAGTGGAAAAATGATAGAGCGAGTATGGTGAGGAGAGGATGAGGAGGAAATAGGCAGTCGGCTCGTTCGCTCGGTTGTAAGAGCATCTCCAGCCGCGTCCCCAACAGGCCCCCAGCGAAATTTTAGCGCAGGTGACCGAAATTTGGCCCAGTCGCGCTCCCAGGATCTCGTTTAGCGCCGGTTTGGGCGAAATCCAGAGCCGGTGTTCCCGCCCCGAACCCAAGGGCCGGGTGTCGCCTAGGTGCACTGGTGGAAGCAAAAAGCAGCGTGGGGCCACTCTGTCGGTGATCAGAAACCCTTTTCCAGTAGTTTCCTCCCGCTTCCCCTCCTTGGCTTCCCTCTCTTCTCCATTCCTCCCGCCAAACCCCCACCTCCTCCCTACCCTTCCGCCGGCCATGCCGCCGAAGAAGTACGTGATGCCCCGCGCCGTGATGGATCCCACAGCCGCCGCTGTCACCCAGCCGAAGCAAAGGAAGCTAAGGGCGCCGCTGTCCAAGCCCCCCGGCATGAGCAACGCCGAGTGGAAGGCGGATGTGGAGCGCCGGGAGGCCGTCACCTGATAGGCGCAACAGGGCAAAGAAGGCTAGGGAGAGAGTGGTGCAAGCTACGACTGCGGCACAGGCAACAGGGGAGCATGCGACCGAACAAGCTGAGGCGGCGCACGCGGTGATGATGAATCAACCCGGTGGGAACGGCCCGTACATGGCCCGTAGACAGCAAAACGTCAGCTCTCTGGCCGGGTTCTCGTCGTCGCCGCACCCATGGAGCACGCCGTCGCAGGCTACGCCGATGCCGACGCCCACGGCGGCTTCAACCCCAACATCACCTTTCCCCATGGGCGCCCAGTCCAGCGCACGCTCTCGCCCGCGTTCGCCGGTGTGCAGTACCCGCCGTACAGGTACTCGCCGCCGGACTACGCTGCCTCACTAATGCCACCTCTCTGCCGTGGCCTCTACTCGCAAGCCTCCTCCTTGTCGCATCTCGGCGACGCCGACGCGACGGAGGCCGACATGGAAGACATCATCGCGGCCGGCTCGGCTGCCGCCGTCGCTTCCCCCTGGTTCACTACCCAGGACGGCTCGATTGACCTCGGCGATATGGACGATGAGCTCGACTATGGCGAGGAAGAGCTGGAGGACGAGGAAGAAGAGGAGGAGGAGCCGGCGCCGACGAGGAAGGGCAAGAAGAAGAAGAAGAAAGCGGCCAAGACCGTCGAGCCGCGCATCAAGTGGGCGTCCAAGGAAGAGGAGTGCCTCGCTGAATAGTGGAAGGTCGTCTGCCTTGACCCGGTCACCGGCACGAACCAGAGCATCGAGACGTATTGGGCCCGCATCAAGGCCGAGTTCGACGAGCGCAAGCTCGTCGACCCCTACTTCAAAGGCGTCCACATGAAGTGTGGGTCGAATGCGATGGTGAACCATTGGGGGCTCATCCAAACGACGTGCAACAAATGGCATGGGATCGTCGAGGAGGTCACAGCTCGCCCAGAGAGCGGCACCAGCATTGAGGATTAGGTATAACACGCCGTCCTTTTACTATTTCCTTTTGCCGTGTGCGCGCTCGAGCGCGCTCTGGCGCCGACTGATGTTCTTTTCCTCGGCGCAGCTGTTGCGCATGTTCGCCATGTTCCGCGATGACAACATCGACGTAGAGTTCAAGTACCTCCACGTCTTCAAGCAGATCAACAAGTGCGAGAAGTGGGCGGGCGTCCGACGCACACTTGCCAAGGCCAAGTAGACGTACAAGCCGGATGCGCCCACCGCTCATGCGGCCGACGGGTGCCCGGATGGCAACAAAGGAGCCAAGAGGGCAAAATACGCCGAGTCGGCTGCCGTGCGCATTCAAGAATCCATCGAGAACTGCATCGCCGATGCCAAGACCAGGGCCGTCCAGCGGGAAGAGAAAACAAAGGCGAGGTGGGCTGTTTTGATGACGAACAACATCGTTAAACTCGACCTGCTCCGGTCCAACATCGCCGCGAAGAAGAGGAACAACGATCTGACTTTCTTGATGGGCGGTGCCGACATGCTCCAGAGCGGCGACGAGAAGCTCAGGGCATGGTTCTTGGCGAAGCGAGGCCTCATCCTGAACTAGATACCGGCGATGCCGACACCGACACCGCCGCCCAGCCCGACTGAGGATGCCTCCGCGACGCCCAGCCCCACTGACGATGCCTCCGGTGCGCCCAGCAGCATAGAAGCCGCGCCGACCAGCCCAGAATCCGCGCCGACTCCTCCCAGCCCGCGTACACCGACGATGATGCCGGAGGTTGAGCTCGATGTTTGATCTCCGTTTCATGCATTCCTTCCGCGCGCCCTTCCTTTTTTGTACGTCGAACTACCGCGTATCCTTTCATTTGATCGCCGAGCTGTGGCACCGGATCACCGAACTGTTGTGATGATCGCCAGATTGTGGCTTTTTTGAGCGGGAATGATCGAGTTTGAATATGTGGCGTCTTGGAGGGCAGCACCTGGGGGCGTGGCTGGGGAGAAACGACCCCCAGGGGCCAATCTAGCGCCGGTTCGCCCCCTGGCCGCTCTTTTTCGGTGCCCTGGAGGGCACAATGGCTGGAGATGCTTTAAGGTCTGCATGAACAATTCTAACCACCGGGCGCCACAAACCGGCCTCAAACGCCCAAGCGGCCCTCCCGGTCACTACCCGGTCAAGAAAATATGACCTAGAAGGGCGCCTCTAATGGGCCTCAAATGCCCGGGCTGACCGACACCCCTTATATCCAGCCCAAATATGGGGCGAATATGGGCGTGCCTACCATGTAGGACGGACAATGGGGTTCCACACTGAAACACCCCAAAACCCAACGGTCCGACGGACGCTTCCTCCATTGCCGCGGTGTGAACGCCGCGTGGCGCTGCTCCGGCTCGCCGCCCGAGGCCAAAGATGACTATTTAAGCCGGTCGGCGTCCCCGAACCCTAGCCCATCCACCCTCCTTTCTCTCTGCACTGCCACCCGAGCTTGTGCGCATCCTCTCCCCCGCTCTCCAACATCGCCATAGTCCGGAGGCTGATCACCACGTATGCTATGCTCACGCTGGCGTGTCGGGAAAATCACGGAGGAGATCCAGGAAAGGGGCATTGCCCTCATCACTATCGGGCTGCCTACGGACTCGCCGAAGCCGGAGGAGGAGGGGCATCAGCCGGAGGAGGGGGAGGAAGAGTTGTTGCCAGAGCCGATGGAGGTAGTGGATTTGGAGGAGGACGAGGAAGAGCAACCTACTCTGGGGGGGGGGGGGGTCACCATGGCGGAGGCAGAGGCGTAGTTCGCCATCACCCAAGCTGCGGAGATGGCGGAGCAGCAGGTCATCTTGGAGTCCATCTAAGATGAGGCCTATGTGGAGGCGTGATACGTCCATTTTGCATCATGATTTTATATCGATATTTATTGCATTATGGGCTGTTGTTACATGCTATATCACAATACTTATGCCTATTCTCTCTTATTTTACAAGCTTTACATAAAGAGGGAGAATGCCAGTAGCTGGGATTCTGGGCTGGAAAAGGAGCAAATATTGAAGACCTATTCTACACAGCTCCAAAAGTCCTGAAACTCCAAGAAAGTCATTTTTGGAATTAATAAAAAATACTGGCGAAAGAATCAACGTCAGGGCCCGACACCCTGTCCACGAGGGTGGCCCGCCCCTAGGGCGCACCCCCTGCCTCGTGGGCCCCCTGACAGCCCTCCGATGGCCATCTTCTGCTATATGAAGACTTTTACCCTGAAAAAAATCATAAGCAAGCTTACGGGACGAAACTCCGCCGCCACGAGGCGGAACCTTGGCGGAACCAATCTAGGGCTCCGGCAGAGCTGTTCTGCCAGGGAAACTTCCCTCTGGGAGGGGGAAATCATCATCATTGTCATCACCAACAATCCTCTCATCGGGAGGGGGTCAATCTACATCAACATATTCACCAGCCCCATCTCCTCTCAAACACTAGTTCATCTCTTGTATCCAATCTTTGTACCAAAACCTCAGATTGGTACCTGTGGGTTGCAAGTAGTGTTGATTACTCCTTGTAGTTGATGCTAGTTGGTTTATTTGGTGGAAGATCATATTTTCAGATCCTTAATGCATATCAATACCCCTATGATTATGAACATGAATATGATTTGTGAGTAGTTACGTTTGTTCTCGAGGACATGGGAGAAGTCTTGCTATAAGTAGTGATGTGAATTTGGTATTCGTTCGATATTTTGATGAGATGTATGTTGTCTCTCCTCTAGTGGTGTTATGTGAACGTCGACTACATAACACTTCACCATTATTGGGCCTAGAGGAAGGCATTGGGAAGTAATAAGTAGATGATGAGTTGCTAGAGTGACAGAAGCTTAAACCCTAGTTTATGAGTTGCTTCGTAAGGGGCTGATTTGGATCCATATGTTTCATGCTATGGTTAGGTTTACCTTAATACTTCTTTTGTAGTTGCGGATGCTTGCAATCACTACTAGAGAAAAGCTTACTAGTGGCGCTGGTTTTTTACATACCAGTAGCGCGGGCACCCGCGCTACTGCTAGGGCACTACAGCTATTATTTAACAGTAGCGCGTTTCTGAACAAGCGCTGTAGCTAAAATACTTATTAGTAGTGCTGCTTCCTCCACCAGCGCTACTACTATCATCATGTAGTAGCAGCGTCCTGTTTTCTCCCCACGCTACAACTAGGCAAATAGAAATAAAAAATAAAAAAAGCAGTCAGGAGCAATATTCATGGAAATCAAGACAAGTCCAGTGCAAATAAACTAAGTTCACAGAACCATCTCACAAACATTAGTGATAGTACCACATTTAATATAACCACACAATCTCACAAACTCATATAGTAGTCAACAATGCATGGATAGATCATAGTTGATAAGTCTACTAGGTAGTCATACTAGCATATATATGGTTCAACAGCCACACGCATGCATATGAAGTTCTAGATGATGTCGATGACGACCATCATCCTCAAGCCTGGGCGGTGGGTGTTCCTGATAGTAATTAGGATTGCCTGTCCAACATGAAGATTCTTGCCGACGAGGAAGCTCTTCCACCCAAACGAGTTGAATTGTGTGCGACCGTCCGTGTCCACGCCATACGCACAAGCAGTGACGGAGCCCCTTGCGGTAAGGCGTATTCAAGCAGAGCCTTCTTCATCAGGCTTGATACCACAACTCTCAGATAGGCTCTTTGGCGATTTCTGAATAAGAAAAACATATCAATTAATAAGTAGCCTCACACATTCTACATGAAGCATATATATCATCGGACTCTACACTAAGCATATGTTGGGGAACGTTGCATAAAATAAAATTTTTCCTACGTTCACCAAGATCAATCTATGAGTTCATCTAGCAACGAGAGAGAGGAGTGCATCTACATACCCTTGTAGATCGCTAGCGGAAGCGTTCAAGAGAACGGGGTTGAGGGAGTCGTACTCGTCGTGATCCAAATCACCGGAGATCCTAGCGCCGAACGGACGACACCTCTGCGTTCAACACACGTAAGGTCAGCCTGACGTCTCCTCCTTCTTGATCCAGCAAGGGGGAAGGAGAGGTTGATGAAGATCCAGCAGCACGACGGCATGGTGGTGGATGCAGCAGGGATCCGGCAGGGCTTCGCCAAGCGACTACGGGAGGAAGAGGTGTAGCAAGGGGGGAAGGGAGGCGCCAGGTGTTAGGGGTGCGGCTACCCTCCCACCCCCCTCTTTATATAGGGACCCCAGGGGGGGGGGGGGCGCCGGCCCTAGGAGATGGGATCTCCTAGGGGGGACGGCGGCCAAGGGGGGAGACTTGCCCCCAAGGCAAATGGAGGCACCCCCTCCCCTAGGGTTCCCAACCCTAGGCGTAGAGGGGGGCCCGGAGGGGGGGGGGGGGGGGGGGCGCACCAGCCCACCAGGGGCTGGTTCCCCTCCCACTTCAGCCCATGGGGCCCTCCGGGATAGGTGGCCCCACCCGGTGGACCCCCGGGACCCTTCCGGTGGTCCCGGTACAATATAGGTGAACCCCGAAACTTTCCCGATGGCCGAAACTCGACTTCCCATATATAATTCTTTACCTCCGGACCATTCCAGAACTCCTAGTGACGTCCGGGATCTCATCCGGGACTCCGAAAAACTTTCGGTTTGCTGCATACTAATATCTCTACAGCCCTAGCGTCACCGAACCTTAAGTGTGTAGACCCTACGGGTTCGGGAGACATGCAGACATGACCGAGACTACTCTCCGGTCAATAACCAACAGCGGGATCTGGATACCCATGTTGGCTCCCACATGCTCCTCGATGATCTCATCGGATGAACCACGATGTCGAGGATTTAAGCAACCCCGTATACAATTCCCTTTGTCAATCGATACGTTACTTGCCCGAGATTCGATCGTCGGTATCCCAATACCTCGTTCAATCTCGTTACCGGCAAGTCACTTTACTCGTACCGTAATGCATGATCCCGTGACCAGACACTTGGTCACTTTGAGCTCATTATGATGATGCATTACCGAGTGGGCCCAGAGATACCTCTCCGTTGTACGGAGTGACAAATCCCAGTCTCGATCCGTGTCAACTCAACAGACACTTTCGGAGATACCCGTAGCATACCTTTATAGTCACCCAGTTACGTTGTGACGTTTGGTACACCCAAAGCACTCCTACGGTATCCGGGAGTTACACGATCTCATGGTCTAAGGAAAGGATACTTGACATTGGAAAAGATCTAGCAAACGAACTACACGATCTTGTGCTATGCTTAGGATTGAGTCTTGTCCATCACATGATTCTCCTAATGATGTGATCCCGTTATCAATGACATCCAATGTCCATAGTCAGGAAACCATGACTATCTATTGATCAATGAGCTAGTCAACTAGAGGCTCACTAGGGACATGTTGTGGTCTATGTATTCACACGTGTATTACGATTTCTGGATAACACAATTATAGCATGAATAAAAGACAATTATCATGAACAAGGAAATATAATAATAATCCTTTTATTATTGCCTCTAGGGCATATTTCCAACAATCTCCCACTTGCACTAGAGTCAATAATCTAGTTACATTGTGATGAATCGAACACCCATAGAGTTCTGGTGTTGATCATGTTTTGCTCGCGGAAGAGGTTTAGTCAACGGATCTGCGACATTCAGATCTATATGTACTTTGCAAATATCTATGTCTCCATCTTGAACATTTTCACAGATGGAGTTGAAACGACGCTTGATATGCCTGGTTTTCTTGTGAAACCCGGGCTCCTTGGCAAGGGCAATAGCTCTAGTGTTGTCACATAAGAGAGTGATTGGCCCCAACGCATTGGGTATGACACCTAGGTCGGTGATGAACTACTTCATCCATATTGCTTCATGCGCTGCCTCCGAGGCTGCCATGTACTCCGCTTCACATGTAGATCCCGCCACGACGCTCTGCTTGCAACTGCACCAGCTTACTGCTCCACGATTCAACATATACACGTATCCAGTTTGTGACTTAGAGTCATCCGGATCTGTGTCAAAGCTAGCGTCGACGTAACCCTTTACGACAAGCTCTTCGTCACCTCCATAGACGAGAAACATGTCCTTTGTCCTTTTCAGGTACTTCAGGATATTCTTGACTGCTGTCCAGTGTTCCTTGTCGGGATTACTTTGGTACCTTCCTACCAAACTTACGGCAAGGTTTACATCAGGTCTGGTACACAACATGGCATACATAATAGATCCTATGGCTGAGGCATAGGGGATGACACTCATCTCTTCTTTATCCTCTGCCGTGGTTGGGCATTGAGCCGAGCTCAATCTCACACCTTGCAATACAGGTAAGAACCCTTTCTTGGACTGATCCATATTGAACTTCTTCAATATCTTATCAAGGTATGTGCTTTGTGAAAGACCTATGAGGCGTCTTGATCTATCCCTATAGATCTTGATGCCTAATATGTAAGCAGCTTCTCCAAGGTCCTTCATTGAAAAACACTTATTCAAGTAGGCCTTAATGCTGTCCAAAAGTTCTATATCATTTCCCATCAAAAGTATGTCATCTACATATAATATGAGAAATGCTACAGAGCTCCCACTCACTTTCTTGTAAACGCATGCTTCTCCATAAGTCTGCATAAACCCAAACGCTTTGATCATCTCATCAAAGCGAATGTTCCAACTCCGAGATGCTTGCACCAGCCCATAAATGGATCACTGGAGCTTGCATACCTTGTTAGCATTCTTAGGATCGACAAAACCCACCGGCTGCATCATATACAGTTCTTCCTTAAGATAGCCGTTAAGGAATGCCGTTTTGATCTCCATCTGCCATATCTCATAATCATAGTATGCGGCAATTGCTAACATGATTCGGACGGACTTCAGCTTCGCTACGGGAGAGAAAGTCTCATCGTAGTCAACCCCTTGAACTTGCCGATAACCCTTAGCGACAAGTCGAGCTTTATAGATGGTAACATTACCATCCGCGTCCGTCTTCTTCTTAAAGATCCATTTGTTTTCTATCGCTCGCCGATCATCGCGCAAGTCTGTCAAAGTCCATACTTTGTTTTCATACATGGATTCTATCTTGGATTGCATGGCTTCAAGCCATTTGTTGGAATCTGGGCCCGCCATCGCTTCTTCATAGTTCGAAGGTTCACCGTTGTCTAACAACATGATTTCCAGGACAGGGTTGCCATACCACTCTGGTGTGGAACGTGTCCTTGTGGACCTACGAAGTTCAGTAGCAACTTGATCCGAAGTACCTTGATCATCATCATCAATTTCCTCTCCAGTCGGTGTAGGCACCACAGGAACTTTTTCCCGAGCTGCACTACTTTCCGGTTCAAGAGGTAGTACTTCATCGAGTTCTACTTTCCTCCCACTTACTCCTTTCGAGAGAAACTCTTTTTCTAGAAAGGATCCGTTCTTGGCAACAAAGATCTTGCCTTCGGATCTAAGGTAGAAGGTATACCCAATGGTTTCCTTAGGGTATCCTATGAAGACGCATTTTTCCGACTAGGGTTCGAGCTTTTCAGGTTGAAGTTTCTTGACATAAGCATCGCATCCCCAAACTTTTAGAAACGACAGCTTAGGTTTCTTCCCAAACCATAATTCATACGGTGTCGTCTCAGCGGATTTAGACGGAGCCCTATTTAAAGTGAATGTAGCTTTCTCTAGAGCGTATCCCCAAAATGATAGCGGTAAATCGGTAAGAGACATCATAGATCGCACCATATCCAATAAAGTGCGATTACGACGTTCGGACACACCATTACACTAAGGTGTTCCAGGAGGCGTGAGTTGTGAAACGATTCCACATTTTCTTAAGTGCGTACCAAATTCGAGACTTAAATATTCTCCTCCACGATCTGATCGTAAGAATTTTATCTTTCGGTCATGTTGATTCTCTACTTCATTCTGAAATTCCTTGAACTTTTCAAAGGTCTCAGACTTGTGTTTCATCAAGTAGACATACCCATATCTACTTAAGTCATCAGTGAGAGTGAGAACATAACGATATCCTCCGCGAGCCTCAACGCTCATTGGACCACACACATCAGTATGTATGATCTCCAATAAGTTGGCTGCTCGCTCCATTGTTCTGGAGAACGGAGTCTTGGTCATATTGCCCTTGAGGCATGGTTCGCATTTGTCAAATGATTCATAATCAAGAGACTCTAAAAGTCCATCAGCATGGAGCTTCTTCATGCGCTTGACACAAATGTGACCAAGGCGGCAGTGCCACAAGTATGTGGGACTATCGTTATCAACTTTACATCTTTTGGTATTCACACTATGAATATGTGTAACATTACGTTCGAGATTCATTAAGAATAAACCATTGACTATCGGGGCATGACCATAAAACATATCTCTCATATAAATAGAACAACCATTATTCTCGGATTTAAATGAGTAGCCATCTCGTATTAAACGAGATCCAGATACAATGTTCATGCTCAAACTTGGCACTAAATAACAATTATTGAGGTTTAAAACTAATCCCGTGGGTAAATGTAGAGACAGCGTGCCGACAGCGATCACATCAACCTTGGAACCATTCCCGACGCGCATCGTCACCTCGTCCTTCGCTAGTCTCCGCTTATTCCGCAGCTCCTGCTGTGAGTTAAAAATATGAGCAACGGCACCGATATCAAATACCCAGGAGTTACTACGATTACTGGTAAGGTACACATCAATTACATGTATATCACATATACCTTTAGTGTTGCCGGCCTTCTTGTCTACGAAGTATTTGGGGCAGTTCCACTTCCAGTGACCCTTCCCTTTGCAATAAAAGTACTCAGTCTCAGGCTTGGGTCTATTCTTTGACTTCTTCCCGGCAACTGGCTTACCGGGCGCGGCAACATCCTTGCCGTCCTTCTTACCCTTGCCTTTCTTGAACTTGGTGGTTTTATTAACCATCAACACTTGATGTTCTTTCTTGATTTCTACCTCTGCCGACTTTAGCATTGAAAATACTTCAGGAATAGTTTTCACCATCCCCTGCATATTGTAGTTCATCACAAAGCTCTTGTAGCTCGGTGGGAGCGACTGAAGGATTCTGTCAATGACCGTCTCGTCCAGGAGGTTAATGTCCAGCTGGGACAGGCGGTTGTGCAACCCAGACATTTTGAGTATGTGCTCACTGACAGAACTATTTTCCTCCATCTTACAACTATAGAACTTGTCGGAGACTTCATATCTCTCGACCCGGGCATGAGCTTGGAAAACCATTTTCAGCTCCTCAAACATCTCATATGCTCCGTGTTGCTCAAAACGCTTTTGGAGCCCCGGTTCTAAGATATAAATCATGCCGCACTGAACGAGGGAGTAATTATCAGCACATGACTGCCAAGCGTTCATAACGTCTTGGTTCTCTGGGATGGGTGCTTCACCTAGCGGTCCTTCTAGGACATATGCTTTCTTGGCAGCTATGAGGTTGATCCTCAGGTTCCGGACCCAGTCCGTATAGTTGCTTCCATCATCTTTCAGCTTGGTTTTCTCTAGGAACGCGTTGAAGTTCATGTTGACATGAGCGTTGGCCATTTGATCTACAAGACGTTTTTGCAAAGATTTTAGACTAAGTTCATGATAATTAAGTTCATCTAATCAAATTATTTAATGAACTCCCACTCAGATTTGACATCCCTCTAGTCATCTAAGTCTTACATGATCCGAGTCGACTAGGCCGTGTCCGATCATCACGTGAGACGGACTAGTCATCATCGGTGAACATCTCCATGTTGATCGTATCTTCCATACGACTCATGTTCGACCTTTCGGTCTCTGTGTTCCGAGGCCATGTCTGTACATGCTAGGCTCATCAAGTTAAGCTAAGTGTTTTTGCATGTGTAAAACTGTCTTACACCCGTTGTATATGAACGTAGAAATCTATCACACCCGATCATCACGTGGTGCTTCGAAACGACGAACTTTAGCAACGGCGCACAGTTAGGGGGAACACTTTCTTGAAATTATTATAAGGGATCATCTTATTTACTACCGTCGTTCTAAGTAAACAAGATGCATAAACATAATAAACATGACATGCAATTATATAGTAGTGACATGATATGGCCAATATCATATAGCTCCTTTGATCTCCATCTTCGGGGCTCCATGATCATCTTCGTCACCGGCATGACACCATGATCTCCATCATCATGATCTCCATCATCGTGTCTCCATGAAGTTGCTTGCCAACTATTACTTCTACTACTATGGCTAACGGTTTAGCAATAAAGTAAAGTAATTACATGGCGTTAAATCATTGACACGCAGGTCATACAATAATTAAGACAACTCCTATGGCTCCTGCCGGTTGTCATACTCATCGACATGCAAGTCGTGATTCCTATTACAAGAACATGATCTCATACATCACAATATATCATTCATTATTCATCACAACTTTTTGGCTATATCACATCACAAAGCAATTGCTGCAAAAACAAGTTAGACGTCCTCTAATTGTTGTTGCATCTTTTACATGGCTGCAATAGGGTTCTAGCAAGAACGTTTTCTTATCTACGAATAACCACAACGTGATTTGTCAACTTCTATTTACCCTTCATAAGGACCCTTTTCATCGAATCCGCTCCAACTAAAGTGGGAGAGACAGACACCCGCTAGCCACCTTATGCAACTAGTGCATGTCAGTCGGTGGAACCTGTCTCACGTAAGCGTACGTGTAAGGTCGGCCCGGGCCGCTTCATCCCACAATACCGCTGAAGCAAAATAATACTAGTAGTGGCAAGAAAGTTGACAACATCTACGCCCACAACAGATTTGTGTTCTACTCGTGCAATAGAGAACTACGCATAGACCTAGCTCATGATGCCACTATTGGGGAACGTTGCATAAAATAAAATTTTTCCTACATTCACCAAGATCAATCTATGAGTTCATCTAGCAACGAGAGAGAGGAGTGCATCTACATACCCTTGTAGATCGTGAGCGGAAGCGTTCAAGAGAACGGGGTTGAGGGAGTCGTACTCGTCGTGATCCAAATCATCGGAGATCCTAGCGCCGAACGGACGGCACCTCCGCGTTCAACACAAGTACGGTCAGCGTGACATCTCCTCCTTCTTGATCCAACAAGGGGGAAGGAGAGGTTGATGAAGATCCAGCAGCACGACGGCGTGGTGGTGGATGCAACAGGGATCCGGTAGGGCTTCGCCAAGCGACTACGGGAGGAAGAGGTGTAGCAAGGGGGGAAGGGAGGCGCCAGGTGTCAGGGGTGCGGCTGCCCTCCCAGCCCCCTCTTTATATAGGGACCCCAGGGGGGCGCCGGCCCTAGGAGATGGGATCTCCTAGGGGGGCAGCGGCCAAGGGGGGAGACTTGCCCCCCAAGGCAAGTGGAGGCGCCCCCTCCCCTAGGGTTCCCAACCCTAGGCGCAGAGGGGGGCCCGGGGGGGCACAGCAGCCCACCAGGGGCTGGTTCCCCTCCCACTTCAGCCCATGGGGCCCTCCGAGATAGGTGGCCCCACCCGGTGGACCCCCGGGACCCTTCTGGTGGTCCCGGTACAATACCGGTGAACCCCAAAACTTTCTCGATGGCCGAAACTCGACTTCCCATATATAATTATTTACCTCCGGACCATTCCGAAACTCCTTCTGATGTCCGGGATCTCATCTGGGACTCCAAACAACTTTCGGTTTGCTGCATACTAATATCTCTACAACCCTAGCATCACCGAACCTTAAGTGTGTAGACCCTACGGGTTCGGGAGACACGCAGACATGACCGAGACTGCTCTCCGGTCAATAACCAACAGCGGGATCTGGATACCCATGTTGGCTCCCACATGCTCCTCGATGATCTCATCGGATGAACCACGATGTCGAGGATTCAAGCAACCCCGTATACAGTTCCCTTTGTCAATCGGTACGTTACTTGCCCGAGATTTGATCGTCGGTATCCCAATACCTCGTTCAATCTCGTTACCGGCAAGTCACTTTACTCATACCGTAATGCATGATCCCGTGAACAAACACTTGGTCACTTTGAGCTCATTATGATGATGCATTACCGAGTGGGCCCAGAGATACCTCTCCGTCATACGAAGTGACAAATCCCAGTCTCGATCCGTGTCAACCCAACAGACACTTTCGGAGATACCCGTAGCATACCTTTATAGTCACCCAGTTACGTTGTGATGTTTGGTACACCCAAAGCACTCCTACGGTATCCAGGAGTTACACGATCTCATGGTCTAAGGAAAGGATACTTGACATTGGAAAAGCTCTAGCAAACGAACTACACAATCTTGTGCTATGCTTAGGATTGGGTCTTGTCCATCACATCATTCTCCTAATGATGTGATCCCGTTATCAATGACATCCAATGTCCATAGTCAGGAAACCATGACTATCTGTTGATCAACGAGCTAGTCAACTAGAGGCTCACTAGGGACATGTTGTGGTCTATGTATTCACACGTGTATTACGATTTCCGGATAACACAATTATAGCATGAATAAAAGACAATTATCATGAACAAGGAAATATAATAATAATCCTTTTATTATTACCTCTAGGGAATATTTCCAACAACATATATATCATCGGACTCTACACTAAGTATATATATCATCGGACTCCACACTAAGTATAACAATAAAGCATATAAGATTCACTAAGCATATAAGATTTGCTAAGCATATAAGATTCACTAAGCATATAAGATTCACTAAGCATATATATCATTGGACTCTACACTAAGTATAACAATAAAGCATACAAGATTCACTAAGCATAGATTCACTAAGCATATAAGATTCAGTAAGCATGTAAGATTCACTAAGCATATATATGATCGTACTCTACACTAAAGTATAACAATAAAGCATATAAGATTCACTAAGCATATATATCATCGGACTATACACTAAGTATAACAATAAAGCATATCATCAAATTACTCTAAAAACTACAGTAAATGCAACATACCATCATATGCCGATCAACCATGGTACTTGTCAGGTGGGTCACGAATGGCACCCCGACGAAGTCAGCACGTGGCGGAATGATGTCCCATAGGTTGCACACCTCCTCCTCACTCAACTTCATTCTTTGAGCTACGATGGCATCACCGAGTGGGTCGTCATCATCCTCATCATCCTCATCATCCTCATAATCTTCTGCTTTGTTGATATAAATCACGACTAGCTTGGGTCTTTCAGCTCCGAAGGAGAAGCTGATCAACTCACCACCGGTGATACGCATGTTGTCGATGAAACGGACCCATCCATCTCCTCCCACCCGCGTCATCTTTCGTCCTTTCTCGATCTCCATAGTGTAGGCCCCCCCCCCCCAGGAGCCTCAAAGGTCATAGAGTCTCCAGGAAGATTGTTTAATTCTGATCTCACATTGCATGGGATGATCTATGTACAAAAAGCAAAATGATATATACACGATGCATTAATGCCAATAGCACTAAAAACAAAATAGTAGTTACTAGTTTCATATAATTTATTACCGCCGCATGAAAAAAACTAGACTCAAAGTAGATGCCAAACAGCGTGCCAGTTGCAAGGCTGCTGGCGCACCTTGACTTGTACCGTCGACATGGTGGTGGTGGTGGTGGTGGCACCATTTCCCTAAAGCAATATGATTAAAGGATTAATGATCCAAAAAGTAAACATATAGTTTTCATAGCTAGAGTTCACATGGCAAGAAAAATAACAACTAAAAATTAAACATAAAGTGCAGTCCAACAAAGAAGCTAGTGGCAGTAGCCAAGAATTGAAACCCTCAACCGCTGCTGTCATATCAGAGCTAAAAAAATGCTCACGATTCTACGGTCGAGCACTATGGTGAACCCTCAACCGTTGTCGTCATATCAGATCGAGCTAGACGACACCAGGGCTCTAGGAGCGTATCTCGAAAGCTCCCATGGCACCATTTCAGAAGGGGAGCCGATCCTACGACCACCATCGACAAACTTGAGCGTATGGAGGCGTTCACGAAACGGCACACGGCAACCGACGCCGCCCGTGGCTCCTCTCCGGAAATGGCACGACAAGGACGCCCCCTCTCTAAACCCTAGAACACTAGGCACCGCCGCCGCCACCACTCCTCCAGGGGCAGTAGCCAAGAATTGAAACCCAAGTTTCAATTATATGTGCTAAAAGCCTCTACAATTCTCTAGCTACTTCTCTCTACTCTCTCCTAAGTTTCAGTGAGCAACAAAATCCTCTACTCTCTCCCCTATGTGATACTAAGTAACAGTAGGATCTAGAGATGCATATGTGATACTAATCCTATTAATCCATATGTGATACTAATTAACAGAGAGGGCATTACCGCAAAAAAAACAAAGAGGGTGGAGAGCCACGTAGGGGCAGCAAGGGGAGTGGCGAGCCTCCGCGGCAAATCGGTTGGAGCCATGCATCGAAGCGCGGAGCCACCGTGCAATCCCTAAATCCCAAAACATGGCGAGCCGCCGCGGCAAATCGATAGTAGGGGCAACTAGTGTGGCGCACGCAGGAAGGAGGAGATCGAGAGGGGGACTTACGGGGCTAGAGCGTCGGAGGAGGCGAGAGGCGACCGCGCCTGGTGGCAGCGCACGGCACCATCGACGGGGGTGAGGCGGCCGGGGACGAACCCTAACCGCGGCGGTGTCGTCGAGCGGATGGGATCGATTGTGAGAGTGAGGGGGTGCGGGGGCACTCGATCGGGCCGATTTTCTTTAGCTATAGTAGTAGCGCTGGTTGGAGCACCACGCTACTGCTAAGCCCACAAGCTGTAGCGCCCTTTCAGAACAAACGCTACATCTAAGTGGGCTACTGTTTCTGCCCTGCGGCCCATGTAACAGTAGCGCGGCCCAAGCAAACAAACGCTGCTGTTATATGTTAGTAGTAGCGTGTTTTCTACACAGCGCTACTGGTAAGTACTAGTAGCGTGGGGTCACAAAAACACGCTACCGGTAAACTTCTATCTATAAGCATTTTCCTAGTAGTGAATAGGGGTTAATCATAAGTGGGTTGCTTGTCCAAGAAAGGGCAGTACCCAAGCACCGGTCCACCCACATACCAAATTATCAAAGTAACGAACATGAATCATATGAGCGTGATGAAAACTAGCTTGACGATAATTCCCATGTGTCCTCGGGAGCGTTTTTCTCATATAAGAACTTGTCCAGGCTTGTCCTTTTCTACAAAAAGGATTGGGCCACCTTGCTGCACCTTATTTACTTTCTTTGCTTGTTACCTGTTACAAATTATCTTATCACAAAACTATCTGTTACCTATAATTTCAGTGCTTGCAGAGAATACCTTACTGAAAACCGCTTGTCATTTCCTTCTGCTCCTCATTGGGTTCGACACTCTTACTTATCGAAAGGACTACGATAGATCCCATACACTTGTGGGTCATCAAGACTCTTTTCTGGCGCCGTTGCCGGGGAGCGAAACACTTTTGGTAAGTGGAACTTGGTAAGGAAACATTTATATAGTGTGCTGAAATTTACTGTCACTTGTTACTATGGAAAATAATCCTTTGAGTGGCTTGTTCGGGGTATCTTCACCCTGACCAGTAGAGCAAAGAGTTGCTCCTCAACCTACTGAACCTACTGAAAATGTTTACTTTCAAATTCCTTCGGGTATGGTAGAGGAACTGCTAGCTAATCCTTTTGCAGGAGACGGAACATTGCATCCAGACTTGCACCTAATATATGTGGATGAAGTTTGTGGATTATTTAAGCTTGCAGGGATGCCCAAAGATGTTATCAATAAGAAGATTTTCCCTTTATCTTTGAAGGGAGACGCATTGACATGGTATAGGCTATGTGATGATATGGTATCCTGGGACTATAAACGATTGAAATTGGAATTTCACCAGAAGTTTTATCCTATGCATCTTGTTCATCATGATCGTAATTACATATATAATTTTTGGCCTCGCGAAGGAGAAAGCATCACTCAAGCTTGGGTGAGGCTTAAGTCAATGTTATATTCATGCACCAATCATGAGCTCTCAAGAGAAATGATTATTCAAAATTTTTATGCTCGGCTTTCTCTCAACAATCGCTCCATGCTCGATACTTCTTGTGTTGGATCTTTTATGATGAAGACTATGGAATTCAAATGGGATTTATTGGAAAGAATTAAACGCAACTATGAAGATTGGGATCTCAATGAAGGTAAGGAGTCAGGTATGACACCTAAGTTTGATTGTGTTAAATCTTTTGTGGATACCAATGTCTTCCGTGAATTTAGCACTAAATATGGACTTGACTCTGAGATAGTAGCTTCTTTCTGTGAATCATTTGCTACTCATGTTGATCTCCCTAAGGAGAAGTGGTTTAAATATAATCCTCCCACTGAAGTAAAAGTAGTTGCACCTATTATAGTTGAAGAAAAGACTATCACTTATAATGATCCTATTGTTCCTTCCACTTATATTGAGAAACCATCTTTCCCTGTTAGGATAAAGGATGATGCTAAAGCTTCAACTGTGGTTCGTAAGAGTAATACTAGAACATATACACCACCCGAGCAAATTAAAGTTGAACCTAGTATTGCTATGGTTAAAGATCTCTTGGCTGATAATATTGATGGACATGTTATTTATTTTTGTGATGAAGCTGCTAGAATTGCTAGACCCGATGCTAAGAAACATAGACCTGTAGTAGGCATGCCTGTTATTTCTGTTAAAATAGGAGATCATTGTTACCATGGCTTATGTGATATGGGTGCTAATGCCAGTGCAATACCTTATTCCTTATATGAAGAAATTATGCATGATATTGCACCTGCTGAGGTAGAAGAAATCGATGTTACAATTAAGCTTGCCAATAGAGATACTATTTCACCAATTTGGATTGTTCGAGATGTTGAAGTCTTGTGTGGGAAAGTTAAATATCCTACTGATTTTATGTTCTTGGTTCCCCACAAGATAGATTTTCCCCATTATATTTGGTAGACCCTTCTTGAATACTATTAATGCTAGGATAGATTGCGGAAAGGATATTGTTACAATTGGTTTGGATGATATGACTCATGAGTTTAATTTTGCTAAATTTTGTAGACAATCCCATGATAAAGAACTGCCTAGTAAGGATCAAATTATTGGTCTTGCTTCTATTGCCATGCCTCCTAATAATCCTTTAGAACAATATTTGCTAGACCATGAAAATGATATGTTCATGAATGAAAGAAGGGAAATAGATGAAGCATTCTTTAAACAGTGGCCAATTTTAAAACACAACTTGCCAGTTGAAATCCTAGGGGATCCTCCACCACCCAAGGGTGATCCCGTGTTTGAGCTTAAACCATTACCTGATACTCTTAAATATGCTTTTCTCAATGAAAAGAAGATATATCCTGTTATTATTAGTGATAACCTTTCAGAGCAGGAAGAGGAAAGATTATTGAAAACTCTGAAGAAGCACCGTGCTTCTATTGGATATACTCTTGATGATCTTAAGGGCATTAGTCCCACTCTATGCCAACACAAAATAAAATTGGAAGAAGACGCCAAACCAGTTATTGATCACCAATGACGGTTAAATCCTAAGATGAAGGAAGTGGTAAGAAAGGAAATACAAAAGCTCCTAGAGGCAGGTATAATTTATCCCGTTGCTGATAACTAGTGGGTAAGTTCTGTTCATTGGGTCCCTAAGAAGGGAGGTATTACTGTTGTTCCTAATGATAAAGATGAATTGATCCTCAAAGAATTATTACAGGTTATAGGATGGTAATTGATTTCCGCAAATTAAATAAAGCTACTAAAAAAGATCATTACCCTTTACCTTTTATTGATGAAATGCTAGAAAGACTATCCAAACATACACATTTTTTCTTTCTAGATGGTTACTTTGGTTTCTCTCAAATACCTATGTCAGCGGAGGATCAAGAAAAGACCACTTTTACTTGCCCTTTCGGTACTTTTTCTTATAGACGTATGCCTTTTGGTTTATGTAATGCACCTGCTACTTTTCAAAGATGCATGATGGCTATATTCTCTGACTTTTGTGAAAAGATTTGTGAGGTATTCATGGATGATTTCTCCGTTTATGGATCCTCTTTTGATGATTGCTTGAGCAACCTTGAACAAGTTTTGCAGAGATGCGAAGATACTAGTCTTGTTTTGAATTGGGAGAAGTGCCACTTTATGGTTAATGAAGGCATTGTCTTGGGGCATAAAATTTCTGAAAAAGGTATTGAAGTTGATAAAGCTAAAGTTGATGCAATTGAAAAGATGCCGGGTCCCAAGGACATCCAGGGTATAAGAAGTTTCCTTAGTCATGCCGGTTTTTATAGGAGGTTCATTAAGTACTTCTCTAAAATTTCTAGGCCTCTGACTATTCTATTACAAAAAGATATTCCTTTGGTCTTCGATGATGATTGTGTAGAAGCATTTGAAATACTTAAGAAAGCTTTGATTTCTCCACCTATTGTTTAGCCACCTGATTGGAATTTACCCTTTGAAATTATGTGTGATGCTAGTGATTATGCTGTAGGTGCTATTCTAGGAAAAAGAGTTGATAAGAAACTAAATGTTATTCAATATGCTAGTAAAATTCTAGATACTGCCCAGAGAAATTATGCTACTATTGAAAAAGAATTTTTAGCAGTTGTATTTGCTTGTGATAAGTTCAGACCTTATATTGTTGATTCTAAAGTAACTATTCACACTGATCATGCTGCTATTAAATTTCTTATGGAAAAGAAAGATGCTAAACCTAGACTTATTAGATGGGTTCTCTTGCTACAAGAATTTTATTTACATATTATTGATAGAAAGGGAGCTGAGAACCCCATTGCAGACAACTTGTCTAGGTTAGAGAATGTTCTTGATGACCCACTACCTATTAATGATAGCTTTCCTGATGAACAATTAGCTGTCATAAATGCTTCTCGTACTGCTCCTTGGTATGCTGATTATGCCAATTATATTGTTGCTAAATTCATACCACCTAGTTTCACATATCAGCAAAAGAAAAAGTTTTTCTATGATTTAAGACATTACTTCTGGGATGACCCACACCTTTATAAAGAAGGAGTAGATGGTGTTATTAGATGTTGTGTACCTGAGCATGAACAGGAACAAATCCTATGCAAGTGTCACTCCGAGGCATATGGAGGACACCATGCTGGAAATAGAACTGCACATAAGGTATTGCAATCTGGTTTTTATTGGCCTACTCTCTTCAAGAATGCCCGTAAGTTTGTCTTGTATATATTGTGATGAATGTCAAAGAATTGGTAACATTAGTAGACGTTAAGAAATGCCTATGAATTATTCTCTTGTTATTGAACCATTTGATGTTTGGGGCTTTGATTATATGGGACCATTTCCTTCCTCCAATGGGTATACACACATTTTAGTTGCTGTTGATTACGTTACTAAGTGGGTAGAAGCTATTCCAACTAGTACTACTAATCATAACACCTCTATTAAGATGCTTAAAGAAGTTATTTTTCTGAGGTTTAGAGTCCCTAGATACTTAATGACTGATGGTGGTTCACATTTTATTCATGGTGCTTTTCGTAAAATGCTTGCTAAGTATGATGTTAATCATAGAAATGCATCTCCTTATCACCCACAATCTAGTGGCCAAGTAGAGCTGAGTAACAAAGAGCTTAAAATTAATTTTCCAAAAGACTGTTAATAGATCTAGAAAGAATTGGTGCAAGAAACTTGATGATGCATTATGGGCTTACAGAACTGCATATAAAAATCCTATGGGTATGTCTCCATATAAAATGGTTTACGGAAAAGCATGTCATTTACCTCCTGAACTAGAACATAAGGCATATTGGGCTATTAAAGAGCTCAATTATGATTTCAAACTTGCCGATGAGAAGAGGTTATTGGACATTAGCTCACTTGATGAATGGAGAACTCAAACCTATGAAAATGCCAAACTGTTTAAGGAAAAGGTTAAAAGATGGCATGACAAAAGGATACAAAAGCGTGAGTTTAATGTAGGTGATTATGTGTTGCTTTTCAAATCTCATTTAAGATTTTTTGCAGGAAAACTTCTCTCTAAATGGGAAGGCCCTTACATTATCGAGGAAGTCTATCGTTCCGGTGCCATAAAAATCAACAATTTCGAAGGCACAAATCCGAAGGTGGTGAACGGTCAAAGGATCAAACATTATATCTCAGGTAATCCAATAAATGTTGAAACTAATGTTATTGAAACCGTAACCCCAGAGGAATACATAAGGGACACTTTCCAGAACGTTCCAGAATCCGAAAAGGAATAGGTACGTGGTACGGTAAGTAAATTGACTCCAAATCAATTCTAACAGCAGTTTTTCTCCGTCTTTGAATATTTAAGAAAATAGGAAAATAAGAAGTAGTATCGGAAGGACACGAGGTGTCCACGAGGGTGGAGGGAGCGCCCTACCCCCCTGGGTGCGCCCCCTGCCTCATGGGCACCTCGTGTGCTCTCCAGACTCCGTTTTCTTGCATGATACTTCTTTTGGCCGGTAAAAATTGATTACATAATCTCCTGAAGGTTTTGACCACCGTATCACAAAAATATCCTCTGTCTTTGTTTCGAGCTGTTTTCTGTCAGATTTGTCAAGGCTAGGCATCTTGTCTTCACCCTTCTTGAACAATGAAGGCAATGATGCTTGGCCGATGAAGGTGGAGCTGAAGAGGGAAGGACCCAAAGAGACCACCAACGAGGACCGGAAGCGTGGAGACAAGGCCTGAAGCAATGGAACAACAAGTTTTCAAGTGCCAAGGGATGGTGGAACGCGGACTCAACGCCAACCAGATGATGATCGCGGAGTTCACCAACAAACACAAGCTGGATGCCAAGGACATTGGGGATACCATCTTCAAGCTTCAGGAGAAAATCGTGCACCTCCAAGCCCAGATCTATGACCTGCAAAACCAAAACTGTGAGTATGAATAAAGATTCAATAGGATTAGTTTGGCTGCAGATTTGAGGATCCCGGAGACTCGATCATCCTTCTATGATGGCGAGCCCATGCCTTGGAAGATGGATGACAAGCCTACATCATCAACAACACCACATTCTTCACCAGCAAAGGAGACATAATCACATGGGTATGGGCACTCCCCTTGGCAACTACCAAGCTTGGGGGAGGTGCCCTGGTATCGTATCACCATCACACTCCTATCTTTATCGTTTTACTTAGTTCGATCCTTTTAGAAATATCCTGATCTAGTAGAATAAAGCTTTGGTATGATTTAGTTTTGAGTTTTGCTTTAGGATTCCTCTATGTAATCAAGTCCGTGAGCTATATATAATAAAGATTAGTGTTGAGTCAAGGGCTTTGCTGTTTTGCTATGATCTTGAGGGAATTAGAAGAAAAGAAATAGTAGAAAGAAATAAAGAGATCATATTGATCTTATGAAGAGTGATGACTTCACATATAAAGAGTAGGATGAATAAAAGTTGTTGGGAGTTGGCAAACATAGTTTTGGTCATCGTTGCAATTAATAGGGAGTGACAAAGAAAGAGAGGTTTTCACATATAAATATACTATCTTGGACATCTTTTATGATTGTGAGCACTCATTAAAATATGACATGCTAAAGGGCTGGCGTTGGACAAGGAAGACAACGTAATGGGTTATGTTTTCTTATACCTTAAATAAAGTATATTGTCATGGATCATCCAACATGTGAGCTTGCCTTTCCCTCTCATCCTAGCCAAATTACTTGCACCAAGTAGAAATTACTTGTGATTCCGAAATACCCTTAAACCAGTTTTGCCATCAGAGTCCACTATACCTACCTATGGATTGAGTAAGATCCTTCAAGTAATTTGTCATGTTGCACGCAATAAAAATTGCTCTCTAAATATGTATGACTTATTAGTGCGGGGAAAATAAGCTTTATACGATCTTGTGATATGGAAGTAATAAAAGCGATGGACTGCATAATAAAGGTCACTATCACAAGTGGCAATATAAAGTGACATTCTTTTGCATTAAGATTTTGTGCATCCAACCATAAAAGCACATGATAACCTCTGCGTCCCTTTGCGAAGGGCCTATCTTTTATTTTTTCTTATACATTATGCAAGAGTCATGGTGATCTTCACCTTTCCTTTTTATATTTTATCCTTTGGCAAGCACCTTGTGTTGGAAAGATCTTGATATATATATACAATTGGATGTAAGTTAACATGAACTATTATTGTTGACATTACCCTTGAGGTAAAAGGTTGGGAGGCAACACTATAAGCCCCTATCTTTCTCTGTGTCCGATTAAAACTTCATACCCATAAGTATTGCGTGAGTGTTAGCAATTATGAAAGACTAAATGATAGTTGATTGTGTGGACTTGCCGAAAAGCTCTTATATTGACTCTTTCCGATGTTATGATAAATTGCAATTGCTTCAATGACCAAGATTATAGTTTGTTAGTTTTCAATGAAGTTTATGATTCATACTTGACATTGTGAATAGATTGTTACTTGAGCATAAGAAATCCTATGACAATATATATATGTTGCTGTTATAAGAATGATCATGATGTACTCATGTCCGTATTTTCTTTTATTGACACCTCTATCTCTAACCATGTGGACATATTTGTCGATATCGGCTTCCTCTTGAGGACAAGCGAGGTCTAAGCTTGGGGGAGTTGATACGTCCATTTTGCATCATGTTTTTATATCGATATTTATTGCATTATGGGATGTTGTTACACGTTATATCACAATACTTATGCCTACTCTCTCTTATTTTACAAGGTTTACATAAAGAGGGAGAATGTCGGCAATTGGGATTCTGGGCTGGAAAAGGAGCAAATATTGAAGACCTATTCTATACAACTCCAAAAGTCCTGAAGCTCAATGAAAGTAATTTTTGGAATTAATAAAAAATACTGGCAAAAGAATCAATGTCAGGGGGCCCACACCCTGTCCACGAGGGTGGGGGGCGTGCCCCCCTAGGGCGCGCCCCCCTGCCTCGTGGGCCCCCTGACAGCCCTCCGGTGGCCATCTTCTGCTATATGAAGTCTTTTACCCTGAAAAAAAATCATAAGCAAGCTTACGGGACGAAACTCCGCCGCCACGAGGCGAAACCTTGGCGGAACTAATCTAGGGCTCCGGCGGAGTTCTTCTGCCAGGGAAACTTCCCTCCAGGAGGGGGAAATCATCATCATCGTCATCACCAATGATCCTCTCATCGGGAGGGGGTCAATCTCCATCAACATCTTCACTAGCACCATCTCCTCTCAAACCCTAGTTCATCTCTTGTATCCAATCTTTGTACCAAAACCTCAGATTGGTACCTGTGGGTTGCTAGTAGTGTTGATTACTCCTTGTAGTTGATGCTAGTTGGTTTATTTGGTGGAAGATCATATGTTCAGATCCTTAATGCATATCAATACCCCTCTGATTATGAACATGAATATGATTTGTGAGTAGTTACGTTTGTTCCTGAGGACATGGGAGAAGTCTTGCTATAAGTAGTCATGTGAATTTGGTATTCGTTCGATATTTTGATGAGATGTATATGTTGTATCTCCTCTAGTGGTTTTATGTGAACATCGACTACATAACACTTCACCATTATTTGGGCCTAGAGGAAGGCATTGGGAAGTAATAAGTAGATGATTGGTTGCTAGAGTGACAGAAGCTTAAACCCTAGTTTATGAGTTGCTTTGTAAGGGGCTGATTTGGATCCATATGTTTCACGCTATGGTTAGGTTTACCTTAATACTTCTTTTGTAGTTGCGGATGCTTGCAATAGGGGTTAATCATAAGTGGGATGCTTGTCCAAGAAAGGGAAGTACCCAAGCACCGGTCCACTCACATACAAAATTATCAAAGTAACGAACGCGAATCATATGAGCGGATGAAAACTAGCTTGACGATAATTCCCATGTGTCCTCGGGAGCGCTTTCTCATATAAGAACTTGTCCAGGCTTCTCCTTTGCTACAAAAAGGATTGGGCCACCTTGCCGCACCTTATTTACTTTCATTGCTTGTTACCCATTACAAATTATCTTATCACAAAACTATCTGTTATCTATAATTTTAGTGCTTGCAGAGAATACCTTACTGAAAACCGCTTGTCATTTCCTTCTGCTCCTCGTTGGGTTCGACACTATTACTTCTCGAAAGGACTATGATAGATCCCCTACACCTGTGGGTCATCAAGGCCAACCAACAGTTCCTCCATCAGGAGCAGGCGGCGACCGACGCGCTCTTCACCGAACTCGACAAGGAGATATAGGAGGAGGAGTCCATGGCGGAGCAGCCGGAGGCACCGAAGCGACAGCCGCCACCCATTTACCCGGAGCCGGGCACGGAGATTGTCGACATCTCTGACAAGGAGTATCTATGTAGTACGTAGGTTTTTAAGTTTGCATGGTTTTGTATGGACTTGAGAATCTAGTATGAGATGTCCAGATGCAAGTGTGTTGATCTGACGAATCACTAGTGAAGTAAGCACATTTTCTTAAACCAACTTCACCTAATATGCATGGAAATCACCAATAATTAATTGTGCCCTTCTCCTATGCATTAATTTAAGGTAATTTACAGAGGATCTTTTTCCAAAAAGGAGGAATACCCCCGGCCTCTGCATCTCTTGATGCACACAACCATATTATGCAAATCCAGTAGCCGAACAATATCGACACAGAAAAAAGAGGAAGAAAAACCTGAGGCTGCATGCCTCGCGATAGTGTACTGCACCAGATAGCCACTAACCCTATGTTACAAGACACATCAAAAACGAAAAGTACACAACTCCTAAGCTATGCCTTCAAGAAGGAATCACCGCACGTGCGCCGATGATGGCGAGTCCACCAAGGTTGAACTGCGGATTCTCATCCTCAAGGACATGACACGTGCGCACGTCGACATAGCTCGATGAAAGATCTTGTGTTTCCACCTAAGTGCATAAACTCGTCACTCAAGGCTTTTATACCATCCACCCTTATCCTAGTACCGACACCTCAATAGTCGGATACCTCTAGAGAAGACAACAAAAGACAAGGACGTCCCATACTGCTTCCCTCCCGCTACTGACGCACCACCTTCAATCCAACAACAACAGACAAAACGTGGCACCTCCGCAAGTGACACCGTGCAGCTCTTGGCTATAGCAGGCATGACTTGACATCTCCGCATAAGACGTCGCGCATAGCTTCCGCTGTTGGCTTCACATGCCGGTGACAGGCACTACCCAACAACTCTGAAAGAGACGCATGTGTCACCTGCCGAGCCGCATCGAACCCAGTCTGTTGATGGAGGGGACGTCCCATACCACCACCAGCCTCAGAAAGGCCATCACCACCTCGACATCCAGACTTTGAGTCGCCCTCACGACCCCGAAGTCCATAGTCATAGAAAAAGAAGGGCTGCCGCCCCGATTCCGGGTGCTACATGGAGTACCCACCTCCACGCCAGCTGATGTCGTTTCCCATAGAACGACAACCGTTGTCGCGACCGTTAGATCCGGGCACTAGGTCCCGAATCCCTTGCACGCCGTCCCATGGCCAGCCATGCCCGCCTGCCATCGTGCGGACGAGTAGGCTGCCGCTAGATCCACTGCCCCGGAATTTGCCAACCCACCTTCTCCACCCGCCACGATCAGCCCCCTCACGGGAAGATGACTAGGGTGGAGGCCGCAAGCGCCCCATGACCAGGGTTGCCGCCATGAACACCGTGCCCAGCTAATTCCGTTGACGCCGCCCCAGCTACCCCAGGGAGTTGCCGCCGCAACTTTTCGATCCACATCACCTTCGACACCGGGGCCTAACACCACCGTGGCCACGCCGATGGTAGCGGCGGCAGGGGAGCCACCGGGGTGTGTCCTTGACAGTGCTAGGGCTTCCACTCCGGTGTCGCCCTGGGGGACAATAGGGAAGCGAGATCTGATCGGAGCAAATTCATAGAGAATACCTTGCAGATAATACATACTAGTAGACTGCTCGTGCGTTACCATAGGCTTTTTAAATTTTATACTAGTTTCCTGGCAAATTTTACATGGATAGAAAAGGTAGTCGATAACACAGTTGAAAAAATAACTGAAATCCATTTCGTTTGCATTGTATTTTGATAAATATAATAACTCAACCATATACATAGAAATACTTACCATATCTGATGCACAAAACAAAAAAGGTGGTACAAAAAATGCATCATATCTGATGCACAAAATAAAGATGGTGGTACAAAGAATCATTGATGATTTTCTTCAGTTTGGTTTGAGTTGTGTAACTTCAGATTTTGTGCATCGGCTCAAAAGGAACTCACATAATACTCAAAAGGAAATGTGTGTGTTGTAGTATAAACTGTGGCATAAAAGGGAAGAAAGCAACCTCCTATTCCACTGTCAAGTGTCAACTAAAGAAAAAGCCTAATTCAACAGACACTCAGGGCCCAGTCGGAGTCGGTGTAAGATTGTTCGTCCGGATTCAGTATACACGTGTGTAATACCGGCCGCAGCGTGACTTTCGCTTATAGAAAAAATGACGCCTAGAAGTCTGTATCATTTGAGGGGGTATTTAGGGGCCAAACATAATCCAATCGAAGACTTTAAGCTCAAATGTAAGGGTGAATCACGAGCAACATCAATTGTGAATAACAAGGCTAAAACTTTGCCTAGAGAATATGTGGTCACAAGTTTTACAACATTTTTTTCCATGTTCGCAAACTTGAAAAATATACAGTTGAATTAAGGAGAAGAGAAGTCCATAACACCACCTAATTGGATCCCCCAATTGTTGTCATATGTCCGGGCTATTCGCAAACCTCCAACCTAGACCATATGTGGGAAGGGAATTAGGTCAGGACAAGTCTGGACAACCTACTACCTTTTCTCTTTCTCTTTTCCTTTCATGGCAAAACAAAAGAAAATAATGCATTTAAGCTCCCATTATAGAAATTTGAGGGTGAATAAACCGAAATGTGAGGGTGGGCCTTAGCACAATGTGAGAACTTTCAAGTCTCATCAGTAGCACAATAAGCGTAATTCAAAATGAGGCAATATAAAATGTCCCTAAAATTATTATTTTCTAAAATACTGCAAGGCATCCCGAAGATATTGACGTTCTAAATTGCCAAGAGCGTAAATACAATCATGCGTCTCGATTTCCAGCCAGTCCATCGAATGGGGACTACTTCATAAATACCTACAATCATTCCCCATAGTGTGCAAAACAGGATGTAGAAGTCAGTAAATACTATAGAAATTAAAAAAATTCAGTTGAGTTGAAAGGTTCAATTTAAAATCCAACAAATATATGCAAGGTTATTTCATGCTGCTATTTTAATGAGGACCAATGATCTCATTAGAATCATAATAAATCATCCAAGTTAAGCATACATGTAGTATAGCTCTTGGGATAAATTTTGGGGCAACTCATAGGAATTAGTCAATACTAAAAAAAATGGTAGTATAGCTCTCGGGAGAAATTTCGTATAACTCCGCTGCTGGTTCTCCGGTGTCAAAATTTTAACATATATGTGAATATTAAATCAACCTCCCATACCTACAGAAATTAGGAAAAACAATAAGGCTGCAGTTAAATCATCCTCGCATACCAAAAATCATGCTACACGGATTCAACTCCAAGGGAGAGTACTATTTATATTCTATAGCAGAATACATATGTAAGAGTGCAACAGATGAAGCTGTGATTGGATCACTTGTATGAAACATGAAGCATGAATCCTCAAGATGCCAATTTAGTCTACCTCGCGGAAAAGCACATACAGTATGGGCAGATTTAGCTATCAAGAAGTTATCCACACTTATAAGAAATTAGAAGTGCATATCGAACACCTAGCAAAAAACTAAAATGTAGGATTTATCGCTAAACTGGGCAGTTATAAGTATGGCAGCCAAGGGTGAAAGATTTGTTAGCACATCAGGGATGCTTGAAGGCGTTGTTGTAGGAAGCCAAGCCAGCTAAGATGGAGGCTGATGTCTACTACGCAACATTTCTTCTCGTAGACTCGTATTGGGCCTCCAAGCACAGAGTTTTGTAGGAGAGTAGCAATTTTCCTTCAAGTGGATGACCTAAAGTTTATCAATCCGTGGAAGGCGTAGGATGAAGATGGCCTCTCTCAAACAACTCTGCAACCAAATAACAAAAGTCTCTTGTGTCCCCAACACACCTAATACAATGGTAAATTGTATAGGTGCACTAATTCGGCGAAGAGATAGTAATACAAGTGTAATATGGATAGTAGATATAGGTTTTTGTAATCTGAAAATTTAAAAACAACAAGGTAACTAGTAACAAAAGTGAGTGAAAACGGTATTGCAATGCTTGAAAACAAGGCCTAGGGTTCATACTTTCACTAGTGCAAATTCTCTCAACAATGAAAACATAATTAAATCATATGATAATCCCTCAAAGTGCGACAAAGAATCACTCCAAAGTTTCTATCGGAGAACGTAGGACGAAGACATGCATCAACCCCTATGCATAGATTACCCCAATGCCACCACGGGAATCCTGAGTTGATTGCCAAAACATACATCAATTGAATCAATAGAACATCCCATTGTCACCACATATATCCCATCCCAAGACATACATCAAGTGTTCTCAAATCCATTACTTGATCCAACATAACGAGACCTCAAAGGGCAAGACTCAATTCATCACAAGAAGGTAGAGGGGGAGAAACACCATATGATACAACTATAGTAAAAAAGCACACGGTACATCAAGATCGTGCCAAATCAAGAACACGAGAGAGAGAGAGAGAGAGATCAAAGACATACCTACTGGTACATACCCCCAGTCCCGAGGGTGAACTACTCTATCCTCGTCATGGAGACTGACGGGATGATGAAGATGGCCTCCGGTGATGGTTTCCCCCTTTGGCAGGGTGCCGGAACGGGCTCCCGATTGGTTTTTCATGGCTACAGAGGCTTGCGACGGCGGAACTTCCGATCTAGGGTTCTTTTCGGGGTTTTTGGTATTTATAAGAAGTTTTGGCGTCGGTCTCACGTCAAGGGGGTGCCGAGGGGTCCACAAGCCTGGAGCTAGTGCCCTGGAGGGTAGGGTGCGCCCCCTAGATTCTTGCCTCCTCGGTCACCTCCGGGTACAACTCCGGTGCTTCAGGGGTCTCTTCTGGTCCATAAAAATCACCGTAAATTTTCAGCCCATTCCGAGAACTTTTATTTCTGCAAAAAATTGACACCACGGTAGTTCTGCTGAAAATAGCGCCAGTCGGGGTTAGTTCTAATAATATCACACCAAAACCATATAAAATTGTTGCAAACATGGCATGAATACTTCATAAATTATAGATACATTGGAGACGTATCAGAGGCTGAGGACTGGGAGGAGTTACAGATGAAAGTAGCCGAGACTATACGGTTGTGTCTGTCAGACCAGGTTATTTATCATGTGATGGATGATAATTCATCGAACAAGATCTGGGAGAAGCTGGCAAGTCAGTTTATGTCCAAGACTGTGACGACCAAGTTGTATCTAAAGCAAAAGTTGCATGGGCTAAAGATGCAAAATGGGTCATATCTTGTAGAGTATATGAACACCTTCAATCAAGTCGTGACAGATCTAGCACGCTTGGGTGCGATGGCTGTCGATGATGATAGGGCAATTTTGTTTCTTTGTTCATTGCCATCATCCTATGACCATTTGTTCACTCCTTTGACGCACGACAGGAGACCGTCAAGAATAAGGATATTGCCGTGGCATTGTTATCTTATGATATGGGAAAGAAGAACACGGTGGAAGTCTCTCATGGTGAAGGTTTCTTAGTCAAGGGTGAAGAGTGGTGAAAGGGATATGAGGCAGGGAAGAACAAGCAAAAGAAAAAGGAAATACAATTTCACAAGTGTAAGCAGTGGGGAGATATGAGAAAGTACTGTCCAGAACTCAATGGTGGGGCAAGTGCTAATGTGGCAACTCATGGTGATGACTCAGACATCAGTAGTGATGTCATCATAGTATCAGATTGGAGGTCAACCAAAGGTGAAGCGTGGATGTTGGATTCAGCTTGCTCTTTTCATGCAACACCCAACAGGGAGTGGTTCTCTTTGTACAAGTCTGGTGAGTTTGGTTTAGCCTATGTGGGTGATAACACATGTTATCGTGTTCCTGGAGTAGGTTACATCAAAATCAAGATGTTTGCCAGAGTTGAACGGATGCTTCGGGGATTCAGACATGTGCCGAGACTATGGAGGAATCTAATTTTGCTTGGAGTCCTTCATGATGGTGGTAATGATATTCCGTTGTGATCGGGATAGGAAGACCATGAAAATCATGGAAGATGAGGTGACCGTTATGATTGGAGCGAGGACGGCTTCACATCTTTACAAGTTACAAGGGATCACTATTGCAGGTGGAGTAACGAAGACTAGAGTTGCGGGAGTAGCAACGGGGTCTCATGGTGGCAGTGGGTCTAGGGAAGACTTGTCGAGTAGCTCTCAGTAAGTTACGAAGAAGACAACACAAGTCCAGAGTACATAGACGTTTGACGCATGGACAAATTCAAGGTGAGGCATAATATTCCCCAAGATGGAGTTTGTTGAGTTTGTGTCGAATGTAGTGTACAAGGTAGGTTATAGTTGGAATTGTAATTGTATTGTGTTTGCATGATATGGAGTTGTGTCCTATTTAGGACACTTGTATCCTAGGCCCCACATATATAGTGGGGGTAGGCACATGGTATAACCAATGACAACATAACAACACATGAATGCATGAGAAGCCAACGACATGTGCCGGCGTCTAGGACGACCGAGAGCGGTATTGTAGCGATGTCATGGGGAGGAGCACCCATAATCAGGCCCCGGGGATGTAGCCATATCGATGAACGTCATTAACAAATCTCGATGTCGTGCCTTGTTTGATTGCTTGGTCCTCGGATGATCAACGGTATGGCTCAGATTTTTTTTGAGGGGCTCAGATTTATTCTAACAACACTGGAAAGGAGGAGCATGGAGCCGTCGCCGTTGTCCTCCGCCTAGAAGGAACCGCTATTTGGCAGAGAAGACCGAGGAGGATTCCGTGGTTTGACCAATTTTTCGTGCCTTTTCCCTTTTTGTCGTTTTCAATTTACATTTTTCTGTTCTTTCATTTGATTTGTTGCATTGGTGTGTTCTTGCAGGTGCTGGACTAGACGTTGCTATAGCCTTTGGATGGTTCTGTTGGGTTCGGGTTAGGCTCGATTCTGACCATGTTGGTTCCAATAATAGGTCTACTTGATAGGTGAGTTATAAGCTTTCCTTCTCATTTGATGTTTGGTTACAAATCCTACAACTTCGGTTTCTGTATTGAGACCTGAGAGATATCGTTTGTTAACTTTGGTTGCCCTAAATCTTTGCCATTCTGTTAGTAACCCATGTGTTTGTATGTACTGCACCTGTAAGAACTCCATGTAGTAGACCATGGAATATGCTTGCTTACTTGTCACACGATGTTTTCCAAATACAGTGAGATTCTCAGGAGAGTTGTCAGTTATTTCCAGTAATGCAAGTGGCAACGCCCAGATGCAGGTGCCGTGGCATTAAGCACACGACGTCCATTGTTTTGACCCACACAATTGGACAATGACGATAGTGTGTTGTGGACACATCTATTTCTTGAACACAATATAATTGACACTACTAGGGAAAACCCTATACACAGAATCTTAGCAGCAGCGCGGCTCAAAAAGGAGCGCTGCTGCTAATTAGCAGTAGCGCTGGTGTGGAAAACCCGCTACTGACAAGTGTTTAGCAGTAGCGCGCTCTGTGTAACCCGCGCTGCTACAAATATCGACTGACAGTGCCCCCCAAACTCCATTTAGCAGCAGCTCGGTACCGCTAGCCGCGCTACTGCTAAAGCTGTAGTAGTAGCGTGGTTTTTCTGAGGTCGCTGCTGCTAATTTTCAAATTGGACACACTTTTTGTCCCGGTTAGCAGTAGCGCTTCCACCGAAAGCGCCCTGCTGCTACTTTCTTATCAGCAGCGCGTTTTACGTCCCGCGCTACTGCTAATCCGCACAAACCCACCACCTTTTCCCCACCTTCCCCCCTCCTCTCTTCCCTTTCCCCTACCTCCCACTCTCACTCTTCTTCTTCCTCAACACTTCTCCCCCATTACTCTCCCTCTTCTACCTACCTTTCTTTCTCTTCATTACTCCTACCTAACTACACCACCTCCATTAATGCATATCCTTTCTCTTTTTGCTTCCCCCTCCACTAGTTGAAGTTGTCTCCTCCCAAATTAGGTAGCTAGGTAGATGTAGCATTTAGTTAAGTGACCTATTTGCCCCTAACTAGATCTATCTTTGTCAAGAAGAGCTTTGTGCACTTTTGATCTCCCTATATCATCATCTCCACCGTGTGCTCGATCTCGAGATAGAGGTGATTAAAATTTCATGCTTTTGCAAAATGGAAATATGTTTATGTGTGTGTGATATGTTTATGGAAAGTGTGTGTGTGGCATGAGTTGACGCCAAATTGTGCTTTGTTGAGTTGCCTATGTTTTGCCGAAATGTCGATTTATTTCCGTTTCGGCGAATTCCGAGCAAACTCTAGATCTATATATGCCCTATTTTTAAGAAAGGTCATGATGAATTTTTGTATGACTTTGATGCATGCACGCATTTTTATAATCAATTTGATTATTATTACCATGCAGAGTTGACGATGGTCAGTGGAACGATGGTGGACAGGTGGTTGCGGTCGGTGGTGCAGTACATGAAAGAAAATAACAGGACAGAGGTTTTATGTCCGTGTCAAAAATGCAAAGGAATAGTTTGGCTCGACCCCCATGATGATGGTCGTGTCGAAGCGCACCTGCTCATGACTGGTTTCATGGATGGCTATACTCGGTGGATAATTGAAGATGAGGATGACGATGTTGAGGATGCCGACGGGGCAGGCAATGATGACACGGGGCAAGACAAAGAGATGATCGATAATGGCGGTGGGGAAGAGGCCGGACATGGCGGCGGAGAAGGGGCCGGACATGGCGGAGGAGAAGGGGCTGAACATGGCGGCGGAGAGAACGACATGGACTCCACGCAGCAGTGTTCGTCGGTACTAAGTTCAATCATGCGGGACCCTCATGTTCGACCATTGCTTCGCAAGGAGACGAGTACTGAGAGAGTTGCTTCTAGAGAGGAGGCTAAGCTGGAGCAAGTGGTGGTAGACTCGAACACTCCATTGTATGATGGTTGCAATCCTGAGGTGACCCGCTTGAGTTTCACGCTCCAACTTCTGAAGACGAAGGCTAAAAACAAATGGACTGACACTAGCCTTGATGAGCATCTCAAGTATCTAAAGGATGTTCTTCCCGCGGGTAATCTATGTCCTAGTAGTGTTGATGAGTCCAAGAAGATCGTGTGCCCTCTGGATCTGCCACACGTTAGATACCATGCATGCATCAACGATTGCATAATTTATCGGAAGGAGCACGCGGAAAAAACAAGCTGCCCGGTGTGCAATGCTTCTCGATACAAGAAGGCCGGGAAGAAATGTCACCAGAAAGTTGTATGGTACTTACCGATCACTCCCCGTCTCCAGAGGTATTTTGTAGATCCCAAGGAAGCAAAGCTAATGCGCTGGCACGCGGATAGGAAGAAGCCCGACGATGCTGATGATCCGAAGCTGAGACACGTCAAGGATGGAAGCCAGTGGAGAGCGTTGAACAGCTTCTATCGGTATTTTGAATGTGATGCAAGGAACATCATGCTCAGCACGTGTACTAATGGCATGAATCCGTTTGGCAACCAGAACACCAACCATAGCACATGGCCCGTGTTTGTATGGATGTACAACCTCCCTCCTGGTTGTGCATGGAATCTAAGTACATTCACATGAGCATGCTTATTCAAGGGCCAAAACAACCAGGAAATAATATTAATTTGTATCTGGGGCTACTTCAAGAGTTGTTATACATGTTATGGAAAACACCGACCCAGACATGGGATGCCAGCAAAGGTGAGTATTTCAACATGAGAGCCGCGCTGATCACGACAGTGCAGGACTATCTCGGTTACGGATATGTGGCAGGCCATGTGTGCCATGGATATTGCGGATGCACGCGGTGCATGGATGATACGACGTCTCAGCAGCTAACGCCAAGGAAAGATTGCGGGTCTGGGAAAATCGTGTACATGGGGCATCGAAGATGGCTCGAACAGGACGACCCGTGGAGAAACCATGGAGATCTATTCAATGGTCACGGTGCGCATCGAGGACCTCCATGTAAGCGGAGCGGTGCCGAAATCGATGAGCTGTTGAAAAACTGGAAGGAGTGCCCCGCGCCGGGAGAGACGATGAGAAAGGCGCCGAAGCCGCTGCTGAAGGTATGGAAGACGAGGTCTATGTTCTAGGACTTGGAGTACTGGCACAAACTCGATACACCTCATTGCCTTGATCAAATGCATATCTGTAAGAATGTCCTTGAGAGCTTGCTCGCAACACTGATGAACATGCCAGATAAGACCAAGGATGGGCCGAAGGCGAGAAAAGACTTGCAAGATTTGGAAATCAGGGAAGATCTGCACATGCCGCCCCGTAAAATGTCAGACGAGACAGAGACGGAGACAGAGGCACGGGAGAAGAAGGGCAAGAAAATAAAGAAAGAGGATTATTGCCCCCCTTCTTGCTTCACCTTAAGTCAGGCCGAGATCGATCAATTCTTTAAGTGCCTTACCGGAGTCAAAGTTAGCTCCGGTTACTGTGGTAAGATAAGCAGATATCTAGACACGGACAAGAAAGGGTTCAGCGGGATGAAGTCCCATGACTGTCAAGTGATGATGACGCAGATACTACCTATTGCCCTTAGAGGGATAATGGACAATCACGTCCGTGACACGCTTATTGGTCTCTACAACTTTTTCGACGTCATCTCTCGGAAGTCGATCAGTGTGAAGCAGCTCCGAAGGCTACAGGAAGAGATCATTGTGATACTGAATGAGCTTGAGATGTACTTCCTGCCCGCGTTCTTTGACACGATGGTGCATCTGTGTGTCCATATTGTGGATGACATAATAGACCTGGGGCCGTCATTCCTGCACAACATGATGCCGTTTGAGAGGATGAATGGGATCATCAAAGGATTCGTTCGTAACATGTACCGTCCAGATGGAAGCATCGTCCAAGGCTATGTGACACAAGAGTGCATCTCTTTCTGTGAGAATTTTCTATATGGCACAGACCAGCCGCCTGGTGTTAGTGTTGGTTTGCCCGTTAACAAGCACGATGGGAGGCTCGAAGGAGAAGGTCACTGCAACGGTCGTAGGGAACTGCACGTGGCATACTCAGATTGACGCAACGACTTTGACATAGCAAACTTGGTAGTGCTACAACACCTAGACGAGGTAGATCCTTTCGTGGCACTGCACAAAGAAATTATCTCAAAGAAGTATCGTGACCGGGGGGTATGCAGGATGGACGCCGAAGTTACTAAAGAGCACAACTCCACTTTCCTACATTGGTTCAAAGAGCATATTATTGCTAATCCCCTAGAGGAGGGATCTAAGGACGGATTGCTCATATATGCCTTAGCACATGGCCCCTCGCCCAACCTCGTAACCTATCAGGCATATGATATCAACGGATACACGTTCTACATGGAGGCCAAAGATATGGACAGTGATGATCAGAACTCAGGGGTGACGATGGAATGCATGACCGACATCGATAACGGCGCAACTGAACGATTTTATGGAAGGGTCGAGGAGATCTGCGAGCTTGACTACTCTAGACTGCACAACACGATGATGTTCCATGTTAGATGGGCTAAGAATGTAGAAAGAGAAAACCGGATTTTCACTACCATGACTATACCCGACGCCAAGAGCGCTACCGTGAACGCTATCGCAAAAAACGAGCCATGGGTACACGCTAAGCACGTGACACAATGCTTCTTCATAACCAACCCACGCAATCCCAGCCGTGTTGTCATGAGGAGAGGCAAAAGGAACATCATTGGAATGGATGGAGTCGCCAAAGAGGAAGACTATGATCAGTACGGTAACCCAATGAGGGAAGATGACGATGATGATGAAGTATACGTCAAAAGAAGAATCAATACTACATTACCTAAGAAAAATCATACTCCATGGAAAAGGCAAAGTCACAATGAAGGGCTCAATTATTCTTCGATGAACAAGAAGGGAAAGAAGCTGACTCAAAAACGAAAACGTCAATGCTGAGGAACCGTATGTTATCGGTCAAATGATGTAATATATATATATATATATATATATATATATATATATATATATATATATATATATTCCTATTTTGTATACACACTTAGCAACCATTATGCATGGGTCCAATGATGTAATGTATATGTTCCTATTTTGTATACATATTTAACCGTCAAATGATGCAATATATATCGCCTTCCCTTCGTTCACTGCTCTCGGGAAATAAAAGTGGGAGAAAATAAAGGAAAAGAAAAAGGAAAACTGGTTATACTAGTAGCAGTTTACTGAAGAAAGAGCTACAGCTAGTGAAGGTAGTAGCAGCGCGTTTGTTCTAAACCACTACAGCTAGTGAAGGTAGTAGCAGCGCGTTTGTTCTAAACCGCTACAGCTAGTGAAGGTAGTAGCAGCGCGTTTTGTCTAAATGCGCTACTGCACGTCCACTTAACCCAAAATTCTCACTCTCCCTGCTTCATCCCGCCTCTTTTCCCCCAAATCCCCACTCTCTCTTCCCCCGTCGCACCACCGCGCCCTGGCGCTCGCCCCCGACCCCGGCGCTCGCCACCGACCCGGCCCTCGCCCCCGACCCCGGTGCGCTCACCACCGACCCGGCCCTCGCCCCTGACCCCGACGCGCTCGCCCCCGACCCGTCGGCCCTTGCCTCCCTCCTCTGCTTCCTCCCCTCCTCGCCCCTGCACCCTCTGTAAACCCCCCTTCCCCCTCTCTCTGCTAGCTAGGGTTCTTCGGTTAATTTACTTAGGTTTTAGTTAGGACAGTAGGTTAATTAGGTTATCTATTTAGTTATGAATTTAGATAGGTTTTAAAATAGGACAAGAATTTAGGGTTAAGCAATTGTAGTTAAAAGAAAAGGTAGCATTTAAGCAATTGTCCAAATCAACATCCCTTGTTAAAGCAAATTTAGGTAGGCTAAATTTATATGCAAATTTGAACTGGACATGTGATATGTGGATATGTCATGTTTTGGACATGTCATGTTTGGAATTTGAACATGTCATTTGGTAAATGATCCGAGTGGCCTATGTTACGCCAGAATGTTGATTCATTTCTGTTCCGGTGAATTTCAGGCGCTCGATATGTCCATTTTTTTAGCAAAGGTCATGCCGAAATTTGCCGTGAATTTTGGCATGATTTGTGCTAGATAATTGGCATATCGAGTGCTGGCACATAGATTTCCTTTTTATGCCATTTCTCATTTTTTCATACTTTTAGAAATAAACGAGGACACTTAATCATAGGAAACATGTCGAACAACGAAGAAACTGGGCGTTCTGACCAAGATGCAGACAAGATGGATTATGAGGGTGAACAAGAGTACCTCGACTATTTGACTGCTAAGCAAGGTTTGCAGGCCGGCCTCGATGATGGTACTGACGCCGACATCGACACCGATGGCGCCGACACCGATGGCGGTGCCGAGACCGCGGGGAAGGTACCAGCGGGGAAGATACCGGCGGGGAAGGTACCGGCGCCAATGCCGCTACCGGAAAGAGGAAGCATAAGAAGCATAGGATACGAAAACCTAACAAACTAGGGATTGGACGACTTGTGATCACAAAGATGGCACCTGGCAAGTTTGAGCCATTAGAGCCGGAAGAATCTCGCAAGTGCTATGGGAACCAAGTAGGATGCATCCTACGGGAATGCGCGAGCATCAACGACGATGACTTAAGGAGTAAATAACATTTGACGCAGTTGCTCCTAACGAAGTTGCACAAGAGATTCAAGTTCCCCGACCGGGATGATAACATAGAACAACCGTGGGATGATCCGAAGATGAAAAAGATTAACAATCACGCCATGGGCATGTTTAGCAATGATTTGGCCTCCTGGAAAGGGAGGGTAAAACGAGCTATTGAGGCTGAGGAACCCCTGTCCAAGATTCTAGAGGAAAATCCGACACTTACGAAAGAGGAGTTCGGAAAGTTCAAGGACACTTGCGGTACCGAGGAAGCCAAGGCTAAGGCTGTGAAATTCAAGAGCCTTCAGCAAAGGAACATGGGGAAGCATCGCCTCGGAAGCCGTGGCTACCTCGGTAAAAGGCCCATATGGGATAAGGAGGACACGGAACGTGAAGCAGTGGGTCTCCCAGACCCCTTCGTGAAGTTCACCAACCCCTTGGAGCGTGACTTCATCAGGGCCCGCTACAAGTGGGACAAGGAGAAAAAGGTTTTTTACATGGACCAGATCACGAGGAAATTGATTAGACTACTAGAGAAGCATCAACAGCTTGCAGCCGAAAGCCCTACTTCTCCGATGAGGCCCAAATGGGACACCCCTCTCAACCGGGCCTTGAACGAACTTAAGGGACTCCCTTTGGGCTAGAGGCCGCAATATGGTCGTGTGCACGGTGCTGGAGATGGCACCACGTGGAAGGTGTTTTACAATGAGGCTCGGAGGCCAAGAAGCAGAAAAAGAAGTTTAGTCAGGCGGACATCGACGCGAAGGTGAAGCTTGCAGTCGAGAAAAAAGCTGCGGAGGACGCGGAAAAAACAGCCGAGGAGAAAAATGAGTTGCTACAGCAGGCAGTCAATGCAGCTGTAACTGCCTGCAGAAATGATTTCGCTACGAACTTGGTTCCAGCTATCATCAGCTGGACGAAGGAAAATCCAGACAAGACGGTACACTATTTCCCGATGCCTAGTTTCATGGGAGCAACTACATGAACAACAACAGCACCGCACCATCACTTGCTCATGCAACCGGGCCTCCTCTCGCTGTCGCTCCCGCTCATAGCAGCTCGTCCTCAGTATCTGGCGCCCTAGGTGGGCCTTCGTCTTTGGCTGAGCTCGACGCCGTCACGGTAATTACATGTTGCACCAACATATATATACAGAATATTCCATTTTCGTTGCCTTTCGGATGTTTTACGCCACATACATATGTGTTTGCAGGGCAAAGAAACCCCGTGCACCATACTCTACTTGATAAAAGGCTAGAAGGTGGACGTGGAAAGGGGGTGATATTTAACCCCTTGAAACCCACGTTCCACAACCACCCTATCCCCGCTGGGTACTTCAGGATTAGCTTGTCCAGTGTGAAATCGGGGCGCGAGGCGTTGCCTCCTCCAGTACAGCATGTGGGAGAGGACGACGAGACCCCGCCGCGGATTGGAAGCTGCAAGGGTTGGGTGCTGCTATGGCCGAAGAATCTTATTCGTCTGAAGCCGGCCGAGAGCACACCAATAACCACACATCAACAAGCACGTGCGGAGACCACCACCCCGCCTACGCAATTACCAGCTCCTGTGGTGCCGAGTGAGAGCGGCGGACGACGTGATGAAGGGGGTGCAATAGTACTGGCTGATGTAATCGGTCCTGTAGAATAGAGAATGGATGATGAGACGGAGGTCGACCCTATGGGTTTCCTCAATACAAAAGTGTATGACTGTGACATAGATCTGATGAGTCAACCATATGACGAATCGGGCTATCAGCATGCTAATGAGGATATGGATGATATGCCCGGGCAGGAAGGTCGTTGGAAGGATTGCAAAAAGTCTCTGTTCATGAATTCCTCATAGGACACGCCTGAAGATGTCGCCTCAACAAAGGATCAACTAGCCGGGGGTCGTACAGTGCTTAGCCCGGGAACCCTGGGGCAGGGGTTAAGGAAGGGTCTAGAAGGTGTGCCCAAGAAAAAGGAGAGGAAGAGATCGGGGAAGATAACTGCCTCCAAACAAGCCAGAGCAAATAGCAGCCAGACGATGCATTCTGAAGAGCGTGTACCCGTGAAAGGTGCGGCCATGTTCCATCTCACGGGCGAGCCGATGCTACCGCCGAAACTGCTGGAGGCACTATCAGGGGATCTCAGGAGACTGCACGACCATGTGCTATCGACTGAGAAAAGCCTACTAGCCTCAAAGGATCCAGGATATCCGACATACGTGGCTCGTGTGCCTAAGGGGAAGTGCTACATCGAGACACGGCTCGTGGAGGTGTTCTTCCTGTGGTTTGACCATATCTTTGAGATGTTTCTGACAAGGCGGCTCAATTTTACAACCGTCTGCCTTTTTGCGCTACATATGAGCTCCGTCATGAAGAGTGAAGAAGTCTCGCAAATCTGTGTGGCGGATCCGTACTACATGCACAAGTCTTTCTTGAGTCTCGGCGACTTTGAGCGTGAAACTACTAGGGACTACCTCCAAAACTTCATGGTACAGAATAAGGACCGGGAAATTATCCTCGTGCCTTATCATCCAAAGTAAGTCAGTTCCGGACAACCCTTTCATACATTTCAATCATTCCTTCTCTCTCATATGGGGAATAATTTGAGGTGTCTTTTCCCCGCAGCAACGGGCGCACCGTCCTTATCATTCTTTACCCGCAAGTCTCCCACGCCGTGTATTTTGACCCTTCCAGAGACTACGAGAAAAAAGACTACACCCACATAATGAATATTCTAGATGATGCTCTCCAAGGCTTCAACATTAGAGGTGGCCACATGCAGATCAGGAAACAAAGGAACAAGAAGATGGGTTTCGCGCATAAAACTAACTTCTCCTGCATCCATGTCCCAAAACCAACCAAGAAGGATGGATTCTACATCGTCCATCTCATGATTCAGTTGAACACGGATTACCAAATACTTCGCATGAGAAGCAGAAATGATTTTCATATCCACAAGTGGCTAGAATCTCATGGAGAAGCGGATTATAAACTTAGAGATGACTTCTTTCGCATCCAAAGGGACATTGCAACGATCATCATGAAAGAAGTTGTCGATGAGATGGGGATGTTCCACCACAGCCCTATATCGCGAGCTGACGTCCGAACTCGCATAGGCATGCAACGTCTAGACCTCACGCCGTTCAAGAAGCTAGGGTCCATCCTCGATGATATGGAAGGATGGAACTTCTAGTGATTTATGATGCCGATGATGATGATATGTGTTGGTTGAACTTGTATACTTTTTGTAGCGATGAAACTTTGTGATGTCCATGGTCCCTGCCGAACTTAAGTAACGCTACTTTGTTAGTTTGCGGACGATGACCTGCGTACCTTTAGTTAATTAGTTTGCGTATTGTATGTTGCATCTAGTTGCTAACCCTTTCTTTTTCGGTGTTGCGCTAGTATATTTTGTTGCATATATATGATTGTACATCCTCTTCATGAACATGCATCTCTAACAGGTACCTAGTTTCTTGATGGCGAGATGGAAGTGCTATGTCGTGTATAAAGGGAAGGTTCCGGGGGTGTATAACGAGGGGCCTGAGTGTCAGGCGCAAGTGAATGGGTTCTCGGGCGCCAGCCATAAAGGCTTCAAAAGCAGACAAGAAGCAGAAGCTAGTTACTTGAGGTTCACGCTAGCGTGAGAGAGGACTCGTAACCGCCACCTCATGTACTGCATAGTTCCGCTCTCACTCATAGTGATAGCTCTTCTTGCGTATACCTTTGTTTAGATGGATGACGTTGTAGTTGCAAGTATTTGATACTTGCATGTATCGCTATTTTCGAGATGATGACAAGATACCACTTTGTGTTGGATGATGATTATGATGAGACTATTTGTATGTATATGCTATGATTATATTTGTGGTCTCACAAGCATTTGTATGTGTATCATGATGACATTTATATGTGCTAAAGATTCTTATATAAAGCCTGTTGAAATACAAAACAAATATGCGGAAAATATATATTAAAATTAGCAGTAGCGAGTGGAGAAAAGTTAGCAGCAGCGCGGTAGTATTAGTAGCGCGCACAGGGGAAGCGTGCTATAGCTATTAGCAGTAGCGAGCTCCACAGAAGAACGGTACTGCTACACTTGTTTATCAGTAGCGTGGGTGCACACGTGCTGCTGCTATGGTTTAGCTGTAGCGCCTTATTAGTAGCGCGGCCTCCCGCGCTACTGATAACCCTAAAACCCTCGCTGCTGCTAGGCTTTTCCCTAGTAGTGTGAAGTCATTCACATACACTAGCATATACTCACCCTATGAACTGACACACGTACATCCTATCCTAATGCCATAGCTAAGTTGATTTATAATATTTCTTCCTTTTCTGTTGTTGTTTTTCTTTCTTGCTGTTGTTTAGGTCTTGCAGCGAGGTGGAAGTGAATGTGTCTTGGGCCTACATTCAATTTAATGGACACGTCTAGTGAGCTGCCGTGTGCTCACTAGCGCTTCTCGGCAGCCGGTCGTGTTAGGATTTTTTTTGGTCTCATGTCCTGGTTAGGAAAGTCCGCATGGTCCTTGCGAGAGAAAAAACGAAAAAGCATCACATTCCATCAGCCTGGCCTAACTTTTTCCCTTCTTTTCCATGTGCTCTGCCATGCCATCAGTAAAGCAAAAAGGCAATTGATTGTATTCCAATTTTTTTCTTCAAAAAACTGTAACTTTCGAATCACATGTCGAGATTAAGATCCGTTACACTATTGAAACACTTACGACGAGATCTTTAAATCTAGATCCCATTTATATGTGTTTTGGTGAACTTTTTTCATTGCCAACTGGTTGTACTACATGTTGCAACTTTTATACTATGGGATGCAACTTTTTTAAAACCAACTTCAGTGCTACCACAACCAACTATAATACTGCATGGTGCAATTTTAGTGCTACATGAACCAAAATGCATAATATGTGCAAATATATAGAAGAGAGCACATAGAGTCTTATTTCACACATAATGCAGAAGAACCGATGTCCATGTAGAAAAAAGGAAAAGTATATTGTCGTTACTATGAAAACACAACCACCAACTAGACAAGAATATGGTTTGCAAGTTTTTTTTCATTGATCTTTCCACACAGTAGTATATGTGACTTTGTAGCTGAGAATTATGTGCACAAATCTACAACAACTCCTCCACCCCAATAACTTGCAAAACCTGCACATGGCGCAAAAAGAAGCCTGAGAAAATTGAACCAACTCTGGGTTGTATCTGTGCAACTTAACCAATACAAGTTGCAACTGGCAACAATCCATATCCATCCACTTGTGGGGTTTGAATTTCAGTAGTTGGCATCTTCAATTTGTATAAAAGTCGAAGATGCCAACTCATATAATTTCAAATTCAGTTTGGTTTTAGCTCAAAATTATGTATGCAAAATTCCAAAAAAACTTATGTTGGCTGTTGTGAAACTACATCATCTATTTTGTGCAACCGCAAGTACTCCTGCATGCAACTCATGTTGCATGTTGTGCAAGTACGTAATGAATTTTGAACCAATGAACATGATGAATTTAGCCTATCTTAACACAAGAAATAGAAAAAAATAGTGAATTTTAAAAGATTATAATTACACATAAGTAGTGCCACTATATTCAAGTGCATGTGCAAACCTAGAAAAACATATGCATGTGAACACATGTGGATGCCAACTACTGAATAGTTCAGGTGCAACTAAAGGAGTTGAAGATGCCAACTTAAGTGACATTGTTGCACAACTAGTAAAAAATGTTGGGAATGCCAACTCCTGATTGGTTCTTGTGCAACTAAAATGGTTGAGGGTGCCAATTCATGTGATATTGTTGTGGAACCATTTTAAAAGTTGAGACTGCCCACTCCCAAATGGTCCTGGTAGAGCTATGAAAGTTGAGGATGCGAACTCGTATGATACTGTTGTGCAACTCTGAAAAATTGAGGATACCTCCCCTTCACTAGAGCCGCATCTCCTTCGACAACCATTTTTGGTCTACGAAAAAAGCGAATGAACAAATTAGTCGAAGGAACCAGAGGTATAAAGAAAAAATGAGCAAAAACAATTGATATAAAAAATGCCATGAGGTAAGCAACTTATGTTGATTTTTCAAAGTGCACCTACAAAACAAAAAATGCGTGCAACTTGATGCACTGTATGGCCAACTAGACACACATGAGTGTGCAACCAAAATAATCAGCACACACACGGCTAAACATGATTTAGGCACGGGAGCCAAACCTAAACTAGCCGACAACCGTGCAACTAGATAGCCCTTCCTTGTGCAACTGCATATGTGTGGCTAAGCCAACTAGGATATGTGTTGCTTTGATCTACATACTCTTGTACGAAAGCATACCCTTGACAAAACAGCACACATGAGTGTGTAAAAAAACACATACACACTGCTTGAACATGGTTTACAAAGTTTATCCATGTGAATACCATCGATTGTGCAACGGGGCAGCCCTCACCGTGCAACTTCATAAGGTAGCTAGCTAACTGAGATATGTATATGCGTCATCCAACTACGTTTGCGTTCCTGTGCAACTATTACAACAAAACTAGCCAACTGGTTACTTATATGCATGCAACTTAATTACAAGAAAACAGATAAGCCAGACTGATGCATTTACTCATGCAATGAGTAGCAGACCAGCACTAAATTAGAAAAAGGAAAACAAACATTATAAAGATGTAAAAATAAACTAGACTCGTGTGCCAGGACTACTAGCAAATACTACTACATTGGATTGACATGCAGGCACCCAGAATCGCTAGGCTACGATGGTCCAGTCAATGAATTTCTGATGAGAAGGTTCATGCTCTCCCACGGGACCCTTCTGCCTGAATCAGCCCAAAATCGCTATCAGCGCTGGGACCTGACTCAGCTGCACCTCCGCTCAACAGACCATGACGCCGAAAAGACCTCATCAGACACCACCACCACCGGAGGCTGCTCCATCTACGCCATCGCGTGACACAAACATCAGATGCCACCATGGATAAAGGATCATCCACCTCCGCCATTACGGTGTCCAGCCGCATGGAGGTGATTATCAAAGAGCAAGCAGATTGGGAGGCGGGGGGATGGGCTCAGTCAGAGCCGGAGGGGAGAGATCTCAACCAACCTCGGGTAGAGGAAGGAGACGATGGCTGCACCCCGTCGACGACGGCGGAGCATGGCCGTGATGGGGCTGGATCTTGTTGCGCAGGGAGCAGGCGGGCAGTTGGAGAGGACGCCATGGTGGAGTGGGCTGGTGGTGGTGTGGCCAAGCCAACCGTCATGGTGGTGGCGCGAAGAGGACCTCGAGACAGAGCCATGCGAGGGTGGTCCTCCCCTCCTTTGATCCGCCGGTGGAGTGTGGTGGCCGGTTAGTGGGAGGTTCCTGGTGGTCGGCGTTGAGGGAGAGGCCGGTGAGCCCCCTCTGATCCAGATCCGTGGGGAAGAGTGAGCGAGAGAATAGAGAGAGAGAGAGAGACGCTGGTGCTGCGGGGAAGACAGAGAGAGGCTGTCGGTGGGGTGGGTCGGGACCTTGTCAGAAAGCGTCTGTGATGACCGGATCGTGCGGCCGCTAGCCGGCCGCTCGATGTCTCCAAATAATGCGTATGCACTTTTTAGATTTTAGGCAATTTAATATACATACGCAAGCTTTGTTTGGTTTAGGTATATATAAACGTTAGCTTCGTTCCCTTCGGGTAGGCTATCCTCCGTTTGTTTATCACTTTTGCTACGTCTTAGTCGACTGAAACTTTATTAAGTCTCAGTTGATGCTATATTTGTTAAATCTTATATTGAGATTAGTGTAATTTTTTTTCTTCAGTTTTTCTGTTTCCCTTGCATGTTATGTCACTTGACGGAGATTTGGTTAAATCTCAGTAGACTGAGACCTAGCCACACATTTTTCTTCTTCTTCTTTCAATTCCATAGCTCGTCCTTTTCCTCCCCCAGAATGTTCTTTTCTCTTATAAACTGCATATTCGTGTATAATTTCGAGATACATGAAAAATGACATGTTTTACATTCATTTAACTTTTAGAAACGTGTCCAGATGTTATAAAAATGTTCACCTCGAGTTAAAAAAATGCTAACGCAATGTAAATTTTTTGTTAGCGTAATCTGAAACAATGTTGATAACATTCCCAAATGTTCGTGAAATATAATAGATGCTCACTCAGTTCAAACAATGTATGTGAGTTTATCTAAATGTTATAAGGCGTAAAAAAATGTTTGCATAACTCAAAACAAAATCCTACAATTCAATAAATGTGTTTGTTCCATTAAAAAAATGTTTATGAAAATGTAAAAAATGTTCGCGTGGTATAAAAATTGTTTCGTATTATTCAAACAAATGTTCAATGTATATTTGAAATAAATGTTTAACGCATAATGGAAAAAAAATCTTCAAATCATATATTCAAAATATGTTAATTGTATATTTGAAAAAAGTTCATCGTGTATAAAAAATTACATATATATACAGAAAATGTACAACATGTATTTGAAAAGAGTATTTCGGAAACATGTAAAAATGTTAACCATGTATTGAAAAACTGTTAAATAATGCACGTTACACATGATGTCGCATGGTGGGGGCATACACTTGTCGTTGCATGTTTGATCATGGACATGCAACAAGCATTCACAAATCAATAATTTTTAAAAGAAAAAGGGAAATGAAAAACAAAGAGGATGGACATGAAACTGGGACAGAATGTGTCGGGTCCGCAGTTGCCTATTGAGGATGGAGTTGCAACTGAGAATAAAAGGGTCGCCCCCACCCCAGTTGTGTGTCAGGGGTGGATTTGCAACTGCGAGGAAATGAGAAGATGATGGTGTCCTAGAGTAGGGGTGCTATAACCACATCGTGTCCCAACTAGGAGGGATGGGCCGAGGACCACCACAATGATTTACTAGTGGGCCATGTTCGAAGGGCCCGTGGCGTCAAGAAGGGATGTTGCTGTAGACTTGGCGCACAATCACTACTTGGAAAAACCTTATACATAGAAGCTTACCAGTAGCGATGGTTAAAAACACGCGCTACTACTATGTACCAGTAGCACGTTGCGCACAAGATCGCTACTACTATGTATTTAGCAGTAGCGCGTTCCACGCAAAAATCGCTACTACTATAATTGCCACACCGTTGCTAGCAGGCTAGGTATAGTAGTAGCACTGGTACGTGGACAACACTACTGCTATTGGTCTTAGCAGTAGCGCTTGTCCTGGTAACGTGCTACTGCTATGTGGGACTTATCCCCAAATTTTCGTCCCTGTACCCCGACCATCTTCTCTTCTTCCCCTCACTCCCCGCTGCCTCGCTCCTCCGCCGCCGCCACATTGCCATCACCACCGCATCACCGCCGCCGTCCTCGGTATGCCCTCCTCCCTCCTCTCCCTTCTCCTCCCACCGTGCCCTCCTCCCTCCTCTCCCTTCTCATCCCACCGTGCCCTCCTCCCTCCTCCTCCGGCTGCGCCCTCCTCCCTTCTCCTCCTCCGGCCACCCCCTTCTTCCTCCTCCCTCCTCCTCTCTCCTCCCTCCTCCTCCTCTCTCCTCCCTCCTCCTCCGGTCGCCTCCTTCTCCCACTGCCGTCCTACCCCTCCTCCTCTCTCCTCCCTCCTCCTCCTTCCTCCTCCACCCCCTCCTCCTCTCTCCTCCCCCCCACCACCTGCACCCTCCTCCCTCCCTCATCTCTCCTCATTCTATTCTTGCATAGAGTAGAATTTTTTAGTAAATTAGTAAAAATTCAAACTAGCTAGGTTAACTAGGTTGGCTAGCTAGGTTAACTAGTTTAATTAGGTTAATTATCTAGGTTAACTAGGTTAACTAGCTAGGTTATTTATAGTAAGTGCTTAATAGAACTAGTTTATTTATAGCAAGTGCTTAAAAGAACTAGTTTATTTATAGTATGTGCTTAATAGAATTAGGTTATTTATAGTAAGTGCTTAATAGAATTAGTTTACTTATAGTAAGTGCTTAATAGAATTAGGTTATTTATAGTAAGCGGTTAATATATTTTGTTTATATTTTGTTTATGCGGAATCAAGTTTGCCCCTGCATCATCCCCGCAGTTGTCCCCATCGTCGACCCCTTAAGACCTCTAGGTGAGAATAGCCAAATGATAATGTGTTGTAAATGTCGATGATGAAAATGCTAGTGCTATATAGTTGTCATGTCATTGATGGCGATGATGATGCATTCTGAATATAGAGAATGTCTTGGTGTTCTTGTTTGCAATATGCCTCCGAGTGGCCTATGTTTTTCTAGAATGTCGATTCGTTTCCATCCCGGCAAATTTTAGGCGCTCGATATGTCTTGTCTTTAGCAAAGGTCATGCCGAAATTTTCATGAATTTTAGCATGACTTGTGCTACAATGTAGGGCATATCGAGTGTTTGTGATTGGCCAGAACGTGAATTCAATGATATTTCGGCAAAACATAGGGCATTTTTTGTATGTCATTGCTTGATATATGGAACGGGTTGGCTTTTGGTCTGTTTCGGCTCCTTGTGTGTCTTTCAGTGAGGGAGATTGTCGACCATATATATATTTGAGAGAGGAAGAATGCCGATTGTTGTCATGGGAGTCACTTCTCATTCTTCTCTTTGTGCTAGACCTTTGTTACGCACTAGGGGCAGGGGTAGCGACCATCATCGACGGTCAAAACGGTGAGGGAGTGTCAACCATATATGAGAGAAGAAGAATGCCGACTGTTGTCATGGGAGTCGCTTCTCTTTCTTTTCGTTGTGCTAGATATTTGTAATGCACCAGGGAAAGGAATAGTAGCGACCATCACCAATGATCGCAATATCAAAGAGGGAGTGCCCACCATATACGTGAGATGAGAGTTTAGGAAGGAAGACTCGACAGACCTAAAGTCAACCAGTTGCATATTGAGTAATAGTGATCTGTGTGTTGCATCTCCTGGTAGTGGTCCTTCGGTCTATTTTTAATTAATGTTTCAACTATGAACATAGGAAATGTCTGACAACGAAAAGGAATTCGGTATGTGCAAATACTGTGAAGACGAGCGCGACATGTGCGACAGGCCTCACCTAGTTGGTGGTTGGCGCTTCAGCATCGTGCTGGATGAGAACTTAGAAGTTGATACAATAAGTCACAATGACAAGTCTTTTTTTGTAATTAAGCATGACTTCTGCTACTTCTGCTTTTTTTGCATCAACTTATAATTTTATAATTTTACAATTCTACTAGCGTATCGCCTGCCATGCAAGAATGTATGTCTTGGATAAGGTTGGTTTAAGTACTATGGAAACTATGGAGGTCAAAATAGTTAACTTGAGGACCGAGCATGGTTATAGTTTTGCCGCAAAATTATACAATTCAGACACCTAAACCCATTTTGAATGCAAACAATGGAGAGAACTATGCAAGGCTTATGCATTTGATCCTGATATGCTTATCACCTTTGATATTCGTCCAGAAGATCATATTGAAGACAATATTGACATCTGGATCGATGTGCAGACGCCTCCAGTTCTACCATTATGTGAGTTTCTCAACCATATTTATGTCTTGGATATTTTTTATTCAAAAATAGTTGCCAATTAATTTCTATTGACATCTTATTTCCAATCAAGCAAACATGTCCGGTGCTTGGTAGACATAACCTACTACTGTCCCAGGGCTGAACTAAACTGTGAGGAGATAAGTCATTATGTTTCATGGCTTGAGAATCTTCATACTGTCAAGACAAATTATTTTCCTAAACTTGAAAATCTTAGTACTCAAAACATGCGACCAATAGTGTTCGTAATGAACTACAGTCACATCTATTTAGGAAAGATGGTAAGATTTTTACTATTTGTCCTCAGTGCATCTTTTGCATACATTATTTTTTAAGCTAAACTTCATTGCTAAGTATGTTACTACGATGTTCTTCAACAGGGACTCCCGATGATAGTTGTGCCTCAGTGGATCGAGGCTAAATATCGCATGTCCATGGTTAGCATACGACCAAGACATCCTACATTGCACATGAGTGCATTGAGGATTTCTAAAAGCGAGCAAGTCTTAATAGTTAAAGACTGGAACAAAATTGTGAAGGATCGCAGAGAAGTACTAGGGGGCAACAATCAGAAGTGCAACCCACAATTAGGAGATAGGTTCATCTGCATGCTCCAATATGATGAATCAGGAGTGCTACATATGTTCTATGCTATTTTACCTTAGAGAGAGCAGCAGGAGTGATTAGCTAGCTAGAATGAGTGTTGATGGTGATGACTATGATGATTATTATTAGCTAGTGTTGGTGGTGATTAGCTATGACTATGATGATAAAATAGTGTTGGTGGTGATAACTATGATGATTATTAGCTACTGTTGTTGGTGATGATATGATGCAAGAGTTTTTATATTAATATGACGATGATGATGATGATGATGAGTTATTATATAATTGCGTGAAAGAACCGTAGATTAGTTTCAAGTGGATGGATCCTAAGTGATCAAGTCACTTAGGATCAATCCATTTGAAACTAATCCGTGGTTCTTTCACCTAGTGATTTAATAACTCACTATAATGTAAAAACAATCTCTAAATTGCTAATGTATGAAAACTTGTATAAAGGTGTATGAGTACGACCTAAAATTAAAAGGAAATAGAATACGGAATAATAGTAGTAGCGCGGGAAGAGAGAAGCTCTACTAGTAATTACAAGTAGCGGCTGTTGCAGCACGCGCTACTACTAAGTAGATATAGCAATAGCGCGTGTCAAAAAGCGCTACTACTAACCTTTAGCTGTAGCGCCATATCACTAGCGCGGTTACCCGCACTAGTGATAGGCCAAAAACCCGCAATACTGCTAGGCTTTTCCCTAGTAGTCAATCCAGGAATTAGAAGTGGTCTAGACCAAGATTACCTTTGATGTATCCGACCTATATGTAAACCCAAGACCCTCCCCCAACTATCTGTATAAGCCAAGGGGGAGGGCTTATAGACGACACACAAAAATATCACAATAGATCAACCTGTAATCTCTACTCCCTCAAAATCAATACAAAGCTGGATGTAGAGTATTATCTCTTTGAGAGAGCCTGAACATGGGTAAATCCATGTCTCCTATTACCATTGCACCAAAGCTACATGTTTGGGACACCCTACCTGAGATATATTGGATTTGACTCCAACATTGGTGGCCCATACATGCCCCTCTGAGTAGTCATAGCGGTTCGATGGTGCTCCAAATTAATGAGTAGGTCGACTCTGCCGTGACTTTCCTGTCGGGACATCTCTTCGTCTTAGGCAACATCACCCTCCTCGCCGATTCGATTGGCCACCTCGGCCAGATCGAGAATTACGCCCGAAGATACACTGCAAAAGATACGTCTTGCCACACACCATTTCCAAGGCTTGCTTCAACTCATCCCTCACGGACGTCGTGTAACACCCCAGAAATTTAACCATGATTTATTAATTAAAATTTTGCCTCGGTAAACTAAATTTTTATTTTCTGGATTTTTTTGATTTAGAACCACTCTTTTCTTCTGAGTTGTGGAGTTTTCCTCCAAATAGAAAACCTTTCCAAATATATTGTTGGACTTGTATACCCTCTCAAGAAACATTTCTTTTATCAATGGAATTATTTATATGATTATCTTCCCTGAGCTCTATTTCTTTTAAAAATGATTTTTATAAGATTTAGGGTCCCATTTGCACTACAACCCTTTTAAATACTCCTTTGAAAATTCCACCAAAATTTGGGGATGACATGTGAGGTTCCTAAATCACTTTTATGCAAAAACTTCTCTTGATCATTTGAGGATTTTGAGCCCTACCTCAAGTTTTCAAATCTGGATCAGTTTGTGGTTTGCACTGCAACCTATTTAAATATTTCTTTAAAAATTACATAAAAATTTGGAGATGTCAGTAGATGCATATAATTCATTTTTATGCAAAAAGCCATGAGTGTTCTTTGAAAAATTTGAGCAAATCATCCTCTATTGCTCTCTGCTCCAGTTGGGTGTTTTCTACTGCAACTCTATTTTATTTTACTCTAGTGCCCATGATCTTTCTCCTGCTTATAAACCCCCCTACCAAACCATTAAGTCCAGGAGACTGGACCCATTGAAATATTTTTGGCCCATGCAATAATGCCCTTTATTTTCTGTCCAGATTTCGTTTTTCTCAAAAACTTGCACTAACTAGTTTCTGGTTTTGCCCAACTAACCTTGCCACCCTCTCTATCATCTAAAGAGACTCTGACCTAGAGTTTTTGGCCACCCCAAGAGAAGCCTAGATGACCATAGCATTCTGTCGAACACCTTGAGTGCATGAACAGAATTGGCATGAACCCTAGTTTTGCATTTTGAACCTACTTGCTTTGCCAAACCAGCATGTCCACTAAGCCCCTAGATAACCCTAACCTAGACCTGTTAATCCCCAGCCCTACCAAGCCTCCTGGCATGCCTTGGCATTTTTCTGAATGCCTGGCGTGCGTGCTCTGGGCGCGCCCAGAGCGCACATTTTGCACGCGCGTGCACCGAGCCGCCGCATCTCGCTGCCGCCCTCCCCGCACCCGTGCTGGCCCTTGGCCACTCGCAGCCCTCACACCTGACCCTTCCCTCGCTGCAGAGCCGCCTTGACCCCCTCTTGGCACCCCACAGCGCCGCCGTCAGGTCTGCCATGGTGGCTAGCTAACGGCCGCAGCAGGCCCCGGCCGTAGCAGCACCGCCCAAGCCATACGCATGCGCCAGCTGCCCTTTGGAGCAGCTCGAGCTCATCCACGAGCCGTCTGCTAGCGCCCGTCGCCGCCACGTCACCCCGCAGCAACAGAACGGTGGTTCGCCATCGATCTTATCCCGACCGCTGCGGAACCGACCTCCACCGCCCATAAAAGGGGCCCCCGAGCTCGTCCAGACCCCAGGCAACCTCAGGCCACCCCCTAGTGCTCCCTTAGCCGGCAATCGATGGAGGGAGGCCGTCTTCCCCATCTCCGGTCAGTTCGGTCACCGCCACCCTCCAGTCTCGTTCATAGCCAGCAGAGCCTCCTCGGTCCTTCCAGCACCGCCATTCGACTCACCTAGGCCTTGCGGAGCCACCCCACCTCTCAAACATGATCGGGAGCCACCGTAGCCCAAGCCCCCAAATCCTCCCGGAGCTCTCTGTTGGCGACTCCCTTCGTCCCCACCAGCCTTTCGACCACCAGGAGGACCGCCCTGGACCAGCGGATCCATCCCCGCCCTCAGAACCCCACAAGAAGCCGCTGTTCGTGTAGAGGAGAAAGGAGGCGGGCGACTGGTCAAACCTGACCAGTGGGCCCAAGGGACCCACTATCAGTGACCCCGAGCCGATCCACCCTGGCTTAAGTGGAAGCGTAAAACCCAGAGTACGCTTCCTCCCCGAAACGTTTTTTTCTCTTTTTCTTTTTTTGTTTTATTTAAAAACAGAATTTTGACTAAACTTTGACTGGCTATAACTTTTTAAATATAAGTCCAAATGATTTGATTCTTTTTCTGTTGTTTCTCAATTTTTGTCTAGTTTATTTTCATATTTATTTGAAAATTTTCCAAACAACTTTTTGTACTGTTTCAAAAGTAGGTGTTAATTTAAATTTTCTCAAAATAGGATTTTTGAAGAAGAAGGCAACTTTCAAAAAGTGCACCCCTCTTGCATACACTTGAAGGAAAGCATTCTGAACCCTGGCATAATATTGTTGTGTGTTGGTTGATACGGTTACAACACCACCTTAACACGAAGTATTCGTTATTTTATGTGATGATATGATCATACTCATTAGTGCATAATGAATGTTCCTTGCTGTTGGAACTTGATATGCTTGTAATAGTAATCACCCTCGTATGCCTTTCATGCCTATCGGAAGGAATCTAGGAAAGCCTCTGTCTTGGGTAGACACGAGCTTGTCTCCAGTCTTCGTCGAGACGGTTGTGTCCGGTATGGCATATTGAGGTATGAGGAGTGGTGATTCTGTCTGTTGGTTGAAACATATTTGTTATGCTAATTATGCAGGGAATACTTAAACCTCCTGTGTCGGCCGTAGATCGAGTCTTGTTCCAGTAACCCCCATACTTGTTTCGTACTACCACTTGTCCCTACCATAGGTAGGGTACAGTTCAGTAAGTTGTCAACCCCTTTCTAGCACACACCGTACAGAGAGGCCATGGTGGAAGATACCGGCTGCATCCGGTAGGCATGCCACCTGGTTCGGGGGCATGGGTGTTTCCGGTTGTAACCGAGGGGGTAGCTCCCCTAGTTTGCGCGCATTATAAATTTTGTGATCCCATGCTAATCGAGGTTATAGCCTCCCCACTTAGAGTTTTTCTTAACGAGTGTCGTGGGTGATTCCAGGCACCAGTAAGTCAGGCTGGTGTGTGCAGTCAGGTGTGTTTTCAATTAAAAGACCGTAGACGGAATTAGTCCCGATGGACTAACGAAATCCGTTACTCGTGGGTAAAGAGTACACCCTCTGCAGAGATTACATCTATTTGAATAGCCGTGTCCATGGTTAAGGACTACAGTCTGGGATGGGTCAAGTGTCGGTCTTAGTGTTGGTCTTCGGAGGAAAAACTGCTATACCAGAACATTGATTATGACCTGTGACATATGATGATTATGATTATTATTATTGTGGACTAACCATTTACATTACTTGAATTATTGGGTATCCTTGGGACGGTTCTACCTCCTGGATATTCATTGTGATTATTCTTTTGTAAGCCCTTTATGTGGTGTCGCTCAGACGCCTGGCATGCTTGTTATTTATATTACTTATAAGCCCTTTATGTGGTGTCGCTCAGACGCCCGACTGTGGCATGCTTGTCATTTAAATTATTTATAATCCCTTTATGTGGTGTCGCTCAGACGCCCGACTGTGGCATGCTTGTTATTTAATTATTTATAAGCCCTTTATGTGGTGTCGCTCAGACGCCCGACTGAGGCATGCTTTAAAGTATTATCCTTTCGAGGCGTCGCTTCAGACACCCGATCGGTGCATTCTATTTCTACTCGATTATTGCATATTCATGTTGTATAGGCATAACCTGCTTGTGTGCATCATGGATTTTATTTTGTGACTATCGTTGTGATCATGAAATATTTCAGAGCATGATAATCGTTCATTATATTATACCTGTGTCCATAATGTTTGCGAGTACATTCAAAAGTACTCTCTGGCTTGTCCCTGGCTATTGTCTTGGCCAGATTTCTTGCACGGAGAGGAGCGTTGCGATGAAAGCCCCGGAGCCTACGCAAAGATGATAGCAGCCTCGCGAAGATAGGAGTTATCCTGGTCAGCTGTTCTTGTGGGAAATTGAGTCCCATAGACGCTGATGAACCACAAACCGCTTCCGCCATCAGCCACTAGAAACCTTTTGTTGTACTGACAGGCCAGAAGGGTCTTGTACTACACATTATGTATTTTGCTTGGAGTTTCTGCCTCAAGTTGGTGTCTCATCAGCGGTGAGAGCCGTCAATTCTGGGCCACTGTGCACATCTATGGTAGGGTTCTATCGCCAGAACGCCCCTACAGGTTCACCGGAAGGACAACTTCCTTTGAGCCACAAGCCATCCAACTAGCACTACTAGGAAAAGGCCTACTAATGGCGCACCGGTTTTGCCTACTAATGGTGCACTACCGGTGCGCCATTAGTAGCACGCCATTAGAATTTTTTACTAATGGCGCACCACTGGTGCGCCATTAGTATCTGGCATACTAATGGCGCACCTGGCAGTGCGCCATTACTATGTAACTCCATGCGCCATTAGTATGCCTCCCGGGGGGCCATATGTAACCATGTGCTTTGTCACACTAATGGCGCACTCTGCCTTGATGCGCCATTAGTATCCTTTGGCATACTAATGGCACCCTCTGCCTTGATGCGCCATTAGTATGAATATTTGGTTTTTTTTTGCTTTTCTGATTTTTGCACAGGTTACAACATATATTATTGGACAGAATATAGACAGCAGCACACAACAACATCAGATTCATCGAATACAATAGAAGATTAGTCTCCGAATACAATTCATCATATTAGTCTCCGAATTCAAAAGACCGAACAAAGATAAAACATTACAAGTCTCAAGACCGCGAGTATCGAGTTTGTCTTCACATTACAAGTCGATATCGATCATCTAAACTACCATCACATAAAAGAGAGTTGTGGTCATCACGATGAGCATCATCGCGATCAAACTGGTCTTCATCCAGTTCCTCCAACGCTCCCTCCTCTCTCCCGCTAGATAGCGGGCATATCTAGATTCGGCCTCCGCCCTAGTGGTGTACCCTTTGTAACTGTTACCGCTGAAACGGTGAACCTGTCTCTGACACTCCTCCCAGTCGTCGTAGACTCCGGAAACCTTACCCTTGTACACGACATACGACGGCATCTCTATGCACAAGCCAAACAACAGACAATACATAAGCAATATGTAAGTATGCAACAAAAGGATCGGAAGAGAAAAGCAAGACATTAATAGCACGATTCATGGTCCTACTAATAAATAGCATCGATTACATCTAAGTTGAAGGACTGTCCAAACCAAAGAGACATACGAATTCATTAAAGTTTAATTACAACATGAGCCAATCAATGTTTCAGAACTACACATCACTACTTTCAACTCAACTCATCGGATAGGAGCATGGATGAAGCCGCCGTCTGTCGTGATGGTCATGAAATCGCGGTCGTTGTCACCCTGCATTTGTAGCATTCCATCTATCTCATTGTTGGACGGTTGATATTTGAGGTAGAACTGCCCTGACGTATGAAGGACATCTTGATGGATGATGTCCGCAAAGTCCGACTGGATGCGAAAGAATTCTTGTCTGAGGTCTGCGTCCTGGATTGCCCACAAGTTCGCGGCCCAATCTTTGAGATTATCTGGTAGCAGAAGTTGATGATGGTCCCTTACGATCGCCCGCATGTGATGGAGGGCATAGTAGGCATCCTTTTGACCGCCAAGCGGCTGCTTGACGCAGCAGAACTTCGTATTGTGTGAGAACATGTGCTTGCCATACTTACAAATAGTCCTGGTGAAGGTGCCTCCAGATTTGGCGTAGCCGGGGAGAACATCATCAAGAACTTTCTTGACATTTGTGTAGTCTATCTTGGAGTTATGGTTCGGGTCGAAATACGTGGCCATGGAATATTTCGGGCTTAAGAGGATGAGTGTGCAATGTGTGTCACTGCACAGAACACGGAATGTTAGAAAACAAAAGAACAATCAAAACCTAAGAAATCATATGTTACGGGGCGGTTAAGGGATGACTTACTCGGGAAAGTAAGCTACAAGGAAGTTATCCTTATCTAGGTTTGCCAGAATGACGCCTTCGAGGTGTGCACTCGCAACTTAGCGGTCCCCAGCGCTGCTCAAGTGCTTGGCACGCATGTAGAAGGGGTCGACTATCACGATGTCCGGGGTCTTGTCTCTAATGATCCGCATCTCCATACTCAGCGAAAACAGCTGAACGAAGGTGTAGTGCAGCGGATGAAGGTTAAACATAGCAAAGATGTCATCAAACCGCAGGACGATCGTACCCCCGATGTCGCCATCCACAAAGCCCTTGCCCTCTGGCACCTTGGCCACGAAAACCGGGTATGCCACATCCTTCCCTCTGAGACGCCGCTTCTCCAAAGAAAGAACACTGTCGTGCAGACTCCGTATAGCAGCGGTTGCAGCATTCAGCATATTTGGCGGTAGCATCGCCCTACCCGCCACATGCACCCTCCTTGAGATATCCTTAGGTGAAGGTGGCCCGTCCTAAGCACGGATCGAACTCGGTGCCGGCTAGCTCGCACCGGCGCCCTTGTTAGTCTTTCGTTTCCGTCCCTTCTTCTTGATCTCCTGTAATGGGACCGAGTTCTACTCACAGACCGCCTTCTTGAGCGTGTTGGGGCTGATAGTATTTCGCACCTCAGCTATCTGAGGCTCGGTGAAGGTGGGAGCTAGAGGCGTCTCCTGAGAACTGAACGCCAGACGACGCCTATTGCAATTGGATTTCTCCGCCGTACCAGCTAGATTGCGGTCGTCTTGGTTGGGTTCTTGAGAAAGAGGCCCACAGAACTAGTCAGCGTACCCATGTTCGGCAAAGTACTTATCGACTTTGGTAAATGTACCGTCGTCGTTGTTGTCATCGTCTAGATCCTGTGCCATAGGGCTGTCCGGATCCTGTGCCATAGGGATGTCCGGCAGGTCCGGTAGCGTTGCAGCGTTCTTGCCATGGCTTGGCGCTGGCACGACTGGCGGTCTTGTCTGTGGGGTGGTGTCCCTCGCCCCCAAACGAATCTAGCTCTTCGGCCAAAGTAGCGACCAGTTTACGCAGGCGCTGAGGGTCATCTCATCTTCTTTGTTGGCCCCAGTGGGTCGAACCGGAGGTAACAGCTCGTCGCAACCTGGCAGCACCCGAACCACTTAAACCCTATACACTATGGGTGGCATCGGATTACCGTGGAACATGCAGTTGCCCAGTTGAACGATTCTTCCCTTGGCGACATCGACCAACTCGGCGCCAACGAAGTGCAGAAGAGTGCAAGGAACGTCGGCGGTGCCCTGCGAAAACATGTACAGGGCGTCAGGGATGCCCAGTCAAAGGCAAGGAGATGAAGTCATCGGCCGAGAGGCTTAGTTACCATGATGCCGTCGAGCTTGGCTAATGTCGAGGAACCGCCAACGACGGGTGTGCAACTGACGGAGGGGGCACTTGCTGACGAGGTGCCGGCCGGCGTACACCCGGGTGCATTAAGCTCCAATGCCCGTGCCGGCGCCGGAGACACGAATACCGCCTCCGCAGGAGACACCAATGGCGCCGCCTGCGCGCTGTGCGAGTTGCTGGCCGTGAAGCTAGGAACCGGGGGAGGCCCTTGTTGGCCACCTGCAATCCACGTCGTCAGCCCATGAATCAACATAGGCACCATGGCATTGAGCTTCGTTCCCAGTTGTTGTTCCACTTGCTCTTGGACAAGCTCCAGAATCCGCGCCACTTGTGCCTTGAGTGCTTCAACCTTGCGCGTCTGGCTTTTTGAGCTGGCCTTTTTCTCCTTCCGCACACCAACGGTATAGTATGACCCCCATTTTGTGGACAAGCCTTTGCCGGCCACACGACCAGCTGACGTCGGCTTAGTGAGCTTATCCTTGCTTTTCATTATGTTCAGCGCCCTATTTAAAGGGGTGTCGAAAGGGGAGCTCTGAGATGACCCCACGCTACTGCTTTCAGTTTCCTGTGAAAGGAACGTGAACCATTTAGAAATATTGGGGATTAATTAGAGTGCAACCATATGGAGCTAATTACGCGAGGGTGTATTCCTTACCAGAACATGCTTAAGCGCCCTGGTCTTCGGATCCGTGGTAAGCTCCTTTGTTATCGGGTCCTCCTTGTACCGGGCCCTGACATAGTTCCTGGTCTGCTTGTTACCGCTGTATTTCTCGAAGCGGGGCGGTAGGCCTTGCTCGGCACGCTTCGCGTCCTCCTTGTCCCATATAGGCTCCGCCACTCTGTAACCGCCGGGACCGAGTTTGTGTTCCCCTAAGTTCAACTCCCGCATTTCTTTCCCCCACTGACTTGATTCGGAGGTTGCACTGGTCGAGCACTTGATCTTGAACTCCTTGTACTCATCTTCGCTCATCAAAGTATATTTCGCCTTGATCTTCTCATAACTATCACCTTTATCAATCATTTACTTCACCGCGCTTCTCCAAGTAGACAGGGCCGTGCTCATCTTCGTGAGGGCGGAACTGTTCACTTTATTCCCTGAGAGGCATGTGTTTTCAAATTCGGCGGGGAACTTGTATCATTCGTACAGCTTCGTGAAGAGGAGGTTGCGCAAATTCGCTCATCCTTATGCTTAAGGTTCTCGGTGTTGATCGAGATGGTGCTCCGGAGAATGCACCCGAGCTGAACCGAGTAACCCTTACTATATGTTTGGGCTCCATTGGATTCCCGTCGAAGTCCACTTGAGTGAATTCCTCCTTGACGGTGCGGAGCGCATTCGGACGCCGGTCCTTCCTTTGCTTCTTCGATTGGCTGCCATCTGTGTGTGCGCCGCCATCATCAGTGGTGGCATCCTCGGTGGCACCATCAGTGGTGTCATCCCCGACGCCACTAGGGGTTGTGTAATCAGGATCGGTGTCTTCCACGGCGTCCTCATAGCGGTGAGGTTGTTCCTCCATCTCCTGGGATAGCTCGCAGAATTGCTTGCCGCCCGAACCACCGGCCTCATCGTTGTGGGCCATGTTTCACTCTAAATAGGAAAAAAGTTTGGTCAAAAAGTTGGTTATTATCAAGGAACAAGATCATGGTCTCATCATTTAGGGTTTGTCGACACCGAGGCACCCTAAAAGCCTAAGCTTTCATCATTTAGGGTTTGTCGACGCCGAGGCACCCTAAAATCCTAAGCGTACATCATTTAGGTTCTCATCGACACCGAGGCATCCGGGGCAGCCAAGTTAAGTTTTCATCATTTAGGGTTTATCGATGCCGAGGCACCCTAGGTTGGGCCTAATCACTTGGCACTAATCACTTGGCTCTATTGCCACCTATGGTTTAATACAGCAAGAATAAAGGGGCAGTTGATCCTACTTAATTAAGTACTAAGATACCCCGGCCCATGCATTAGTAGCAAGTACCTCATATGTCCGATTTTTAGCAAAATCATGCTAAAATTCACGGAAAATTTCAGCATGACCTTTGCTGAAAATAGGACATATGGAGTACCCGAATTTGCCGGAACGGAAGTTAATTGACATTCCGCCAAACTCAAGGGCCTCTCGGGGTACCTGCAAAATCATCACGACACGAAGGGCCTCAAGCAGCAGCGGCGTCTCCCAGGACCCCATTTTTTTGCTAAATTTCTTTGAGCAACAATCAGAGTAGAAAATTCAGCATATTTCTATACAACAACACTGTAAAGATGAAGAACAGTTCTACATCAGCCCATTTATATACAATAGCATCTTTGGTCATACCAATTTCTGAAACAATTCAAAGATGAAGAAATTAACTATGTATAGTTTATTCTTTTTGTACCAGGAACTATTTTAGTTTATTATTTATTGTACCAGGGAGGAATATAACAATCTTTTTTGGTATATATCCTAGTTATACTACTGCAGGAAAGGAGGATCATCATACACATATATATGTGCATAAAAATCATAAAAATTCAAAATCACTTGAAACCTGATCACTCGGACCACACCACATGCCACAGCATACATAGTACATAGAGTTGACAATTCAGTTGCAATCATGTAGTAATGGATTGTTCTACCTAGCAGGTTGTTGGAAATGGATTGTTCTACCTAGCAGGTTGTTGGAAATTCAGTTGCTTTTTTCATTAGGGCTGGCAACCAGACATGGTCAAATTTCAATTAAGATTATCTATTGGCTCAAGACTGGCAACAAGACTTGTTCTACAAAATCAATTATCTATTGCGTAGTTCTTGTGCTCATCCAGTAGCAACATCTTTCATACATGATCAGTAGTCATGTACCAAATTTTTATTTAAACTGAATTTGCAAATCACCAAGAGCTCTACTAGTTTCAGACTAGATTTACACTAAATACACTAGAGTATTTGACCAGTAGTCAGTTACATTTACACTAGACTAAAGAAATTGTTGCATCACTAGACTGAAGAAATTGTGTTGTCAGTTAGGGACTGAAGAAAATGTGTTGCAGATTTTGATTTGCTTGCAGATCTTCGGTTAACTCCATAGAAGAGTTTTGTACTGATTCAGTTAACTGACAGCAAGTAACAGCATGTTCTAACAGCAACAGTTTCAGAGTACTACTCCAAAATCCTCCTAGTTGTAGCTCACCTAAATGGTTGAATTCAAAGAACTACAGTGGCCTTCAGTGATTGAGAGCTTAAAATTTCCAACAATCTGAACAAACAAAGTAAAAAAGGATCAGTATCTCATTTCAGCTGATTTATTCTTCATAAGCATAGGCTTTGTTTGTTGGAAACTAGCCTGTGAAACTGAAATTTAACAGTAAGCTGAATTACTGTCATTTAACAGTAAACTGAATTTTAAACTGAGTACTAGAGTAAACTTGCTGGAGTACAAATTTATCAACGGGCCATATATCGATAACATCTGAAATCATGCATTGGTGCAAAGTTGCTCCTGTACACTATAACATCTGAAAGATGGAGATCACAGAGTTGCATCTGAAAGAATCGGGGGCGAGGGGGAAGATGGAATCGGGGGCTCTGTTCCTGCGGCGGCTGTGGCTAGAGGACGGCGCCGTCGACGAACTCAAGGGTGGGGGCACCGGATGCTCCTATTGTTGATGGGGGATGGGAGAGGCTGGAGGCAAACCCTAGCTGCCAAGCGCACGAGTGCTGTAGCTAGGTGGAGTAACCTCTGCCGGAGACGACGGAGCAGGTGGCCGACGTCATGGTTGGTGAGGAGCAGGTGGCCGGCGTCGTGGTTGGTGAGGAGAGCGCGAGGAAGAGTGCCCCGTCCGAGGAGGTGGTTGGTGCCTTGGCGGCCGGCGGTGGCGGAGTCCTGGAGGATGTGGAAGAAGGCACAGATGGCAAGGAGGAGTCCGGCGAGGGTCAGGGCGGTGGGGGTGGGGGCGCGGGGGCGCGGGGGCGGCGGGGGTCGAGTCCGGTGAGGGTCGGGGCGGCGGCGTCATGGGTCGGGGCAGCGCGTGGGTGGATCTGGTGGCGAGGGAGAGAGCGTCGAAGGGGATCTGGCGAGAGAGAGGGAGGATAGCTAGTGGGAGGGTTCTAATGGCGCACCGTCCAGTCGTGCGCCATAAGTATGACTATTCTAATGGCGCACCTCCCCTCGGTGCGCCATTAGAATTTTGTTTTAATCTAGCCCACTAACCATATCTACAACCTAACCCTATCTACAATAGAACCCACCCACTAGCCCGACTGGTCAGCACGCAGCACACACCAGGAGGTCCTGGGTTCGATTCCCAGGTCCCCAATATTTCTTTTATGCATTTTAAATGCTGTTTTTTATATTTATTTGTGTTTAAATATGTTCAAACTTGTTTAAATCATAGCAGTAATATTTTTTTATAAAAACAATAATAATTTTTTTAAAAATATGTTCAAATTTCTTACTTGAAAATATCATCGGCGGCGGCGGTGGAGCGGGGGAGGGTTCGGGGATCGAGATCGAGATGGAGGGGAATCAAGATGGAGATGGAGGGGGATCGAGATCAAGTGTCCTCATGAATTCAAAAAGTGCCCATGAAATTTAAAAATATTCATGATATCAAAAAGTGCCCATGAAATACAATCGAGAAATGAAGACTACGATTTAAATACAATTGATCTTAGCTAGCTTTCTGTTCACAATCTTCTTGCCCTTCTTTTTCGCAAATGGAGTTCTTCTGTGGAACGGACGTCCTTTAGGTAGGGTGGTCCTGCTTCTTCTTGTGGTGTGTGCTGCTACTTCATCGTCGTCGTAATGTTCGATCTTCGGGTCATCGTACTTGTCGAAGTCTTGCTCATTGGCTACTCCATCCATTCCGATGATCTTCCTTTTGCCTCTCCTCACGACAACACGACTGGGCTTTGGCGGGTCGGTAATGAAGAAGCATTGGTCCACTTGGGAAGCCAATACCCATGGCTCATTTTTTGCGGTGATGTTTGCGCCCGCGGTCTTGGATTTGGCTTCGGGTATAACCATGGTGGTGAAATATCGGTCTTCTTTTAGGACGCTCTTGGCCCATCTGACAGGGAACATCGACACCTTCTCTCCAGCGTAGCTCAGCTCCCAGATCTCCTCGATCCTTCCGTAGTATTTGTCCTTGTCCTTACCGGTGTAGGATTCCATCGTTACCCCGGAGTTCTGATAACCACCGCTCTTCATGTCCTTGTCCTCCGTGTAGAATGTGTAGCCGTTGATATCGTACGCCTCATAGGTCATCAGGTTGTGCTTGGCGCCCTGTGACAAGGCGAATATGAGTTGTTCTTCCGCGGAAGAATCTTCATGTAAAGGGTACGACAAAAGCTTCTGCTTGAACCAACGCGTGAAAGATGAGTTGTGCTCTTTGAGTATATCTCCGTCCGTCCTCTGTTGGCCTCGGTCATTGTACGTCTTCTCAATAAATGTTTTGTGCTCTACCACCAAAGGATCGACCACGTCTATGTGTTGTAGCGCGACTAGGTTTGCTCTTTCAAAGTCGGCGAGTCGACCCTCGAAATCGACATGCATTTCGCGGCGACCCTCACGGTGACCCCATCCAGCGAGCCTGCCAAGGTTCCTGTTGACGGGCAGACCAACGGGGTTCTCGATGCCTAGATAATTCGTGCAGTAGGAGATGCACTCTTCGGTCAGAAAGCCCCTGGCTATACTTCCCTCTGGACGTGACATGTTCCGAACGTATCCTTTGATGACACCATTCATCCTTTCGAATGGCATCATGCTGTGCAGGAACGTCGGCCCGAGTTGGATGATATCCTCCACGATATGGACCAGTAGATGCACCATAACGTCGAAGAATGCAGGCGGGAAGTACATCTCAAGCTCGCATAGTATCACCACGATCTCTTCCTGTAGCCTTCTATGTTGCCTCACGCCAATAGACTTCCGAGAGATGACGTCGAAAAAGTTGCATAGGCCAAATAGCATTTCACGGACGTGCGCGTCCATGATCCCACAGATTGCAACTGGAAGTATCTGCGTCATCAGCACGTGACAGTCGTGAGACTTCATCCCGCTGAACTTCTGCTTCGCTGGGTCTAGGTATCTGCTTATCTTCCCCGCGTAACTGTAAGGAAGTTTTACTCCTAGGAGGCAGGGGAAAAACTGCTCGATCTCCTCCTGACTTAGAGTGAAGCACGCGGGAGGGTAGTCATTTCCGGTCTTCTTGGCCTTTTTGCCTTTGCAACGACTTTCTGTGTCCTGCTTCGCCTCATCATCATCATCATCATCATCATTAGTGTGAAGCTCCTGCCTGATGCCCATTGATTTCAAGTCTGCCCTTGCTTTCGGCCCATCTTTGGTCCTCTCTGGCATGTTGAGCAGGGTACCAAGCAGACTCTCGCACACGTTCTTCATGATATGCATGACATCAAGGCTGTGAGGCACACGGTGGATCTTCCAGTACGGCAAGTCCCAGAAAACAGACCTCGTTTTCCATACCTTCAGCAGCGGCTCTGGCGCCTTTCGCTTCTTTCCTGGCTCTGGCGCCTTTTGCTTCTTTCCCGGCAGTGGGCAGTCTTTCCAATTTTTCAACAGCTCGTCTATTTCCTCACCGCTCCTCGTACACGGGCGTTTTCGGGGTTCGGTTTCACCATCGAACAGATCCTTGCGTTTCCTCCATGGGTCATTGTCGCGAAGCCACCTTCGATGTCCCATGAACATGGTTTTCGAAGACCCGGGATCTCTATCTAGCTGGCGATACATTGTGTCATCCATGCACCTTACGCATCCAGAAAATCCGTGGACTACCTGCCTCGCGAGATATCCGTAACCGAGATAGTTGTGCATTGTCATGAGCAGTGCGACTCTCATAGGGAAATATTCTTTCTCTGCGGCATCCCACGTATTGGTTGGCGTTTTCCACAGTGTGTCTAGCTCCTCCTTTAGCAGCCGCAGATACAGATTGATGTCGTTCCCTGGTTGTTTCGGCCCTTCAATTAGCATACTCATGTGAATGTACTTCCTCTTAATGCACAACCAGGGGGGAAGGTTGTACATCCACACAAACACAGGCCAGGTGCTATGTGTGCTTCTCTGGCTGCCAAACGGATTGACTCCATCGGTGCTCGCTCCCAGCACGATGTTCCTTGGATCTTCCCCAAATTCTGGGTATTCGAAGTTCAACGCTTGCCACTGGCTCGCATCCTTAGGGTGACTCAACATCTTGTCTTTTTTATTTATCTCCGGATCATTTCCGTCATCTTCCCGCTTCTTCTCCTCCCTATCCGCGTGCCAACGCAGGAGCTTTGCTACCTTAGGGTCCGCGAAATACTGCTGCAGACGAGGAGTGATCGGAAAGTATCACACCGATTTTCGAGGAGCTTTCTTCCTCTTCTTGTATCGAGTGACGCCGCACACCGGACATATAGTAGACTCCGCGTGCTCGTCCCGATAAATGATGCAATTGTTCATGCACACATGGTATTTCATGTGCGGTAAATCCAAAGGACACACGATTTTCTTCGCCTCCTCGAAACTGGTCGGGCACTTGTTCCCCTTGGGAAGACGTTCGTGCCAGAATGACATGTTCTCCTCGAAGCATGCGTCGGTCATTTTGTGTTTTACCTTCATCTCCAGAGCCATGAGCGTTACTTTCAGGCGGGTATCCTCGGGCCTGCATCCTTCATACAATGGAGTAACCGCATCTATCTCCAGTTGATCCAGCTTGGCTTTCTCTCGGGCGGCAGCTCTTGCGTTATCCGTCTGCTTGCGAAGCAGCTCTTGAATATGAGGGTCCTGTACCCAGCCTCCATCGTCGTCTGCTCCAGCATCTTCATCTTCATGATCATGCCCTTCGTCTTGATCTTCCTCATCATCATGTACGACATCTTCTACATGATGATTGTGTACATCATCACCGTCGTGATCATGTCCTGGAGATTCTTCGTCTTCTCGCCCGCCCTCGCCGCGGTGGTTGTCTTGTTGCCCTTCCTCATTTCTTGCCCGGCCCCCATGGACGACTTCATAGTCATCTTCATCACCTTGCCACCGATAGCCATCCATGAAACCACGCAAGAGCAGGTGGTCCCGCACCTGCCTGGAATCCGGGTCCGCAATAAGGCTCTTCAGCTTGCATCTTCGACACGGATATCTTATCTCCGTCTCGTTCTTTTGAAGCATCTCGGCCTTCGCGGAGCTCAAAAACCTATTCACGATGCCTTCGGTCATTGTGCGGACCATGGTCGCCTGCGGGGTAGAGCAAAACGATATTTTAGAACCAAGAAAAAATTTGGCATGACCTTCCCTAAAAATAGGACCAAAAAGAATGCATAGTGCCAAAATTCTCGCCGAAATGGAAATGAATCAACATTCCGGCAAAATATTGTCAACTATCGCATTTCAAATACCGGTACCTGCAAACACAAACATATGTGCAACACCACAAACACAAGCAACACCACAAACATACATAGATCTAGCTAGTCCACAAAAACTGCATGTGCACGTTGTTGGAGCGAGCTAGGGAGAAAAAAAAGTAGATCTACATCATGAAGATAGCTTTCCCCTTACTTACCTATCAAAAAAAGGTAATTTCAGCACTTAATTTTGATGAATCTATGGTGGAAATGAGGTGAGGAGGAGGAGGCAGCCGAGACAAGCTTGGAGGAGGAGGTGGAGAGAATGAAGTGGGGAAAGTGAGTGGGTAGGTGGGCTGTCCAAAATATCTTGTTGGTCCCAGGTTACTAATGGCGCACCACCACAAAATGCGCCATTAGTAACCCTGGTTACTAATGGCGCACCAGCAGGTGGTGCGCCATTAGTACTTTTTGCAAAAAAGTAAAAAAACATATGTATACTAATGGCGCACTGTGGAAAAGTGCGCCATTACTAGTTTAAACTAGTAATGGCGCACTTTGGCATAGTGCGCCATTAGTAGGTTCTAACTAGTAATGGCGCACTTTGTCATCCTGCGCCAGTAGTTTGTATGGAAAAATGTGGAAAAAAAATCAATAGTAGTGGCGCATCGTGAGCACGGTGCGCCATTAGTGTCTTCCACACTAATGGCGCACGAGCAACCGGTGCACCATTAGTATATAGTAGTGGCGCACTATTTACCTGGTGCGCCATTAGAATCAGTCCTATCTATAGCCCTTTTCCTAGTAGTGAGCTGCTCGAGAGGCTATAGTTCAACTCAGGCACTTGTCGCCCAGAGTTAACTGTCGCTCGTTCTACTACTACCCCAGCCGTGACGGGTATAGTAGGCCACCCCAGGTTACCAACGGAGATCATGAGACGGATCCTGCATTGTTGCATCTAGTGCGCTATGTAAGTTCACTAGAGGAACTGTTCGATCAAATCACCCTTGATCTGATCGCAGCTCATGGAGAACTGGTTCGCCGAGCCCCGACGAGAGGAGAAGATGAGCCCGACGCCGACAACCCAGTCGTGCTGTTCGGACAACCGATCGAGCCCTTGAGGTCTTCCCCAGCCATCGACCAAAATACTTTGGTGTCCCCAGAAGTGCTTCGTCGCCTTTTGGGAACACGCTCCAACGGGATTGTGGCCAACAACCCCCGTGATGGTCATCATCGCTACCCCGACCCTGCAGCCCCTCAACGACATCCAGCTAACCCCGACGGTGAAACCCATGGAGAAGCCTCGACGTCCACAAGGCACACCCGCTTAGATATAAACGAGGTAGACTAAGTCACTCGAATAATACCGAGTCTTAGTATGTCCACACCCTGTAAATGTGTAATCTCGCATCGCCATAAATAATTGCAGTCTGCTTGTGTGCCTTTAGTAGCCATGCATAAATATGTTAGCATGCAGTTGCATTTTTTTAATTTCTGGGCACAGCTACCAAAAACCACCCCGACGACACCCACAGTAATACATCACTTTTGTGAGATATGTGTATCTGTAGCATTGACCCCGACCCCATAGAGCAGAACCGACAAACTAGTTGCCCTTCACCGCGATAAATAACCCAGCCCAAATGCTATATAAAAGGCCACCTCGTGACCTTGCCAAGTATCCCTGACCCGGTACACAACTCTCACAACCATTTCTTTGCCATGCCGAGCCCTAGTATTTATCTGAGAACTCCAGATGCAACCCCAGGTAGTTTTGTTAAAATATTGTGGGACTTTACCTGCAGTACCATGAGTGCTACCCATCCACCCTAGTACGAGTTGCTCAAATCGACGATCACCCCACCCACCTCGAAATATTGGGCAGTGGTGCACATCCCTCCCACAAACCCAAACCAAGACCCAACGGAAGTCTCCTTTGTGGGGAAATCAATGCCGACTCCGCAAATAGCCATAGAAGCTACTGCGTACGAAGTGCTTGCTCGCCTTCGATTCGCGGTACCCTATGCCAGCGAACGGGGGTATTATTACTTCCCGAGTCATGCAACACCCGGAGAAGTAGCATCTTTTCCCGGTGAACGAATCGAGAGGGACCCAGTACTGGCCAACCTTGCCCAGTATGTCATCGCTCAAGAGCGTTTGACCCAACAAGTAATGGGTTACCTCTAGAGCCTCGCTAATTTAAATCCTCAGATCGCCATCGGCAAACCACTGAGGCCCGACCAGGAGAGACGCGTTCAGCAACTAGTCAATCCGCTTCCCCCGATAGAAGAAGAGTGTGCCCCAATTCCAGAGACATTTTCTCAGGACCATGTCCATTTAACATTGTCGTTGTAGACGTCACTGCTTTGTTTATTGTCCCAACATTTGTTTATGTGTTGCAACTTATGCGTGGTATCCTAAAATTTGTGCGATGAATTAAATTCTTAGTTTCAATTAATGTGAGTGGTTTTTACTGCTGTTAATTTTTATTAACTGTTTTCACTCTCGGTAAACTCTGAAGTGAGATTTTTCCCTGAATTGTTGCAGCGTATATATCTTCACGACATAGATTTTTTTATTCACGCAGCACCACAACAGCAGACTCCCGACCACAACCACTCGACCACGTGCACTAATTGCAAATCCACACGCGCATTTTTGCACCAAACTGATCACCTCACTAGCACCACAGTCTCTGAAGGAGAGATCTGTGGGTAATTATTCGGGTACAAGTTACCTCCAGCAAACTGACAACAGTTAGCACCCGACACCGCACTTAATCCTCATGATCACCGCCACCACGGAGAGCTAACATTCGAGCGGCAGCAGCACGATGATCATCAAGGATCATTACGCACAAGAGCATGGAGAACCCCAGCAATGCCGCCAACCCTGCGCACATCAGGATCACAAATCAGTCCGGCATCACCTCCGCCATTAGAGCCTCGTTTCGAGCTCCTTCAAACAGAAATGGGGGAGAAGGAAGGAGGAGGAGAAGCGAGGCTAGGTGTGAGGAAGAAGAAAGGAGCACCTCGGTCGTTTTATAGCTCGAGATCGGTGTACGGTGGGCGAAGTCCACCAGCTCTGCTCGTCGCTCGATCGCCGGTGTTCGGAGGCAAATCCGCGAGCAGTGCCGATAGCTCACTGGCCCGCGAGGTGAGTGCATGCTGCACCGGCAGCTAGCATGTCACACACTACCGCAGTATGGCCTAGATGCTCTACACGCTAGGCGTCATCGGTGGAGAAAGCACGGGAAAGAGCACGAGAGAGAGAAAGAAGAGAGAGCTAGAGGTAGAAGAAGAGACTAATAGTGGACCCCGGGTCCACCTGTCAGCCAGAGAGAGCACTGTGCTCCCGAGTGCGACCAACGTATTTTAGTAATTTAGATATTTAATCAAAATTTTACTGTAACTAATAGTAGAAATGTCCCGTAGATTTTTCCATGCAACGCCAGTATTCCACATTCTAGTTTTACACCATTTATTTGCCCACTTACTGTAGCCACGTTTTAATTGCATGAGTACAATGGTTATTTTTGTGATATTACTTTGGGATGGTAGGAGTAATATTTTCAAAACAACCCTTAGCAACTCTCGAGGTTGAGATTTTTCTTAAGGGGGGTAGTGTTGTAACACCCCAAAAAATTAACCATGATTTATTAATTAAAATTTTGCCTTGGTAAATTAAAATTTTATTTTCTGGATTTTTTTTTTATTCAGAACCACTCTTTTCTTTTGAGTTGTGGAGTTTTCCTCCAAATAGAAAACCTTTCCAAATATATTGTTGGACTTGTATACCCTCTCAAGAAACATTTCTTTTATAAGTGGAATTATTTATATGATTATCTTCCCTGAGCTCTATTTCTTTTAAAAATGATTTTTATAAGATTTAGGGTCCCATTTGCACTACAACCCTTTCAAATAGTCCTTTGAAAATTCCACCAAAATTTGGGGATGACATGTTAGGTTCCTAAATCACTTTTATGCAAAAACTTCTCTTGATCATTTGGTGATTTTGAGCCCTACCTCAAGTTTTCAAATCTGGATCAGTTTGTGGTTTGCAGTGCAACGTATTTAAATATTTCTTTAAAAATTACATAAAAATTTGGAGATGTTAGTAGATGCATATAATTCATTTTTATGCAAAAAGCCATGAGTGTTCTTTGAAAAATTTGAGCAAATCATCCCCTTTTGCTCTCTGGCCCAGTTGGGTGTTTTCTACTGCAACTCTATTTTATTTTACTCCAGTGCCCATGATCTTTCTCCTGCTTATAAACCCCCTACCAAACCCTTAAGTCCAGGAGATTGGACCCATTGAAATATTTTTGGCCCATGCAATAATGCCCTTTATTTTCTGTCCAGATTTCGTTTTTCTCAAGAACTTGCACTAACTAGTTTCTGGTTTTGCCCAACTAACCTTGCCACCCTCTCTATCATCTAAAGAGACTCTGATCTGGAGTTTTTGGCCACCCCAAGAGAAGCCTAGATGACCATAGCATTCTGTCGAACACCTTGAGTGCATGAACAGAATTGGCATGAACCCTAGTTTTGCATTTCGAACCTGCTTGCTTCGCCAAACCAGCATGTCCACTAAGCCCCTAGATAACCCTAACCTAGACCTGTTAATCACCAGCCCCACCCAAGCCTCCTGGCATGCCTTGGCATTTTGCCGAATGCCTGGCGTGCGTGCTCTGGGCACGCCCAGAGCGCATGTTTTGCACGCGAGTGCACCAAGCCGCCGCGTCTCGCTGCCGCCCTCCCCGCGCCCGTGCTGACCCTTGGCCACTCGCAGCCCTCGCGCCTGACACCTCCCTCGCTGCAGAGCCGCCCTGACCCCCTCCTGGCACCCCACAGCGCCGCCATCAGGTCTGCCATGGCAGCTAGCTAATGGCCGCAGCAGGCCCCAGCCGTAGCAGCACCACCCAAGCCATACGCATGCGCCAGCTGCCCTCTATAGTAGCTCGAGCTCGTCCACGGGCCATCTGCTAGCGCCCGTTGCCGCTATGTCGCCCCGGAGCAACAGAACGGCGGTTCACCGTCGATCTTATCCCGGCCGCTGCGGAACCGACCTCCACCGCCTATAAAAGGGGCCCCCGAGCTCGTCCAGACCCCAGGCAACCTCAGGCCACCCCCTAGTGCTCCCTTAGCCGAGTTTCGATGGAGGGAGGCCGTCTTCCCCATCTCTGGTCAGTTCAGCCGCCGCCACCCTCCGGTCCCGTTGATCACCAGCAGAGCCTCCCCGGTCCTTCCAGCGCCGCCATTCAACTCACCTAGGTCTTGCGGAGCCACCCCACCTCTCAAACGTGATCGGGAGCCACCGTATCCCAAGCCCCCAAATCCTCCCGAAGCCACCTCCGCCGCGGAGCTCACCGTCGGCGACTCCCTTCGACCCCACCAGCCTTTCGACCACCGGGAGGACCGCCATGGACCAGCGGATCCATCCCCGCCCTCAGAACCCCGCGGGAAGCCACTGTTCGTCGACGGCGATCGCCGGAGCCTCGCCTCTGCTCGGGCAGAGGAGAAAGGAGGTGGGCGACTGGTCAAACCTGACCAGTGGGCCCAAGGGACCCACTGTCAGTGACCCCGAGCCGATCCACGCTGGCTTAAGTGGAAGCGTAAAACCCAGAGTACACTTCCTCCCCGAAATGTTTTTTTTTCTTTTTCTTTTTTTTTATTTTATTTAAAAACAGAATTTTGACTAAACTTTGAGTGGCTATAACTTTTTAAATATAAGTCCAAATGATTTGATTCTTTTTCTGTTGTTTCTCAAATTTTGTCTAGTTTATTTTCATATTTATTTGAAAATTTCCCAAATAACTTTTTGTACTGTTTCGGAACTAGGTGTTAATTTAAATTTTCTCAAAACAGGATTTTTGAAGAAGAAGGCAACTTTCAAAAAGTGCACCCCTCTTGCATACACTTGAAGGAAAGCATTATGAACCCTGGCATAATATTGTTGTGTGTTGGTTGATACGGTTAGAGCACCACCTTAACACGAAGTATTCGTTATTTTATGTGATGATATGATCATACTCATTAGTGCATAATGAATGTTCCTTGCTGTTGGAACTTGATATGCTAGTGATAGTAATCACCCTCGTATGCCTTTCATGCCTATCGGAAGGAATCCGGGAAAGCCTCTGTCTTGGGTAGACACGAGCTTGTCTCCAGTCTTCGTCGAGACGGTTGTGTCCGATATGGCATAGTGAGGTATGAGGAGTGGTGATTCTGTCTGTTGGTTGAAACATATTTGTTATGCTAATTATGCAGGGAATACTTAAACCTCCTGAGTCGGCCGTAGATCGAGTCTAGTTCCAGTAACCCACATACTTGTTTCGTACTACCACTTGTCCCTGCCATAGGTAGGGTACGGTTCAGTAAGTTTTCAACCCCTTTCTAGCACACACCATACAGAGAGGCCATGGTGGAAGATACCGGCTGCATCCGGTAGGCATGCCACCTGGTCCGGGGGCATGGGTGTTTCCGGTTGTAGCCGAGGGGGTAGCTCCCCTAGTTTGCGCGCGTTATAAATTTTGTGATCCCATGCTAATCGAGGTTGTAGCCTCCCCACTTAGGGTTTTACTTAACGAGTGTCGTGGGTGATTCCAAACACCTGTAAGTCAGGCTGGTGTGTGTGCGGTCAGGTGTGTTTTCAATTAAAACACCGTAGACGGAATTAGTCCCGATGGATTAACGAAATCCGTTACTCGTGGGTAAAGAGTACACCCTCTACAGAGATTACATCTATTCAAATAGCCGTGTCCATGGTTAAGGACTACAGTCTGGGATGGGTCAAGTGTCGGTCTTAGTGTCGGTCTTCGGAGGAAAAACTGCTAAACCAGAACATTGATTATGACCTGTGACATATGATGATTATGATTATTATTATTATGGACTAACCATTTACATTACTTGAATTATTGGGTATCCCTGGGACGGTTCTACCTCCTGGATATTCATTGTGATTATTCTTTTGTAAGCCCTTTATGTGGTGTCGCTCAGACGCCCGACTGTGGCATGCTTGTTATTTATATTACTTATAAGCCCTTTATGTGGTGTCGCTCAGACGCCCGACTGATGCATGCTTGTCATTTAAATTATTATAAGCCCTTTATGTGGTGTCGCTCAGACGCCCGACTGTGGCATGCTTGTTATTAATTATTTATAAGCCCTTTATGTGGTGTCGCTCAGACGCCCGACTGAGGCATGCTTTAACGTATTATCCTTTCGAGGCATCGCTTCAGACACCTGATCGGTGCATTCTATTTCTACTCCATTATTGCATATTCATGTTGTATAGGCATAACCTCCTTGCGTGCATCATGGATTTTATTTTGTGACTGACGTTGTGATCATGAAATATTTCAGAGCATGATTATCATTCGTTATATTATACCTGTGTGCATAATGTTTGCGAGTACATTCAAAAGTACTCACTGGCTTGTCCCTGGCTATTGTCTTGGCCAGATTTCTTGCACGGAGAGGAGCGTTGCGGTGACAGCCCCAGAGCCTACGCAAATATGATAGCAGCCTCAAGAAGATAGGAGTTATCGTGGTCAACTGTTCCTGTGGGAAATGGAGTCCACGCTGATGAACCACAAACCGCTTCCGCCATCAGCCACTAGAAACCTTCTGTTGTACTCACAGGCCAGAAGGGTCTTGTACTACATATTATGTATTTTGCTTGGAGTTTCTGCCTCAAGTTGGTGTCTCATCAGCTAACAGTAATCCTGGGGCTGGTGAGCACAAGGGCCATTTTCTGGGAAATTAATATCCCGAAAATCTGGTCCTGACAACTGGGCCTCCTTGAGGTCTCGGGCAAGTCGCTTAGCCTCGAAAGTAGAGGCATCCGTGTCGGGCTTTTGTGCATCGCACTCCTTGACGTGATTTGCACAGTCCTCCTCGACAACAACCACCCTTAACTGGGTGGACTTGCATGTCTCTTGCTCCTTATGGAGCAGATTGGCATCCTCTTTCGCCTTCATCCTAAGGCACTATACCTCGCTGCGAGCCTTGTCAAGCTCAGCCTCCATGGAAGCTGTGCGCTATTCCGCATATGCATGGCCTAAAACGGAGAATAAATGGCACGAGTACATAAGCCCTCGTGAAGAAGAATATGAGCCAAAACATGTCGGTCACCTACCAAGGGTTGCTTCGGTGCTTCCCTTGAGCCGCAGAACCTCTAGCTTGACCTCAGCAAGCCAGTTTTGGTCTCCTCCACATGTAGAACGTTGTTGTTTAACACTTACTCTTTGTCTGGCATTGTAGATATTGTTAGCTATGCAAGGTGCACACATGCTGGGGCGCGTAACGACCTCGCATGCTTTCTTACTGACAAGAAATCCTGAAGCTCGAGGTTGTGCCTCCTTGTGTGGGAGTGTTGGAAAGAGAGGTTGAGGCTTTGATGTGGGTGGGTTAACGAGGAAGACCGCGCTTGGAGTAGGAAAGAGAGGTTGAGGCTTTGGTGTGGGTGGGTTAACGAGGAAGACCGCGCTTGGAGTATGCCAAGTGCTTCCAACAGTTCGTCTTGTGAGAGTAGCAGTACCAAACTAAAACCTGTACCCTAATTTATACAAATTTGGGACCGTTAGTTTGACATATGTACCTAAAGTGGTATCAGTGCCATTATAGAGGTAGGAGGTGGAGCGGCTTCCTCTTGGACAGAGCTTCGGTGGAGCTGTCAAGTCATGACTGGCCGACAGGTGCTACGCTTAGTCATTCCTAGTTGGCAGGTGCTACACACGACAGATCTTCCAGAGTCTTCGCATCTGGATGGATGAGCGCAGGGCGGTGGCGCCGTTGGGCGCTGTGGTGGCATCAACGGATGTCCGGATTGGCAAGGATGATGTAGATCTCTCCTTTGAAGATGGATCAATGGTCCGATAATGGTGGAGACTCCTAAAACATGTGCATGTGGTGTGCGCTTTAGGTAGGCTGCACCGGATGTTAGTCCCGGTACGTTTTGTGGATGGATCAGCGACGACACCAGTTTTAGATATGGGGAGTGAGAGCACTCCACATTATCAAGTCTGTAGGTGTGAGCGGTGGCTTTGGGTGGATTGATGTATGTTTTTGTTAGTCCTTTGTGAAATAATTAATAAAGATGGCTGCATGCATCAATTGATGCAGAGGCAGAGGGTTTAACCTCCTTCTCTACAAAAAGTCTCATTAACACGAATTGTTCCTTAGGTGGGGGATATTGCTTCGTCCACAGCGAGATGTCTATGTGTCTTTGTGTCGGTGTACAAAAGTATGGGTACTTCTGTACCCCTTACTTGTGCATGGATGGTCACAGCCACGCCTACGGCATGGCTTGGCAAGGCAGAGGAGGACGGCAGGAGGCAAGACAGGAACAAAGACTATCAAAATAGATACTCATGGCAACAAGCAGCAGAAGGCTGGCAGGGACACGCCCAACAACAAGCCTTACCGAAGCGACCTGCGAGGTCCCCGGCAAGCTCCTTGCCGGGGAAGCTTGCGAAGAGACCAACAGGTCCATCACCCTTGGGGTTGAGTGCTCTGACACCATCGACAATGTTAAGGCCAGGATTTGGGAATGCATGCATGCAGATCTCCATGGAGATTGGCAGCCTGCAGCCCCATGTGGGACCAAAAGAAGAAGGCTCCCGGCAAGACCCTTGACGGGGACGACTCCAGGGCCCACGACAAACCATGCTGGGGACGACCGCTGGGCCACGGCCAGGCCCGCGCTCGAAAAGAACTTGCCACCTCACTACCACTCCAATACGTCGACCAACGTGCCAACTAAGCGGGCACCTGCATGGAGGCATGCAAATCTTCGTGGAGGCTCTACCATCGCGCCAACACAGCACCTAGTTAGCTAGCGTGGCATTGCATGCCCCGTCAATATAGACGCGTGTTGAAGCAAGGAGAGGTGGCAGCGGACGGATGGTTCTTGTTACCATCCCCAATAAAGTAGAAGGACACGTAGGCAGCGCATTAAATGCATTTGTCCTACGTTGACCGAGCGATAAGCTCAAACACGATAGCTTCCCACCTCCCGTGTGCCACTATGGAAACCCCTTTGCATATAAAAGGAGGCCCAATGCATAGAGAGGGAGGATTCGGAATTTTGGACAGAGCATGCATCGTAGCTAGTTCAAAAGCTCAAGAACACATATAACCAAACAAGCAGGACTAGGGTATTACGCATCTTGGCAGCCCGAACCTGGGTAAAAATCCCCTGTGTGCCAGCTATGGGACCTGCTCTTCGTGCAGCTAAACCCCCGCCGAACATAGAAGGGATTCTTGTGATCCCATAGGTGTTCTATTTCCCCGACATCTTTGGCACTCCAGGTAGGGGGATTTAGCTGTGAGAATCTGGTCTGTTAGTTAGTGTCATAGTCCTTCATCGCCATGGCTCTGAAGAAGAAGACGATCACAGCGGTCGACTCGACTGGAGCCGTTCCGCCCGTGCCGGCGCGCACGGGTGACGTGAAAGACACCGGTGGTGGAGGAGATCAGGATCGTCCGTGCCACCCCGATGCAAGAAGCTAGGCAAGTGGCGTCGTTCGCAGTGGTGACGGAAATCTGCGCGTCGCCGTGCCCGAGGATGGGACCGCGCTACCTACGGGTTGTGTGGGGACCTCCAAGGGCAGAAGGATGCCCCCGCCACCGCAGCGCTGCGGCCTTCCCAGCTCGTGCGTGATGAACAACATCGCAACGTTGAGGACCCGGGCGTCACCATGGCAAGAGCCCTCAGCGTCACACCCAGGACGCGCGAGGCCAACATGCACGCCATGATGCTGGCGAGAAAGGCATGTGACCATGGAATCATGATGGGACTCCTCCTAACGTAGTTAGAAGTCGAAGTTCCTCCCATTCCTCGCACCTGTCGCTGCCACCCACACGCTTAGAAGCATTGGCGCGAGCACAGCTACTCCTCCACTTTCCTCCTATTTTGGAGAATAAGAAGAGTGGAGGGATGCCATCCAAAGCCTTATTGGCCATGCCAACAGGGATGGCCACCAGGAAGCAAGTCCCTCACGCTGCCGAATCACCGAGCCGGCATGCGTTGGCAGTGGAAGGGTTGGAGGCCCACAACCACGGTGCACTCCCCTCCACCACGACTGGACCATCGGGTTGACGCCCGTGACAACGTGTCCACGACGTCATCAGACCCACGGACGCGCCGTGACCAATGTCAAGTTCTTCAGGAGCGGATCAAGGAAGACGCCCGGACCACCATCGAACGGCGATGGGAGGCACGCCACCAATCCGATAGGCGTGCTGGGCCCGCTGAGTACAAGCCTGCGCCGGTGGGTGCTGGCGACCTGCCCTATGCAATAACTTGTCCAGCATTCACCCGTGAGCTACTGCGGTTCCAGTGGCCCAACACCCGCACGTTCAAACCAGAGGTCCTGGAGAAGTACGACGGCAAGACCCATCCGTCTGAGTTCCTGAGCGTTTACAATATCGCGATGCAAGCCGCCGGAGCACGAGACGACAAGGTACTCGCCAACTATTTCCCGTTGGCACTCAAGCCCAACGTCAGGTTATGGTTGATGCACTTGCTGATAGACTCTATCGCTTCTTGGTCTTATCTGTACCACGAGTTGTTGGTGCCTTCACGGGCAGCCACGTAACTCCTAGCCAGGCAAATGATTTGCACTTGATACCCCAGAGGGATGGAGAATGCTTGCACAAGTACATACAGAGATTCAGCCGTGTGCTGTACAACATCCCTGATGTTCATCCCGTTGCTGTCATCAGCGTGTTCCGTTAGAACATGCATAATTGCAAGATGCGTGAAGAGCTAGCGATGAACAAGGTTGCGGATGTTGCCAAACTGTATGTTCTAGCAGACAGGTGTGCCCGAGCAGAAGAAGGAAGAAAGTACCCCGGTGAGGACACCGATGTGGGAAGTGACTCTAAAGACAAAGACGCTATCGCCCTGGCAAAGAAGGGCCGACGACGCAACAGGAAGCCCAAGGGCAAGACCATGCTTGCCGTCGAGGAATCCGGCGACCCTGGTGTCGGTGTCAAAACTGGCGGATCTCGGGTAGGGGGTCCCGAACTGTGCGTCTAAGGCTAATGGTAACAGGAGGCTGGGGACATGATGTTTACCCAAGTTTGGGCCCTCTTGATGGAGGTAATACCCTACTTCCTGCTTGATTGATCTTGATGATATGAGTATTACAAGAGTTGATCTACCACGAGATCAGAGAGGCTAAACCCTAGAAGCTAGCCTCTGGTATGATTGTTGTTGTGTCCTACGGACTAAACCCTCCGGTTTATATAGACACCGGAGGGGGCTAGGGTTACACAGGGTTGGTTTACAGAGAAGGAGATCTACATCCGAATCGCCGAGCTTGCCTTCCACGCCAAGGAGAGTCCCATCGGGACACGGGACGAAGTCTTCTATCTTGTATCTTCATAGTCCAACAGTCGGGCCAAAGTATATAGTCTGGCTATCCGGATACCCCATTATCCAGGACTCCCTCAGTAGCCCCTGAACCAGGCTTCAATGACGATGAGTCTGACGCGTAGATTGTCTTCGGCATTGCGAGGCAGGTTCCATCTCCGAATACTTCAAGATAAGTTCTGAACACAAGGACCGTGTCCGGTTCTGCAAGATAAATTCCATATACGATCGTAGAGAGAATAATAATCCACGAATCTGATCTACTGACAACTCTACATAGTGTGACATGACGCCATGGCTCGGTAATTATTCGAACCATTTTCTACAACCTGTTCCCGTACACATCGCGAGGCGGTTTCTTTGGCACGTCTTGTCAAAGCAGAGATCGTGTCCCCTTATCGCGGGATCTCCATCAATACGGGTATGGGTAACCCAACCAGCGCCATCAATCGAGGCGCTTGAAAAAATAAGAGATTTCGAAAGGCAAGTGGGGAGGCGCACATTCTACACCGCCTTTATAAAGGGACAGAGATCTCCCGTTTTCACCCACGCCTTCCTCCTCCTTTTCTAATCCGTTCTCGCACCCTCGAGCTCCAGCGCCCAAGTTCTCTCCTTCTCCGTAGGACCGCAGCATGTCCGGAGCGGGAGGCAAGTGGATGGCCTCCTCTGTCACAGAGGAGAACATCACCAAGCTTCGGGAGGCCGGATACCTGGCCGAGAACATCGCGCACAGGCTTCCAGCAGAGGGACAGATTACCCCCACTCCAAAGTCTCAGGAGAGACTAGTATTTCTCCCTCATTTCGTCCGCAGACTTGGATTTCCACTCCACCCGTTTGTCCGTGGGCTCATGTACTAGCGGTTTGTGCTTTGGGTATCCCCTGCTCGGGGGCTCGAGTCCGTATTCCTCGGCCGCCAGGACTTCGGTCCATCTGTCTGCGAGCAGATCTTGGTCAGCTTGGAGCTGCTGCTGCTTCTTTCTCAGGCTTCTTGCAGTGGCTATAAGCCTGCGCTTGAAGCGCTCCTGCTCTATGGGATCCTCTGGTACGGCGAATTCATCGTCACCGAGGCTCACCTCGTCTTCGTAGGGAGGCATATAGTTATCGTCCTCCAAGTATCCGTCTGTCGCCTGTTCGTCTGGGCTAGCCTTCCCGTGTTCCTGTTCGGCTTGCTCGAAGGTGGGTTGATCAGGATCGTATTCCTCTTCGGCACCATCTAGATTTTCTTCTCTAGTGCGGGTGTTGTTGTGGCGGGGCTTGGAGCGGCGCCGATGACGCCCATGTTTTGATTTCTTCCCCGAGGGGTTATCTCCTATTGCCTCATCGCCATTGGTTTCTTTTGGAGTATCCACCATATATATATATATATATATATATATATATATATATATATATATATATATATATATATATATATATATATATATCATATGAAGAGGTGGAAGTCCAGCGCCCTGTGGGCGGTGGTTCCTGTTCTTCTCCCGCATCATCGTCTATACTGTCGATGTCTTCGGAATCGAAGTTAAGCACGTCGGTCAAGTCATCGATCGTGGCTATTAAGTGGGTGGTGGGTGGGTAACGAATTTCTTCATCGCCAGCTTCCTACTCGAGCCGGACATAGTTCGGCCGGGAGTCTCCTGATAGAGAGAGAGAGAGAGAGAGATCTTAATGAATCTAGCACGTCTCCGAAGGGCGAGTGCTAAAAGATATCCGCGGCGGCGAACTCCATAACTAGAGCCCTGTTAGATTCGATGGGCACGGATGCGCGCGGTCTGGAACATACGGCTGGAGACAAGTCCGGAAATACAGATTTCCTTAGGAGAGGAGTCTGTGTTCGGCTCCAAAGCCGATGAGTGTGCGGCCTTCGGAGCGGGGTCCATCCACCCATCCTCGGAAGCCACGACCTGCTCTGGAACGAAGTCCGGAGCCGTAGCAGGTGCGATGTTTCGAATACTGTCTGACTGCAGATCTAGGTCATGCACGTCGTGATGGCTCGGCGCTCCTGACACGGGCCCGAATCCGTCCAAGATCAAGTCTCTGCGGATGTCGGCAGTGTAGTTTAAGTTTCCAAACCTGACCTGATGGCCAGGGGCGTAGCTATCAATCTGCTCCAGATGGCCAAGCGAGTTGGCCCGCAGTGTAAAGCCGCCGAACACGAAGATCTGTCCGGGGAGAAAAGTCTCACCCAGGACGACGTTGTTGAAGGTTGGAGAAGCCATCGGGCCTTACAGCGACGAAACAGAGGAACTCTCAATGAAAGCACCAATGTCGGTGTCAAAACCGGCGGATCTCGGGTAGGGGGTCCCGAACTGTGCGTCTAAGGCTAATGGTAACAGGAGGCTGGGGACATGATGTTTACCCAGGTTCGGGCCCTCTCGATGGAGTTAATACCCTACTTCCTGCCTGATTGATCTTGATGATATGAGTATTACAAGAGTTGATCTACCATGAGATCAGAGAGGCTAAACCCTAGAAGCTAGCCTATGGTATGATTGTTGTTGTGTCCTACAGACTAAACCCTCCAGTTTATATAGACACCGAAGGTGGCTAGTGTTACACAGGGTCGGTTTACAGAGAAGGAGATCTACATCCGAATCGCCAAGCTTGCCTTCCACGCCAAGGAGAGTCCCATCCGGACACGGGACGAAGTCTTCTATCTTGTATCTTCAAAGTCCAACAGTCCGGCCAAAGTATATAGTCCGGCTATCCGGATACCCCCTTATCCAGGACTCCCTCACCTGGCGCTACCAAGAAGGCCAAGGTTGACCACCCCGGCAAGGAGTTTGCCGGGTGCAACGCCTGATGGGCCTTGGCAGTTGCCGGCAAGTTAGAGGGCTCCGACAAGCTGTATTGCAAGATTCATCATACCAAGGGCCACGACCTCCAGAACTGCTGCCAAGTGGAGTTGCTGATGGAGAAGCAAAGGGCTGAGTACGAGATACGAGACAAGGAGAAGGGCCAAGGAGGCGCTGAAGGATACGGCAAGAAGTGCAGCGGCCGAGGAGGACACAGCGACAATGAAAGGCAACGCGATAGGCCCGCCCGGGGCCGCGACAAGAAAGAGGAGGATGACGATCATGATGATGATGATGATGAATCCACCGAGCATGAGTTTCAGAAAGCAACAGAAGTCATGTGTGGTAACGGAGGTGCCCCGTTGCATTCTTCCCACTGCCAACTGAAATAGTGGGCGCATGAGATTAATGCAACAGAACCAATGGTCGACGCCCAGAAGCCGCTAAGGTGGTCCCACATGCCTATCATCTTTGATGCCAAGGATCACCCTAATCGCAAAACTGCGGTCGGGTGTTTGCCGTTGTTGGTATCACCAACAATACGCAACCTCAAGGTGACGAAGATGTTAGTTGACGGTGGGGCCGGCCTGAACTTGATCTCACCCAATGTGATCAACAGGCTACAGATCCCTGATGAAGATCTCGAGGAAACCGGTTCATTCCAAGGGATCAATCCGGGGAGGAGCCAACCCAAGGGAAAGGTCACGCTACCGGTCACATTTGGTGTGACCTTAATTACAGGACAGAGAGGATTGTCTTTGATGTCGCCAAGATCCCGTTGCCATATAACGGGATCCTTGGCCGTCGGGCACTGGCCAAGTTCATGGCAGCTTCGCACTATGCGTACAATAAGCTGAAGATGCGTGGCTCGATGAACATCATCACCGTCAGTTGTGACAGGAATGATGCGCTCATCCACGCCGATCAGCTCTACCGAGAGGCGGTTGCAGTGTCTGCCGTCAAGGAACCCGCTCCCTCCTCCAAGAAGAAGGCCAGCAAGGCCTCGGCCACCGGCAAGATTCCTGGTTCCGGCAAGGGTTCCTGCACCCACTCTGGCAAACGCACCTCTTCGGGGTGTTGTGTTCCCGTTGAGAACATGCTAGAGAGCTCTGCCAGCAAGAGCAAGAAGTCTAAGGTGGCCCCACCAGAGACCAAGAAGGTGTCCGTCAAGGAGGATGGCACGAGTGGAGCTTTTACCATAAGCTCCACCCTTGATAGTAAATAGGAAGCGCGCTCATCACCTTCCTGCAGACGAATGTTGATGTGTTTGGATGGCAAGCATCTGACATCCCCGGTGTTCCTAGGGAGGTGATTGAGCACCCCCTTGCTGTCTGCCCCCATGCGTGACCCGTCAAGCAGAAGGTCAGAAAGCAAGCTTTGGAACGACAAGAGTTCATCATCGAGGAGATCAGGAAGTTGGAGGCGGCGGGCCCCGTCAAGGGAGTACTCCACCCGACGTGGTTGGCCAATCCAGTGGTAGTACGTAAGGTAAATGGGAAGTGGAGGTTATGTATTGACTCTACTGATATCAATAAAGAATGTCCAAAGGATCACTTCGCATTGCCACGTATCGACCAGATAGTGCACTCCACTTCAAGGTGCGACTTGCTGTTGTTCCTTGACGCCTACTCAGGATACCATCGGATCTTTATGAAGAAGGAAGATGAAGAAAAGACCATGTTCATCACCCCATGTGTCACATAATGTTTCATACGAATGACTTTCGGGATGAAGAGCGTTGGTTCAACGTTCGCCCGAGCAGTCCAAATTGGTTTTGGGCCCCAACTCCATAGAAATATGGAAGCTTACATGGATGACATAGTGGTCAAAACCAAAGACAAGGCCATGCTCATGCAGGACCTGGAGGAAACCTTTGTGAATTTTCACAAGATCAACCTCAAGCTCAACCCAGAGAAGTGTGTGTTTGGCGTCCCATCAGGCAAACTTCTTGGGTTCTTTGTGTGTCAACGCGGGAACAAAGCAAATCCCGACAAGATCAAAGCAATTGAGCATATTAAGGCACCAGGACGAGTCAAAGATGCCCGAGGGCTTGCCGGCTACGTCGCCGCCCTGAGCAGGTTCATCTCTAAATCTACCGAGCGTGCCCTCCCCTTTTTCAAGATTTTGAAAAAGGCGGGTCCAATGAAATGGACCCTGGAGGCAGAGGCAGCACTGCAAGATTTGAAGAGATACCTCACCTCTATGCCAATACTGGTTGCGCCCAAGACACAAGAGCCGTTGCTGCTATACTTGGTGGCAACGAATCAAGTGGTCAGTGCTGTGCTAGTAGCACAGGGAGAAGTTGAGGAAGATGCAACAATAGGGCGAAGGCCCTTAGGTGAAGAGCTGGGCCTGGTAATGGAAGGCCCCCGACAGGACCTGACCCCGACAAGGGAGGGCCCCCGGCAGGGTACGGTCCCGGCGAGGCAGTGTCTGCGCAAGCGAGCGAGGTGAAACAAAAGAATAAGGTGGTGCAGCACCGAGTATACTTTGCTAGCTCCCTCTTGCAGGGGGCTAGATCAAGGTATTCCGGTATGCAGAAGTTGCTTTTCGTCCTCCTTATGGCCTCGAGAAAGCTGCGTCATTATTTCCAAGAACATGAGGTCACTGTCGTCACACGCCTCCGTTTGCAACGGATTTTGCATAACCTAGATGCGTCTGGGAGGATTGTGGAGTGGGCGTTGGAACTGTCAAGATTTGTCCTAAAGTTTGAGAGCACTTCGACGATCAAGAGCAGAGCCTTGGCAGAATTCATAGAAGAATGGACATCCATGCCTGATGAAGAAGTTCAAGAGACCACCCTTCCTGGCAAAGAGGCAAGTAGCAATTGGATTATGTACTTTGATGGAGCTTTCTCCTTACAAGGTGCTGGTGCTGGCGTGCTACTCGTCGCGCCCACCGGAGAGCACCTCAAGTATGTCGTCCAAATGCATTTTCCCCGGGAGAGGTCAATGATACGTCTCTGTCGTATCTATAATTTTTGATTGTTCACATGCAATATTATTCAACTTTCATATACTTTTGGCAACTCTTTGTACTATTTTTTGGGACTAACATCTTGATCCAGTGCCCAGTGCCAGTTCCTGTCTGTTGCATGTTTTATGTTTCACAGAAACACCATATCAAATGGAGTCCAAACGGATTAAAAACGAACGGAGATTTGTTTTGGAATATTTATGAATTTTGGGAAGAAGAATCAACGCGAGATGATGCCCGAGGGGGCCACGAGGCAGGGGGGCGTGCCCCATGGGGTCAGGCGTACCCTGGGCCCTCGTGGCCACCCCGTAAGGTGGTTGGTGCCCTTCTTTCGCCACAAGAAAGGCAATATCTGGATAGAAATCGTATCCAAAGGACAACCCAATCGGAGTTAAGGATCTCCGTGAATTTAAGAAACGGTGAAAGGGAAGAAACAGAGAGAGATAGAAAGACAGATCCAATCTCAGAGGGGCTCTCGCCCCTCCCAAGCCATGGAGACCATGGACTAGAGGGGAAAACCTTCCCCCATCTAGGGAGAAGGTCAAGGAAGAAGAAGAAGAAGAAGAAGGGAGGCTCTCCCCCCTCTCTTTCGGTGGCGCTGGAACGCCGCCGGGGGCCATCATCATCACCGCGATCTACACCAACACCTCCGTAATCTTCACCAACATCTCCATCACCTTCCCCCATCTATATTCAGCGGTTAACTCTCCCGCAACCCGTTGTACCCTCTACTTGCACATGGTGCTTTATGCTTCATATTATTATCCAATGATGTGTTGCCATCCTATGATCTCTGAGTAGATTTTCGTTGTCCTGTCAGTAATTGGTGAATTGCTATGATTGGTTTAATTTGCTTGTGGTTATGTTGCTGTCCTATTGTGCCCTCTGTGTCGCGCAAGCTTGAGGGATTCCTGTTGTAGGGTGTTGCAATACGTTCATGATTCGCTTATAGTGGGTTGCTTGAGTGACAGAAGCATAAACCCGAGTAAGGGGGTTGTGGCGTATGGGATAAAGGGGACTTGATGCTTTAATGCTATGGTTGGGTTTTTCCTTAATGATCTTTAGTATTTGTGGATGCTTGCTAGAGTTCTAATCATAAGTGCATATGATCCAAGAAGAGAAAGTATGTTAGCTTATGCCTCTCCCACATAAAACTTGCTATCGGCCTAGTAAAGTAGTCGATTGCTTAGGGACAATTTCACAACTCCTACCACCACTTTTACACACTCGCTATATTTACTTTATTGCTTCCTTATCTAAACAGCCCCTAATTTTTATTTACGTGCTCTTTATTATCTTGCAATTCTATCCAACAACACCTACAAAGTACTTCTAGTTTCAGACTTGTTCCAGGTAAGGCGAACGTCAAGCATGCGTAGAGTTGTATCGGTGGTCGATAGAACTTGAGGGAATACTTGTTCTACCTTTAGCTCCTCGTTGGGTTCGACACTCTTACTTATCAAAAGAGGCTACAATTGATCCCTGATACGTCTCCAACGTATCTATAACTTTTTATTGTTCCATGCTATTATATTACCCGTTTTGGATGTTTATGGGCTTTACTATACACTTTTATATCACTTTTGGGAATAACCTACTAACCGGAGGCCCAGTCCGAATTGCTGTTTTTTTGCCTATTTTAGTGTTTCACAGAAAAGGAATATCAAATGGAGTCCAAACGGAATGAAACCTTCGGGAGGGATCTTTTTTGAAACAAATGCAATCCGGGAGACTTGGAGTGGACGTCAAGAAGCAGCCGAGGCGGCCATGAGGGTGCAGGGCGACCCTGCCTCGTGGGCCCTTCGTGGCTCCCCTGACCGACTTCCTTTGCCTATATATATCTACGTACCCCGAAAACATCCAGGGGAACCACGAAACACTATTTCCACCGCCGTAACCTTTTGTTCCCGGGAGATCCCATCTTCGAGCCTTTTCTGGCGCTCTGCCGGAGGGAGAATCGATCACGGAGGGCTTCTACATCAACGCCAAAGCCTCTCCGATGAGTTGTGAGTAGTTTACCATAGACCTTCGGGGCCATAGTTATTAGCTAGATGGCTTCTTCTCTCTCTTTGAATCTCAATACAATGTTCTCCTCGATCTTCTTGGAGATCTATTCGATGTAACTCTTTTTGCGATGTGTTTGTCGAGATCCGATGAATTGTGGGTTTATGATCAAGTTTATCTATGAGAAATATTTGAATCTCCTTTGAATTCTTTTATGTATGATTGGTTATCTTTGAAAGTCTCTTCGAATTATCAGTTTGGTTTGGCGTACTAGATTGATCTTTCTTGCAATGGGAGAAGTTCTTAGCTTTGGGTTCAATCTTGTGGTGTCCTTTCCCAGTGACAGCAGGGGCAGCAAGGCACGCATTGTACTGTTTCCATCGAGGATAAAAGGATGGGGTTTATATCATATTGCTTGCATTTATCGTTCTACATCATGTCATCTTGCTTAACGCGTTACTCTGTTCTTATGAAATTAATATTCCAGATGCATGCTAGATAGTGGTCGATGTGTGGAGTAATAGTAGTAGATGCACGCAGGAGTCGATCTACTTGTTACAGACGTGATGCCTATATACATGATCATGCCTAGATATTCTCATAACTATGCACTTTTCTATCAATTGCTCGACAGTAATTTGTTCACCCACCATAATACTTATGCTATCTTGAGAGAAGCCACTAGTGAAACCTATGGCCCCCGGGTCTATTTTCCATCATATAAGTTTTTGATCTATTTTATTTTGCAATCTTTAATGTTCAATCTACATCATAAAAATAGCAAAAATATTTATCTTATCTTATTATCTCTATCAGATCTCACTTTTGCAAGTTGCTGTGAAGGGATTGACAACCCCTTTATCGCATTGGTTGCGAGGTTCTTGTTTGTGTGTGTAGGTACGAGGGATTTGCATGGAGCTCCTACTGGATTGATACCTTGGTTCTCAAAAACTGAGGGAAATACTTATGCTACTTTGCTGCAACATCACCTTTTCCTCTTCAAGGGAAAAACCAATGCATGCTGAAGAGGTAGCAAGAAGGATTTCCAGCACCGTTGCCGGTGAGGTCTTCGCTCAAGTCAAGACATACCAAGTACCTACTACGTCTTGAGCTTGTGTTGGTTTTCCTTGAAGAGGAAAGGGTGATGCAGCACAGTAGCGTAAGTATTTCCCTCAGTTTTTGAGAACCAAGGTATCAATCCAGTAGGAGGCTCCTCACAAGTCCCACGAACCTACACAAAGAAACAAAGAACTCGCAACCAACACGATAAAGGGGTTGTCAATCCCTTCACGGCCACTTGCGAAAGTGAGATCTGATAGAGATAATATGATAAGATAAATATATTTATGGTATTTTATAGTATAGATGGAAAAAGTAAAGATGCAAATAAAAGTAGATTGAAAGCTTAGATGATAAAAGATAGACCCGGGGGCCATAGGTTTCACTAGTGGCTTCTCTCAAGATAGCATTAGTATTACGGTGGTTAACAAATTACTGTCGAGCAATTGATAGAAAATCGAATAATTATAAGATTATCTAGGCATGATCATGTATATAGGCATCACGTCCGTGACAAGTAGACCGACTCTTGCCTGCATCTACTACTATTACTCCACACATTGACCGCTATCCAACATGCATCTAGAGTATTAGGTTCATAAGAACAGAGTAACACATTAAGAAAGATGACATGATGTAGAGGGATAAACTCAAGCAATATGATATAAAACCCATCTTATTATCCTTGATGGCAACAATACAATACGTGCCTTGCATCCCTTTCTGTCACTGGGTAAGGACACCTTAAGATTGAACCCAAAACTAAGCACTTCTCCCATGGCAAGAAAGATCAATCTAGTAGACCAAACCAAACTGATAATTCGAAGAGACTTGCAAAGATAACTCAATCATACATAAAAGAATTCAGAGAAGATTCAAATATTTCTCATAGATAAACTTGATCATAAACCCACAATTCATCGGATCTCGACAAACACACCGCAAAAAGAGTTTACATCGAATAGATCTCCACAAGAGAGGGGGAGAACATTGTATTGAGATCCAAAAAGAGAGAAGAAGCAAACTAGCTAATAACTATGGACCCGAAGGTCTGTTGTAAACTACTCACAACTCATCGGAGGGGGGTGTTGATGTAGAAGCCCTCCGTGGTCGATTCCCCCTCCGGCATAGCATCGACGAAGGCTCCAAGATGGGATCTCGCGGATACAGAAGGTTACGATGGTGGAAATATTTCTTTGGTGGCTCCCTGGATGTTTTCGGGGTACGTAGGTATATATAGGAGGAAGAAGTAGGTCGATGGCCGCCCGAGGGGCCCACGAGTCAGGGGGGCGCACCCAGGAGAGGTGGGCGCGCCCTCCACCCTCGTGGCTGCCTTGGCTGCTTCTTGGCTTGCACTCCAAGTCCTCTGGATCACGTTTGTTTCAAAAATCACGCTCCCGAATGTTTAATTCCGTTTGGACTCCGTTTGATATTCCTTTTCTTTGAAATACTGAAATAGGCAAAAAAAACAGCAATACGGGCTGGGCCTCCAATTCGTAGGTTAGTCCCAAAAATGATATAAATGTGTAAAATAAATCCCATAAACATCCAAAATAGGTAATATAATAGCATGGAACAATCAAAAATTATAGATACGTTGGAGACGTATCAAGCATCCCCAAGCTTAATTCCTGCTCGTCCTCGAGTAGGTAAATGATAAAAACAATTTTTTGATGTGGAATGCTACCTAGCATAATTCTCAATGTATTTCTCTTTATTGTGGCATGAATGTTCAGGTCCAAATTATTCAAAATAAAAGTTCATATTGACAAAAGAAATAGTAATACTTCAAGCATACTAATAAAAGTAATCATGTCTTCTCAAAATAACATGGCTAAAGAAAGTTCATCCCTACAAAATCATATGGTTAGGCTATGCTTCATTTTCGTCACACAAAGATGTTCCCAAATTCTACACCCCCGATGACAAGCCAAGCAATTGTTTCGTACTTAAATAATCTCAAAAAAATTTAACCTTCACGCAATACATGAGCGTGAGCCATGGATATAGCACTATGGATGGAATGGAATATGATGATGGGGATTGTGAGGAGAAGACAAAAAAAGAGAAAGTCTCACATTGACAAGGATAATCAACGGGCTATGGAGATGCCCATCAATTGATGTCAACATGAGGAGTAGGGATTGCCATGCAATGGATGCACTAGAGCTGTAAATGAATGCTCAACAAAAGAAAACTAGTGGGTTTGCATCCAACTTGCTTGCTCACGAAGACCTAGGGCATTTGAGGAATCCCATCGTAGGAATATACAAGCCAAGTTCTATAATGAAAATTCCCACTAGTATATGAAATTGACAACATATGAGACTCACTATATGAAAAACATGGCGCTACTTTGAAGCACAATAAATGAGACTCACTACATGAAGAACAAGGTGCTACTTTTAAGCACAAGTGTGGAAAAAGAGATAGTAACATTGCCCCTTTTTTTATTTTTTTTCTTTTTTCTTTCTTTTTTCTTTTTTCTTTTTTTCTTTGGCCTTTCTTTTTTTGGCCTTTCTTTTCTTTCTTTCTTTTTTTTCTTTTTGGTCAATGCTCTAATAATGATGATCATCACACTTTCATTGATTACAACATATGAATTACAACTCGAAACTAGAACAAGATATGACTCTATATGAATGACTCTGGCGGTATACCGGGATGGTGCAATGAATCAAGATTGACGTGTATGAAAAATTATGCATGGTGGCTTTGCCACAAATACGATGTCAACTACATGATCATGCAATGGCAATATGACAAAAGTAATGTATGTCATGATGAGGATGGACGGAACGGTGGAAAGTTGCATGGCAATATATCTCGGAATGGCTATGGAAATGCCATAAATAGGTAGTTATGGTGGCTGTTTTGAGGAAGATATAAGGAGGTTTATGTGTGATGGAGCGTATCATATCACGGGGTTTGGATATACTAGCGAAGTTTGCACCAACTCTCAAGGTGAGAAAGGGCAATGCATGGTACCGAAGAGGCTAGCAATGGTGGAAAGGTAAAAGCGCGTATAATCCATGGACTCAACATTAATCATAAGAACTCATATACTTAATTTAGAAGTCATCAAAAATCAAGCACTACGCGCATGCTCCTAGAGGGATAGATTGGTAGGAAAAGACCATCAATCGTCCCCGACCGCCACTCATAAGGATGCACAAGCCAGGTACACTTCATGTTTCAAATTTGTTACACAACTTTAACCATACGTGCATGCTACGGGACTTGCTAACTTCAACACAAGCATTCTTTAAATTCATAATCACCCAACTAGCATGACTTTAATATCACTACCTCCATATCTCAAAACAATTATCAAGTATCAAATTGATCATAGCATCCAATTCACTTCCTATGATAGTTTTTATTATACCCAACTTGGATGCTCATCATTCTAGGACCAATTTATAACCATAGCAAATACCATGCTGTTCTAAAAGACTCTCAAAATAATATAAGTGAAGCATGAGAGACTAGCAATTTCTACAAAATTAAACCACCGCCGTGCTCTAAAAGATATAAGTGAAGCACTAGAGTAAAAACTATCTAACACAAAAATATAAGTGAAGCACATAGAGTATTCTAATAAATTTCAATCAAGAAGGCTTCTACCAAAAGGTGTGTACAGCAAGGATGATTGTGGTAAACTAAAAAGCAAATACTAATATAATACACGACGCTCCAAGCAAAACACATATCATGTGGCGAATAAAAATATAGCTCCAAGTAAAGTTACCAATGAACGAAGACGAAAGAGGGGATGCGTTCCCGGGGCATCCCCAAGCTTAGGCTTTTGTCTATACTTGAATATCTTGGGGTGCCATGGGCATCCCAAAGCTTAGGATTTTGCCACTCCTTATTCCATAGTCCATCAAAGCTTTACCCAAAACTTGGAAACTTCACAACACAAAACTCAACAGGAAATCTCATAAGCTCCGTTAGTGAAAGAAAAAAAAACCACCACATAAGGTATTGTAATGAACTCATTATTTATTTAAATTGGTGTTAAAACTACTGTATTCCAAGTTCTGTATGGTGTATAAACTATTTTACTAGCCATAGATGCATTGAAATAAGCAAACAACACACGAAAAACAGAATCTGTCAAAAACAGAATAGTCTGTAGAAATATGTAACTAACGCAAACTTCTGAACTCTAAAAATCCTATGAAAATAGGACGTCCTAAACAATTTGTTTATTAAACAGCATCAAAAAGAATCAATGCAAAATCTCACTTCCGTGATTTATTGAATTGTTTCTAGTGAGCGCAAAGTTTCTGTTTTTCAGCAGAATCAAATCAACTATCATCATAGGTTATCCTATAGGTTCTACTTGGCACAAACACTAATTAAAACATAAAAACACATCTAAACAGAAGGTAGATGCAAAAATTATTACTAAACCAGAACAAAAACAGAAAAACACAAATAAAATTGGGTTGCCTCCCAACTAGCGCTATCGTTTAACGCCCCTAGCTAGGCATAAAAGCGAAGATAGATCTAAGTAGTGCCATATTTGGCACTCAATTCCTCAATAGAGTATTTATAATCTTTAGGGGTTTCTCCCTTTTTAGCAATGATTAAACCTTTAGGCAAAGATTCAACAAATTCGTTTGTAGCAAAATGTTCCTTAATGATATAGAGACAATTTGGATGAACACTTATGGATTTGAGATCCGCGTCTCCCTTACTAGAAGATTCGCCCTTATTCTTAGGAACATAAATAAATTTGGCAGTTTTGGTAGAGGGTTTTGGAGTGTTTTTCATGGAAGAAAACGCTGAACCTAAGTTGGTAATGATATCCTCAAGTTTACCGATGCTAGCAGAATCTAGATCTATTTTTTCATTAACTATAGGTTCCTTTTCTTTAAGATTTTTCAAAGTAACTCCACCCTAGATCCATATTGGGTAATGTGATTATAAATCTTTTTATCCAAATTTTCAATCAACTCAACAGTAGTAATTTTATTTTCAATAATATCAAGCCGTTGCATAACATGTTCTAAAGTTATAATAGTTCCATTAACCAAAAGAGGTGGTGGGCCAAACAAATCTAACATAGAATTATAAGCATCAAAAGTATGGCTACTCAAGAAATCCCCTCCGGTAACGGTATCAAGAAGCATCTATTCCAAGGAGTAATGCCTACATCAAAATTGCAGAAGGAGAATGGAAGTAGAAAGCTTCCTAGTAGATCTATTTTGAGCATTGCAAATTCTATGCCAAGCATCTTTTAAATTTTCTCCCTCCCTTTGTTTAAAATTGAGAATTTCATGTTCGGGAGTAATAACAAGGATAGGAGGACTAGCCATAACGACAAGGTAAACGATCTAACACACGAGCAAACAAAAAAAGGCAAGCAAAAGAGAGGGAGGAAGAGGAAGGCAAGCGGAAAATAGAGAGAGATTGGGAAAAAGAGGGCGAATAAAACGGCAAGGGTGAAGTGGGGAAGAGGAAAACGAGAGGGAAATGGCAAACAATGTAAATGCGAGGGAGGTGAGTTTGTGATGGGTACTTGGTATGTCTTGACTTGAGCGAATACCTCCCCGGCAACGGCGCCAGAAATCCTTCTTGCTATGTCTTGAGCTTGCATTGGTTTTCCTTGAAGAGGAAAGGGTGATGCAGCACAGTAGCGTAAGTATTTCCCTCAGTTTTTGAGAACCAAGGTATCAATCCAGTAGGAGGCTCCTGACAAGTCCCACGAACCTACACAAAGAAACAAAGAACTCGCAACCAACGCGATAAAGGGGTTGTCAATCCCTTCACGGCCACTTGCGAAAGTGAGATCTGATAGAGATAATATGATAAGATAAATATATTTTTGGTATTTTATAATATAGATGCAAAAAGTAAAGATGCAAATAAAAGTAGATTGAAAGCTTATATGATAAAAGATAGACCAGGGGGCCATAGGTTTCACTAGTGGCTTCTCTCAAGATAGCATTAGTATTACGGTGGGTGAACAAGTTACTGTCGAGCAATTGATAGAAAAGTGAATAATTATGAGATTATCTAGGCATGATCATGTATATAGGCATCACATCCGTGACAAGTAGACCGACTCCTGCCTGCATCTACTACTATTACTCCACACATCGACCGCTATCCAGCATGCATCTAGAGTATTAAGTTCATAAGAACAGAGTAACACATTAAGAAAGATGACATGATGTAGAGGGATAAACTCAAGCAATATGTTATAAACCCCATCTTTTTATCCTTGATGGCAACAATACAATACGTGCCTTGCAACCCTTTTTGTCACTGGGTAAGTGATACGTCTCCAAAATATATCTACAATTTATGAAGCATTCATGCTATTTTATTATCCGTTTTGAATGATTATGGGATTTATTATACACTTTTATATTACTTTTGGGACTAACCTATTAACCGGAGGCCCAGCCCATATTGCTGTTTTATTGCCTGTTTTAGTATTTCAAAGAAAAGGAATATCAAACGGAGTAGAAACGGAATGAAACCTTCGACAGCGTGATTTTTTGGAAGAATATCACCCAGGAGACTTGGAGTTCATGTCAGAAGAGCCTCGAGGAGGCCAGGAGATAGGAGGGCGCCCCCCCCCCCCTCACAAGGCGCTCCCCCTGTCCCGTGGGCTCCTCGAGCACCTACCGACTGACTTCTTTCGCCTATATAAGCCTACGTACCCTAAAAACATCGAATATCACGATAGATCGGGAGTTCCACCGCCGCAAGCCTCTGTAGCCACCAGAAACCTCTCGGGAGCCCTTCCCGGCACCCTGCCGGAGGGGGGATCCTTCACCGGTGGCCATCTTCATCATCCCGACGCTATCCATGACGAGGAGGGAGTAGTTCACCCTCGAGGCTGAGGGTATGTACTAGTAGCTATGTATTTGATCTCTCTCTCTCTCTCGAGTTCTCTCTCGTGTTCCCTCTATGGCACGATATTGATGTATCCCGAGTTTTGCTATTGTAGTTGGATCTTATGATGTTTCTCCCCCTCTACTCTCTTGTGATGAATTGAGTTTCCCCCTTGAAGTTATCTTATCGGATTGAGTCTTTTATGAGAACACCTGATGTATGTCTTGCCGTGTTTATCTGTGGTGACAATAGGATATCATGTGCCACTTGATGTATGTTTTGGTGACCAACTTGCGGGTTCCGCCCATGAACCTATGCATAGGGCTTGGCACACGTTCTTGACTCTCCGGTAGAAACTTTGGAGCACTCTTTGAATTACTTTGTGTTGGTTGAATAGATGAATCTAAGATTGTGTGATGCATATCGTATAATCATGCCCACGGATACTTGAGGTGACAATGGAGTATCTAGGTGACATTAGGGTTTTGGTTGATTTGTGTCTTAAGGTGTTATTCTAGTATGAACTCTATGATAGATTGAGCGGAAAGAATAGCTTCATGTTATTTTACTACGAACTCTTGAATAGATAGAACATAAAGGATAACTTTGAGGTGGTTTCGTACCCTACCATAATCTCTTTGTTTGTTCTCCGCTATTAGTGTCTTTGGAGTGACTCTTTGTTGCATGTTGAGGGATTGTTATATGATCTATCTATGTTATTATTGTTGAGAGAACTTGCACTAGTGAAAGTATGAACCCTAGGCCTTGTTTCCTACCATTGCAATACCGTTTACGCTCACTTTTATCACTTGCTACCTTGCTGTTTTTATAATTTCAGATTACAAATACCTTTATGTAGTATCCATATTGCACTTGTATCACCATCTCTTCGCCGAACTAGTGCACCTATACAATTTACCATTGTATTGGGTGTGTTGGGGACACAAGAGACTCTTTGTTATTTGGTTGCATGGTTGTTTGAGAGAGACCATCTTCATCCTACGCCTCCTATGGATTGATAAACCTTAGGTCATCCACTTGAGGGAAATTTGCTACTGTCCTACAAACCTGTGCACTTGCAGGCCCAACAACGTCTACAAGAAGAAGCTTGTGTAGTAGACATCAGTAAGGACACTGCAAGATTGAACCCAAAGCTAAGCACTTCTCCCATGGCAAGAAAGATCAATCTAGTAGGCCAAACCAAACTGATAATTCGAAGAGACTTGCAAAGATAACTCAATCATACATAAAAGAATTCAGAGAAGATTCAAATATTTCTCATAGATAAACTTGATCATAAACCCACAATTCATCGTATCTCGACAAACACACTGCAAAAAGAGTTTACATCGAATAGATCTCCACAAGAGAGGGGGAGAACATTGTGTTGAGATCCCAAAAGAGAGAAGAAGCCAACTAGCTAATAACTATGGACCCGAAGGTCTATGGTAAACTACTCACAACTCATCGGAGGGGCTATGGTGTTGATGTAGAAGCCCTCCATGGTTGATTCCTCCTCAGGCAGAGCGCCGACGAAGGCTCCAAGATGGGATCTCGCGGATACAGAAGGTTACGGTGGCGGAAATATTTCTTTGGTAGCTCCCTGGATGTTTTCGGGGTACGTAGGTATATATAGGAGGAAGAAGTAGGCCGGTGGCCGCCCGAGGGGCCCACAAGACAAGGGGGCGCACCCAGGAGGGATGGGCATGCCCTCCACCCTCGTGGCCGCCTCGGCTACTTCTTGACTTGCATTCCAAGTCCTCTAGATCACGTTTGTTCCAAAAATCATGCTCCCGAAGGTTTCATTCCGTTTGGACTCCGTTTGGTATTCCTTTTCTTCGAAATACTAAAATAGGCAAAAAAACAACAATACGGGCTGGGCCTCCGGTTAGTAGGTGTGACACCCCAAAAATTTGGCCTTGTTTTAATGAATTAATTTTTTTACCAGGAATTAAACTTTGAGTTTCTGAGCTCCTTTTTAATTTTTAAATCATTTCCTTCCCTGTTGTGATGAGTTTTTCCCTAAGTGAAAATTTTTCAAAGTATGTTATTGGACTTATTTAACCTCTCAAGAAAAACTTTTCTTTTATCAGTATAACTAATTAACTAATTAAATTGCTTGATCTTTATTTTCTTGAAAAATGGTGTTTCAAGGTTATATGGCCACATTTGAACTACAACCATTTGATAAATTCACCTAAAATTCTAACCAAAAATTGGAGATATCATGTGATGTTTTTAAATCACTTTTATACAAAAATATCTTTTATTTATGTAATAATTTGAGCTCTGCATCAATTTTTCCTTCTCTGGTCCAGAGTGCAATTTGCACAACAACCCTTTTATATAATTCTTTCTAGCCTCCACCAAATATATGGGATGTTGGTAGTAGCATATGATTCAACTTTATGCAAAAACCTAGTGCTATTCTTTGAAAATTTTGAGTGAATCAACTTTTTTTCATTTCTGGTCTAGCCTTGTGATTTCTACTGCAACCCTATTTAATCTTGATCCAAAGATCTTGTGTTTTCCCCTACTTGTAGACAGCCCTACCAAACCCTTAAATCCAGGAGCATGCACCCAGTGGATTAATTTTGGCTCATGAAATAATGTCATTTATTTCCTGTCCAGAATTCAAGTTTTGTAAAACTTGCACTAACAAGTTCCTCCTTTTGCCAAACTAACCCTACCACTCTCTCTTGCATCTAAGGAGGCCTTGATCTGGAGATTTGGGCCACCCCAAGAGTTGCTTAGAAGCATTTAACATTTTTTCAAACACCTGGTGTGCATGGCCAGTTTTGACATGATTTTGTCTTTGCATTGTAACCTTGCACCTCGGATCATACTAGCATGTCCACTAGGATCCCAGTTGCTCCTAACCTGGGTCTGTTAATTGCCAGCCTCGACCGCGACCTCTAGCGTGCTCTGGCATAGTGTCGAACACGTCCCGTGCACGCCCGGAGCGCGAGCAGAGCGCGCGTATTGCACGACCCGCGCCCTAGCTGACACGCTGGCCCCACGGCTTTGGCCCGCTCTGCAGCACCTCGCCACGCACTCCCCTTCTCACTACAACACGCCAAGCAGCCCCCGTCGCGCCCGACAGGCCAAGCGCTAGCCGCCGCCGCCCGACAGCCTCTGCCCATGTCGGCGCCGCCAAAGCCACTCCCACTCGCCACTTGCCCCTGTGAGCAGTGCGTGCTCATCCACAGCTTCGTCCCCTAGCGCTCGTCGCCACCACGTCGCCCTAGCTACAGCATGGCGGTCCGCCGTCGTTCTTATCTCCGGCCGCCTCGGAACCGACCTCCATCGCCTATTTAAGAAAGCCCCGAGCGTCTCCGAGCCCTCAGGTAGCCTCACGCCGTCTCACTAGCGCCCCCATCACCACCAATTGGAGGGGAGCAGGTCTTCTTCAACCTCTCCGGTCAGTTCGGCCACTGCCGCCTCCCGGCTCCGTTCGGCGCAACCAGAGCTTCCCCCTCTCCAATCTCTTCACCAGAAGCCTTCTCTGCCTCCCCTGAACACTTCCTCCTACTCCATTTCGATCGAGAACCACCGCCGCCCCGAAACCACTTTTCCCCGAAGCTTTCCTCCGCCGAGGAGCTCGCCGCCGACAGATCACGCCGTCCCCGCCGACCCAGCGACTACCAGTAGGATCGCCCTCGATCCGCGGATCCATCCCCGCCCTCCAGAGGCCGCGAGGAGCCGCCGCTCGCCGGCGTTGGTCGCCGGAGTTCCGCCTCCGCTCGGGACAGAGAGAGGAGAGGGAAAGGCGACTGGTCAAACATGACCGGTGGGCCAGGCGGGCCCACTGTCAGTGACTCACGCGCCAGCCACACTGGAGTAAGTGGAGGCGTAATACCCGTAATACGTCTCCTCTGTCCGAAAGCGTATTCCTCCCCGAAATGTTTCCTTTTCTGTTTTATTTTAAATAACAGATTTTGACCACAACTTTGACTGGCTATAACTTTTTAAATATAACTCCAAATGAAATGATTCTTTTTCCTACCTCTCTCAAATTTCATCTAGTTTATTTTAAGATTTATTTGAAAAAAATTCAGAACAACTTTTGGTGCTGTTTTTATTTTGTGTGTTAATTCTTTTATATTGCTAAAATAGGATTTTTGAAGAGAGGAGAAAAGTTTCAAGTTTTGGAGTGCATCCCTGCCTTTCCCCACATTGAAGGCAAGCATTCTGAATCCCGGTATAATATTTTGGTGTGATCGTTGATACATTTATAACACCACCGCATTTCGAAGGACCTATTATTTCATGTGATTTGATCATATGCATGAGTGCATATTAGTGATTTCCATGCTGTTGGAAATGAACACACTTGTGATGATAATCACCCTCATGTGCCTTGCATGCATACCGGCAGGAACCCGGGAAAACCTCAGCCTTGGGTAGGCATGAGTTTGTCGCCGGTCTCCGTTGGGAAGGTTATGGCTGGTATGGCATGGTAAGGTGATATGAGCAGTGACTCTGTTGGATGAAATACTTTTGTCATGCTAATCATGCAGGGAATACTTAAACCTCCTGAGTCGACCGTAGATCGAGTCTTGTGCCAGTAACCCCCATACTTGTTTCGTACTACCACTCGTCTCTACAGCAAGTAGAGTACGGTTCAGTAAGTTGTCAACCTCTTTCTAGCACACACCGTACAGAGAGGCCATGGTGGAAGATATCGGTTGTAGCCGGTAGGAATGCCACCTGGTCCGGGGGCATGGGTGTTTCCGGTTGAGACCGAGAGGGGAGGCCACCCCTTAGAGCGCGCGATATAAATTTGATCCCATGCTACGCGAGGTTGTAGCCTCCCCACTTAGAGTTTGCTTAACAGGTGTCGTGGGTGATTCCAGACACGTGTGAGTTAAGCTGGTGTGTGCAAGTTAGGTGTGTTTTCAATTAAAAGGCCGTAGACGGAATTAGTCTTGATGGACTAAAGGAATCCGTTACTCGTGGGTAAAGAGTACACCCTCTGCAAAGATTAAACCTATTCGAATAGCCGTGTCCATGGTTAAGGATTACAGTCTGGGATGGGTCAAGTGTCGGTCTGAGTGTCGGTCTTCGGAGGTGAAACTGTTAACCAGAACTGGAACTACTACTGGTGACTTGTGATAATTATGTTTATTATTATTGTTGACTAACCCGTGATATTATTGTCATTATCGAGTATCTCTGGGACGGTTCTACCTCCGGGATACTCACTATGATTGTTTCTTTTAAAGCCCTTTATGTGGTGTCGCTCAGACGCCCGACTGTGGCATTTCTTTTAAAGCCCTTTATGTGGCGTCGCTCAGATGCCCGACTGTGGCATTTCTTTTAAAGCCCTTTATGTGGTGTCGCTCAGACGCCCGACTGTGGCATTCCTTTTAAAGCCCTTTATGTGGTGTCGCTCAGACGCCCGACTGTGGCATTTCTTTTAAAGCCCTTTATGTGGTGTCGCACTGACGCCTGACTGTGGCATTGCTTGTTATTTATTTCATAAATTTTAGTACTACTATGTTATTGCATATTTATAAACAACTTGCTTGCACGCATCAGAGTTTCATTTATATTTTGTGACGGAGGTCATGAGCATAAAATATTTTTAGCACATCATTGTTATATTATACCTGTGTTCATAATGTTTGCGAGTACATTCAAAGTACTCACTGGCTTGTCCCTGGCTATTGTCTTGGCCAGATTTTCCTGCACGGAGAGGAGCGACGCGATGACAGCCCCGGAACCTAAGCAATGGAGATAGCAGCCTCGCGAAGATAGGAGTTAACCTGGTCAGCTGTTCCTGTGGGAATTGGAGTCCCATAGACACTGATGTTTCACAACCGCTTCCGCCATCAACCACTAGAAACCATTTGTTGTACTCACAGGCCAGAATGGTCTTGTACTTCATATTTTGTATTTTTCTTGGAATTTCTGTATCAAGTTGGAGCCTCATCAGCTAACAGTAATCCTGGGGCTGATGAGCACGACGGTCTTTTCTGGAAATTTATACCCGGAAAACCGGTCGTGGCAGTAGGTTAGTCCCAAAAATTATATAAATGTGTAAAATAAAGCCCATAAACATCCAAAACAGGTAATATAATAGCATGGAACAATAAAAAAATTATAGATACGTTGGAGACGTATCAAGCATCCCCAAGCTTAGAGGAAAAACTTGAATTACAAGTTTCTATCCCTAGAAAACTTTATGATGAGTGGGAACCTACTATTAAAATAAAAATTAAAGATCATGAATGCTATGATTTGGGTGCTATTGTTTCCAGGATTCGAAAAACTTTATGTGATGTGCTAGGTTTCCGTGAATTTGATGATTTCTCTTTAAATTTGCACCTTGCATATTCCACTATTAAGAAACCTATGGGAAGAATTAATGATGTTCTTATTGTTGCAAATAGGAATTATGTGCCCGTAGATTTTATTGTTCTTGATATATATTGCAATCTTTCATGTCCTATTATTCTTGGTAGGCCTTTCCTTACAACGATTAGTGCAATTATTGATATGAAGGAAGGGAATATTAGATTCCAATTTCCATTAAGGAAAGGCATGGAACACTTTCCTAGAAAGAAAATCAAATTACCTTATGAATCTATTATGAGAGCCACTTATTAATAGAATACCAAAGATGGCCATACTTAGATCTATCCTCGATTTTATGCCTAGCTAGGGGCATTAAACGATAGCGCTTGTTGGGAGGCAACCCAATTTTATTTTTGTTCCTTTCTTTTTTGTTCCTGTTTAGTATTAAATAAATCATCTAGCCTCTGTTTAGATGTTTTTTTATGTTTTAATTAGTGTTTGTGCCAAGTAGAACCTTTGGGAAGACTTGGGTGAAGTCTTTATGATCTTGCTGTAAAAAACAGAAACTTTAGCGCTCACAAGATTAGATGCCATTTTTTACTGGAGAAGGAGTTTAGGTTGATTCTTTTCGCAGATGATTAATAGACAAATTCCGCACGTACACCAATTTATTTCAGAATTTTTGGAGTTACAAAAGTATTCGAAAGTTACAGGTTGTTACATACCGTTCTGTTTTTGACAGATTCTGTTTTTTTGTGTGTTGTTTGCTTATTTTGATGAATCTAAGGCTAGTATCGGGGGGTATGAACCATAGAGAAGTTGGAATACAGTAGGTTTAACACCAATATAAATAAATAATGAGTTCATTACAGTACCTTAAGTAGTGATTTTTCTTTCTTGCACTAATAGAGCTTATGAGATTTTCTGTTGAGTTTTGTGTTGTGAAGTATTCAAGTTTTGTGTAAATATTTGATGGACTACGGAATAAGGAGTGGCAAAAGCCTAAGCTTGGGGATGCCCAAGTCACCCCAAGATAAATTCAAGGACAACCAAAAGCATAAGCTTGGGGATTCCCCGGAAGGCATCCCCTCTTTCGTCTTCGTCTATCGGTAACTTTACTTGGGGCTATATTTTTATTCACCACATGATATGTGTTTAGCTTGGAGCGTCTTGTATGATATGAGTCTTTGCTTTTTAGTTTACCACAATCATCCTTGCTGTACACACCTTTTGGGAGATAACACATGATTTGGAATTTATTAGAATACTCTATGTGCTTCACTTATATCTTTTGAGCTAGATAACTTTGCTCTAGTGCTTCACTTATATTTTTTTAGAGCACGGCGGTGGTTTTATTTTATAGAAATTATTGATCTCTCATGCTTCACTTGTATTATTTTGAGAGTCTTTTAGAACAGCATGGTATTTGCTATGGTTATAAAATTTGTTCTAGAATGATGGGCATCCAAGTTGGGTATAAGAAAAACTATCATAAGAAGTGAATTGAATACTATGATCAACTTGATGCTTCATAATTGTTTTGAGATATAGAGGTGGTAATATTAGAGTCATGCTAGTTGGGTAATTATGAAATTGAGAAATACTTGTGTTGAAGTTGGCAAGTCCCGTAGCATGCACGTATGGTAAAAGTTGTGTAACAAATTTGTAGCATGGGGTGCTTTTTGATTGCCTTCCTTATGTGTGGAGGTAGGGGGCGCGCGATGGTTAACTCCTGCCAACCTCCCCCCTTGGAGCATGTGTAGTACTACTTTGCTTCGAGGGCTAATAAACTGTTGCAATAAGTATGTGAGTTCCTTATGACTAATGTGAGTCCATGGATCATACACACTCTTACCCTTCCACCATTGCTAGCCTCTCTTGTGCCGTGCAAATTTCGCCAGTATCATAAACTACCTTATATCTTCCTCAAAACAGCCACCATACCCACCCATTATGGCATTTCCATAGCCATTCCGAGATATATTGCCATGCAACTTTCCACCGTTCCGTTTATTATGACACGCTCCATCATTGTCATATTGCTTTTCCATGATCATGTAGTTGACATTGTATTTGTGGCAAAGCCACCTTCATAATTCTTTCATACATGTCACTCTTGATTCATTGCATATCTCGGTACACCGCCGAAGGCATTCACATAGAGTCATATTTCGTTACAAGTATTGAGTTGTAATTCTTGAGTTGTAAATTAATAAAAGTGTGATGATCTTCATTATTAGAGCATTGTCCCAAGTGAGGAAAGGATGATGGGACTATGAGTCCCCCACAAGTCGGGATGAGACATCGGACATTACAAAAGAATAAAAGAGGCCAAAGAAGCCCCCAAAAAAAGAGGCTAAAGAAGCCCACCAAAAAAATATGAGAGAAAAAGAGAGAAGGGACAATGTTACTATCCTTTTTCCACACTTGTGCTTCAAAGTAGCACCATGATCTTCATGATAGAGAGTCTCTTATGTTGTCACTTTCATATACTAGTGGGAATTTTTCATTATAGAACTTGGCTTGTATATTCCAACGATGGGCTTCCTCAAAATGCCCCAGGTCTTCGTGAGCAAGCGAGTTGGATGCACACCCACTTAGTTTCTATTGTTGAGCTTTCATACATTTATAGCTCTAGTGTATTCATTGCATGGCAATCCCTACTCACTCACATTGATATCTATTAATAGGCATCTCCATAGCCCGTTGATACGCCTAGTTAATGTGAGACTTTCTCCTTTTTTTGTCTTCTCCACACAACCTCCATCATCATATTCTATTCCACCCATAGTGCTATATCCATGGCTTACGCTCATGTATTGCGTGAGAGTTAAAAAAGCTGAAGTGCATTAAAAAGTATGAACCAATTGCTTGGCTGAAACGGGGGTTGTGCATGATGGGAGTATTTTGTGTGACAAAAATGAATCATAGCCTAACTATATGATTTTGTAGGGATGAGCTTTGTTTGGCTATGTTATTTTGATAAGACATGATTACTTGTTAGTATGCTTGAAGTATTACTATGTTTATGTCAATATGAACTTTTATTTTGAATCATTTGGATCTGAACATTCATGCCACAATAAGGAAAACTACATTCAGAAATATGCTAGGTAGCATTCCAGATCAAAAATTATGTTTTTATCATTTACCTACTCGAGGACGAGCAATAATTAAGCTTGGGGATGCTTGATACATCTCCAACGTATCTATAATTTTTGATTGTTACATGCTATTATATTACCTGTTTTGGATGTTTATGGGCTTTAATATACACTTTTATATCATTTTTGGGATTAACCTACTAACCGGAGGCCCAACCCGAATTGCTGTTTTTTTGCCTATTTCAGTGTTTCGCAGAAGGAATATCAAACGGAGTCCAAACGGAATGAAACCTTCAGGAGCAATCTTTTTGGAACAAACACAATCCAAGAGACTTGCAGTGGACGTCAAGAAGCAGCCGAGGCGGCCACGAGGGTGCAGGGCGCGCCCCCTGCCTCGTGGGCCCCTTGTGGCTCCCCTGACCGACTTCCTTCGCCTATATATATCTACATACCCCGAAAACATCCAGGGACACCAAGAAAAACTATTTCCACCACCGTAACCTTCTGTTCCCGGGAGATCCCATCTTGGAGCCTTTTCCGGCGCTCTGCCGGAGGGGGAATTGATCACAGAGGGCTTCTACATCAACGCCAAAGCCTCTCCAATGAGTTGTGAGTAATTTACCATAGACCTTTGGGTCCATAGTTATTATCTAGATGGCTTCTTCTCTCTCTTTGAATCTCAATACAATGTTCTCCTCGATCTTCTTGGAGATCTATTCGATGTAACTCTTTTTGTGGTGTGTTTGTCGAGATCCGATGAATTGTGGGTTTATGATCAAGTTTATTTATGAGAAATATTTGAATCTCCTCTGAATTATTTTATGTATGATTGGTTATCTTTGCAAGTCTCTTTGAATTATCAGTTTGGTTTGGCCTACTAGATTGATCTTTCTTGCAATGGGAGAAGTGCTTAGCTTTGGGTTCAATCTTGCAGTGTCCTTTCCCAGGGACAGCAGGGGCAACAAGGCATGTATTGTATTGTTGCCATTGAGGATAAAAAGATTGGGTTTATATCATATTGCTTGAGTTTATCCTTCTACATCTTGTCATCTTGCTTAATGAGTTACTCTGTTCTTATGAACTTAATACTCTAGATGCATGCTGGATAGCGGTTGATGTGTGGAGTAATAGTAGTAGATGCAGGCAGGAGTCGATCTACTTGTTACGGACGTGATGCCTATGTACATGATCATGCCTAGATATTCTCATAACTATGCACTTTTCTATCAATTTCTCAACAGTAATTTGTTCACCCACCATAATACTTATGCTATCTTGAGAGAAGCCACTAGTGAAACCTATGGCCCCGGGTCAATTTTCCATCATATAACTTTTCGATCTGCTTTATTTTGCAATCTTTACTTTTCAATCTACATCATAAAAATACCAAAAATATTTAGCTTATCTTATTATCAGTGGCACGCCGGCTCAGAGAAACCGGAACGCCCCATATTCCAGCCCAGAGATCGAGGAGAAGTCTTCTGGAATACGGCACTGCTTAGCATAGAACAAACCAGCTCTTTATTACAATCTATTTGGGTACAAGGGATTACATCGGTACGGCGACACTATGCCTGCCACTGTTGCTCTATGCAAGCAGCAGAACCTATCGAAGTAGCGGAATAACTCTTGCAGCAGAACAACGACGATGGTGGTCAACTCCACTCTGCAGGGACTCTGGCTGGAACGCTTATCCTAGCTCGCAAACAAGGACTCCATGGCAAACAAGCAATCAAATCCGGCAGGTCCTACAAACTAGCATGACACGCTAGGTCAGTACATTGAATGTACTTGCAAGCTCACAATAATCCAGAAGCATTCAAGACAAATAACAACATGGCAATTACAGGTTAAGCAGGGATTATCATGATATCATCAGAACAACATAGCATGGACAACATGAACATGATACAGCTAGAACAACATGAACAAAGCACGAACATATGAATCTGATGATACTAGCATGCAACATGATGACACTATCATGCACCATTTATTCTGTTCGGATTACCTCATGATCATCACATGCACAAACTTACCATCTCGGACATCACACAATCATCTCAGGATCATATCAAGCTGGGTATAAAAAATACCATAGTAATCATTACATGACCACAAGGAGCTTGATCTTTACCTACGATTCTCGCACAACATCATGAATATTCAACAACTTGGTATCCTCGATACCACGGTGATCAATCACGGATCACAAACGGAACCACACTTGGTTCAATGGGTTACCTTGTAACCGAACGGTGATCATTCAGGGATCACAAACGGAACTACTCTAGGCTCAACGGGTTACCTCGTAACCAAACGGTGATCATTACGGATCGCATAACCAACTTATCTCATCATCAAACCGATGTTGTTATTAAGCACATCATTATTATTACTATTGACCCATAGTGTGACCGACACGAACTGTGCCCTTATCCGCGGGCAGGGCTATTGATAGATTTAACACACACTCTGCAGAGGTTAGCACACTGTACCCACACCACGAAACCCATGGCCACGCACTCCCATTCGGTTGGACCAACAGTGTTCCGACAAAACCGTCCTACTGCTATGACACTCTCCCGGCCACTCCGACTCACTCCCCACTCCCGTGTCTACCCTAGACACCAACGGCCACCATCGTGGCTAAATGGCCAACATCATGGCAAAACGGTCCCAAACAGGGACAAAAGCGCTTATCATCCAACTACGGGCACACAAGGTTATGTCTGCTTACCGGGCCAGGGTACCGCACGCCCATAACCTTCCCTCGTTGGAGGCACTGACGAGAGGCATGACAATAGACCCAGTTAGGACCATCCCATAAAGGTAAGTGTGGTTGCACTAGTCAGCTCGATATGGTGGCACCATAACTCAGCCAACAGTTGTTCAAGTTCAATTTAATCCAGTTAAACTTGAATGCAAATATGTTGAGCCATGATAAAATAACATGATGCAATTACAATGCATGAGCATGATATCAACATAAGCATGAGGGTACAACATAACTATCGACCATATCAACAATGAATCATATCCAACTGAGCATGGCATACTGACGTGCATGAATATCACAAGTACAACACTACTCATAGAAACCTAGCTTGACCACTAGCATCAACAATAAATATCATGCAAGCCATATCAACAATGCTACCATGCAAGCATTTAACCAACTGGATGCAACAGAACACGCATACAACAGTACTCAGAACAGGCAGAAGTTATGCACCGAAAACCATCACCAACATCAACATGTACTACTAGAAAGCATAAACATATGAAAGGAAATACTAGCAACTAGTACAAGATAACCAGGTGCAAGACAACATAACGCGAGAGTGAACATGAAACTCTAAGCAACACCGAAACAACGATAACCATGTTTTAAACAAAGAAACATTTATTAAATATTCGAGTTGAAAACCATGGCTACTACACGACTATCATGCAAGTGGGTATTGTGGCTTGCCTGGGGATGAAGAAGGCACTGGGGAGAAGTGCGGAATGATCGCGGAACCAAACACTGGAAAAGTTTCTCTCCTGAAGGGGGCTGATTTGGGCAAGGGAAAAATGGTCATTTCTAGTACGCCAAAACATAATGAAAGTGACACCAACAGAAAGGGCTCGACGAGACGAAGAAGTGAGCGCTGGTTTCACCTCGATCGGAGTTACGTTTGCGGAGTTATGAGGGTTGGAAGAAGAAGGACCAATCTACGAATATTTCTTCAGCAAACAGGTCCCTCAGTGGATCAGGCAGATGCGCAAAATGATAAATACGCTTCCTAAACTGGAAAACGCACTTTAGGTTACAGAAGAAGAAAATATGCTTTTGAGCAATTGAAAGTGTACTCGACAGAATACGCCTTCAAAGAAATAAAAGCGCACTCACCAAAAGGCGCTTCCACTTATCCACGTGGACCTGGGCCTTGGGCCACTTACAGGTGGGTCCCACGCGGTCAGGGGAGGGGCCAGCTAGGCGTTGTCTTCCTCCTAACTGCTCCCTCGCTTGAGACAGAGGAGGCACGGGAGGGACCAGCTGCCGGCGACATGGCAGGCGATTCCGGCCAGCTCAGGCGATAGCGAGGGCACCGGCGGCTGCGGCCAGGTCTCCCGCATCCATCCCGAGGGCTAGCAGGCACCGGGGAGGAGAAGAAGAACCGGAGCTTCGAGGGGAACAGAGGGGCTGGCCGCGGTCGTTGCACGCGGGGACGACGACCTTGGTGGCTTCGGCGGCAGGAGAAGGGCATGGGGAGAGTCGCCGGAGATCAGAGGGGCTGGTGGTGGTGGCTAGAAGTGGAGGAGAGGCTCGGGTAGCTCCAATTTAGGAGGACCGAGGCGGCGGCCATGGCGGCATTGGGCAGCGAGGAGAGGCTCCGAGGCTCGGGCAAGGCACTAGGAAGGACTACAAGAGCGAGGCAAGGCTGGTGGTGAGCTCAGACGAGGCCGAGGATGGCTATATATTGCCGGTACGAGGGCCACGGGCTCGGGTGCCGCCGCTCGAGCTCGGCCAAGGCTCTGGCGATGCGCAGCGATCATGGGGAGGCGCAGGAACGCGACTAGGGGGGTGCGGACGAGTTACAAAGGCGCACAGGGCATGAGGGGCCGAGGGGCCCAGGAGAGACGCGGTCGAACGCCTTAAATGCTCGGTCGGCCACAGTGCGCCCGTGGGCGCGCGGTGACGAATGCTAACAGAGGGGCTTACGGAGGGGGTGATGGCTCCAGGAAGGCGGCGACAATGCAGTGAAGCTGTTGGACACACTCACGAGCGAGAAGACGACGAGAGGGGGAGGGGCCCGAGCACAAAAGACGTTCTGGCTGCACACGCTGCATGCCACAGCGGTGGTCACCGCGTGCACTGGTGCACACAGTGCCACAAGCTATGCCAAACGATGTCTGGGGGCTAGTCCTTCCTTGGGAGGTTGCAACTGCGTGGTATCTCGATGAAACATGTTGTGGTTAAATGGTAAGCAACCTCTAAAGTTTACTGCAGTAAACTTGATCAACTAAGTGTGATCAACAGAGAGATGCTATAGGTCAAATGTTATGTCTGGGGTGTTTACCTATGTAAGGACTACAATCCTAGGCATTTTGGATGGAAATTGATCAAGAATTAATACAGTTGCTTCACAACTGCATAGTCTGGTCCAGAATCAAGATTTGGATGATGCACTCACATGGAGTGTCAACTTATGCTCATCTTGGGCAAGGCTGAGTTATTTGATCATATGAAGATGTTGCGAAAGGTTTCATACCAATTGGATAAACTAAAATGGTACTTCCTTCACAAACATTTCCACTGAACAGAAACTTGCAAACATTTTGGAGGGCAAATGGCTTGATGAAATTATCCCAAATTGGGTGGAGAGATGTTTTATGGGTAGGATCATTATCTAGTAGTTTATCAGAATTTTTGAAGTAATATAAAATACACTTGCTTCACAACGTGAAAATATTGCAAGAATCAAAGATTTGATCTTGTGCTCACATAGTTGATTGGATGGGGCTGCAAATGGGTGGAGAGGGTTAATATGAGCACATGAAGGAGTGTGCAAAACTTCAACTCATTTGGATATTCCTAGCTAGTACTTCCTTCACAATGGCTTTGATGTGACAGAAACTTTGAAAAATCACTGAGGAAGATTGGCTAGGCAAATATAGTTGAATTTTGGCACAGGGCAATTATTTGGACATGAAAAGATGTCCAAAAAGTTTGAGGTCAACTAGACAAGGGAAAATAGCACTTCCTTAACAACCTGCCACATAGGACAGAATAGAAAAGGAATTATATGAGCAAGATAGAAAACATGGCAAGTGAAATATTTTGCCACATTTGCGGAAGATATGACCCAAAAAATTTATGAGAATTATTTGGGTATTTTTGGAGTGAGGGAAATATAGGTTGCTTCACAACCTAGGGCAATTTGAGTTATTCCTTTAATAGAAAAGGAATATTCCCAATAAAAAGAATAGTGGGATTTGGGCTAGGATGAAAATGATAGGGTCTAGTGAAAGATTTGGGTATGACAAGCTATTCTGGAAAGGAAGAAGAGGTCATCTTCTTCAGTTTCCAGACCACAAAGCCACGGAAAAAGAAAACTCACGCAAAAACCTCAGAAAAACAAAAGAAAAAGAAAGGGCCAAAAATTAGGCTGTCACAAACCTTGCCCCCTTAAAGAAATATCGTCCTCGAGATTTGGTTGCTCAGGGAACACGTATGAATATTCTGGCTTAAGGAAACCGTTTCCAACTCGGGTATCCTTTTCTTTTATTTTTGTTCCCACTAAAATTTTTATCTGACTGGCCCTAGGGTGGTTTGCTTTACTGTATCCACCTTCTGACAGATTTTACCTTGCTCGTTCATGGTTATTCATTTTGTTGGTATGCCCATGAGGATAGTGATGCTTCACCATAGTTGCTGGGGTCAAACTATTGAATTGACCTTTAGTCTGACTTGATAGACTCTGATATTTGATACTGACAAATCTGAGTATATACTGTTAACCGAGCGGGTTGTCTCGATAGGGGTCCTTACCAAAATTGAGTAGGCCCCGCAGGTGAATATTCATGGGGATCAATACTGCCTCCGGCTGTTCGAAGTATTTGCACCATGGGGGTCGTGCACAATTTTCATACCTGCATCACTGATCTTGCTCCTTCATTATTGTTTTCTTGGTCTGGATCCTTGGCTGAAAGAGCTGGGTCATATTGCTTCTTCGTATGACCATAGGTACTGTCGGTGCAAATTTTTCGGCAATCATAACTTATCCTCATTCTTCTGACATGGTAATATTGTTTAAATGGAAGGTTCATCACTTCTCAAGTTCTGACCGTAGGAAAATGATCATCTGAAGCCTAGCAAGAAATCGGCAAATAAATCAGTAGCCACCAGAACATTCTTTACAACTCAGATCTGGGACATTACTGAAATAATTCAACCACGGCTCAGGACGGCCGAAAAGCAGCTCAAAGCATGAGACCGGGTCGATAATAAGAAAGTGGCAGCTCCCTAAAATAGCCAAAAAGCAACAATAGGGATACTGTCACAAAAATGAACTCAACAACTATACGAGACGGCTGAAAAGCAGCTCAGAACTCGTGATAGTCGTTGAAGACAGAAAAAAAATCGGCATCCACCCCGGATAGCTAAAAACAGCTCAGATCACACACGTGGTGCCGTCATTGGAGAAGAAAGGGACAAGGGCTCATCAGGATCATTTTCCAGGTTCACATGTACTTGTACTGAGCTCATTGATGTCGTCAATCCTCATAATCCATTGTCACACTGCGGTGTATATTGGCTTTCTTCTCTTAACCATCCTCATGCGATTGTCAGATCCTCATCCGAGTAACTTGTGAGATCTTGGTGGTATGCTCGCTACATATATATGAGAATCTAATTTCCGAGACACACGTGCATTCTGACTGATTCTTGCTTCTGGCCAAAATGTTGCGGATCTGATTCTTGGGATTCACTACTATATGCTGTCAATTCACAGCGTACTACCTTGTGCCAATGCCTTCCTAAGGAAGATTGGTGAGGTTGTGCTTGAAACTTTCATCAGACCGCTTGCCAAAGAAGACTGAATATCATGCTTCAGAAACTTACCCCCTTAAAGACTTTGCTGGTACCTTATGCCGGAAGCTTTTTGCGGTTGCTTACTGAAGAAGGCAGAGTACCTTGCACGGGAAATTATGCATGTATCGTAATGAGGAAAATAGCTGAATCTTGCCTTGGAAGCTTCTCTGGTATCTTGCGAGGGAAGATTGGGTTGCTTACACTAGAAGCTTCTTATTGTGATATGCGGAACATTTTCCACATATATAACCATCTTAATATTTTTTCGATTTATTTCTTCTATGAAACAGGGTTTTGCAGGACTATCCTCTTTTCTGAGTATATGACATATTTTTGCTTGCTTCCAGGTACATCGGGTTTCAAAATCAGCCTCAACGAAAAATTAAAGTTGTATCTGAGCCATACTTTTGATAATATTAGGTCAACCTTGCACACAATTTATCTGCTTGCTGATTTGATCATTTCTGCTATGAGGAGTGCACACTAAGACAAACTTGATTATTCAGTATCATGATCAGATATCCCCAATCTCAATGCAGTCGGCTGAGAATTCCATACTGTTGTGAAGAGCACACACTAATGCAATCTTGATACTGACAGTCCATTCAGGATTTCTTTTGCATTCATACGAGATATTCCAAATTCCACTACAGTCAGCTGATAACTCCATTTGGTTTAGCTGAATTTCCAAATATACGCATTCCTCACTGACTCTTCGGGTCCGGTGTCGGTTGATGAGCAACTTTAATAGGGGACAAATTGTAACACTGAAGGCCCAAAGAAAGAAACAACGAAAATAAAAGCACACAAGTATACTAAAAATTAATCAAGCAATCATCACATATTACTGCTACTCACACAATAATATGCATGCATACCTAAGCACACAAATCTCGCGAAACCTCCGGCATTACGGTCTATGCTGTCGCGGTGTGCACGAAAGTGAAATCCACGTGTGGAAGGAGTTGGCGTAACCAAAGCTACACCAAGCACTGGCTTAACACCGGCTGGATCTGGATGGATACATAGGTGAGGACAGACTTGGCGATCAAGCAGCAAGACACAAAGGTCACGACCACCTCATCATCAAGCGTACGAAAGGAACCATACACGTCCAAAGAATGGAATGACAGGGCAAGATAACAGTGGAAGACTGGGTTGAATGGCATTGCCCTTTTCTGATAACAAAGATCAGCAAGGGTTGCCAAGGGGACAAGATGGAGGGCACGATTCGGGATGGAGACAAGCCTATCACCGAAATAATATGGGTGGGTGGCGGAAAAATATCAACGCGGTACCTGAGCAAGAACTCCTGCAAATGGTGTCTGGAACACTTGGGACTAGGGCATCACTCTGCTGGGATAGAGATAATGCCAGACACCGAAGAGCATACATGCTAAGAAAGAGGGTGCAGTTAGTGGATCGAAAACGATGCCACCTACACTCACAAGATTAACCTTTAGTGACAAAGTAATATTCTATATGCATGTTATGTGACAAACAAATACATCCATCAAGTGCAACAAACCAACTGGAGTCTAACTACCGCTTTCTAACGTTCGCGCGGTCTAGGGCGTCCTACATCTAGACCTGCTCTGATACCAAGCCTGTGGCACCCCGGCTCAAAGAAACCAGAATGCCTCGTATTCCAGCCCAGAGATCAAGGAGAAGTCTTCTGGAATATGACACTGCTTACCATAGAAAAAACCGGCTCTTTATTACAATCTATTCGGGTACGTACAAGGGATTACATCGGCATGATGACACTACGCCTGCCACTGTTGCTCTATGCAAGCAGCAGAATAACTCTAGCAGCGGAACAACGACGGCGGTGGTGAACTCCACTCCGCAGGGACTCTGGCTGGAACGCTTATCCTAGCTCGCAAACAAGGACTCCACGGCAAACAACCAATCAAATCTGGCATGTCCTGCAAACTGGCATGACACGCCAGGTCTGTACATTGAATGTACTTGCAAGCTCACAATAATCCAGAAGCATTCAAGAAAAAACAACAACATGGCAATTACAGGTTAAACATGGATTATCATGATATCATCAGAACAACATAGCATGAACAACATGAATATGATACAGATAGAACAACATGAACATGGCATGAACATATGAATCTGACGATACTAGCATGCAACATGATGACACTATCATGCACCATTTATTCTGTTCGGGTTACCTCATGATCATCACATGCACAAACTAACCATCTCGTACATCACACAATCATCTCAAGATCAAATCAAGCTTGGTATAAACAATACTGTAGTAATCATTACATGACCACAAGGAGCTTGATCTTTACCTACGATTCTCGCACAACATCACGAATATTCAACAACTTGGTATCCTCGATACCATGGTGATCAATCACGAATCACAAACAGAACCACACTTGGTTCAACGGGTTACCTTGTAACCAAACGATGATCATTCACGGATCACAAATGGAACCACTCTGGGCTCAACGGGTTACCTCGTAACCAAACGGTGATCATTCACGGATCACATAACCAACTTATCTCATCATCGAACTGGGGTTGTTACTAAGCACATCATTATTATTACTTTTGACCCATAGTGTGACCAACACGAACTAGGCCCTTATCCGCGGGCATGGCTGTCGATAGGTTTAACACACACTCTGCAGAGGTTAGCACACCATACCCACACCACGGAACCCATGGCCTCACACTCCCATTTGGGTGGACCACCGGCGTTCCGACAAAACCATTCTACTGCCATGAGACTCTCCCGGCCACTCCGACTCACTCCCCACTCGGCTAAGTCATGGGTGGCCCCGTGTCTACCCCAGACACCAACTGCCACTGTCATGGCAAAACGACCAACATCGTGGCAAAACGGTCCCAAACGGGGACAAAAGCGCTTATCGTCCAACTACGGGCACACATGGCTATGTCTGCTTACCGGGCCAGGGTACCGCACGCCCATAACCTTCCCTCGTTGGAGGCACTGGCGAGAGTCATGACAATAGACCCAGTTAGGACCCTCCCATAAAGGTAAGCGTGGTTGCACTGGTCAACTCGATATGGTGGCACCGTGACTCAGCCAACAGCTGTTCAAGTTCAATTTAATCCAGTTAAACTTGAATGCAAATATGTTGAGCCATGATAAAATAACATGATGCAATTACAATGCATGAGCATGATATCAACATAAGCATGAGGGTACAACATAACTATCGACCATATCAACAATGAATCATACCCAACTGAGAATGGCATAATGACGTGCATGAATATCACAAGTACACCACTACTCGTAGAAATCTATCATGACCACCAGCATCAACAATAAATATCATGCACGACATATCAACAATTCTACGATGCAAGCATTTAACCAACTGGATGCAATGGAACACGCATACAACGGTACTCGAAACAGATGGAAGTCATGCACCAAAAACCATCACCAACATCAACATGTACTACTAGCAAGCATAAACATATGAAAGGAAATACTAGCAACTAGTACAAGATAACCAGTTGCAAGAAAACATAACACGAGAGTGAACATGAAACTCTAAGCAACACCGGAACAACGATAACCATGTTTTAAACAAACAAACATTTATTAAATATTAGAGTTGAAAATAATGGCTACTGCATGACTATCATGCAAGTTGGTATTGTAGCTTTCCTGGGGATGAAGAAGGCACCGGGGAGAAGTGCAGAACGATCGCGGAACCAATCACCGGAAAAGTTTCTCTCTTGAAGAGGGCTGATTTTGGCAAGGGCAATGTTGTCATTTCCGGTATGCCAAAACATAATGAAAGTGACACCAACAGAAAGGGCTCGACGAGACGAAGTGAGCGCTGGTTTCACCTCGATCAGAGTTACGGTTGCAGAGTTATGAGTGTTGGAAGAAGAAGGACCAATCTATGAATATTTCTTCAGCAAACAGGTCCTTGAATGGATAAGGCAGAGGCCCAAAATGAGAAATACGCTTCCTGAACTGCAAAACACACTTTACGTAACCGAAGGAGAAAATACGCTTTCGAGAAAACGAAAATGTACTCGAAGGAATCCGCCTTCAGAGAAATAAAAGCGCACTCACCAGAGGGTGCTTCCACTTATCCACGTGGATCTGGGCCTTGGGCCACTTACAGGCGGGTCCCACGCGGTCAGGGAAGGGGCCAGCTGGGTGTTGTCTTCCTCCTTGCTGCTCCCTCGCATGAGACAGAGGAGGCAGGGGAGGGACCAGCTACTGGTGACGTGGCGGTCGACTCCGGCCACCTCAGGCGACGGCAAGGACACCGACGACTGCGGCCAGGTCTCCCACAACCATCCCGAGGGCTAGCAGGCGCCGGGGAGGACGAGAATAAGTGGAGCTTCGAGGGGAACAGAGGGGCGGGCCGTGACCATTGCACACGGGGACGATGGCCCTAGTGGCTCCGGCGGCAGGAGAAGGGCATGGGGAGAGTCGCCGGAGATCAGAGGGGCTGGTGGTGGTGGCTAGAAGTGGTGGAGAGGCTCGGGTAGCTCCAATTTAGGAGGACCGAGGCGGCGGCCATGGCGGCATTGGGCAGCGAGGAGAGGCTCCGGGGCTTGGGCAAGGCACTACAGAGGACTACATGAGCGAGGCGAGGCTGGTGGTGAGCTTGGACGAGGCCGGGGATGGCTATATATAGCCGGGACGAGGGGCACGGGCTCGGGTGCCGCCGCTCGAGCTCAGCCAACACTCTGGCGATGCACAACAATCACGGGGAGGCGCGAGAACATGTTGAGGGGGGTGCAGAGGAGCTACAGAGGCGCACATGGCATGAGGAGCCGAGGGCCGCAGGAGAGAAGTGGTCGAACACCTTAAATGCTTGGTCGGCCATAGTGCGCCCGTGGGCGCGCGGCGATGAGTGCTGACGATGGGGCTTACGGAGGGGGAGATGGCTCTAGGAAGGCGGCAACGATGCGTTGAAGCTGTTGGACACACTCACGAGCGCGAAGACGACGAGAGGGGGAGGGGCCCGAGCACAAACAACGTTCTGGCCGTGCAAGCTGCATGCCAAAGCGGTGGTCACCGTGTGCACTGGTGCACATAGTGCCACAATCTATGCCAAACGATGTCTGGGGGTTAGTCCTTCCTGGGGAGGTTGCAACTACGGTGGTATCTCGGTGAAACATGCTCTGGTTAAATGGTAAGCAACCTCTGAATTTTACTGCAGTAAACTTGATCAACCAAGTGTGATCAACAGAGAGATGTTATAGGTCAAATGTTATGTCTGGGGTATTTATCTATGTAAGACTACAATCCTGGGCATTTTGGATGGAAATTAATCAAAAATTAATACAGTTGCTTCACAACTGCATAGTCTGGTCCAGAATCAAGATTTGGATGATGCACTCACATGGAGTGTCAACTTAAGCTCACACTACTAGGGAAAACCTTATATACAGAAATTTAGTAGTAGCATGTGTCAAAAAAGGGCGCTAGTGCTAGATAGCAGTAGCGCTTGAGGTAAAAGGGCGCTATAGATAAAACTTTAGCAGTAGCGCGTGCTCGTGTAAAAGCGCTACTACTAATATTCCCAGCGCTAAGACGATAGGCTACACATAGCAGTAGCGGGCTTGTAAGAAGCGCGCTACCGCTATGAAGTAAGTAGCAGCGGGTTTTCTAAGAGATGCGCTACTGCTACTGGAAATCGAATAAAATGAAAAATAAATAGAAAATAAAATGAAAATGAAAGAAATAGAAAAAGGAGAAAGGAAAAAATAAAATGTAAAGCAAAATAAATGAAAAAGCGAAAAAAGGAGAAAGGCGTAGCAGTAGCGTATGTTGACAAGAGGCGCTATAGCTAATACAGCTGCAGCGCGTTCCCTAGACCCCCGCTATAGAAACAGAAAAAGAAATAAGAAAATAAAAGGAAATTAGATAGCCATAGCAGTAGCGCGTTTCGTGAAAAGCGCTATAGCTAAGTTAGCTATAGTGCGTTTTTAGAAACGCGCTACCGCTAAGTTTGACTAAACCCCAAAACCGTTTCCCCCCGGCCGCCACTTCTCCCCCAAATCCCTCGACCCACCCCGCAGCCATCTCCCCGATTCGCCATCGCCCCACTTCGCCGCCGTCGCCTGCCGACATCGACGCCCCCAGAGCTACCAGAGCCGCGCGCCGTCGACGCCACCGGAGCCGCCCCCAATGCCACCGGAGTCGCGCGGCCTCATCAACGGCACCGGAGCCGCCGCCAACGCCACTGCCTCCCTTGCCACCACTGCCTCCCTCGCCACCACCGGAGCAATCCTCTGTAAGCCCCCACCCCTCCTCTCTCTCTCATGCGTAGCACAAACACTGGACAGAGAACTAGCTAGCTAGGTTAACTAGTTTAACTAGGTAATTATCTAGGTTAGTGCAAAAATTTAGTTAGGGCTTTGACAGAGAACTCGTTAGGGCAGTAGGATTTAATTAGGTTTTTTTTTGCATAGATGTTTTTTAAAGAAAAAAATGAAGAAAAGTTGTAGCAGTGCTGCTAGTAGTATATAGTCAAAGTAGTAGATGTTGATTAGGTTAGGGCAGTAGTGGTAGTAGTAGATGTTAAATAGATGCTTTTTAGTTAGATAGTAGGGTTTTGTTAGGTTAATTAGGTTAGTAGTGCTGCTAGTAGTAGTGGTATAGTAGGTTAATTAGGTGAAGTTAAATGAATAACCTAAATTAATGAAATTAGTAGTTAACTGAACTTTTTCCCTTTCATCATTATAAAGCACTAAAATAAACTGAATTTTGTCCTATTAGTAGTTAAATGAATTTCCTTCTACACTTAGTTTTTGAATTAACTTGTGAAATTTGGACATGTATATTTGGACATGTGGTTGCTCGTGTATATTTGGACATGTGTTGCAGTGTCGAAGATGGGTATTTGAACACTGTTTCCAGGGAATGAAGCCGAGTGGCCTATGTTTTGCCGGAATGTTGATTCATTTCCATTCCGGTAAATTTCAGGTTCTCGATTTGTCCACTTTTTAGCAAAAGTCATGCCAAAATTTTCCGTGAATTTCGGCATGACTTGTGCTACAAACTAGGACATATCGAGTGCCCGGGATTTGCCGCACCGGGAAGGAGTCAACGTTCCTGCAAAGCATAGGCCTTTTTTATGTCATTATTCATTTTATTAGGTCTAGAATTAATTGACTAGATTTAATCATATGAAACATGTCTAGCAACGATGAAGGACAGGGTTCTGGTGATTGCGACAACGTCTACCGGGCGGCAGACGAATTTTTGAGCCTTGCCGACGATCAACCGATGTTGTTGCTGGGCCCACTGGTGGAATCGGGGACTGAGACCGACACGCAGACCGGTGCTGAGATTGAGACCGGCGCTGAGACTCAGACCGGCATTGAGACCGGCGCTGAGACTGAGACCGGCGTTGCCTCGGGGAGCGGAGCTGGTGTAGAACCGAAAGAAAAGAGGCAACGGCTTCCTAACAAACTCAGGACTACTATACTGGTGGTCACGGAGGTGGACGATGACAATTTTGAGCCAAACGCGCCCGAGGAAGCGCGCGCGTGCTACGGCAATCAAATAGGATGCATCGTACAGACAACCGCCACCATCAACGATGAGAAACTACAGAAGATAGATAATATGAGGCCCTCCCTCCTAAAGAAGTTTCACCAGATATTCTTGTTCCCAGGCCAGAATGAAAAGGATTATGAAGATCCAGATAAGGACCCGACAATGAAGAAGATAAACAAACACGCCATGACCAAGTTTAGCGACGCATTGGCCGCCTGGAAAGCAAGGATCATCGACAAGGAACCCTACTCCGAGATTGTAAAGGATAATCCGACAATCACGGAATAGCAGTTTCAAATATTCAAGGCGGCTTGCAAGGCCGAAGCTGCCAAAAAAAGTCTAAGTACATGAAGGGGCTTCAAGAGAGGAACATTGGGAGCCACCACCTCGGAAGCCGTGGTTACGGCGGGAAGAGGTCCAAATGGGCCAAGGAGGACGCGGAAGCCGCGAGTCTGGGCATCCTAGACCCCTTGGCGGAGTTCACCGTCCCGCAGGAGCCTGACGTCCTCAGGGCCCGGCACCGTTGGGACCCAGTGAAGAAGGTTTACGAGACAAACGCGGTCATGACGGAGTTCATGAGACTGCTGGTAATTTTAGTTTCTGATCAATTTGACTGCACACGTTAGTCATATTTGTGGTTAACGATCCACGGCAATTGTCGTACGTCGACTGCTTCCCCGCGGATAAGTTCTTCCTTCGGTTCGATTACATATTCGACATGCTTCACGTGAAGAAGATGGATTTTATGTTTGTCCGCCTTTATGCGTTGCACATGAACTACATCATCGGGGTTGAGCAGATACCTTATATCTGCGTCGCGGACCCGTACTACATGCACGAGGGCTTCTTGGGAGTCTGCACAAAGCACCATGAATACGCGAGGGAATACATCGTCAGTTTCATACTCGCCAATAAGGGCAAGGAGGCGATTCTCGTGCCTTATCATCCCGTGTAAGTCATCCGTGCGGATATCCTTCCTTCGATTTCAATCATTCATTTGCACGGTGGAGGCTAATTAATTTGAGGTGTACTTATTTTGCGCAGCGGCGGGCGCGCCGTCCTCATCATCCTCCACCCCCGATACTCCCACGCTCTTTACTTGGACTCGTCGAAGAACATTCACAAAAAGGATTACACCCACATCAAGGATGTTCTCGATAGTGCAATGTTTTACTACCAAGCACAGGGTGGAGAGGTCAAGGACAAGAAGAGAAGGGGCGGCAGGCTTGCCTTCGGTCATAAGACCGACTTCTGCTGCATCCAGCAACCGAGTGATTCTCTTAATGATGGATTCTATGTCCTACACCACATGCTGGAGTACAGATGGGATCACCAGAACCTTCACATGTCACCTAGATCCGGCGATGCCCATATTCTGCAATGGGCAAAGAACGTAGGAGATATCGAGGATCATCGACTTTGAGCTGAATTCTATCACATCCAGCGCGAACTTGCCCAAATCATCATGAAGGAGGTCGTCGGAAAAACAGGGATGTTCTACGAAGAAGGACAAATGTCGCGGGAAGACGTCCGAACATGGGTAGCCTCTCAGCGTCTCGACATGAAGCCTTTCACTAAGCTCGGGGACTATCTCCCTGACATCGATGGATGGCACGACATGTTGGAGTGACTGTCGATATATGACAATGTGTCCGTTTAGTCCATACTTTTTGTATGACAAAACTTTGATTATGCATGGCGAAACTTTATTTGTGATGTAATTAAACCGTCCTCCTCCTCGACTAGCGAAGATCACTCTAGTTAGGGCATTTTGGGTACGATGAAGTTTGTTGTTTATGCTTATGATATGTTGTTTCTATTTTTGCCAAGTCTGTCTCTTTCTGTTGCTCAACTATATATGTTGCATATCATTGACTCATGTGACGAAGCAGGTGCATAGATCATCAATGGCGAAGAAGTGCTACGCCAGGAGTATATATACGACGAGTGGCTGGAGTGTCAGGCCTAGGTGTACCATTTTCCGGTTTCCGAGCGACACGCAGTAGTTAGTTTAGGTTCACGCTAATGCGAGAGAGGGATACGAACTCATGTACTGCATAGTTCTGCTCTCACTCAAAGTGATAGCTCTTCTCGCGTATATCATTGTTTATATGGACGACAATGTATTTGCAAGTAATCGAGACTTTTATCGCTATTTTCGAGATGATGACGAGAGACCACTTTGTGTTGGATGATGATTATGATGATGACATGATTTGATGAGACTAGTTGTATGTATATGCTATGATTACATTTGTATGTGTATGATATGCTAAATATTATTGTATAAGGCCTATTCAAATACAAAAAAATATGCAGAAAAAAACTAATAAAACTAGTAGTAGCGAGGGGGAAAAGTTAGCAGTAGCGCCGCCTTACCAGTAGCGCCCTTCATAGAAGCGCGCTACACCTATCCATGTATAGCAGTAGCGTGGGACGACAGGCACTACTGCTACACATTAGCTGTAGCGCCTTATCAGTAGCGCATCTTCCCGCGCTACTGATAGGCCTAAAACCCGCGCTGCTACTAGGCTTTTCCATAGTAGTGTCAACTTGGGCAAGGCTGAGTTATTTGGTCATATGAAGATGTTGCAAAAGGTTTCATACCAATTGGATAAACCAAAATGGTACTTCCTTCACAAACATTTCCACTGACCAGAAACTTGCAAACATTTTGGAGGGAAAATGGCTTGATGAAATTAACCCAAATTGGGTGGAGAGATGATTTATGGGTAGGATCATGATCTGGTAATTTATCAGAATTTTTGAAGCAATATAAAATACACTTGCTTCACAACCTGAAAATATTGTCAGAATCAAAGATTTGATCTTGTGCTCACATAGATGATTGGATAAGGCTGCAAATGGGTGGAGAGGGTTAATATGAGCACATGAAGGAGTGTGAAAAACTTCAACTCATTTGGATACTCCTAGCTAGTACTTCCTTCACAATGGCTTCTGTCTGACAGAAACTTTGAAAAATCACTGAGGAAGATTGGCTAGGCAAATAAAGTTGAATTTTGGCACAGGGAAATTATTTGGACATGAAAATATGTCGAAAAAGTTTGAGGCCAACTGGATAAGGGAAAATAGCACTTCCTTCACAACCTGCCACATAGGAAAGAATAGAAAAGGAATTATTTGAGCAAGATAGAAAACATGGCAAGTGAAATATTTTGCCACATTTGAGGAAGATATGACCCAAATGATTTATGAGAATTATTTGGGAATTTTTGGAGTGAGGGAAATATAGGTTGCTTCACAACCTAGGGCAATTTGAGTTATTCCTTTAATAGAAAAGGAATATTCCCAATAAAAAGAATATTGGTATTTGGGCTATGATGGAAATGACAGGGTCTATGGAAAGGTTTGGGTATGAAAAGCTACTCTGGAAAGGAAGAAGAGGTCATATTCTTCAGTTTCCAGACCACAAAGCCACGGAAAAAGAAAACTCATGCAAAAACCTCAGAAAAACAAAAGAAAAAGAAAGGGACAAAAATCAGGCTGTCACATTATCTCTATCAGATCTCACTTTCGCAAGTTGTCGTGAAGGGATCGAAAAACCCTTTATCGCGTTGGTTGCGAGGTTCTTGTTTTTTGTGTAGGTACGAGGGATTTGTGTGGAGCCTCCTACTGGATTGATACCTTGGTTCTCAAAAACTAAGGGAAATACTTACGCTACTTTGCTGCATCACCCTTTCCTCTTCAAGGGAAAAACCAACGCATGCTCAAGAGGTAGCAATCCCCTATACTTGTGGGTTATCAAGACCTTTTTCTGGCGCCGTTGCTGGGGCGTCATAGCATGGGGTGAATATTCTCGTGTGTGCTTGTTTTCTTTATCACTAAGTAATTTGTATTTGCTATTCTAAGTTGTTCTCTATCTTTAGTATGGATATGGAACACGAAATACCAAAAAAATTAGGTGTACTTGCTACTCATGGAGATGGGGAACCTCCTAAAACCCTCGATGCTCATTATGTGAAAGATATTATGTACTACTTTGAAAATCCTGAGAAAACCCCATTCAGTTATGTTATGGGAGACATGTTGGATCAACGTGAATACTTTAGGGATTATCGCTTGACACAAAAAGGGAAACTATTTTGGGATCAAATTTATATGTTGCATTTGTATGCTCGGCAACTATGCTTGAGATATGATTATACTTGTTGCTCTAGGATGAAGGCTCCACACCTTCCCTTTTCATGCAAATTTAATGATAATGAAACCTTAGCTTCTTATGCTAATGGTATATATGATTACTATGATGTGGAACAAATAGAAGAATTCATTGCCTTTATGGGTGCTTATGAGATTGAATCTTTGTTTAAAGAGTGTGAAAATCTTGATGATGCTGTTTACAGACCTGAAATTTTTTCTATACTTAAATATTGCTATGAGAATTATGAATACAATGTCGATATTGATGCATTTATTGAGAAAGTCTCCGCTGTCCAAGAAGAGACTAACATTTTGCAGGAGTCTATGCAACAAGAAATTGATGAAACTGTGAGCTCATTGGATGAAAAAGATGATGAGGAGAGCAACGAACAAAAGGAGGAAGAGCGGATTAGCTACCCGTCCCCACCTTCTAATGAGAGTAACTCTTCAACTCATACATTGTTTAATTCCCCTTCATGCTTACCGAAGGATGATTGCTATGATGATTGTTATGATCCCTTTGATTCTATTGAAATACCCCTTTTTGATGATGCTTGCTATGCTTGTGGCCAAGATGCCAATATGAACTATGCTTGTGGAGATGAACTTGCTATAATTCCTTATGTTAAACATGAAATTGTTGCTATTGCACCCACGCATGATAGTCCTATTATCTTTTTGAATTCTCCCTACTACACTATATCGGAGAAGTTTGCCCTTATTAAGGACTATATTGATGGGTTGCGTTTTACTACTACGCATGATGATTTTGATAGATATAATATGCATGTGCTTGCTGCTCCTACTTGCAATTATTATGAGAGAGGAACTATATCTCCACCTCTCTATGTTTCCAATATGACAAATTTGCAAGAAACCGCTTATACTATGCATTGGCCTTTACTTGGTGTGCATGAATTGTTCTTTTATGACATGTCGATGCATAGGAAGAGAGTTAGACTTTGTTGTTGCATGATATATGTAACTTTGTGCTCACTACTAAATTACAAATCATTGTTAATTAAAATTGGCTTTGATATACCTTGGGATCCGGGTGGATCCATTACTTGAGCACTTTATGCCTAGCTTAATGGCTTTAAAGAAAGCGCTGCCAGGGAGACAACCCGGAAGTTTTAGAGATTCATTTATTTCTGTTGAGTGCTTTTATATAGTTTAAAAAACAAAAGAATAAAGAGGGGAACCCAAAACTTTTCAAAAAGGAAAGTGAAAGTGAGAAAGACAAGCATTGTTGAAGTGGGGGAGCTCCTTGAACTTTGTTCATGCTCACGGAAACTTTGTGAATCTTAATTACAGAAACTTTTCATAAAAAATAATTATCCCCTTGTACAATTCCCTTGTATTATAAAAATAATGTGCCAAGGTTTGCCTTTAGGATGTTTACAATGCTTGTTTGTTTGTGCGGTGCGGGACAGAAACTTTGGCTGTAGTGCGCGATTTTATATTTTTTACTGGAATGTCAAACGGTCCTGATTATTTTTGCACTGTATTCCTATACAAATTTTGTATTTTTCCTAATTTTGGTAGAATTGTGGGGGTACCAGAAGTATGGTGAATGTTCAGATTACTACAGACATTTCTGTTTTTGACAGATTCTGTTTTTGATGCATAGTTTGCTTGTTTTGATGAAACTATCAATTTATATCAGTGGATTAAGCCATGAAAAAGTTCTATTACAGTAGCTATAATGCAAAAACAAAATATGAATTGGTTTTCAACAGTACTTAGAGTAGTGATTTGCTTTATTATACTAACGAATCTTACCGAGTTTTCTGTTGAAGTTTTGTGTGGATGAAGTGTTCGATGATCAAGAAGGTCTCGGTATGAGAAAAGGAGGAGAGGCAAGAGATCAAGCTTGGGGATTCCCAAGGCACCCCAAGTAAATATTCAAGGAGACTCAAGCGTCTAAGCTTGGGGATGCCCCGGAAGGCATCCCCTCTTTCTTCAACAAGTATTGGTATGTTTTCAGATTCGTTTCGTTCATGCGATATGTGCAAATCTTGGAGCGTCCTTTGCATTTAGTTTTCACTTTTATTTTATGCACCATGCTGGTATGAGATAGTCCTTGGTTGATTTATATAATTCCCATTGCAATTCACTTAAATCTTTTGAGTATGGCTTTATAGAATGCTTCATGTGCTTCACTTATATCATTTGAAGTTTGGATTGCATGTTTCTCTTCACATAGAAAACCGCGATTTGTAGAATGCTCTTTTGCTTCATTTATATTTGTTAGAGCATGGGCATATCTTTTGTAGAAATAATTAAACTTTGTTGCTTCACTTATATCTATTTAGAGAGATGACAGGAGAATTGGTCATTCACATGGTTAGTCATAAAATCATACATAAAACTTGTAGATCACTGAATATGATATGTTTGATTCCTTGCAATAGTTTTGCGATATAGAGATGATAATATGTGGGAGGTTCTAGTAGATGTTGTGTTTAGTAAGGATATTGGTGTTAAGCTTCGTGATTCCCGAAGCATGCACGTATGGTCTCGAAACTATGTAACCAAATTGGCGCGCATTGTATTTTGATTGTTTATCTTTGCGTGAAGGTCGGGGGCGCGCGATGGTTAACTCCTACCAACCTCCCCCCTAGGAGCATGCATAGTAGTACTTTGCTTCAAGGGCTAATAAACTTTTGCAATAAGTATATGAGTTCTTTATGACTAATGTGAGTCCATGGATTATACACACTCTTACCCTTCCATCATTGCTAGCCTCTTCGGTACCGTGCATTGCCCTTTCTCACCTCGAGAGTTGGTGCAAACTTTGCCGGTGCATCCAAACCCCATGATATGATACGCTCTATCACACATAAGCCTCCTTATATCTTCCTCAAAACAACCACCATACCTACCTATTATGGCATTTCCATAGCCATTCCGAGATATATTGCCATGCAACTTTCATCATTATCATATACATGACTTGAGCATTCACTATCATATTGCTTTGCATGATCATAATATAGCTAGCGTGATGTTTTCATGGCTTGTCCGTTTTTTTATGTCATTGCTATGCTAGATAATTACACACCCCGGTACACCGCCGGAGGCATTCATATAGAGTAATATCTTTGTTCTAGATATCGAGTTGTAATATTAACTTATAAGTAAGTAAAAGTGTGTTGATCATCATTATTAGAGAATTGCCCCAGTGAGGAAAGGATGATGGAGACTATGATTCCCCCACAAATCGGGATGAGATTCCGGACATTAAAAAAATGAAAGAGTCCAAAGAAGTCCAAATAAAAAAGAGAGGCCAAAGAAGCCCACCAAAAAAATGAGAGAAAAAGAGAGAAGGGGCAATGTTACTATCCTTTTACCACACTTGTGCTTCAGAGTAGCACCATGTTCTTCATATAGAGAGTATCCTATGCTTTCACTTTCATATACTAGTGGGAATTTTTCATTATAGAACTTGGTTGTATATTCCGATGATGGGCTTCCTCAAATGCCCGAGGTCTTCATGAGCAAGCAAGTTAGATGCACACCCACTTAGTTTCAGTTTGAGCTTTCATACACTTATAGCTCTAGTGCATCTATTGCATGGCAATCCCTACTCCTCGCATTGACATCAATTGATGGGCATCTCCATAGCCCGTTGATTAGCCGCGTTGATGTGAGACTTTCTCCTTTTTTGTCTTCTCCACACAACCTCCACCATCATACTCTATTCCACCTATAGTGCTATATCCATGGCTTGCGCTCATGTATTGCGTGAGGGTTGAAAAGGCTGAAGCGCGTTAAAAAGTATGAACCAATTGCTTGACTGACACCGGGATGAGCATGAGGGGTACCTTGTGTTAATAAAAGCGAGCATACAAGACTATATGATTTTCTAGGGATAGCGTTCTTTAGCATTGATATTTTGACAAACGTGAATGCTTGTTGGGATGCCCGAATTATTATTGTTTTTATGTCAAATGATACACTATTGCCTTGAATCACTCGTGTCTTAATATTCATGCCATGATTAGACATATGATCAAGATTATGCTAGGTAGCATTCCACATCAAAAATTATCTTTTTAACATTTACCTAATCGAGGACGGGCAGGAATTAAGCTTGGGGATGCTGATACGTCTCCATCGTATCTATAATTTTTTATTGTTCCATGCCAATATTATTCAACTTTCATATACTTTTGGCAATTTTTTATACAATTTTTGGGACTACCATATTGATCCAGTGCCCAGTGCCAGTTCCTGTCTATTGCATGTTTTATGTTTCGCAGAAAACCCATATCAAATGGAATCCAAATGGAATAAAAATGGACGGATATTTTTTTGAATATTTATGAATTTTGGAAGAAGAATCAACGCGAGACGATGCCCGAGGGCGCCACGAGGCAGGGGGGTGCGCCCCAGGGGGTCAGGCGCACCCTGGGCCCTCATGGCCACCCCGTAAGGCGGATGGTGCCCTTCTTTCTCCGCAAGAAAGCCAATATCCGGATAGAAATCGTATCCAAAGGACAACCCAATCGGAGTTACGGATCTCCTGGAATTTAAGAAATGGTGAAAGGGCATAAACAGAGAGAGACAGAAAGACAAATGCAATCTCGGAGGGGCTCTCGCCCCTCCCAAGCCATGGAGACCATGGACCAGAGGGGAAACCCTTCTCCCATCTAGGGAGATGGTCAAGGAAGAAGAAGAAGAAGAAGAAGAAGAGGAAAAAGAAGAAGAAGGGGGGGGGCTCTCTCCCCCTCGCTTTTGGTGGCATCGGAACTCCGTAGGGGGCCACCATCATCACTGCGATCTACACCAACACCTCCGTCATCTTCACCAACATCTCCATCACCTTCCCCCATCTATATTCAGCGGTCAACTCTCCCGCAACCCATTGTACCCTCTACTTGAACATGGCGCTTTATGCTTCATATTATTATCCAATGATGTGTTTCCATCCTATGATGTCTGAGAAGATTTTTGTTGTCCTGTCGGTAATAGGTGAATTGCTATGATTGGTTTAATTTGCTTGTGGTTATTTTGCTGTCCTATTGTGCCCTCCGTGTCGCACAAGCGTGAGGGATTCTCGATGTAGGGTGTTGCAATACGTTCATGATTCGCTTATAGTGGGTTGCTTGAGTGATGAAGCATAAACCCGAGTAAGGGCGTTGTGGCGTATGGGATAAAGGGGACTTGATGCTTTAATGCTATGGTTGGGTTTTACCTTAATGATCTTTAGTAGTTGCGGATGCTTGCTAGAGTTCCAATCATAAGTGCATATGATCCAAGAAGAGAAAGTATGTTAGCTTATGCCTCTCCCACATAAAACTTGCTATCGGTCTAGTAAAGTAGTCAATTGCTTAGGGACAATTTCACAACTCCTACCACCACTTTTCCACACTCGCTATATTTACTTTATTGCTTCTTTATCTAAACAGACCCTACTTTTTATTTACGTGCTCTTTATTATCTTGCAATTCTATCCAACAACACCTACAAAGTACTTCTAGTTTCATACTTGTTCAAGGTAAAGCGAACGTCAAGCGTGCATAGAGTTGTATCGATGGTCGATAGAACTTGAGGGAATATTTGTTCTACCTTTAGCTCCTCTATGGGTTCGATACTCTTACTTATCAAAAGAGGCTACAATTGATCCCCTGTACTTGTGGGTTATCGGTCAACAAACAACACCGTAGAGTATGAGGGGTTGCTTGCCGGTCTCAGTATTGTGGCAGACCTTGGAATTAGGAAGCTTATTGTCAGAGGAGACTCACAACTTGTTGTCAAGCAAGTTAACAAGGACTATCAGAGTCCGTTGATGGAGGCCTACGTGGATGAATTAAGGAAGTTGGAAGAACGCTTTGACGGCCTGCAAGCAGAGCATGTTCCTCGAGCAGAGAACAGGATTGCCGATGACTTGGCAAAGTGCGTTGCCCTCAAGCTACCTGTGGAACCAGGTACCTTTGTGCTTCAACTAACTCAGCCATCTGTAGAACCATCAGCAGGACATAACAAGCGAAGGAAGGCAGGGCCCGGCAAGTACTTTCCCGCAGAGCTCCCAGGAGCCGCCGACAAAGAAGTTGCCGGGTACCCCAAGCTTGCCGAGGAGCAGCAGCCTCCAGCGGGCCCCAGGCCCTTACAGTCGAGACAGCCGCCCCAGTAGTGGAAGACATGCCTTTAGTCCTTGCCGTCGAGCCTCAAGCTCCAGCATGGGCACAACATACAGTTTGTTTCCTCTAGACAGGGGAGCTCCCTGAGGAGCAGGAAGAAGTGGAGAAAGTAGCCCGTCGGTCTAGCATGTACCAGTTTGTGGATGATGTCCTTTACTGGAGGAGGCCGAACAATATGAAATTGAAGTGTATTACCCGGGAGGACGGACTGGAGCTGTTGGCAGAGATACACGGAGGCATATGTGGCTCCCACATAGGGTCAAGAGCCCTTGCCGACAAGGCATTCCAGCAAGGGATCTTCTGGCCCACTGCCCACCAGGATGCGACGGCACTAGTAACCAAGTGTGAAGCGTGCCCGTTTCATTTCAAGAAGCTTTATCAACCAACTCAAGCCCTTCAAACAATCCCTCTCTTTTGGCCATTTTCGGTCTGGGGGCTCGACATAGTGGGCCCCTTTTCCCCGTGCTGTCGGGGGCTTTGAGTACTTCTAGTCGCGAATGAAACGTTCACAAAGTGGCCAGAAGTGGAGCCAGTGAGAAAGGTGACAGCGCAGTCGGCCGTCAAGTTCTTCAAGGGACTCGTTTGCCGTCTTGGTGTGCCAAACAAAGTCATCACCAACAACGACACACAGTTCACGATCCGCATCTTCATGTAGCATATCCAAGACCTTGGCATAAAAGTTTGCTTTGCTTCTGTTGCTCATCCAAGGAGCAACGGCCAAGCGGAAAGGGCAAATGCTAAAGTGTTGCGAGGCCTCAAAATGAGGACTTTCGACAGACTGCGCAAATGTGGAAGGCGCTAGATTGATGAATTTCCAATAGTTCTTTGGTCAATCAGAACGACACCAAATCGAGCCACTGGCCAGACACCCTTTGCCCTGGTCTACGGGGTAGAAGCAGTTCTCCCCACTGAACTCATATAAGGGTCATATCGAGTGCTCTCTTATGACGAGCTTGAGCAAGAGCAGTTGCGCCAAGATGATGCGACGCTCCTTGAGGAAGATCGTCTTCGAGCTGCTGTGCGAGCCGCTCGCTACCAGCAAGCCTTGCGCCGCTATCATAGCCGCAAGGTTCATGCCCGAAGCATTGAGGAAGGCAACCTTATTCTTTGGCGCATTCAGTCCGCCAAGAATTCAAACAAGTTGACGCCAAAGTGGGAAGGCCCCTATCGGGTAATACGAGTCACCAGGCCTGATGCAGTCTGCCTAGAGACCGAAGTTGGCATTCCGGTCAGCAACTCCTGGAATATCGAACATCTTCGCAAGTTTTACCCATGGGGCGCGGTTGCCGAGAGCTCTGACAACCCCCTTTTGTAATAGCCTTGCCAACAAGGCATGTAACCCTATGTACAGAGCCAGGTGCAGATCCTGCATGTAGTCAGATAGCTTTTAGTATGTACAGTTTCTTGCTAGTTTCCATGTTTATATACATATATGTATGCATGCATGCTTGTCCAGGGTATTGTGCTTCCTTAGATTCTAGCAGGTACTGGGGAACCGCCAAGGTTTCGTGCCCTCGTCCTCTCCTCCTTTAAGCCGCGGTGACAATGCTCCGGCAAGAAATTGAGAAGACCGCCCAACGCATCGTCCCCGGCAACCTGAGCACATAAAGTTTACCTCTTATCCATTTATGTTCATAACTTGTGACTTGTGCATTAGAAACCCTTGCCGCCCTTTTAAAACTAGTTGCTCCCATCCTGACCAGAACGCTGCTTCGGTCAGAAATGGTCGCAGTAACCTTTAGTAAAAAGGGAGTAGTAGGGGGTGGGCTTTTTGTCTGAAATCCAGAAGATGTGACTCTCCGGCAGGCACAAGGGGTGCCAACAAGATGGCTTGCCGAAAAAAAACTCATTATAGAAAGGCGTTTCGCCTATGCATGGTCATGTACGTGCATGAGTTCCCGGCAAAAGCTTATCTTTTTCATTGATATGCTGATACAAATACAAATGTTATAGAATATAAGCATGGGCTCGAGAGATTACATTTCCGATTATATTTTCTAGAAAGATAAGATTTGGCAAGTGCCTACAGATTGAAAAAAAGATAAGTTCCCCGTGATCCCCGTTCTTGGCCTATTCCTTCCCAGGTACGGCAGGCCGCGCAAGGTGACGGGCATGGGGAACTGGGCGATGGAGAGCTTGACGCGGAAGCCCGCCAACCACCGTCGCCAGGGATAGCAGGACGAGGCCACCGGCAAGGCGTGTTGCCAGCGGAGGAGGTAGGCCATATGATTGTGCGGCCACTGACGGTCAGCTGGAGTCGGAGTCGTCATCCTCTCGCCCGCTGCCATTGTTGCCGCTGACGTTGTCCTCCTCGTCACTATCGCTTGAGGAGGAGCTTTCGTCGTCAGTGGAACTCTCCACGCAGCACCCTAAGCGGATTCATGAGCTCCCGAAGACCTTGAAGGAGAGCAGGCTATTCTCCATTAACTTAAAATGGAGAACGTGCACCTCTGACAAGCTATGGGCACGTGCAAAAGTCTTCCACCCCTGGCGAAGGTACATGACATGAGGGCGAGGAAAGTCAACGTCATCCCACACGCTGCCGTTCCCACAGCTCCTCATGTGTAGCCTCAAGGCCTGCGGCGGATCCTGCTCCATCACCCGGGCGAACGGGGTCAGGAGCCGGAGACGACTGCACACAGGCTTGTACATCCTGATGAAGAACTCGTAGGGCTGGTCTCCGACGTGGCCGGCCATTGGAGGAGGGGCCACCGGCGGAAGCACAGCTGGTGCGCCGCCCTATCCACCTCCTCCCCGAGCATCGCGACGACCTCGGCCTTGTCCCCTTCCTCTTCCCCTCATGGCGGGCTCCGCCGCCGGAGGCCCTGGAGGAGGAGGAACGCACTGCCGAGCAGAATCCCTCGTAGCCACCGTCGAAGCACCAGCACGCCCTTTCACCATGGCGAATAAGAGGAAGATTATAAGCAAAAGGAGGAGAAGAGGGTGAGTGTGGAGAAGCACCATCCCTCTCCCTTTTTATAGAAGAGCAATGCCGAGGCCTGGCCACCCAGCCCAAAGGGCGCCGCCCCGCACGGCTAATGCGGCCTCTTGAAGCACGGGGAATCAGAACCAACCCGCTCCCCCAATCAACAGATGCTTGGTTTTCTGCCCCGACGTTAATGTCCACGTCCTCCGCATCCACCGCCTGCCCTTCCCAAGGCATGGAGGATACATGGCGAAGGAGAAGGGGACGTGAGGACAGGTGGGGTGACCGTTTTCCACCCCGTGATCGTGGGGTACAACGCCATGCAGGCTGCGACCTGAGTCCACTTAGTAAATGAGTAGCGCTCCCGCAGATTCTTTCTTTTTAAATAAGGGAAGCACGGGCCGCCTCTTTACTATCGGTTGCGGGATGACGCAAGCATGCTGAGGCCATCCCACGCACGACCCTCACGTCACGCACTCAGCACGGGTCGTGGGGAAGCGCAACTTCCAGAAAGATCGTGGCGGTTCGTTTCTACCACACCCGCCCGCGCACTGCTTTGGGTCTGGCCCAACAACGCCTTGCGCTTATGTGTGGCCTAGGCCCGGGGGCTCCTGTCGGTGTACAAAAGTATGGGTACTTCTGTACCCCTTACTTGTACACGGACGGTCGCAGCCACGCCTACGGAAGGGCTTGGCAAGGCAGAGGAGGACGGCAGAAGGCAAGACAGGCACAAAGACTATCAAAACAGATACTCAAGGCAACAAGCAGCAGAAGGCTGCCAGGGACATGCCCGGCAACAAGCCTTGCCGAAGCGACCTGCGAGGTCCCGGACAAGCTCCTTGCCGGGGCAGCTTGCGAAGAGACCAGCAGGGCCATCACCCTTGGAGTTGAGAGCTCTAACACCATCGACAACGTTAAGACCAAGATTTGGGAACACATGCATGCAGATCTCCATGGAGATTGGCGGCCTCCAGCCCCATGTGGGACCAGAAGAAGAAGGAGCCCGGCAAGACCCTTGCCGGCGACGACTACAAGGCCCTCGGCAAGCCTTGCCGGGGACGACCGCTGGGCCGTGGCTAGGCCCACGCTCGGCAAGAACTTGCCACCTCACTACCACTCCAATACGACGACCAGCGTGCCAACTAAGTGGGCACCTACATGGAGGCATGCAGATCTTCGTGGAGGCTCTACCATCGCGCCAACACAGCACCTAGTTAGCTAGCGTGGCATTGCACGCCTCGTCAACATGGACGCGTGTCGAAGCAAGGAGAGGCGACAGCGGACGGGATAGTTCCTGTTACAATCCCCGACAAAGTAGAAGGACACGTAAGCAGCACATTAAGTGCGTTTGTCCTATGTTGACCGAACGATAAGCTCGATCACGATAGCTTCCCTCCTCCTATGTGCCACCGTGGCAACCCCTTTGCATATAAAAGGAGACCCAAGGCATACCGAGGGAGGGGTTGGACTTTTGGACAAAGCACACATCGTAGCTAGTTCAAAGGTCAAGAACACATATAACCAAACAAGCAGGACTAGGGTATTACGCATCTTGGCGGCCCGAATCTGGGTAAAAATCCCCTGTGTGCTAGCTACTTGACCTGCTCTTCGTGCAGCTAAACCCCCGCCGAACGTAGAAGGGATTCTTGTCATCCCATAGGTGTTCGTTTTCCCCGACACTTTTTTCAATCTAAAAATCCGATCAGTTGATCTTTTTTTTCTGGAAAAATTTCTGTTCTATTCATTTTCAACCATGACAGTACAACGAACACTAGCAAAAATAAATATTACATGTGAGCCGGAGACCATGTAGAACTACAAGAATAATAAGTTATGTAAATAATGTAACTAGACATGACTGATCGAGCTTTTACATTAAAAATGTGTGTTCCAATGATTCCTAACTGAGCTGGAGTAGGTCACGCCGTAAAAGAAAGATTGCATTTGATTTATTTTCTAAATTAAGCAAGAAAGCATATGTACGGAGATCATGTCGTAATTGTTGTCTCACTGAGTGAACATGGGATCACATTTGCATGTCGTACGAGGGCTAAATATTTTCCCATTAGGGATCCCACAACAGTTTAACTTATTTTGTTTTTTCATACACCATTCCACCCTTGGCTCACTAGTCTAGAGGACGACACTATCAGCAGTGGAAATACAAGAAACTAAAGCTGCCAACTGTCCACATGAGTCTTTGATTTGAGCACAAATTTACTAAGACTAGTAGTGGATATACCGATAATTCATCCTGGAGCCCGGGCTCCAGGATGAATTATCGGTATATGCCCCACCCAAACAAAGCTGTACAGCGTGCACATGAAATCTTTTGCTTGAGCATAGTTTCACTACAACTACCAGGACAACTTGCAGATAGTATGAACTCTTCTTCCATACTATACTGTCTTGTCGACCCCTCATTATCTTTTCTAACTGATTTATTAGATTGAACACCTACTTCAATATCATTACTGTGAGCTTCCTTAGCCACCGCATTATGTAAAACATGCCCCTCAGATGTACGGACGCCTTCTAGTGTCAACTCCACTTGCCTCATGGTTGGACGATCCTCTCCACTTAATTTTACACATGCTATGGCAATAGCAGCCACTTCTTCGACTTCTTTGCCTCCTTCCTCGATGACTTGTGGGTCTAATATATGGGGCAAATTCCCTTCCGCAAACAAAGTAACAAAATGTACAACAAGACTCTTGTCATTTGAGGACAAATATGAAGACGGTTTCTGCCTGGTTAGCAGTTCCACAAGGACAACTCCAAAACTGTAAACATCACTTTTCTCCGTGAGGCGCCCAGTGTAAAAGTACATCGGGTCCCAGTATCCTCTTGTACCTTGAGCCCTTGTTTCTAAACCAGATTTCTCCATGGGAATGTACCTTGATGCTCCAAAGTCTGCTACTTTTGCTGTTAGAGTATCATCCAAAAGTATGTTAGCAGACTTGACATCTCTATGGATGATAGGTATTGCAGCGGCTGAGTGAAGATATGCCAAAGATTTTGATGTTTCAATGGCTATACGAAGTCTGTCACCCCACGATAATGATCTTGGTCCTTCGACATGAAGATGCTCATAAAGTGTTCCATTGGATATGAAATCATAGACCATATTGGGACTTCAGTTTCAAGGCAACAACCAAAGAGTTTTACCACATTCCTATGGTTGATCTGTGATAAGATCACAACCTCATTTATAAACTCATCAATCTCCTTCTGAACCACCTTCTTTGGTTTCTTGATGGCTACAATACGTTGATTTGATAAAATTCCTTTGTAAACAGTACCATGCCCTCCACCACCAATCACAAGATCATTGTCGAAATTGTGTGTTGCCTTCTCTAGCTCTTCCAACGTTATGATCATACTTTCTGCAATACCGACACTTTGAGCTACCAGTTGTTGCAACAATTGACCATGATTCTGCTTGAAAAACTTATGTTTTAACACTTGTGCTCTCCGATGCTTCACTTTCTTTGAAACAATGTATGATGATAGAATCAAAATAACTAGACCTGTCCCGCATGAAACTCCTATAATGGCGGCAAATATACCTGAAAATATACAGATTCCTTTAAACACCCACTTGTAGCTGAAACAAGCAAATTGTTGTGACTGTACAATGTCGGCCCTCTATCTAGACTTTCTAAGAAACAAAATACATTCTCTTGTAGTACGACTAAGTTTGCAACTTTCTATATCGAAAACAATAACTTCTATAGAATGAGACTGAATACAAAAATACTTATCATTCTGTAAAATTAAAATACATAACCTTCATACGGACTTGCTCACCTTTAGATGAGATGTGGTCACCTGCAGAAAAAAGGAAGAGAGAGAGAGAGTGTGTGTGTGTGTCAAATCTCTGGTAATTACATAAAGCACAAAAACAATTCAACATGCATGCCTCTAAACAATTCAACATGCATGCCTCTATCGTACATATGCTTTGCATTCTAACCTTTGCATCCATGAGGCTCGTAGGGGTTGCCTTGGTAGCCCTCCCAACACTGGCAAGAATAGCCTGTGTTCGTCCCAGCTGGTATGCACCTGCTATGCTTGCTCTTGCAGATGTTAGCAGCTACGTCCATGGTACAATTTAGACCCGATGACGACTTCGCATGATCACGTAAGTCGTGTAAGCCTACTGATTCAGATGGCAGCACTTTCCAATCTACAACAATACGAACCTTTGGCGCAAATCTCAACTTGTTTTGAAGCGCACGCGTCTGTTGGTCAGAGACAAGACGATTGTCGAACCACCCCTCCTCCGCTATCAGAGCATACGGGGGTCGTGACATGTTATCCGGGAAATTGTTCATGTCGGCAAACTTGAGGCTCAACATGCCAGGCATGCCGCCATCCAAGGGCTCAGAAATGCGTGCCTGGCAACAACCCATGCCGTAGCAATTCTTGTTTCTCGCAATTGGCACCCTTCCGGCACTGACATCGCTCTCGGAGCAGAAGCTGGTGCAGCCGCTGATGATGGACGCATCATTGCCAAGCCCATGTAGTGTCGCCTGAACATTACACCCTAAGAGGATGAGCTCATTACGGGTGGACAACGAGTAGAGCACATCCCCTCGGCTTGTGAAATAGTTGTTGAAATCAAAACCAAAGTCATTTTTGGAGTTAGCTTTGATGACGGCGAATGAGCTAGTAACACGCAGAGTGGTGTCTGGAAGGGAGATCTCTTGAACTTGGAAGATTCCGAATCTATCGAGTAATAACCGAGGGAGCTTGCCGCTTGGGTAGTCACAGGTGAGGTTGAAGCCTGGCCGGTAGCAGTGGGACGGACCGATGCCAAACGGGTATAGTACATCGACGTCTCCACATTTCCTTCCGCACATATCACCTTCCGCTTCTGCTTAAAAAAAAAGAAGAAACATACTATAGTGTATCAGTAACTAATAACACCTCGTCCATCCTCATACGTATTAAATATATATTATGCTTTGTTAAGACAAGGCTTTGATAAAACATTACCCTATTAATATGTTGTTAATGTATGATATAAAATCATAATTACCAGGAAGTAGTTTTAAAAATGACTAATGATACCAATATCATGTCATATTAACACCATATTAATGAATAATACGCCTTGTCTTAATAAAACCTTTACAACGGGAAAACAAATGAAGTGATTAGTGATACAGTGTACTTTTACTCGTTGGTAGAATTTCAAAACTTCTACTCCAGTAATAGTACTTGCAAGTGCAAAATAATCAAAACTGTTTGTAGCTTAGCTTACGTGTGATGGAGACAAAAGGGATGCAGCCACCGGGTACGGAATTGTTGCCATGGGTTCCTGGTGGACAACCGCAGTCAAACCCTCCGTCTTTATTGGTACATACACCGTCATCAAGGCACGGATGAAACTCACACTCGTCGATATCTACATAAGGTAAACATTGTTCACTATAAGCTTTCAAGTAGTGCATGTTTATATGATGTATCAAGTTATATTAGGTTGATATCGTAGATGTTAATGCAATAACTTTTATCTAGTTTTAAACTAGATAAAACCTTAGAAAGTTTGATTTTATATCAAAATATGTGTATGCTATATAGCTATCATAAGAAAATGGGTGTGGCTAGACGTCAGTCAGCTGATTTTTTTTTTGGGGGTCAGTAGATTTTGTGGATCGTCGGATGCGAAATCAACGGCCCATGGCCTTTCTTCAACCTCCCGCACATCTCCTTCCTCTCACCGCCAGCTAGCACCGGCCCCTGCCGACCGCGACCGCCTCGCCCTCCCCTGAACCCCCCCCCCCCCCCCCCCGCCGGTCTTCCGCCACCCCCGGCCACCCCCCCCCCCCCCCCCCCTCCGCGTTGAGTTGTTTCTCCGGTGAAGGCCATCAACCACCGTCCCCCACCCTGACCCCTAAGATAGATAATGGCGTGATGACGGCGAGCCCCTTCCTTCTCTCCGGCGAGGCCCTTCCTTCTTCTTCATTCTCCTTCTTTCATTTAAAAATCGGCTGACCCCGAATTCGAAAATCAGCTGACTGATGTGTAGCTAAACTGTAAGAAAATAACTAACCTTGGCATCCGTCGGGGATATAGGGGTTGCCTTCGTAGTAAATGTCGCAGCGGCATGCATATCCTCCTCGTGTACCCTGGTCGCATACGACGTGGCCATGCCCATGGGAAGAAGAAATGTTGGTGTCGACCTCCCAGCTGAGCCACACGGGAACGCCGTAGTCCACGGGGATACCCATTGCTCCCATAGCCGACGGTTTCTGAAGCAGCAGTGGTTCGGAAACGTGTTTCTTCTCGAACCACCCCTCCTTGGCGACGAACATGCGCGTGGGCATCCGTTCCTCGTCGGCGCTGCGATTCCGGCCGAACCACTCTAGCTGCACCTGGACCTCGCCGATGGCCGCCTGGCAGCAGCCGAGCCCGGTGCAAACCATGCTGCTCTCGAGCCTGGACGGTACGGACCACATGGGCTCAGGGGGTTGGTCGTCGCCGCACAGGGTGGAGCAGGCGCTGACAGTGGCGTTGCCGTGTTTCAGCGTCGCTCGCACGTTGCATCCCAACACGACGAGTTCGTTCCCGCCGCCTGACCAGTCGTCTGAGATCATGATCTTGTAGGTCCCGTGGTCAGGCCCTCCGGAGAATATTGAGCCGTTGCCGTCACGGTCGATCTTTACGTCGCCGGGGGTGCGTTTGACGAGCACCGACGACTCGAAGAGGCTGAAATACTGCACTTGGAGGATGCCTCTTCGCCGCCGAGTAGGAGCCGCGGCGGGGTGGTAGTATTGTCGCAGGTAAGATTGAACCCCGGCCAGTAGCACCTGGCCGGTCCCATGCCGAACGGGTACGGCACGCTGATGTTGCCACATATGGTGTGGCATCCCGGCATCCCCATCGGCGCCGGAGCCGGAGGAGAAGCTGCTGCTCCACCGGCGGCGAGCGCCGCGGCCGTGCTCGCTATGAGGATGATCTTCAAGAATGAGATGGCCATGTGCGCCATTGATGATCGAGCCTTTGTGATTCTCGTAGTAGCTAGCTACAGTTCACCACCATCGTTTAGCTACAACCATCGCTTATATGGTTTGCTCAATCATAACTCACCTACTGCATACCACTGTCAGCTGATTAATTAATCATTTCAGCGAGATCGACGCGGACTTTAGTGAACACATGCGTCAATTAGTACACACCACTTACCTAACACGCTGCTTTCCCAAAAGCATGGAATGTCTATCTGTACTCTCATGCATCTCATGAGCTAATTAAGCATGCATGCAGGAAACTTGGCTGATGTTTCTTGGTTTCTTCGTTGACAAGTTTACATCCATGCCGGTCATTAATTATTCTCAAAATATTTTGAATAAGGATTTCACTACAAATGGAACATCGAATTTTTGAGCATGACAAATCTAATGTTTTTCATGATAATTATAGTGTGGACAGGATGGCAAATTTTTTTTATGTTTTTGCGAGGATATGTCATGCTTGCTAAAGAAAGTTTGATTTTCCATGTTTAAAATCAGACATCAGATTTTAAACATTACCGTTGATTAAACATAAGAGCAATGCTACATCCACGGGCATTTTACAGGGCTAGATCAGTTGGCATGTTTTGATTGGAGATAAGGGGGAAGGAGGGGCCCACCCTGATGGAAGGTTACATAACAACTTTGTAGGTGTAGGACTATTGTAAACATAAACATGTAAACTCAATTTTCCGAAAATTCTACAAGAATCTTTAAAAAGGGTTTCGCCTCGACCTGCGACCACCTCTATCTTTTTTACTTTGCGTTTTTATGGAACACCAATAGAATGCACCCTCGCGAATTTTGCTGCCACCAGAAAAATATAAGCATTTCCCTCGCATGCCCTTGACACCACCATCACACATCTAATATTATGCTGGTGTGCTGAGGATGGTGATTAAGGGTTTCACTACAGATGTAGCAAAGAACAAAAGGTCTCCCTTTACAACATTATGATCAAGGAGAAAGGTTTAGCTTCTACGACCAATATAACCCTATGTCCCCATTGCATATACTCATATGAATCATAAGTGTTGAGATGAATGTTCATGAAGCTACCAACAGGGAATAAGTCCCAGAAACCAAAAGTATTCGGCTTTAATAGTCAAGGGACTAGGTTTCCGAGTTTTTGAGTTGAGGTTCAAAATATTATACTTTTATCTACAATATTTTCGTTTCCTAAATAAGTACGACTAGTATAATTTTGATAATAAGATGAATACCCTAGACAATATTATTTGGGATTCTTGGTTGATGTCGATTAATTATCTGCATGAAAATATTTTTAATCAAATTCGTTAGAAACATATATTTTATATTTGTGTAGCAAACAGAACAAATAATATCATACATGGAGCCAATCCAATCTCTAGATCCACATCCACTGTATGTCCCCCAGCATTCCCAATCTCTAAGAGCATGATCATGTATGTCCCCTAGCAGTTGCCAAGGGCGCCTCCGGTGAATAAGTTGCTGCTCCATGGGCGGTGAATGGAAACACTGCTTCTACTACCAGTGGAGCCAGCCGCGACCAGTCTCCGAATTCAATTATATAGGCCATGCAAGTAGCATGTTCTGATCTAAACTTTTTTTTTAGAAGAGAGGGTCTCCCCCTGATTTCTGTTAATAGAAACCAAGCATACAACCAACAATCCAAAGGTTTAACATATCACATTACAGACGACCAATCATCGATAGCCACCCATACAAAAGAAATAGGTAGAGAAATAAGAAACTATCTAAACAATCCTACAGCAGGACGTAGCTTGATGCCTGCTTTCAATTGTGCCACTGCCAACTAAAATATACTATTACCAGTACCAAACACGGTGCTTTTTTTCAAAGGGACGATGCGGATGTTAGTAAATTCGTAGTGCGTCCAGCACACACCATGCCAACCGCACTGCTTTCCCAAAAGCATGGAATATCAAAACTCGGATGCTATGCGTGCTCAAAACGTGCATTCATGTCTATTGTTTAACTCTTGCTTTGTTCTTTGGAAATTATACATACCTATGCAATGACAATGTGGCGGTTATCTTTGATCAATAAAGAAACAAGCGAAACTTGAGCATTTGGCGCAAATGCCAGGGAATTGAATTTTAGTAATAGTTTCAGTAGCTCCTAAAAGTATTGCAAAATACTACCTTTTTTAGGCATTGTAAGTGTTTGTGTGTTCTACTTGTTTGTAGGCACCACAAGTTGAAGTTGCAAAAATGATATATATAGGAAAAGAAAATATGGATCGAGTGGTGGTAAATCATGTGAAATGGTAGACTATCTTTTTTTAAGGGAAAGACAACTACTTTATTAAAATATAACAAAATAAATAGTTACATTTTTTTAAGGGAGTTGAAACCCCTAGCCTTTGCATAGTTGCGATGTACACATTTTTATTAATTATTAAGCAGGGTACATAACAAAGGCAACAATGGTCGAACCATTTCAAGATATGTAATTAACACCTATGACTAAGTTGACTTCTTCCGCAAAATGCTGTCAAGAAGGAATAAATGTGGACACGCCATCATCGCCACGTCCAATTGAAGATGGCCTAGAAAAGGATTTTCATCCTGATTACCGAGGTAGGCCAGTGAACACCAACACAACAACAAACGCAAGTTCATCGTTGCTGAACCCGACCATTAAAGGACAGGAAAAGAGTTTTCACTTCGGAACATGACACAGTGTTGTAATCGGCATCTTGATGAGGTGTCATTCCATAATCAAATCCACCAATACATGGGGCTAGGCCAAAGAGGCACTAGCATATTTCATGAAAGAGGATAAAATAAGAAAGAAGAAAAAGGAAAGGTTGTATAGGAACAACTCAAGGTTGAGACTCCATCCAGGCCTGACTAACAGAAGTCCAACCTTCAATTTGTTCCATGCGGATTGGATAGAATAGGTGCATTCTTGAAGATTTTGCCATTCCTTCGGATCCAGAGATTCCAACAACACACGATTATAATGTCCATGGAGATACCTTTTAGCGTATCTTGCAAGTGAATAGACACTTATCATAAAAGGAGATACCCTTGAATTTTGTAGTGTTAATGGGTGCCTGCTATGACGAGGAACGGATAGCCCCAATACAATTGTATAGAAGTATCCTTAACATATTCTTGAAATAGAAAACATGTATACGCTAGCCTATAGAAGTCGTTTTTCTAAAGTAGTTTATTCATCTTGACCCCATCATAGACCAAAGGCTAAATGAAAATTTTGTGTCCCAACTGACTAGCATATTACCATAGTACTCCCTCCGTTCCTCTATATAAGGTGTATATTTTTTTTGATAAAATTCAACAATGTAAGGTGCATTTCTTCAAATTCCTCATAATTCTCTTTTTAGCCCTCTAGAAAAAAGAAAGTATCTCTCTCCTAATTGTGTATATCTCTTACTTTCCTTAACTACCTGATTTACTTGCCACTAACCAATAAATTTGCCAAGGGTAATTCAGTCCTAACTAATCTATAATTATGTGCCTTGGTCACCGCAACTAAAATAATACACCTTACGTAAAGGAACGGAGGGAGTACTTTCAAGAGGATATGAGCATCACAAGTTACACTCAAGATCTCGTAGCATGTAGGATAGTAATTAGTAACCCATTTGTAAACCCACTTATCATGATTTGCCACTCTGGTTAGCCAGAGCTAGCAGGTTTTACAAACTTTCAAACTGCTGTAATGCTTGAATTGAGAGTAGTGTATGCAAATGTTTAGCTAAATAATCAAAGTGTATTATGTTATGAAGACTATTTTACGTTGGGGGAGAAAGAGTAAAGTTCAGGAAATTTCTCATAGAGAGCCGGTCATCCTAGATATATTTCCATGAGAGGATATACTTTCCTGGTGAAATAGTGGGTTTAGCCATTGCCTTGAAATGTGGAAAAAGTTTAAGCTGAGATTTCTACCAAAAGGATCCTTCAATTTTTCATGAGGGAAGGCCATTCAAATAGTGTCTCCCAAATAAGCTTTACCTGAGGCATTAGCTTGGTTGAAGAACTTGTACATGTTCTTAATCAATAGGGATTTATTATTTGTGGCCACATCGAGCACTCCAAGTCCACCATGCCATTTTTGTTTGGAGCTCCGCTTTTGTAACCCCCCCCCCCCCCCCCCTCAAATGTATAAGGGCAGTATGGTCATTCGACAAAAAACATATACCCACCTCTGTAAAGTCTCTTCCCACGATGTACGAGTGGTACGTACACGTAGACGTTTCCCCACCCGATCCGCCCGCCCGTCCCGATGTGCAGCCTCCCCCGCTCGCCCATGACCCACACACATGCCGCCGATCGCCACCCCTTCCTATAGTTGACGGCGTCCACCGTCCCTTCCCGGTCATGCGTCCTCGTCACCCCATCCCCCCCCCCCCCCCCCCCGCCTAGGCACCCCCTTTCTGCACGCCCCCCTCCCCCGCCCGCTCGCAGACGGACTTTCCGCGTGACATCGACCCCCGCTGCCTTAGAAATCAAAGGTTTGTCATCTAAATTCTTATCTGCACATTGAAATGGTGCAAAAATGATTCGCAACGACGTTGCTTCTCCAAATATCTCATTGTGCATCACACAATGTTACCGAATTTGCATTTGAACCGGGAGATGATTTCTCTATTGATGTTCTGAACTGTACGTAGTGATTGTGGACACTAGCTCAAGGTGTTTAAATGGAGCAAGAAACCGGATATGCCGTTTGGTAGTGACTAGTACATATGCCCGTGCGTTGCAACGGGCAAAAAAATTGACAAAACCAGCTTCACGTGTCATTATGCTTCACTTATATTCCAGTTTGACAAACCTTGAAATAAGGTTACCCTCATCTGTAAGGTGCATATGCGGGTGTTTTGTCACGGGTTGAATTATCCTTATTTGGATCATGAAGTGTTCATGTGAGAAGCCACACTAACGTCCTTCATTGGCGCATACTTAAGCTCGGTACTTCCATCGAATGGAAGAGAAGTTGTGCATAAATAGTATTTTAGCGGGAGAAACATACAACGTGATTCTTAGTGCTTCTCCAACGCCAAGCCACAAAACGGACAAAGCATCCGTCCATGGACCGGGGACCAGTCTGTGGGCACTGATGCACGAGGCGGCCATCCAAAAATATCCACGTAAGTGCAATTGCATTTCGGAAGAAATTTAATGAAAGCGAACAAATTTGATGGGTATTTAAATAAATTGGACGATATTCATTCATACTTGAATAATATTTAGATAAAACAGATGCTTTTAATCTAGACCAGAGCAAACTAATTACATTTCGACATATTTGAACCAAAACTAGCAAAAGGGCCCGTGCGTTGCAACGGGAGAAAAATTATAATCTCCAATAACCATGCTCACATTTTGCAGCATCACCGAGATACAGTATCACTCTCAATTTCGTGAAATCATGAACATTTTTTAGAACTCGTAAACATACTTGAAATCATGAACATTTGTCAAATTCATTAACATTTTTACAAATTTTTGAACATTTTCTAAAATAAAAAATAATTAAATTCATGAACATTTTAAACTATTTGCAAACATTTTTACCAAGTTTCTTGAATCAGCGAACATTTCTAGAATGGATGAACATTGTTTTGGAAAATTTTGGAATTTTTTTTTAATTTAATGAACATTTTTTGAAATGCGTGATCATTTTTTGAATCAACAAAATTTTTATGAACGAATAAACTATTTTTTAAGTCATTGACATTTTATTAAATATTAGGATATTTTTTCATGAATATTTTTTGAATTGGCAAAATTTTGTTCAATTTCATTAACATTTTTTAATACTTGAACTTTTTTAAAATTTATGATTTTTTTATTTCCTAAATATTAGATTTTGAAATTTCAAACATTTTTGAATAATTTTTTTTATAAAAATGCGGACATGTTTCCAATTCACAAACATTTTATGATTTATTAAACATTTTATTTCAAAATTCTCATTTTTTTTTTACTTTCAGTAGTTTTTCAAGTCATTTTTTAAATTTTCGGAACTTTTTGAAGTCCTAAATTATTTAAAGTAGCAAAAAGGAAAACGGAAAAAAGAAAAAAGAAAATAAGAAAATTTAAAAACCAGGCCACCCGGACATGGGCCGGTTCAAACGGACGTGGTGCGTCTTCTCCCAGCACGCACAACGCAATATGGGAGGTCCCTACTGCATGAGCCGGCCAAGGCAGAGGATTCCCCTGTGAGAAATATTTTAATCACTTATAGGTGGCATTGGTGGGTAATATTTTACAACTTTGGGGCAGTCAAAGATAAGACGATGTATTAGATAGTAAAGAGTTTACATTGCTTGGTGCTCTTTTCTTGATACGGTACCGCCAGCAGTAGAAGCACACACCAACTGCGCCAACACGGTTACTTCCCTTGACACCATCATCAGAGCTCGAACAGGATCAGGACATGAAGAATTGCATGTGAGATGATATGAGGGAAGGGAGTAGCTACATGCATGAAGGTGGTGCACGAAAGGACTGAGGACATGGTCGAAGTAGCCACGACCACATGCTTCTCTCTCTCTCTCATCAACGGCATCAGGAATATCGAGACTTGAGGAATATATTGATGATCAGGTAGTCCATAGGTGACCCCCAAATATCTTTTCCGTTCATAAATAGTATTTATTTTCAATATTTTTTTGAACAAATCTTTCCAATATTTCATTCACACATCTTTTAAATACTGTAACTACTAATATTCATAATTAAGATTAAGCTACCGTAGGCTTAAACAGCAGCCAAGTAGTAGTGAATTGTATGCTAGCAGAGATCTAGCCCTACGCAAAAACAAAAGAGATCGACTTCTAGTAGCAACGACATCGCATCGTCTAGAAAAAGCAAGCAGTAGCGACAAGCACTCAATCCCACCGAGAATCTTATCTTCTCCACACATCCACCCAGCGCTCTACCGACCAGCACCACCAGACCTCCTCTCGCGCCTCCGCCACAGGCCCAGCCAGCCCTCGCGCACAGGCCAGCCGCCAGCCAGGAGCTCATGCACAAGCCAGCCGCGCTGCACAACGCTGCCGCCCGTACGCCGCCGCCAGCACCAACCACACCGGAGCAAGGAGCTCCCCTCGCCCCCGGGGCCTGCCTCCCGTCCGGCGACCGGCCGCTGGTCCGCTGACCTTCTCCCTCTCCGTTCCTTCCCCTTCTGGATCTCTCCCTCACCTCTCACCTCCCCGTATCTTTTCTGTACAGGAGCATCACACCCGCGCCATGGACCTCCGACCCCGACGCCCAAGCTCCCGATGCTGTTCAGCGCCAGATCCGCGCCACCCCACCTTCTCCGACCGTGTCGGGAGCCACCGTCAGGAGCACCCGCGACGTCCAAGCGCCAGGTCCCGCTCGATACCAGCGCCACACCTCCACCGTAGGCCACGACGGTTGCCCCTGCTTCGCTCCAGCGGCCCACGACTCTGTTCTGCTTCCCCGAGGGAAGGGCGATTACTGTCGTACGGCTCGTCCCGGCGCCCCCCGTTTGTTCCAGCCGCACCCACCGGGATCCGTTCCTCTTCCCCAAGGGTGGCCTGATCTCTCTCTTAGAGCATAATTGGTTTGCTGCCAAAAATTGGCATGCCAATGTTTGGCATTGTGCCAAATATTGGCAACTACTTGGTTGGCTACGAGTTGTTTTGCCTCTCTCACATAAAGTTGCCAATAGTTGGCAAGTCTCGGTATTGCCAATAGTTGGCAGTGCCAACATTTGGCAAGCCAAATATTGGTAGCAAACCAATTACGCTCTTATTCTCTTGATCAGCCATCTCTGCTTAAGCCGCTCTCTCATCTCATCTTGCTTTGTTATTCGGCTTGTTGATTGTCTACTTTCGAACATATATAAATTTGTAGGATTCGATTCGATACAAAGCTGCGAGGTGGGACTAATAGTTAATTTAAAGACTGCAGAAGATGTGCGGGAGGACTGATGCACCGGCGGCGCGCAACGGCGTGGGGGTGGGCCGGCGACACACGGCGGCGTGTGGTGTGGCCGGCGGCAGGAGGTGGAGATGGGATTGGGTTTTTTAGGGGATTGGGAGGTAGGGACGTGCGGGTCTGTGGGTTATTTCTTTTTTTCTCTTGTCGGGTTGAGTTATAATAGTACTGCGGGTTGAATACCCAAAACAGTAGCGGGTTTTCTGTAAAAATGCCGACGACGTACTACAGAAACACAACTCTTTATTATTAGGTAAAGAGGTAAAGATAATGGCTCCATTTGCAAGAATGCATATAATAAGGAAGATGAATCATTGTCTTCCTATGAAAACCTAGCGGCGGATGACTTTCAAATTAATGAGAGTAGCGCAGGGAGATAACTGGCATGTACGTTGATTTGTGTTCTTCTTAATGGAAAACAACCACATGGCAACTTACATGTCTTTTTTTTAATCTACACGCAGATTTCGATGTTCAGAATAAGCAGAATGATTTTCAGGAATCTTACGCCGATAAGTGAGCCTGGTACGTTGAATATTTTGTATGGCATGCAACCATATGACCTAAGTGATGGCAACTAACACGTGTTTATTTGTAATTTTCTAGGAGGAGGTCGATCGTCCTACTGGGCATGATGGCCATGATGATGATGGTGAATCAGACATGGACATCGGGTATGTTGAATATAGCAGCAAGAGACGCTGGATAGGCATTGGAGGATAATGTCTATGACTTGTGATTCACAAGCGGAGGCATACACGTTCTACAACAACTACGCCGGTCCCATAGGACACGCTGACTGCCTGCGGTGCGGTGCGACACGACGCGAGATGACACACGTACGGCCGGTTTGTGTGTAAGTATTGTAGGTACACACCCGCATACCACCGAAGACAGGCTCTTACCGTCGAGGATGGGCAGACGACGACTTTTTTAAAATAAGATCGTCCCGCCTTTTTATGAAGGAGTACGGGCTAATCTCACCCGCGTGTGTTTTGGTGGTGTATCGAAGCAGTTATGTTTGGTTACATACTTTAGTAAGAGGGTGCCTTATCATTCATGCCATATTTTTTCTAAAGAGAGTGTATATCTATTGACCTGATCAATTATGGACGTGAGCAAGAAGAATGTGCCCATGTGAAAGGTTCGCAGGGAGGACAGAATTAGTTTAATCAGTCAGAGCTTTCCCTAATTCGAAGTGTGGAGGGATCATACCATGCTCTTTAATTTCACCGATTCACTGGGATGAAACAATCTATCTTTGGCTTGCTGATGATGGGTGGTCCCAGATAAGTGAAGGGGAAACTGCCCAGATGACACCATAACATTTGAGAAAGAAACTGCATTTTCTTTCACACGCATTGACAGAATTGGAATAGTTGACTCTTAAGCTAGTTTGAGTAGCAAAGTATAGAGGAGGATTCTTCATAGTAGTTTGTTGTAGCTGGCAGCACAAGGATGCTATTGGTGCCGTGAGTAAACATGCTTATCCTATACTCGTCGATAGTGAAGGTGCCGATCGATTTTTCGACAAAGGATGGAATTTATTGACTTAAAATGAAGCATCAAGAAGATACATAATACAGTGAACACACATCCGACCTTTGCACAGCTAAGATGCACACAAAGAAATCTTGCGGAATCTCATTTCAGAACTTTTATCATGCATGCACGCATGTTGGGCACAATAGATTAGTCTATCCAAAGAACAATGTTCACCACCCCACCCAACAACTCCCGCGGTGCCGTACGTGTTGCTTCCGCGTTGGAATGCAATTTATTTGCACAAGTCTCACGAGCGGTGGGCATGGCACGTTCCTTTCTAGCAGCCTCGACGCCGACGGAGCCTACGCTGTGGCGGTGAGCCGTAACGAGCTCGTCGTGACTGTGGCTGCAACGTGGAGGCGACTCTACGGGATAAAACCAGTAATCTCAGCATTGGCAGCTGCTCCTCGTTCTGCTCCGACGCCAGCTGGTTCACCGGCTTGCCGCCCGGGGCGGCGGTCCAGGTAAGTACTGCTCCGGATTGTACTACTGCTGCAAGACCCCTTACCATATACTCCCTTCGTTCGGAATTTCTTGTCATAAAAATGGATAAAAATGAATGTATCTATAACTAAAATATATCTTTTTTAGAAAAGGAGGATGACCCCCGGCCTCTGCATTTGGGCGATGCATACGGCCATTTTATTAATTATTCTCACAAGACCTTACGAAGCCATACAACAGCAAGACTAAAGCCACCGTCTAAGCAACAACTGTCGCTACACCTATCCAATTGATGACTGGGCGCAGATAATCTGGGCCTAATACCGAACAGACATCGCTGCCAAACCTAAACGTTTAAAATCTGAGGTCCCAACCAGGACGCCTGCCGGGTACGGGGCACCTACTAGCCCGGCGCACTCCTCAACCAGGACGCCTACCGGGTATGAGGCCGCCGCAGCCACCTGCCACCAATCCATCTTCAGAGATGTACTGTTGCATGTACCTTGCCAGGTCTCTCTGCCATCGACGCCACCACGACGCCCGACATCGTCGTCCTCCTGCGCGAGTCCATCCTCCCACAACGAACTCCGAATCTGCACTACACCACGCCGTCAAGATCCGCCGCCATCAGTGTGTAGGATGAAGTACCGCTCCATCAAAGAATCCGTCCTCTGGTCCCTAGATCACGTGTGTACCTCCAAGAATGATGCCCCAAGGAAGGAACGACACCAGAGCGCCGCCGTCATCCGATCATCCGATCTAGGGTTTCCCCCAGAGGTAGCAGAGAGTGGCCTTGAACTTCTCCACGGCGATGCCTTCAAGAAGGGAACGACGTAGATATTGCCGCCACCGCCGGCCTTAGCAGACGCCGAAGGCAACTTTTCACCCAGATCAGTTCGAAGGGATCCAACTCTCGTGCACGGGTCACCGTCACCACCAGCACCACCAGGAAGAACCCTGGAGCACTGGCAGATCAGCGAGCCGCCGGCACCACCGCATCCAGATCGCCGGCCACGTCGGGCCGCCTCCATCCCCCGCGCCATCCGGGTCAGAGACGGAGCCGCCGACCGCGCACAGGGACCACCGCCACCTTGACACGCCGGAGCGCCGCCGAGAGCCCAGCGCCCGCCACCGCTTGCCGAGGGCCGCCGCCGCGCTCCCCGAGCGGACTCCCACGCACACCAGGAGAAATTGCCGTCGCCCCCAAGCCCGCGCCGGCCCGCCCCGCCTCCAGCATGCTGCCAAACACCGTCGCGATCCGCCCACGCCAGATCCAGCAAGCCGTGGGAGAAGAGATCCCGCCGCCGCCGACGCCGACCGGGCTTTGCCCTGCGGCGCTCCCCGGCGGCGGCGAGAAGGAGAGGTCGGGGGAGGGACGAGGACACGGAGGCGCTAGGGTTCCCCCGGTCGCCACGCAGGGGCGACTCAGGAGGAGTCGGGAGCAAACTACGTCCTCCCCGCTAAAATATATCTAGATACATTCATTTCTTGGACGAATCATTCTGAACGGAGGGAGTACATCCGTAAGACGATGGCAGACAATATCCTGGGCCGTGTCTCCTATGACGTGCAGCTGAGATGGTTCGGCCGGAACCGTACGGAGGACAAACTGATACCCGGGCTCGTGTTCGTCGCAATGGAGGGCTGGTACGTCCATAAGTTACTCTTGCAGCCGGCCTCCGCCCTCGGCATTTGCTTCCGTGGAAGTCCCACTTGTCCTGGGGTGGGAGGTCCCCTGCCGTGATGGTACCGCCGGTGGAAGTGGTCCAGCGAGTGCCCGGTGGACGCAGCCAGGAGTATTTGCAAGAGCAAACACAACATATGCTCTCCCGGCTACAAAGGCTTCATGTGCGCCTGTGAGGACGGTTACGACGGCTCTTCTTAGGCCCCTTCCAATGCTGCACCTTATACAGGTGCTAAGACTGTCATGTAGGAAAAAAGTTCGATGTGGCAAGGTAATTAAGAGGGGAGAGATGAATGTGGTGACCCTAAAAAGAAACAATGTCAAGCACGAGAACCTAGGCAAAACACTTCAATTGGAAGGATCCCATCAATGGATGAAGAACGTTAGTTGTAAAATCATTAAATAAAGCATACTTAACACCAACAAGTTAAGCACCTATGCATTAAGGGCTTTAGTTGCTAAAGTTTTTAATATACTTAACACCTCATCTAAGCACCAATGCATTGAAACTAGCCTTATGTCACCAACGGATACCAAGGTTAGGCTCCATATACACCCAATATGTCTTTGCTTTTTATACAGCACCATCCCTAGTGCAATTACAGTACATGGATCTTCTAGCCTTACTAGTTACTACTAGATTTGGGGATTTTCTATTCCTTAGATATGATTGTTATTTCAAGAGTCAATTTCACTTTTTACCCTGTAGTTGTAAATTTGTGACACATATTACCTTATTTAGTGGAACTTGCATTGAAATATAATATTTCAGAAATGTAATATTCCTCTGTCCGGAAATACTTGTCGGAGAAATGGATAAAAATGGGTGTATCTAGACCTAAAATACGTCTAGGTACACTCATATCTCCGACAAGTATTTTTGGACGGATGGAGTATTAAACTGCACATAATGGTTGTTATATTGGATTAAAGGGTCTATAGATTGATTGTCACAAGCATGCAATTGTTGAGTTGAAAATACTTAACTTAGAACATCTTCAATAGATGGTCCAAATTTTGATGGCCCAAACAGGTGATGGTCCAAATTTGGAGCATCAAAAAGTGCTTTTTTACATCTTCAAAACAGGCTCAACTACAACAGATGGTCCAAAATGGAGATGTAAAAAAAGAGCAACTCCAACAGATGGTCCAAAATGGAGATGTAAAAAAAGAGCAACTCCAACAGATGGTCCAAAACAAAGATGCAAAACCGGCCGATGGCCGCGCGGCTGTTGCTGAGCCACTGTACAGCCGCACATATTGCAAAAAACATCTAAAAACAACATAAAAAAATTATACATGTCCACAATATAAAATTATTACATAGTTGTTCAAATCCATGAGATCAACTGCAGCACAAATACAACATAGTTTTTCACAAACAAATAATGAATCTATGCGGCTCTTTCGCCATGCCATTTCCAATGCTCTTCCATCAAATCTTTCTGGAGTTGTTCATGCACATCGGTGTCTCTAATCTTGCTATACACCTTCATGAAACGTCTGATGCGCTGTTCTTTTTGCATGGGGTTAACATGAATGCCCATCAAGTGATAGAAGTTGTAATATAAATGTTTTTCACGCTCGTTCTCAGTGATCATATTATGCATAATCACGCAAGCAGTCATGATGTACGAAATGATCTTTTGATCCCAGAATCTAGATGGTCCTTGCACAATAGCAAATTGAGATTGCAAAATCCCGAAAGCCCTCTCAACATATTTTCTAGCGGTCGCTTATGCATTGTGAAAGACAAGTTCTTTCTTACCTTCGGGTTTTGCAACCGGCTTGACGAATGTACTCCACGTTGGGTAGATCCCATCTGCAAGATAGTACCCATAGTTGTATGTGCGGCCATTTGCTTTGAAGATCACTGGTGGTGCTTCTCCATTTGCTAACTAAGGTGACCGGTCGAGCACGCTGATGTCATTGCAAGATCCAGACATCCCAAAATATGCATGCCAAATCCATGTTTCATGATCGGCAACTGCCTCAAGAATGATAGTGGCATCCTTCCCACGACCCTTAAATTGTCCATGCCATGCTTTTGGGCAGTTCTTCCATTTTCAATGTATGCAATCCACAGACCCCAAGCATACCTGGAAACCCTCGAGCTTTGTTCATCTCTAAAAGCCTCTGAGTGTCCTGAGCATTGAGTTCTCTCAAGTACTATGAACCAAACACTTCTACCATAATCATTGCAAATTGCTTGACGTAGAAGATAGTTGTGCTCTTTGCCATCGCCAAGTTTTCATCAATGTAATCTGCCGAAACACCATATGCCATCATGCGCAGAGCGGTAGTGACCTTCTGTTCAATGATATGTCCAAGCAACCCAGCATAGTTCCTTCGCTGCTCGAAGGCTGGATTATGCTGCTTCACGGAATTGCAAATGTGGATGAACAAGTCTTTCGACATTCTGAAACGGCGTTGAAAGTAATTATCCGGGAAAACGGGTGGTGATCCAAAGTAGTTGCGCATCAACCGTTTGTGTACATCAATCCGTTCTCTCTAAATGAACGCACGACCATAGAAGGAACCACCGTGCTTTGGCTTCTTCCCCTTGTGCATGGCCACAAGCATAGCAATGTCCTCTTCTTCATGCAAATCAAATTCCTCGTCCGACGAAGAATCGTCCACAAATGAGGAGTCAACCGAGCTTATCTACAATGCAGACAACCACTGTCAAACATACTATCCAAATCCAATTAAAATCATCAAGTTTCGTCATTTTTTTACCTTGGGGAATTTCGTCGAACACCTTGTGCGCGACGTGGAGGAAGATGAGCGGCGGTTCGATTGGTTGGTGCTGCAGATGGCAGCGAAGAGGAGAACTGCTGCGGACGACGGTGCAGAGGGGAAGGGATCATGACGACGCAGAGGAGAAGGGAGCACGGCGGACCGCCGGAGTCGGAGATTCCAGCCGCGGCTGTTTCCCTAAACAACGGCACCGGGGCGGCTGCTTGACGCCTTCCGGCGGGGGAGGCGATGAGGGCTAGGGCGGCGGAAGGCCGCGGCGGTGCAGAGGAGAATGGAGCAAGGCGGACCGCCGGAGTCGGCGAATCCAGCTGTGGCTGCCTCCCGAAACGGCGGCGCCGGGGCGGATGCGAGACGCCCTCCGACGGGGGAGGCGACGAAGGCTAGGGCGGCGGAGGGTAGCGGCGGCAATGTGGGGTGGTGGCGGCGACGGCGACTTGGCTGGTGGCGGTGGCGACTTTCAGCAGCTGCTGCTCGGTCGCGGGCGGGCGGTTGCCAGACGGAAGTGGAATGAAGTGGCAGTTGGGCGTTTGGTGGGCGGCCGCGTTTTTGAACCAGTTGTATCTCGTGATGTAAATTTGCATCACAAAGTTTCCAATTTTACATCACCTTGAGGCCGCGATCCAATTTTTTTACATTTGGACCGTCTATTGGAGCAGCGTTTTTTGCCCCAGACGGTTCATAATAAGACGGCATCTTAGGCACCGCAAGAAGAGAATGATGAAACAGAAGTTCTTCATCCAAAATCATGGACAACTGTTGGAGCAGCTGGTATCTCATAGATCCGGCATTGCAGAGAAGATGATCATTCCCCTGGAAGAGCTAGAGAAGGCAACAAACAATTTTGATCAGACTCGTAAGCTTGGAGATGGTGGCCATGGTGTTGTCTACAAAGGTATTTTATCAGACTTACATGTCGTGGCCATCAAGAAGTCGAACATTATGGTCCAGAGAGAAATTGACGAGTTCCTAAATGAGGTTGCCATCCTTTCACACATCAACCATAAGAATATTGTCAAGCTTTATTGATGTTGTCTAGAGATAGAAGTCCCTTTGCTTGCCTACGAGTTCATTTCCAATGGAACCCTTAGTGACCACCTTCATCGAGAACCGCCAAGATCGATACCATGGGAAGCCAGACTGAAGATTGCAAGTGAAGTAGGCAAAGCTATCTCTTACCTGCACTCAGCTGTAACATTTCCAATAATACATAGAGATATTAAATCTTCCAACATACTGCTAGATGATGCCTTCACATCAAAGGTCTCTGACTTTGGTACTTCAAGGTACATACCAGTTGATCAGACAGAGGTAACAGCAACTGCAGTGCAAGGGACTCGAGGATATTTAGATCCTATGTACTATTACACAGGACGACTATCAGAAAAGAGTGATGTCTATAGCTTTGGAGTGCTTCTTATTGAACTGCTCACTAGAAAGAGGCCAAACATGTATCTATCCTCCGAAGGAGAAGGTCTGGTTCTCAAATTTGGTGAACTACATGCTGAAGGCAATCTAAGTTAAATAGTAGATCTACAAGTGGCGGAGGAAGCAGGTGGTGAGGTGCAAGAAGTGGCTGATGTAGCCGTGTCATGCATTAAAATGAGAGGAGAAGAGAGGCCAACCATGAGGCAAGTGGAGATGGCACTCGAAGGCCTCCAAGTAACCAATAATGAGAGTGCCACATATGACCTGCGAGTGCAACGAAATGGGGAGAACTGTGCTGCAGCGAGTTATCCATCAACTAGCTAGAAGAACTACAAGCTTGGAGGAAGGTAGCAGAAGTTACAGTCAAGAAGAAGAGTTCATATTGTCTGCGACATACCCTCGTTAAGCTCGTTTACATTTTTTTTTTCAGCGATCAAGTTACATTTGATTGAGTTAATCTTGGGTGTTTTCCGAATGTTATTTCAGACCATTTGTTTTAGTAAGTGTCAAATGTGTATTTGTGAACTTACTAAAATAGTTGCGTTGTCTTCCCGATTTCCTGCTTGTTTTGTCTGAACGAGGTGCACGCGTACTCCTTTCCAGGCTTGTGCGTGGGCATCTCTGCATGAACTCTCCCAGCGTTGGTCGAGGAAGCCAGCTGGCTAGATGTTGTTTCACAATATATTGTATCAGCAAAAGGACATCACAACTGACACCTGTATGTAAAGCTAGGTCGAAAGGATAATATTTCGCACTGACACAACACAGAGCTGTTGAACAAAATTAAATAGTGCCGGTCACACTAGACGTTTGAAATTTTCCATGATTCCGGGAGAAAAAACAGATCGATGAGTAACTAATTAATTAACTAATCTTCTAAAACTCGTAATTCACCATCAGGGGCAGCTCGTGAGCAGCTCTCTCTTCCCTAGCATGGAGTGGAGATTCGTCCACACTGGAACGGCCAGCTACTCTGGCGTCCACCATCAGGGGCAGCCCAGCTGGTTGAGGCGGTGGCCTAGGGCAGTTGTCGCGGCCGTCGCCGGTGTCGCCAGCTGGGAGGCGGTGCTTACTTGGGCTCGGGCGCAAGGCAAGGACGACGGAGTTAGTGGCAATGTCAGATGCTGTCGTCTCATGCAGATCAGCTACGGGCTGCCACTTTGTGAGGATGGTGCGGGGCGTCCGAAGTGTCCCAAATTTTGGATTTTGGTAGTGCCACTGTTCTTCATCCCCATCAGACTTCGTCGGGTGGTAGCGAGCGGCTTCGTCGTGTCACGTCAGCTTGCTCGTGCCGGCATGACCATCGCTCACCACCAGAACCGTGTGCATATGCAGCTATTGGGATCGAGGCAAGTGGAGGAGACAACATAAGATGACTTTGATTATTGGATGGTACTTCTCGTGTACCCAGTCTCGAGTTCCGGGGTGATAACCCTAGGTCTGACCTTGATTGGTTATACCTAGCAATGGCGTCGTTTTTTGCGTCGTTACCCTGGTGAAGGCATTGCTCGGAGTTTTGCTCGGATTTGATCTTCAGGGTGAAAACCCATGTTCTGACCTTTGGTGGTTGGACCGGTGACGGCGGCGTTTGCGCATCGCTCCCTTTCTGGAGGCGTCGCTTTTGAAGAAACTTTCTCGTAGTTCTTGTGTTGTCAAGAATTGGTTGGCGCCCGATGGTCACTGCTGTGTTTCGTCGATCGTTGTGTTTTTTGCTTCAGGGTTTTCTTTTTCTCCATCCGTTTAGGCATAGCTTTGGTCTTGTAAGACTTTGCTTTTTGCCGGCGTGATTGTTTGTGTCTGTGTGTGTGTGTGTTGCATTGCTGTGTGCATCTTAGTTATGCAGAGGCCGGGTGTGTATTTATTATGATTGTATCGCTTGATGCTACACTATGAGTCAATAAAGAGCACTCTTTATCGAAAAAACTCGTAAGATGTGATCTCGGAAATAAAAAATGTATTATTGTTGTTGCATCCAGTTGGATTGCTTCAAAGAAGCTGATCCCAGACGATCTAGTTGTATGGGAATCTTGGCTCTCTACTTAACATATACTAATTGTTGAGATTTGCACCAAAAGCATGTGCTAGCAACATACACACACATACACCCACATAAAGAGAAAGGTATGAGATAGCCTATGGACATATTGTTGTTTTGCTATGAGTAATATTCAAAGCAGAGAAAAGTTAGTGTACACTGATTGAAGCAACAACTAGCAAACAAAGCCCAAGTCTGGGACAAACCAAAGGAACACTGTTGCTTCAGTAATTGAACGCAGGTAAATGACAGATAGTTAACCATGTTACACATGCTCGAGCAAAACTACCGAGGACACCTCGCAGACTCTAGGAACTCTTCTTCCATGCTATACTGCCTCGTCGACCCTTCGTTGCTGCTTCTTCCGTCATTAGTTGGTAAGGACATTTTTATAGTTCTTTTCTTCTCGGATATATCAACCACCGCACCATCCATGACATATTGCTTGGGTGAATGGAAGTTTTCCAGTGTCAACTCCACTTGACGCATGGTTGGACGATCCTCTCCTCTTAGTTTTACGCATGCCACGACAAGTATAGCTACCTCATTAACATCCTTTCCTCCTTCTTCCATAACTTGTGGATCTAGTATCTCCAGCAGATTGCCTTTTGCAAACAAGGAAACAAAGTGTACAACAAGGCCGTCTCCTTCTAAAGACACATATGAAAATGGCTTCTTTCTTGTCAACAACTCTATTAGCATGACTCCAAAGCTATAAACATCACTTTTCTCGGTAAGCCGTCCAGTGTAGAAGTACATAGGATCTAAATATCCAACTGTACCTTGCACCATTGTTGTTAAACCCGATTTCTCTACAGAAATATACCTTGAAGCTCCAAAATCTGCTACCTTTGATGTTAGAGTATCATCCAATAGTATATTAACAGATTTGATGTCTCTATGGATGATAGGTACCGAAGCTGTTGAGTGAAGATATGCAAGAGATCTGGCTGTTTCAACTGCTATCCGCAGCCTATTGTCCCATGACAATGATCTTGGTCCTTCAACATGAAGATGGTCATAAAGGGTTCCGTTGGATATGAACTCATATATCAACATTGGCACTTCAGTTTCAAGACAACAACCATAGAGTTTTACGACATTTCGGTGATTGATCTGTGACAGTATAGCAACCTCATTAATGAACTCATCAATCTCCTTTTGAACTACCTTCTTTGGTTTCTTGATGGCGACAACATGGAGGTCTGATAAAATCCCCTCATAGACAGTACCATACCCTCCACCACCAAGCTCACGAGATTTATCAAAATTATTTGTTGCCTTCTCTAACTCTTCCAAGGTTATGATCATTTTTTCTGCAATATCAGTTCTCTGAGACACCAATTGTTGCAGTAGTTGCCCACGATTCTGCTCAAAGAACTTGCGTTTCAACATCTGCGCCCTTCGACATTTCAATTCGGAGAAAATGAATAATCCAGCGAAAACCATAAGTATGAGAGCGGTCCCACTGGCAACTCCTACAATGACACTTGTACCTGAAAATATACATATGTTATTAATATTACCATGGCAGAATAATGCCTTGGATATACACCCCACATGCTAATAAATGAAAGAAAATATAACTTTTTTGAAGCATTTTAGTGACGAGAATGCAAATACACCATACTGGTGTGAGATACTCCCTCCGTCCAGAATTACTTGTCGTAGAAATGGATAAAAATTGATGTATGTATTCATTTTCGCGACAAGTAATTCTTGACAGAGGGAGTAGTATCTTTTCGGAATTACCATTATTGAAATGCTAGCTGTTGTTGTCTTTATTTGAAAACGCAAAACTAAGGAAATCCTCCCGAAGTTGCAGAGAGTTGCTCACCTTTAAAGGACTTGTGGCCACCTGCAGAGTGTGCAAGCCAAAGGAAACAAAAATAAATTCAGTACAGTAATGAGTACATGCATAGTACCAGTATGCATATGGACAAAGTAACAATATGCTAAATGTTAACCTGTGCATCCATCGACCATGTACGGGTTACCGCTGTAGCCATCGCTACACTGGCATGAGTAGCCTCTTATCCCTAGATTGCAGTAACTGTTCTTGCTCTTGCAAATGTTGCCTGCCACTTCCATAGGACAACTCGTATAACTTGATCTCTTCAAGTTTTCTGCTTTGGGCAATGCCGAATCCAAGATCTCCCACTGTAGAACAATAGGAACCACCTTCGTTGCCGAGTCACTGGAGAGCATTGTGAGATTGAACCGTCCCTCCTCCGCTATCAGCGCATAGGAGGACATGGTTTTTAAGTCCAATGTGTTGCTCTCGTCAAGCCACTCGAGCCACAGCATTTTGGGCATGCCGTGCGACGACATGGAGATACGCGACTGGCAGCAACCCATGCCATAGCAGTACTTGTTTTGTCCTCCAGTGCTAACTTTAGTGGTGCCGCCTGTATTGTTGAAGGAGCAAAATGAGGAGCACCCGCTAATGATGCAGGGGTTGGCATCGTCTCCGGCAGTCAGCTTCGCCTTCACATTGCACCCTGTCAGGATGAGCTCATTGCGGGTGGACAGGGAGTATGGTGTCTCTCTATTTGCCGTGAAGACTTTATCGAAACTGAAGTCCGCATCACGTTTGGTGGTGACACTAGCAAGGGCACCGGTGCCGATGACGCGCACCGTGGTGTTTTGAAGGGAGATTTCGACGACTCGAAAGGCGCCGTAGTCATCGAGTAGAAGCTGTGGGGACTCGCCGTTGATACTTGTGTAGTCGCAGGTGAGGTTGAAGCCTGGCCAGTAGCAGTAGGACGCCCCAAAGCCGAACGGGTATGGGACCTGCACGTCTCCGCATGACCTATTGCAGCTACCTACAAGTGCAACAAGTGAAGAAGGTTGACTGAAACAAAGTACATACACAAATAATTATAGGTGTTTGGCTACAACTTGGCTTCAATTATCTTGAAGGTAAATCAGGCTCACCTGTGACGGGAGTGATGCATCCGCCAGTTGCGTTGTCACGATGCGTTCCTGATGGACAACCACAGTCGTACGATCCTTCCTTGTTGATACATGGACCAAGGCACCGACTGCCTGGCTCTTCACACTCGTTGATATCTACACCATGTTATATCGCCGACGAAGCAATACATGCAAATTAAGTATTATGTTCTCAAAACCAAAGAAAATGAACAACACTAAAGCTATACCAAGTATGTTTTTCTTTTTTGCCGGAGGATGCTGTACTAACTAGATACTCCCTCAGTTTTTATTACTTTGCATATTAGCTTTGTCTTAAGTCAAGTTTCCACATTTTTTTTACCAAGTTTATAGACTAATATACAGATTAAATAAAAAGAGGGAATACTCACTTACTATGTTTTTGATCGAACTTGGTTAGTCAAACTTTATAAAGTGTGACTAAGGAAAAAGCTAATATGGAGAATACCAACTTACTTACATGGAAAGTCTTGAGAACATTCTACTCTAAAACACATACATAGTACTCTACCACTGTTCCTACATATAAGATGTTTTTGCAGTTCAAATCAAACTGTAAAAACATCTTACATTTAGGAACAGAGGGTGTATATCATATATAGACTGTACGCATCAATGGAATATACACCCTTTATATAAAAATATAAGACGAAAATTCAGTTCGGCTCCCGAGAGCACGTGCTCCTGGGCAAAAAAACTATTTTTGGAATGTCAAAAGAATCAAGACAGAATTTTAATTTGTTGTTAGTCACATCCAAATGCTACATGCAAATTTTAAGGCCAAAAGGTTAAGCATTTTGGCCAGTGCAAAAAAATATATTACACCAAATGTTATCCCAAATTTGTTTTTCCCACCAACGAAACACTCCTGCTCCATTTCACATGAAAATTGTCAAGCATGCTTGCAACACTAACACTAACATTGACAAAAAATATCAGAATTTTTTGAAAACATTAACAAAATTGTTTTTGCGGTACTCTCACCCGGGAGCATGTGCTCTTGGGAGCCAAAATGCCCCTCCCAATATAAGATGTTTATTGACACTATGATAAAAAAGTCTTATACTTTCATAGAGAGGGAGTAGAACAAAATTAATGAGTTTGTGCAAATGATAGTCTAAATAATATGCGGTCATACTAACTAGTCTCCTAAGAAGAGTGAGCGAATGACATGATATAGTATGCAATATAATGCATTGCAAGTGGAAAGCGAAGGAAAAACCTTGGCATCCGCCTGGGAGGTAGGGATTGCCTTCATAACCCTCGTCGCAGAAGCATGTATAGCCCCGTGCACCTTTGTTGCAGGATGCGTGGTTGCTTCGGCACACGGTTCGGGCAGCTTCGGCGGGGCACTCCGAGGAGCTTGTGTTGCTGTCAGGCTCCGCGCCATGGCTGGCGACCTCCCAGTCAAGCAACACGGGAACAGCCACCGACGGACGCGTTCCCTTCCATAGCAGATCGTAGGAGAAACGCGTCTGCTCGAACCACCCATTCATGGCGACGTACACGCGGGGCGGCCACCGTCGGTCGGCCGTGCCGTTCCACCCAAGCCACCGGAGCTCCACGCCGTAGGAGCCGCTGTGCGGGACCTTTCCCGCTCTCCGGTCCTGGTAGTTGGTGAGGACGGCCGACTGGCAGCAGGCTATGCCAGAGCACACCATGCTGGTGGGGTGCCTAGACAGCGGGAACCCGTTGAAGTCGGATCCGTCGACATCCTCGGTCTCACAGAACGAGGAGCAGCCGGCAACGGTGACGTGGCCGTTCTTTAGCGTCACCTGCGCGTTGCAGCCCGTCAGGATGAGATCGTTGTTGAAGGCCAGCGAGTAGGGCCCGTCGTCCCTGAGGCCGCCGCCGAACGCGCCGGCGCCGTTCTCGTCGAGCCTTATGTCGCCTTGGCGCACGACGGTGATAGCGGACCCGAGGCGGATGTCCTCCACGACCTGGAGGCTGCCCTCGCCGAGGAGGAGCCGCGGCGGGCTGCTCAGGCGGTCGCAGGTGAGGTTGAACCCCGGCCAGTAGCACCTTTCCGGGCCCACCCCAAACGGGTACGGCACGCTCACGTTGCCGCAGCTGGTCGCGCAGCCCGGCATCCCGATCGCCCGCGGTGCTGCTGCGGCTCCGACGATGAATGAGAGCGGCGGCGGCAGCAGCAGCAGCAGCAAAAGCGCCGCCGCTGCCTCCGAGATCGAGATGGTTGCTCTAGTGTGCGCCATTGATAGATGGATGGAGCTCAATTTGTTGCCCTGCCAAGCGCTGCTGTTGCACTGATCGGTCAACTACTGTACTGAGGTGTGAGGATAGGCGCCGGCGGCCGTCGGTGTTCATATCTCACCTACCGCTAGCTAGCGACGCTACACTACTAATTAATCCGTCCGATGGAGATTTACATCGACAATGTAGTTTATTAGCAAGAAGCCAGTGATTGCATGTGGAGCTCACTCACTCCTACTGCAACGGCTCCATCGGTCAGATTACCAGTGGGCAGGGGGAGATCGATCGACGTCGGCACAAAATCTGACCGACAAGGTGGTCGATTAATGCATGTCCTGACACCTTCTAATTACTCTCTCTTGGTTCCATAATGTAGTGCAAATAGATTTGCTAAAAAGTCAATCATCAGAAATTTTGATCAAATTTGTGAAGAAAAACATTTACATCAAAAGTGCCTAACTTATATCCTTAGATTCACTATAAGATGAACTTTCATACTTTATATATTTTGTATTGTAGATATAAATAGTTATCTCTAAAACTTGATCTAAGTTTTCAAAATCTGACATAAAGAAAAATTGTACGTACTATATTATGCAACGGAGAGCGTTGTAATTACTTGCCCTTTTATAGGCCACATGCATGTTGTTCCTCATCAAGCATTACCCAAGCATAAGCAAAAGCCAGCACACAATGCTGCTGCGGCTCCGACGATGAATGAGAGCAACGTCGGCGGCAGCAGCAAAAGCGCCGCCGTCGCGGAGATCGAAATGGTGGCTGTCGTGTGCACCATTGCTAGATGGACGGAACTCAATGTGCAGCCCTGCCTGCCGCTGCTGATGCGCTGACTGATGTACGGAGTATAGGCTCAGGCGGCCGTCGGAGATCTCACCTACCGCGCGTTAGCTACCGAGCAGAGTACCGCTACGCTACTAATTAATCCTTTCGAAGCCAGGATTGCATGTGGGAGATCGATGTATGCACATGATCTGACCAAAAACATGGTCAACTTTTCGGGACGGGGCACATGCATGTGCCTTATCGAGCATTACTCTTTCCTTTCCGCCGGGCGTGCTCAACTGGGTATATCTGCAAATTGACTCTAGCTGGGATTTAGGAGTAGAATCAAAATGGATGCAAATGGCTAAGCAAAGAATTAGCGTGCGTGCGTGCTAACGTACGGTGGGGATTATTAACACGGGAGTGTGGTGCATATAGTACTGGAGCAACTTTGAAGCACAATGAAATATCCCAGCGGCATCTCTAGCCGGTCACATATTATCCTAAATCGAACAATTCTACTCTCTATCTCACTTTACAAATTTTTGTAGGGAAATCACTGTTCTGCAGCTAACCGACCCCCTATAACTTAATCTCTTGGAACTGACATCTGTTCACTCAATTCATGGAGCACCTAGGCTGCGCCGGCGAGGAAGGCCACAAGGCGCAGCGTGTGTTGTTCTCGACGTGCAGCTGCGAGCAGAATGGCGAGCACATGAAACAACTCCAGGATGAGAGAGTCGCGGCGTGTTGGTAGCGGGGAAGAGCTTGCGATGCAGGACAGATGAAGGTATCACTCCCACGTGCCCAAGTTATTTTGTTGGCTGGTCATAGTGGGGAGTAACTTAGACTAGTAACATACTCCCTCCGGTCCTTTTTACTCTGCACATTGGATTTGCCGAAAGTCAAACTTAGCTAAGTTTGACCAAATTTATATTAGAAATTATTAACATCTATAATATCTAATAAATATAATATGCAAATATATTCCGAGATGAATCTAATGATGTTGGTGTTGTTATGTAAATGTCAATAATTTTTTATATAAACTTGGTCAAAGTTGGATGAGATTGACTTCAGACAAACCTAATATGCAGAGTAAAAAGGACCGGAGGGAGTACATATGTTACTAGTCCATGTTACTACCTTGTGATTGTTGTGTCGATGAGCGAACATGAGCTCACCTGAGCATGTAGCAAGCGGGCTAATTATTTCACCGTTACGAAACCCACAACTGTTTTTTTGGAGGAACCCACAACTACTTATCTCCTTTTGTCTTGCAAATGCCCTTTCACCGCTAGCTCATCTCTCATGGACAACAACATCAGTACTGAACTATATAACAAAACAAAGCTGGTGATCTTGCAAATGAAGTCTTTGATTTGAGCAGAAATTCGGAAAGGTACTATTGGATAACTAGATATACATCAAAACAATTTTGTTGAGTCAACATAAGAAATTTTTTCCTTGAGCACAATTTCACTAAGTTGGAAACTTGGAATAATTATGTCCCTTGTAAACCAGACTGCCGAGGATAACTTGCAGATAGTATGAACTCTTCTTCCATACTATACCGTCTTGTTGAGCCCTCATTAACTTTTCTAACTAACTTATTAGATTGAACACCTACTTCGATACCATTATTGTAAACTTTTTTAGCCACTACCTTATCTAAAATATGCTCCTCGGATGCACATATGCCTTCAAGCGTCAACTCCACTTGCCTCATGGTTGGACGGTCCTCTCCACTTAATTTCACACATGCTGTTGCAATAGCAGCCACTTCTTGGACTTCTTTGTCCCCTTCCTCAATAACTTGTGGATCTAATATCTGGAGCAAATTCCCTTCTAGAAACAAGGTAACAATATGTACAACAAGACCCTCATCATCTGAGGACGAATATGAAAATGGCTTCTTCCTGGTTAGCAGTTCCACAAGGACAACCCCAGAACTGTAAACATCACTTTTCGCCGTGAGCCGCCCAGTGTAAAAGTACATAGGGTCCCAGTATCCTCGTGTACCTTGAGCTCTTGTTGTTAACCCAGATTTCTCCATCGGAATGTACCTTGAAGCTCCAAAGTCAGCTACCTTTACTGTGAGAGTATCATCCAAAAGTATGTTAGCAGACTTGACATCTCTATGGATGATAGGTACTGCCACAGTTGTGTGAAGATAGGCGAGCGACTTGGCTGTTTCAGTGGCTATGCGCAGCCTGTTGTTCCACGACAATGATATTGGTCCTTCAACATGAAGATAATCATAAAGAGTCCCGTTGGATATGAACTCATATACCAACATCGGGACTTCAGTTTCAAGGCAGAAACCATAGAGTTTTAGGACATTTTTGTGGTTGATTTGTGATAGGATGGCAACCTCATTTATAAACTCATCAATCTCCCTTGAAAGAACCTTCTTTGGTTTCTTGATGGCCACAATATGTTGGTTCGATAAAATCCCTTTGTAAACAGTACCGTGCCCTCCACCGCTAACCACAAGATCTTTATCAAAATTGCGTGTTGCCTTGTTTAGCTCTTCCAAGGTTATGATCATTTGTTCTGCAATACCAGTTCTTTGAGATACCAACTGTTCCAGCAATTGTCCATGATTTTGCTCAATGAACTTCTGTTTTAACATCAGCGTTCTCCTATGTTTCAATTTCTTGGAAACAAACAGTGAAGTGAGAACCCAAATCATGAGACCCGCCCCGCAAGAAAGTCCTACAATCACACTTATATTTGGAAAAAACATAGATCTTTAATCTCTCTATTGATATGCAAAATAAAGAAATTATTATTGTGACTATTCCATATCTATGGTGTGTCTAGACATGCTAACCAAACAACACATACATAAAAAAAATCATGTTGTCGTAATAATGAGAAGAATCAAATTAAGTTGAGTAAGAATTAAATAGCAATACAGAGGTGACTCGTAAATACTAGTATTCATCATCGTCTTAAGTTGGTCGCCTTTAAGTGTCACGGGGCCACCTGTAGCATAAAGGAAAAAAGAGCCAAATTCAGTTAACTACATAATGGATAAAGTATATTAACGTTTTCATTTAAGTGGCCATGTACATGTACGTTGCTAACCTTTGCATCCATTCATGACACCGGCAAGTATAACCTCCGTTCCCTGGTTTGCAGTGGCTGTGTTTGCTCTTGCAAATATTGGCGGCTACCTCCATACGACAATTTTGAAGTGGCTTCATCTTGGCGTTGGGTAAGCCTGATGATTGCAACACCTCCCACTGAAGAATAATAGGAACATTAGGCTTAAAATTTGACTTGCTTTGAGACGCTTGCATTTGCTGTTTGGAGATGAGGCGATTGTCAAACCATCCCTCCTCTGCGATTAGCACATATGGTGGCCGCGAGATGTTATCCTGGACACTATTGATGTCGAAAAATTTGAAGTTCATCGTATCAGGCATGCCATCAGTTGACGTAGATATACATGCCCTGCAACAACCCACACCATAACAACTATAGTCGTTGCTGTCATGGCTTGCAATTGGCACCCTCCTGGCTTTGATGTCCGAGTTGGAGCAAAAAGTGGCTCAAACGCTGATGATGTTTGGGTCGTCACCAGGCCCTAGCAGTGTTGCTTGGACATTGCATCCTGACAGGATGAGCTCGTTGCGGTTGGACAGAGAGAAGAGTGCATCCCCTTGATCAGTCAGGGTCATCCACACAAGGGGATGCACTCTTCAGTACAGCCCTCCTGGAGACATTATCGAAGCTAAAACGTTATCTCCTGAAGAGTCTCCACACAAGTCTCCAGGAGGGCTCAATCGTGGAACCGGCAAACAGGGCTTTGTAGCACGATTTGGCGGAGTACGCGCCGTTCGACACCCAGCGCCAGGTGAGGGTGTCCGGGGCGTCGGAAAGGGTGGTCTGCTGGATCCGCGTCCAAAGGTGAACGTACTGCACAAGTGTCGCGGGGTCTAGTTGGCCCTGCACGCCTGCGGCCGCAGTGCGCGCCTTGCGGTGGTTTTCCGCGGCTTTTCTTTGGTTGGTACGACGGTGTGGGTGCGTGCACGTTGTGAGCATGTGTACCATATTTCTCAAAAGGAAGAAAATATCACTAAACAAATTTGGGGTATAAATTTAATCCAAATAAAACTGCATGTGGGTCTAATTAATTAATGTGCAAATTCAGAAGTAAAATGTGGGAAGAAAAATTTGAACCTTGGCATCCGTCGGGGATGTAGGGATTGCCTTCGTAGCCCTCTTTGCAGTAGCACCTATAGCCTCCTCGTACACCACCACCATTACAGATGAGCAATGCTACTTCTACGTGCATATTGTTACCTATCTTACGATAAAAGATGATTTGGCAGCAGCTAATTGGATATTAGTGAAGCTGCCGGGCTTACCCCCTGAAAATCAGGGGGGGGGGGGGTGGGGGGGCGTTTAGTTTTGTTGTAAGGAAGTTACGGAGGAACACGTAAAAGTTTTTACGTAGGTCTAGGATTTTCGATTACAGATGACGGTGGAAGAAGAAGATATATTGCTGTGACGATGCTCGAAATATGCTTTCGCCCCGCTATAGCAACCACCCGATACAACATTCCGATTAACGCTGGGGTTAACAACACAAGCACACCCAAAAGAAAATACAAGAGAAAATAAGAGAAAAAAATGCCAACAACGCCGGATCAACGAAAGCTACGACAGCCTGCGACCGCTGCGCCCACCGAAGATAACCACCACGCTCCAAAGTCACCGAGTTGCCGTGTACCAAGCACCACCTTCAAGAAGGAATGCGACGATGATGACACTGCTGCCCGGACGAATCCTAGGATGTCTCCCGGTATACGAAGGGTAGAGGGAGGAGAGGGTCACCCGACGCCCTTCAAGAAGGATGGCGGCGCCCGCAGGCGTCACCGCGTTGGTGCCGGCAAGACCCGACATGGAATTCTCCCGATCCCTCGCGCCCGCCACCCAGGACCAACCTTCGGCTCCACCACACCCGCCGCCCACCAACATGCGCCAGCACTGTCACGAGGACACCGCCGTCGTCTCACCACAGCCAACGAAGCGAGGCCGGCCGGATCCAAACGAGACACCTGTAGACAAGGACCGGCAGCACCGCAGCCACGAGGGAGGGAACAACCTCCACCAGCTTAGGCGGTAGCAAATCGGGCATAGCAGCAGAGGCACACCAGACCAAATGTTCGGCCGGGCCCAGAATGGGCCCGTGAAGCTCCGCCGCCATGCTGCAGCAGTCGCGGCACAGCAGCCGCCGTCCCTGTCGCGAGGAGCTCGCCAGAACCACCGGGGAATAACCCACCGAGGCCCACCAGCAGGCCCGCTCCGACCCAGATAGGGCCCATAGGGCCTAGATCTGGGCTAGCCATGGGCCGTCACCGCCGCCGTCCAGATCCGCGGCCGGAACGTCATCGGCCGAAGGGCTCTACCGCCAGGACCGCTCGCCCGAGCCGGGGTCCAGCGACGGGGGAAGAAGGGGGGCCGCTACCACCGGACTGTGGGGTGCCACGCGGGCAACGCCCGGCCGCGCCCGCCGGCGGCAGCGGCGAGGGGGAAGGGAGGCAGCGACTCGCGGGGAGGGGGAGTAGTGGGGAACCTCCCCGGTCGCGTCGCTCGGGAAGGGCGACCGTGTGTGTGTGTGTGTGTGTGTGTGTGTTTTCACTCTATTGCTTACGAGAAGGATCTTTGGCGAACTCCCAGCTCAGCCAAACTGATACTCCCGTGGCGACATCCTTCGCCGGCGGCCGTTTGGGATGGAAGAGCTTGTCTGAGACCTTCTTGTTCTTGAACTACCCCCTTTTGGCGACGAACACGCGCGTGGGCATCCGCTCCTCGTCGGCGGTGCGGTTGTTCCGGCCGAACCGCTCGAGCTGCACGGAGTTAGAGGACCCTGCTGCCGTCGCTGCCTTGACTACGACGACGGGCGCCTGGCAGCAGCCTTCGCCGGTGCACAGCATGCTGCTCTCCAGGCTGGACGGCATGTACCCCAAGGGCCCGTGCACAGTGCATGTGTTAGTAAAGTCTTCGTGCGTTAAGTACACACCTTGCCAAACGCGCTGCTTTCCGGAAAGTACGGAATATCTCTCTGGAGTGTGCACGCTGTGCGCAAAGGCAGAGTGATATATCTCGCTCTTCACAAGTTTTATGTTGCATCAGCTCAAATTTTGTTCTTCTACGAGAAAATTTGCCTTTGTGTTCCAACGGGGACATAAACTCTAATAGTCCAACATCGATCTAGGTGGGATTACATCATTGTGAACATGTGCATCATAACTCAAGCCTGATCAAGCAATAATATAACGGTACTAATTGTTCATTAATCTGCTCGATCATTATGATGCAAGAAGTCAAAAAATAAAGAGTTAAATTTGGCTCTTTGTTGGGAAAATAGGCAATATGTTGTTTGCGCTAGAACTATATTTACAAGGGATTATAGTTCACTCAAAAATCTGAGATTATTTGCCTCTAGAAACGAACATCTGCACTGATGCATTTCTTACCACCACAAGGATCATATAGAAGAGTGATGTAACTTCTTAATGGGGGAGCTAAGTAATCAAGGAGCAGGTAGGAAAATAAGTAGTTGTTTAGGAAATGGAAAATTGATATATCTCAACATATATGATATATCAATATATAAATTAAGTCTTCCATATAACAATACTACAAAGCTACATTTCTATTTTTTCGTCTATATTTATGATTAGCTACTAGGCCCATCATACAAGACAAATCTGTATTACATTCATGATGTCATCTTCATCTTCACTAATGGATGATGATAAAGGTGCTAAATGATATATCTTTCATTTTCAGTAAGCCACTAGACTTTATTAATTAACAATAACCAATGTACAGTAAGAAGATAAAACAAATATGACAGAAGGATCCTGATGATTAATAAATAAATTATACTACCTTTGTACCAAAATATCAAGTTTTTTAGGCTAAAGTAAGCAACAAAAGCGTCTTATATTTTGATACGAAGGGAGTATATGTTATTGCTCATTGATGAATTAATTTCTTTTTTGCCCGTGTAAACAATTTGTAACCAGTCTAATAAAATCCTTAACTAGTACTCTGGTTTATAGTAATACCTTGATTGACTTGAGTGAGTCCGATTGGAGCTTGTTTGCTGGCAAGAGTCCGGCCGCCACCCGCGCCTGGTTGCAAGGTCGTGGCTTTCGTGATGATATAGGTGACATAGCAATTCCACGGCAAGTGCGCTAGAGACTGGCTTAAGCAGCGGCGGCGGCCGGCTGCTGGTGGCAATGCTCAACGAAGCCCTAGCGAGTTGAGGGAGTCGCCTCAATGCATGCGTGCGCGTCGATGGATTGTGTGATGTCCAGCCGATGGTGTGGATGCGTACGTACATGAAGCCATGGCCCGCTTTTTGCAAAGGAAAGTGTTTGCAGCCGGTGCGCCGGCCAAACACTGCGCCGGACTAGCGCAAGCCGCGGGATCAATTCAAATCGTGCGGCATGTAACTAACCCCTCGCGATGCACACGCTCGTCAAGCCACGCCTTTTCTTTTAGAATCAGTCAGGCCACGTGACCCACCCATGCACCGGCCACATCGCTCGCTTCCTTTTCTTATCGTTAACCACTGATTCATTGTAAACTTTCCTTCCTCCTTCATCTCTCCTGTGCATCTGCTAGCTCGCACCACATCGCCAGCACTGGATGTTCGACCACCTCGCTGACCGATGACGGGAATTTGCTGAAACCGGCTGATTGATTTTTGGCTGGAAGAACCATGGCCGTGTTGTTGCATAGATGAACCATTGAGGCAAAATAAATGATGCAACCGATAAACATATCTTTTTGCTGGATCCGGCTGAATTTTTGCTTTAACAATCGTCGTTTTTGCTACAACCGGCATCGATTTATTACAACCATTGATGACGAACCGAGACCCATGATGGCGGCGGCGGCCTTTTGCTGCAACCGGTGTAGTTTTTTGCTACTGCCATGTTGACGATTGCTACAACCGTTCCGAAGACACCGACGGAGGCGACGGCCATTTTTGCTTCAAGCGGTGTCGTGTTTTGCTACTACCGGTGTTGACATTTGCTACAACGTTCACAAGGACACCAACGGCGGCGATGGCGATGTCCTTTTTCGCTACCACCGGTGTCGTTTTTTGCTACTACCGGTGTTGACGTGTTGCATCCGACACGACATCGAGCTACAACTGGTGAGTTGTTTTGCTGGGATCAGTGTGATTTTTTGCTTCAACACGTGACAGCGGGGCATTTTTGCTACAACCGGTGAGTCGTGGTAGGACCGGCGTGAATTTTTGTTGCGACCTGTGATAGCGGCGCATTTTTGCTACAACCAACGAGTTGTTTTGCTCGGACCATGTGTATTTTGATGCTACCAGCAGCAACAAAATTTTTGTTTTGCTACAACCGGCAAATCTTTTGCTGCGATCAGCGTGATTTTTTGCTACGATCGACGAGGCGAACTTATTTTGCTACAAATGACGAGTTGTTGCCTGGACCGGCGTGAATTTTTGCTACGTAGCTGGAACCGGCGATCACTTTTATTGTGACCGGCGACCGGCGAGATTTTTCGCTGCGTCCCGACGATGGTAAGCCATTTTTCTTTTGTATGATATTTTTTGCTGGGGCCGATGACATTTTTGCTGCGACAGGCGTGATTTTTTGTCACTGAGAATTTCTGGTGATTATTTGCTGGATTCAACGAGATGATTTGCTGGGATGGCGAGACGCCAAGCTGCAACCGGCAAGACGATTTGCTGGGACCAGCATAGGCCATGTAAAAACAAGCTTTTTGTGTGAAGCAACGACGGCGAGTTGCGACAATGATGCATGGTGGCGACGGCGAGCTGCGAAGGTGGACGAGACATTCACAGGAGCCGGGGCATCACGAGTCTATGAGCAAAGCATCGGCGCATGGCGCCGGCAGCGCGTTTGCCGGATGACAGAGTGCTCGCGAGATGATGACGGCAAGTTCCCATGATGATGCAAGGCAGCCACGACGAACTGCGACGGTGGACAAGGCATTCATGTAAGCTGGGCGTCGCGTGTCAACGAGCAAAGCTATGACGCATGGTAATGACAGCCCGTTCCATGCGGGCGGAGGATGCAGGTCTAGTTTTTGTATGTGTTCAACAGGTTCAGTTTGTATGCGTTCAGCGGGTTCAGTTTTGCATGACTCCATCAGCCAGATCCAATGTTTACGGATGGACGCATCCGACGGACCGGCGGAACCACTCGGCCGGTCGACCGGCGCAGAGTAGCGCCCTTTTGCAATTTGCGTTTTGGGCTTGACACATTGGCTTAGCCCATATACTCGCTATGGGCTAATATTAGTGCTAGCCCCCGCTACAACTCGTTGAGGGGGGCCGGTCCATGGGGGGGTCTGGCCCCCGCTCGCCCCCCTACTGCCTCCGCCCCTGCCCGTCTGGGTCGAAATTTTGCGACCGGACAGTGACCGGACGGTCCGCCCGGTCGTATGCGGCAAGTATAAGGCGCCCGGCTGTAAATGCACTAACAAGTACATTTGACCTTTGTAGCAACATAATGCCAAGAGCTGGTTGAGACAGCGATGTTACACACAGCCAAGTAAAACAAATAAATGACCTCCAATAGTCATGCCGCAGCAATAAACAAGATGCGGCAGCAACAATCAACATCAACCCTCATCGTTGGCAACACCCAAACTGTGAAAGGAACTCAAACAACGACGTCTTGATGAAGTAAACGGCGCAAAAAATATATAGGTGACCAACCATGATACGTCAACTCATATTGATCGAGAGAGTTATCGTATTTGTCAATTTGCCAATTGGAGAAACAGATTAGCCAAGAATTATTTTACCTTGGAACGTTTCAAACAAAGTAACACTTTATATACACCTTAAAAAACTCACTTAATTATAGATGTCATCACATCACCATATACGTCAGCACAAATTATTTGAAAGTGTCGCCGTCCTTGAAATTTTTCCAGTTGAAGAAACGTATGAGCCAGACATATTAACCTTGTCCTTGCCCGTGTAATGTTTCAATTTGCAGGAAGTCTATTACTACCAGATCTATCACATTTGTCAACTCTAGTTCTTACGAGTAACACCTACTCGAGACCTATTAATTTATCACCCACATCCTGCGTCTATGCCCAATGAGCAGCAGAAGCTTGTTTGGTAGTAGAAATTACATCAGAAACCACAATATTTATATACGAGTAGTTTGTTTGATTTGTGGTAGACCTGATCAAAGCATGTGCCTTACAGCACACGAACAAGTTCGTTTGAACTGCTCTAGCATGTTGCACCACATCCATGGTTGTCCCTGGCTGCTATATATGTGTACAAATTAACGAGAGCAGACATTTTACCCTGCCGAGAGACAACAGCTACATCGTATTCTTCTCGAAATCAGACATGTATTTGAGGACAGTCTTCTCTTGGGTTCTGCTACTACTGGTGACACTGCTGTCTCCTTCGGCTAATGCCTCCAGCAAAGCAGTAAGACCGATGCTTCCTCCAAGATTTGGTTTTGCTTTTGTCTGCTTACTACTTCTATTTACTCTCTTTTTTTAGAAACTACTTTTATTTACTCCGCTTGTTCTGAAATTGTTTCATGAAACCTTTCTGATAAAAATACGCTTCAGCTCTATATTGTGTATATGGGAGAGAAGAAACATGATGATCCGTCCATGGTCACCGCGTCCCACCATGACCTACTAACCTCTGTTTTTGGAAGGTACTAGATGCTAGCTCAAATTGCGTTCTGATAAGTACAGGACACCCCAAAACACAAGTGGTTACTCATTCTTTGTTTTCCTTGAAACAGCAAGGATGAAGCCTTGAAGTCGATAGTTTACAGTTACAAGCACGGATTCTCTGGCTTTGCAGCAATGCTGACCGATTCTCAAGCCGAGACACTTATAGGTAACAATCAATCAAATCTGAGACGGAATCATTCACCATGTTGTCTAGCACTTTTCTTATAAAAGACACGCATACTAGTATCATAATGATACCAGGTACATCAGACTATATACGTTTTTGCCCGCAAAAAAAAGAATACTAGATACGTTGTGATGCAAAAAGGTTTTCAATAAACAATATAAGAACATGTTGTCTTGCCTGATGGATACAAACTAAGGAACATGTTCCAAGTGTAGAATTCCCGGAAGTCATCAGTGTGGAGCCTAACACTTACCACCAAGTGCACACAACTCAGAGCTGGGACTTTCTTGGCCTTGGCTATGATAACAACCAACAACAACAAACGGGCCTCCTGAAAAAAGCAAATTACGGTGAAGATGTTATCATCGGAGTGGTTGATACAGGTTTGCCATTTTCTCACCTAACTCTAGTTTTTCTGAATAGGGAGATACCTCATGCCTTTGGCTCATCATCAGTGCATCATCAATATACTGGCTGATCCAAGCCTGCATGTGTGTTGTAGGCATATGGCCTGAATCACCAAGCTTTGATGACAATGGGTATGGACCGATACCTGCACGGTGGAAAGGCACGTGCCAAACCGGCGAAGCATTCAGCGCCAAGAGCTGCAACCGGAAGATCATCGGCGCCCGGTGGTACGGCCGTGGCATCAGCACAGAAGCTCTCGAGAGGGACCTCATGTCGCCTAGGGACTTCAACGGCCATGGGACGCATGTTGCATCGACTATTGCCGGCTGCCAGGTGGAGGGTGTGGGCTACGGGGGAGGCCTAGCCACTGGTGTGGCGCGTGGCGGGGCGCCGCGCGCGCGTCTGGGCATCTATAAGGTGTGCTGGGTGGGTGTGGGCTGCCCCGATGCGACGGTTCTCGCTGCCATCGATGACGCCATACAAGATGGCGTGGACGTCCTGTCGATCTCGCTGGGAGGGGGCGCCGGCCACGAGTACCCAGGGACGTTGCACGCCGTGCTACAGGGGATCTCTGTCGTGTTCTCCGGCGGGAATAATGGCCCTGTGCCGCAGACAGTGTCAAACGCCGTGCCATGGGTCACCACGGTGGCTGCCAGCACGATTGACCGAGTTTTCCCCACCCTAATCTCTCTTGGGAACAAGGAAAATTTGATGGTATGTGCGTATTTATTGATGATTTTCAACTAATTATATTCTCGTCTTGTTAAAATAGAGTGCATATTCATTTTGCCATAATCAAACTTTGTAAACTTTGACCAAATATATAAAAATAATCATCAGTGTTTATATAATAATATCATTGAATCCATCATAAAATGGACTTTTTATATTGTATTTAATTGTTAATGTAGATGTTGATATCTTCTTCTATGATGAAAACTTTGATAAAAAGAAGATATACCCAATACTCAAAACTCTTGGCCCAAGCGTATAGAAAGATATATAGCTACCATATAAAAATGTGAGCACAAACATGTAATCGTGTATTCTGAATTATAGCCAAGCTCCTCCCATGTCGGTCATACTTTGGAATGTTTGACCTGGGACATACCTAATATACAGTACATTTCGATATGGAAGATTTAATATGTGCTGTCGATGTCGATTCTTGAGACATACTCTTCAATTTTCCATAAATTTTATTTGAAACGCAGGGGCAATCTCTTTACCACGATACATCTGTGACCAGCTATAGTTTTGAAGACCTTATTTATGCGCGAAGGTATGTAATTATTGAGTAATGGTGTGTAGCGGTACTTTGACAAATTTAGCATCATCTCAATAATTTTTGTAGCTGCTCCGCGGCGTCACTTGTGTCGAGCAACGTCACAGGCAAAGTCGTATTGTGCTATGCACCAGCCCCGCCTCGGTTATCACTCTTTACAGCCATCAACTTCACCGTGGCAGCCGGCGCCAGGGGGCTAATCTTCGCGCAGCATGCCGACAACGACCTTGACACCCTGGACGTGTGCGATGGTATCATGCCTTGCGTGCTTGTTGATTTCGAGATCGCTCAACGAATCCTATCGTACTGGCGCCTCACAGGGTGCGTGTATATTAGCCTGCACAAACAGGATGAAGAAGACTATCTCACTTAATTACTTAGATTTCTTCTGGAAGAGTTCTTACCCTGATGCCTTGTGTCATGCTAGGAATCCGGTGGTGAAGGTGTCCCCTGCCATGACCGCTGTTGGCAATAAGGTGTTGTCACCGAGGGTCGCCTCTTTCTCGTCAAGAGGACCTAGCCCCTTGTTCCCTGGCACACTTAAGGTGCTCCCTCTCTACTTTAGTTAGCTCCGTCCATCGGCCCTAATAGACTGAAGTACCTACTTGCAGTGCTTTTTTACTTACCTACCCTTCCTTGAAATGCAGCCTGACGTAGCTGCACCCGGAGTTAGCATACTGGCGGCCGTGCGAGGATCCTACATGTTACTGTCTGGGACGTCCATGGCATGTCCTCATGTGTCGGCGGTCATCGGGCTGCTCAAGTCAGTTCACCCTGATTGGTCGCCTGCAATGCTCAAGTCCGCTATCATCACCACTGGTAGATGCACTCACGAAAAGATAATATTCACTCCTTCCAAAACAATGGCTAACCTTATCCTCGTTTTTTGGGGATATGATAATTGTTGCAGCATCAGTGGTTGATCGTTTTGGTATGCCGATCCAAGCAGAAGGCGCCACAAGGAAGCTTGCCGACCCCTTTGACTTCGGCGGTGGCCATATGGACCCAAATAGGGCTGCCGACCCCGGCCTGGTCTATGACGTGGACACTGGAGACTACATCAAGTTTTTAAAGTGCGCCCAGCTTGGATTATCACTAGACGAATGCGAGCAAAACCAGCTCCACCTCAATCTCCCGTCAATTGTGGTGCCAAACCTCAAGGACTACGTTGTGGTCCGACGCACTGTCATGAACGTCGGGCCAATGGAAGTGACTTACCGAGCAGTGGTTGAGGCTCCAGCTGGAGTAGCATTCTCTGTTGTGCCATCCGTGATCAGTTTCACCAAAGGTGGTACCAAAAGCATGATGTTCGAAGTGGCTTTCACGGCAAGGCAGAAGGTGCAGGGTGGGTACACCTTCGGGAGCTTGACATGGCAGTCGGTTGCAACTACCCACTTGGTGAGAATTCCCATTGCAGTACGAACCGTGATACAAGATTTTGTCGCGGATACTTCATAAATCCATCAGTAGTTGTTGTTCTTCCTATGTTCACGTACTTGACTTAGAAGAAATATATTTTGTACATTATTGCTAAGAAATACAGTCTATTAAAGTACAATCGCACACATTTTTTTCTGAAACCTCGTGTTTTTTTTTTCTATTGGTGTCAGGTGCACATATATTTGTATGACCTCAGAAGATTGCATATATGATATACACTTATCTAGTTGTTTTCTCATTGTTTTCATAACTTTTCAGCCTATCTTTTCCATCTTCCTTGCCCCCCTATGGCTCTTTCCATTTCATCTATTTTTTTTTTTGAAATAAAAGTTGTGTCTGGATTTGTTTGAAAAATAGAATGAGTTAGCTTTCTTTCACGTTATGTTAATTATGATGGTGTTAAGTACAGGGGGCGTGGGTTTTCAAATTGAAAATCAACATTAAGTAAATACAAGTGCACCCATAAGTTAGGCTATGTAGATAACAAACACAATAGAAAATAATTGTCATTGATACTGAATAGCACACCTCAAGCAGTTCAAAACCTCTTTTAATGAAGTTTTACTTAATGGCTGATGGGTCCAAACTCTGGTGGATGAATCACAAGTAGTATAACACCTTTGGTGGACAAGTGTAGATTAATCACCACAGAGGTTGTGCTTTAGAGAACCAAACCAGTGCAAGTTGGACTAACCTCAAAGGTTCCAACGAACAGTTTGAGCCACCCACCTAACAGGTGAGAATCTAAGATCATTTAGCACATTTTTCGTTAGGGATACAACCCATGCAAGGTGGGTTGCTAATCTATTGTTTCATTGTCATGCGGTCGAGACCCCAGTGAGAACTACCCTCTTTTTTAAAGGCGCCCAGTGAGAACTCTATGCTTCACAACGTTATCATCGCTGCTACCACTAAAGAGTATCTACAACCATGGACAGAAATTTTGGCCCCTCAAGTCCGCGGACGCTCCTGGGCGTGTCCGCCCGGGGGCACTAACTGGGCACGCCTCATATGTTTGCTCCCACAACTGTGTTCCACATATCCGAAACACCAAACTCATGCATCACTATGCAACGCTACGCAAGTAAACACGATCAACATGCAGTTCATCGTATAGCCGGATCATAGTTTATCGTCGGACAAAAGGATCATAGTTCGTCGGCACACAATGCAAATTCATATTACAAACTACTAAAAACATAAATGAAACATAGATAAAAGGAGAAGGGCGGAGGAAATCACCATTTCCTCGCTAGCCCATTCCAGTTACGGTCGCTGGAGCGGATTGTGCCCCTCCTCCATGTATGTGTCACCATGCGGCGGTGCATCGTCGTCGGAGCTAGAGGCGGAGACGTCTGACAAGTCAGAGTCATCGGAGCACGTTTGGCTCGTCAGCCTTCGGAGGAGGCGGTCCTGCTCCTTCGCATGGCGGGCCGCCATCTCTTTGGCCGCCGCCTCCTTGGATACCTCGTGCCGCGACAACTCCATGTCAAGTTGAAACACCTTGACATTTTTGCAATGGAGGCGCCGCACATCTATCTCCGTTATCTTGAGAGAGTGGCGGAGGACCGACGCGAGGAGCGCAGCCTTGGGATCCACTGGTGCGCTCGCACGTGCCCAACGCGCAGCCAATGGCTCCCCCGCTGATGCCCCCTCCCTCGTCCGTTGTTGCTCGTGGAAACTTGTTTGTGCCTCATATTCAGGCGTCCTCATGCACGCCCGCGCTGACACGACGAACTAGCAGTGCCTGGGTACCACTTCCGGACCAGGTTAAACCCGCTTGTGTGGTGGTAGGCGGCTAACCTGCGCGGGCACGATCGCGGGGAGGCCGGAGCTGCCCGGCGACTCGGCGACGTCGACCACCAACTGGCCCTGCGGAACCAGAGCTGCAGGCTTATCCAGCAGTGACCGCCTCAACTGATGTCGAGGGCGACCCCCTCCACACCATCAGGCTCTGCATCATGCCGCGGGCTCAGCTAGCCGTCCGATGCACCACCGAAGCCAGCATTGCTACCATGCCTGGCTATCGATTCGGATCGGAGGGGATTGGGACACTACTAGAAAAAAGCTTATACACAGACACTTATCAGTACCGTTTATTAAAGCGAAGCGCTACTGCTACATAGCAGTAGCGCGTGTCAGGGCAGCGCGCTACTACCATAAAGATAGTGGTAGCGCGTTCACCAAAAAACGGGCTGCTACTACGACGACCATAACAGTTGCTGCCAGGCTTGGTATAGTAGCAGCGCGCTTCTAAGGACCGTGCTACTACTAATAAAATAGTAGTAACGCGTTTTAGGGCGACTGTGCTGCAACTAACAAAACGAAAAGAAAGGAAAAAAGGAAAGGAAAAAAAAGGAAAATTAAAGAAAAAGAAAAAACGAAAGCAATAGTAGAAGCGCGTTTCTACAAAAGCACTGTAGCTACTTTAGCTATAGCGCGTTCCCCCAACACGCGCTATAGCTAACTTATCTATAGCCGTAGCGCGTTTCTGCCAAAAACGCTATAGCTAAGTAGCTATAGCGCGTGTTTTGTAAAACCGCTACTTCTATGTTTGACTTACCGCTTCGCGGCGTCCCTCCTTCCCCCAATTCCCCAATCTTCTCGCCAGATCCCCAACCTCGCCGCCCCTGCGCTCCCTCGTCGCCCTGCCTCCGTCGCCGCCATCACCACCATCGGAGCCGCATGCCATCGCCGTGCGCCCGCGGAGCCACCCTCATCCGCTCCTCGCCGCCCCTGCTCCCTCGTTGCCCCTGCCCCGTCGCCTCCAGAGCCTCCCCCGCCGTCACCGGAGCCTGTGCTCCCTCGCCTCCCCTGCTCCCTCGTCGCCCCTGCCACCCTCGTCCACTCCTCGCTGCCCTTGCTCCCTCGTCGTCCATCCTCTCTGTAAGCCCCACACCCTTTCCTATAGGTTAATTAACTTATGTGAATTTAGTTCATTAGGTTAACTAAGTGAACTAGGTAGGTTAATTTAAGTAAACTAACTAGGTTAGGTAACTAAGTGAACTAGCTAGGTTAATTTGGTTTACTAACTAGGTTAATTAGATGTTTTTAGATGTTTGGTTAACTAATTTGGTTAACTAACTAGGTTAGATAACTAAGTAGATGTTAATTAGGTTATGACAGTAGTGGTACTGTTAATTAGATTTTTTTTAGTTAGGGAAGAAGGTTAGGTAACTAATGAGATGTTAATTTAGGTTAATTTGGTTAACTAACTAGGTCAGGTAACTAAGTACATGTAAATTAGGTTAGGGCAGTAGTGGTACTAGTAGATGTTAATTAGATGTTTTTTAGTTAGGGAAGTAGGGTTTTACAAGGTTAATTAGGTGAAGTTAAATGAATGACCTAAATGAATGAAATTAGTTTTTAACTGAATTTTTAGGACAAATTTGTATATGCTTAAGTACTTAACTAGATATTATTTTTAGGACAAACTTGTATATGCTTAAGTAGTTAACTAAATATATTATACGGTTGTATATATAGTTGCTTAAGTACTTGTATAGTTGTTCTGCACCCAATGTATGCTTAAAAATAGTTGTATAATTCATCAATGGGTGCATAAGTAGTTGTAGATGCTTAAGTAGCTAGCTAGGGTTCATCTAATTAGTTAGTACTTGTAGATGCTTAAGTACTAGGGCCGTAGGGTTAGGGCAGTAGGACATAATTTGAATTGAGTTCTAGGGTTCATAACTTGAAATTTGTGTAGATTTTCTTGAAGTGTGAAACATTGAAGTGGTCATGATATATGAAGTTCCTTGATTGTGCCCAAGTGGCCTTTTGTTGTTTCCAGGGAATGAAGCCGAGTGGCCTATGTTTTGCCGCAATGTTGATTCATTTCCGTTCCAGAAAATTTGAAGTGCTTGATTTTTCCACTTTTTAGCAAAGGTCATGCCGAAATTTTCCGTGAATTCGGGATGACTTATGCTACAAAATAGGACATATCGAGTGCCCGGGATTTGCCGCACCGTGAAGGAATCAACGTTCCTGCAAAACATAGGCCTTTTTTATGTCATTATTTATTTTATTAGGTCTAGAATTAATTGACTAGATTTAACCTTAGGATAACATGACTAGCAACGATGAAGGACAGGGTTCTGGTGATTGCGACGACGTCTACCTGGCGGCACACGAATATTTGAGCCTTGCCAAAGATCAACAGTTGTTGTTGCTGGGCCCACCACATGTCACATCTGAGACCGAGATCGATACCGGCGCCGAGACTGGCGTTGAGACCCAGACCGGCACCTATATCGGCGCCGAGACCGGCACCGAAACTGGCAAAGCCATAGAACCGTAAATGAAGAGGAGATGTCGACACCCAAACCAGCTCCTCACTACTAGACAAGTGGTCACGAAGGTGGACGAAGGCAATTTTCAGCCCAAACTACCTGTGGAAGCGCGCTCCTACTACGACAATCAAATAGGCTGCATCGTACGGGCGTGCGCCACCATCAATGATGAGAAACCTAAAGAAGATACCAAATATGAAGCACTCCCTTCTAACCCTGCTACACCAGATAGTCTTGTTCCCGGGCCGGGATGAAATCCAATATCCTGATCCACAGAAAGACCCGACAATGAAGAAGATAAAGAAACGCGCCATGACCAAGTTTAGCGATGCGTTGGCCGCCTGGAAAGTGAGGGTGAAATTAAGAATCATCGACAAAAAGGAACCCTTCTCCGAGACTGTAAAGGATAATCCGACAATCACCTGAAGAGCAGTTTCAAATATTCAAGGCAGCTTGCGGTGCCGAAGAAGCCAAAGAAAAGTCAAAGTACATGAAGGGGCTTCAAAAAAGGAACATGGGGCGCCACCACCTCAGAAGTCGTGGTTACGCGGGGAAGAGGTCCACATGGGCCAAGGAAGATGAAGAACGCAAAAGTCTGGGCATCCCAGACCCCTTGGAGGATTCCACCGTCCCGCAAGAGCGTGACGTCCTCAGGGCCCGGTACCATTGGTACCCACTCAAGATGGCTTTTGGGACTGACCCGGTCACGACGGTGTTCATGAGACTGCTAGTAATTTTAGTTTCTGATCAATTCGACTGCACGTTTAGTCATATTTGCAAACGATGTTCCTTTTGCAGAGAGAGCAGCACAGGATTGCGGCCGAAAGCGACTCACCATCTGAGGCTTTTGCGAGGCCCAAGTGGGACACCCCATTCAACCGGGCGTTGAACATATTGAAACATTTCCCGGTGGACACTCAGCCATCGTATGGACGTGTGCACGGTGTCGGAGACAGCGCCACGTGGAAGAGGTACTACGGTGAGACCACAAAGGACAGAAAGGAAAGACGGAGGTTAACTAAAGAAAACATCGACAAGAAGGTTGAGATTGCGGTTGAGAAGAATTCCGCTAAGAGAGTCGCAACAACAGTAGATGCCGTAAAACGGGAGCTAATAGTCTTGGTTCTGGCTATCGTTGGTTGGAGCAGGCGAAATCCAGAAAAAGATGCAGCGGACTTTCCCCCTGCCGACTTCTTCGAGAGCACCTCGACTAGCGTTGCACCAGCACCTGCTCCTGCACAGGCTCCCGCGGCTGCTCATAGCAGCCCGTCCTCCGTCTCGGACGTGCTCGGCGGTGCTTTGTCTTTGGCTGAGCTTGACGCCCTCGCGATACCTGTCACACCGGCCCTCTTGAATAAATGTATAATCTCCCGTTTCCGTTGCCTTTCAGATGTCTCGCATCGCAGACATGTCTTTGCAGGCTGACGCACCATGCACCATATTGTACGACATCAACGGCCAGAAGGTGGACGTGGGGAAGGCGACAATAATGAAACCGAAGGAAAATTTGTTCCATAGCCGGCCGATCGCCCCTGACGTCTTCAAGGTTTCCATGGCCAGTGTCAAACCGGGCCACGAGAATTTGATTCCTCCGGAACTAGGGGGAGATGACAACGAGACCCCGCAGCGTCTTGGCGATTGCAAGACGTTGGTCCTGTTGTGGCCAAAGAGTTTTCTTCATCTGGAGGTGGCCGGGAGCACACCCATGACCATGCAGCCTCCGCAAGGTATGAACATCAGCACCCCACCTACCCAATTAGCATCACCTGTCGTGTTGGGTGATAGAGGACTGGGTGAGGATCTCCATTAGTCGCTAATGACGTCGCCATAGATGAGGATGAGGATGGCAATGAGACTCAACATTATCTCAATACTGGCGCCATTGATGACGGAGGATCGATGGCTCAGCAGTACGAGTACTCAGGGTTTGAGCGTCACGAGTCAGTGCCTGAATTGCCGCCTCCGGAGCCTGAACGTACAATTCCACCAAAGAAGCATCGGAAGAGAGCGAGGAAAGGCAACAATAAAGCTGCTACTATGCTCCAGCTACCTCCGCAACCTCGGGTTCAAGACCGTATACCTGTCCGCGGTGCGGAGAAATTCCATATCCCCAGTGAACCAATCCTACCTGAGACATCGGTACAAGCCATACATAGTGATCTAAGGAGACTTCATGACGATGTGCCGCGGACATAGACAAGCCTGATCTCCTCGGAAAATCCAGGATACCCACTCTACGTGGTTAACGTGCCGCGCAAAAGCTTGTACATCGACTCATTCCCCGTGGAGAAATTCTTCCTTCGATTCGATTACATCTTCGACATGTTTCACTTGAAGAAGCTGGATTTTGCGTTTGTCCGCCTTTATGCCTTGTACATGAACTACATCATCGCGATTGAGCAGATACCTTATATTTGTGTCGTTGACCCGTACTTTATGCATGAGGGCTTCTTGGCAGTCTGCGTAGAGCACAGTCAATACGCGAGGGACTACATCGTCGATTTCATGGTCGCCAATAAGGACAAGGAGATGATTCTCGTGCCTTATCATCCCCTGTAAGTCATCCACGCGGATATCGCTCCTTTGATTTCAATCATTCATTTGCATGGTGGAGGCTAATTAATTTGAGGTGTACTTTTTTCCGCAGCCACGGGCGCGCCATCCTCATCATCCTTTACCCCGATACTCCCACGCTCTTTACTTGGACTCATCGAAGAACATGAACAAAAATGATTACACTCACATCAAGTATGTTCTCGACAGTGTTGTCTTTTTCTACGACGTATGGGATGGAGAGATCAAGGACAAGAAGAAGAGGAACGACAGGCCCGCCTTTAGCCATATAACCGACTTCTGCTGCATCCAGCAACCGAGTGATACTCTTAGTGATGGATTTTATGTCCTACATCACATGCTGGAGTACAAACGGGATCGGCAAAACCTTCGCATGTCACACTACTAGGGAATACTTTATACACAACATCTTAGCAGTAGCGCTGGAGAAAATAGGGTGCTACTGCTACTTGGTAGCTAGTAGCACTTTTAATAAGACCGCGCTACTGCTACTACTTTAGCAGTAGCGCGTTCTGATAAAGCGCGTTGCTGCTATATTCGTACGGGGCACAAATGGCTAGCCCCACTTAGCAGTAGCGCGTATGACTGACTAGCGCTACTGCTACGTCCCTTAGCAGTAGCGCGCATATCTGAAATGCGCTACTACTTACTTACCTTATCCTGGAGCAGTTAACTGTACCCTCTCACTCACTCTCCCTCTCACTCGCTCTCGCCAACGCCGAACCCATCGTCCGCTGTCGTGGCGCTGCTCCTCGTTGAGGTACTCCCTCCTTCCCCCTCCTCCTCCGACCGCCCTCCTCCCATCGTCCCTCCCTCCTCCTCCTCCTCCGGCAGCCCCCTTCCCCTCCACCCCCCGCCCCCTCCCCCCTCCTCCTCCGTCCGCCACCTCCCTCCTCCTCCTTTGGCCGCCCCTCCCCCTCCACCCCCGCCCCTCCCTCCTACTCCTCCGGCCGCCCCTCCCTCCTCCTCCTCCGTCCGCCCCCTCCACCTCCACCCCCGCCCCTCCCTCCTCCTCCTTCGGCCGGCCCCTCCCCCTCCTCCCCCTGCCTCCTCCCTCCTCCGATCCCACCGGCCTCCTCCCCCTCCTCCTCTCTCCTTCCTCCTCCCTCCATCTTTTTTTTTTCTGTTTTTCATTGTAGTTTTTTTACTATTGTATAATGTAGTTTTTTTTTACTATTTTTAGTAAGCGTTTAAAATAATTAGTAAGTAATTTAATAAACTAGTTGAACTAGTTTAGTTTTAGTAAGAACTAGTTGAATTAATAGAACTAATGTATTTTTAGTAAGAAAATTAATATAACTAGTTGAACTAGTTTATTTTTAGAAAGAACTAGTTTATTTCTATTTATAGTAAGTTTATTTTTAGTAAGAACTAGTTGAATTAATAGAACTAGTTGAACATGTCACATTTGTTGTTATTTTTTTTGGTTTAAGCAATTATTCTCGCATCGACGTCGGCGATGCCTATCCCGCATCCTCGTCGTCGATACCCATCGTTCGCTAGGGTTTTAGTTGTATTAGTGATGTTATACGTATGATACTATTTGGGATGTATTAGTGATAACTTATAGGGTTTTTGTTTTGTAGAAATCAAGGATCCCCTCCATCATCCCTGCCGTCGTCCCCGTCACCGACCCCCTCCGACCTCGAGGTGAGACCAGCCAAATCTCCATGTCAATATGAGTCCTATAAGATATGATGTAGATAAAAACATGTATATCTTGTTTTGCTCAAATAGGATATGTGGTTGCCCAAGTGGCCGATCATGTTTGCAGGTTACCTCTCGGAGTGGCCTATGTTTTGCCGGAGTGTTGATTAATTTCCGTTCCGGCAAATTTCAGGCGCTCAATATGTCCTGTTTTAGCACAGGTCATGCCGGAATTTCCCGTGAAATTTGGCATGACTTGTGCTACAATATGTAGGAAATATCGAGTGGCCTGGATTTTCTAGAAAGATAATTAGACCATATTTCGGGTTGACTTTAAGACTGTCGAGGCCGAAGAATCCTGACTGTTGTCGTGGGTGTCGTTTCTCCTTCTTCTCCTGGTGCTAGACCTTTGTTATGCACTAGAGGAAGGAGGAGTAACGACCATCACCGACGGTCGCAAATGTCAGAGAGGAATCAGTGAGGGAGAGTATCCACCATATATGAGAGGACGAAGAATCCCGACTGTTGTCGTGGGGGTAGCTTCTCCTTCGTTCCCATGTGCTAGACAATTTGGTGTAATGCACTCAGGAACGAAAGGAGGAGCTACCATCACCGGCGGTCGAATATATACACCACATGAGCTGAGAGTTTTCAAGTGTACTAAAAGGAGAAAAATCATCTGGTCGCATATTGTGCTGAAATTGAGAATTATAATGCCTTTTATCGAACTCCTCCAAATTATGGTCAATACGTGCCACTAGTGCACGTGTTGAACCACGATAACTTCCATGGAGATATCCTGGTAAGATTTTTTACTATTACGACATCCATGCATCTTTTGCATACTTTTAAAACTGAACTACATTGCTAACTACAAAGTTATTACTATGTTTTTCAACAGAAAATCCCGATGGATTGTGTGCCTCATTTGATGTATCAGAATGGTCGCCTTGATGTTTGGACATACAACCAGGTCGTCCTACGAATCTCACCTGTCCATACCGAATTTCTAAAAACGGTGAACACATGATAATCAAAGAATGGAAGAAATGTATGGACAGTCGTAAGGAGGTTCTTGGAAGCAACATTGTGCGAAAGGCAAGAATTGGAGACATGATAATCTCCATTCGCCATAATGGAGAGTCAGGGGCTATCTTGTTTTAAGCTATTTTACCTAAGATAATATAGTAGGTCCTAAGAGAATGTAGTAGGTCCTATAAGGTACAATATGTTTATGAGAGTTGATGATGATGCGTAGTTGTGATTATGTCTAGTGACCAAGTTGTATGTGCTGTCTCATTGATGAAAACGATGATCATGAGGAGTTGTTATATGACAATGATGTATTATGATGATAAGTTGTTAATGATATGATGATGATGATGATGATGATATTTATTATATCATTGGGTGAAAGAACCGCATATTAGTTTCAAGTGGATGTCCATCCACTTGATACTAGTTCATGGTTCTTTCTCCCACTGATGTAATAACTCATTATGATATAAAATCATTCTCTAAATTGCTGCGGTATGAAAACTTGTATAAAGGTGTATGAATACAACATGAAATAAAAAAATACGGAATAATAGTAATAGCGCGTGCTAGGAGAAGCGCTACTACTAATTACCAGTAGTGCTCATAGTAGAAAGCGCTACTACTAAGTCGATATAGCAGTAGCGTGGTCCAACCCATGCTACTGCTAACCTTTAGCTGTAGTTCCTTACTAGTAGCGTGGTTCCCCGCGCTATTGATAGGCTTTAAACACGCGCTACTGCTAGGGTTTTTCGTAGTAGTGTCACCCACATCCGGGGATGCCCATATTCTGCAATGGGCAAGGAATGTAGGAGATATCGAGGATCATTGGCTTCGAGATGAGTTCTATCACATCCAGTAGGAGCTTTCCAAAACCATCATGAAGGAGGTCCTCAAAAAAAACAGGGTTGTTCTACGAGGAAGGGAAAATGTCGCCGAAGGCGTCCGAACACGTGTAGCCACTTAGCATCTCGACCTGAAGCCTTTCACTAAGCTCGGGGACTATCTCCCTGACTTTGATGGATGGCATGCCATGCTGTGATTGTCGATATAAGACAATGTGTCCGTTTAGTCCATACTTTATGTATTATGAAACTTTGAGTTATGAACGATGAAACTTTATTTGTGATGTAATTCAACCGTCCTCCTCGACTAGCGAAGATCACTCTAGTTATGGCAGTTTGGATACGATGAACTTTGTTATTTATGCTTATGTTATGTTGCTTCTATTTTTGCCCAGTCTGTCTATTTCTGTTGCTCAACTATATATGTTGCATATCATCGACTCATGTGGCGATGCAGGTGCATAGATCATCGATGGCGAAGAAGTGCTATGCCAGGAGTATACGACGAGTGGCCGGAGTGTCAGGCCGAGGTGTACTGGTTTTCGTATTCCGAGCGATAGCCAGTAGTTAGTTTAGGTTCACACTAGTGTGAGAGAGGGATATGAACTCATGTACTGCATAGTTCCACTGTCACTCATAGTGATAGCTCTTCTCACGTATATCATTGTTTAGATGGATGACGATGTAGTTGCAAGAACTTGTATCGCTATTTTCGAGATGATGACGAGAGACCACTTTGTGTTGGGTGATGATTATGATGATGACATGATTGGATGTAGGATTACATTTGTATGTGTATGATATGCTAAAGATTATTGTATAAAGCCTGTTCAAATACAAAACAAAAATGCAGAAAAAAAACTAATAAAACTAACATTAGCAAGGGGAGTAGAGTTAGCAGCAGCGCGCCCTTACCAGTCGCGCGCCCTGTATTAAAGCGCTACAGATATTAGCAGTAGCGTGTTGTGCTAAAGATTGCTGCTGCTAGCCATGTATAGTAGTAGAGTGGGTCAGCACGCACTACTGATACATGTTAGCTGTAGCACCGTATCAGTAGAGCGGGGCACCGCGCTACTGATACACCTAATACACGCGCTACTGCTAGGCTTTTCCCTAGTAGTGGGCGTGCAGTGGACAGAGAAGAGAGTGGAGTGGACTGTCGGATTGACTCCATTCTAGGGTTCGCTGAGGATATTTATGGGGGCAATGGTGGGTCAGGCTATGTAGCAGACGAGACCGGGCATGCCCGGGCCGTCCCATATCCATCCGAGATTTGGGCAAAATATGAAGGGTGTTGTATAGCCCGTGCTTTTGAGGACAGTTAAGCCGCCCGGTTGATTTGATTTTTTTCTTGTCGGATAGTGACTGGTCCGTCTGTTTGGGCGTTTGGAGATCGTTTTGAGGTGCCCGGCTATAGATGCTCTAAGATAGGCTGAAGTGCCAAAGCGCAAACGAAAGCACATAGATTTTAAAAGCCTTGGTAAAAATATATAAGTTTTGGTTTTCAGGGGTGGGCAAATATATATATTTTGAGACAGGAAAAAAATATAAGTTTGTGGTAGACTATGGTGCACCATATTGCAATACTGAAAAATATATTTTTAACACTCCCCCATATCACCGCTTGTCATAATAATCTATCATCTTGATTAAGTCTCCTCTAAAAATCCCGTGGGAAAAATATGATGAGTAGTGTAGGATATGTTGCTAAAATTCCTTCAAACCCAGTGAGAAAAAAAGCAGAAAATGATGCAACATAATGGTTATTGTCCCTTTTAACTCAATAAAAGAAAACCCATAGAGTTCAGAGGACAATAAATTTGTCGTATATACTTTCATAAAAAAAACTATGATCTCATGTTGATATTACCTCATTAAAAACCTTTATGAGAACCTATAAGGTAAACTCATGAACTCATGAAGGGAAAACGAGCATAATATGATGCTTTGAATGGGAATAATTCAGGAAGATACCCCCCCTGGTTCTTGCAAATTTCGAAGCCATCACATACCAATTACACGAACATATTTCTATAATTTAGAAGTTGGTAGAGACTTGGTGAACAAATCAGTCACATGATTTCACTTGCAAGATATGCAATATAGTGATATTGCTTATTACATAACAAGTTTGCATCCGGGCAACACAAGCAGCATTATCTTTCAGATAATGGTTTGTGGATGTAGCCATGAGGTTTGATTCGAAGACTCTTGTGAGATGGCTATCACACCTAGCAGGAACACAAACTTATCTATGATTTGACATAGTAGGGAACCGATCAATGTATCCAAGGATATTGGTATCTAGATTTCTCTAAAAATAAAAGATTAGGTCAAGATGTTTGACGCATTGGAGATATCAAAAGATATTGTCGAGTCTTAAACAATTGTGTTTGGTGGATCCAATGCATGCACTGCGATATGGAACTTGGGTCCAAACATCTTATTTCTATGTCCTCATGGTTAGATGAATCTTTCTCTATGTCTAGAGAATGAATAACCATGTAAATTATAGATGGATAAAACTTGTCTACAATCAATTTCTCAAATATAATATGGATATAGACAACATGGTGTACCAGCCCTGCCTCGGTTACCACTCTTTACAGCCATCAACTTCACCGTGGCAGCCGGCGCCAGGGGGCTAATCTTCGCGCAGCATGCCGACAACGACCTTGACACCCTGGACGCGTGCGATGGTATCATGCCTTGCGTGCTTGTTGATTTCGAGATCGCTCAACGAATCCTATCGTACTGGCGCCTCACAGGGTGCGTGTATATTAGCCTGCACAAACAGGATGAAGAAGACTATCTCACATAATTACTTAGATTTCTTCTGGAAGAGTTCTTACCCTGATGCCTTGTGTAATGCTAGGAAGCCGATGGTGAAGGTGTCCCCTGCCATGACCGTTGTTGGCAATAAGGTGTTGTCACCAAGGGTCGCCTCTTTCTCGTCAAGAGGACCTAGCCCCCTGTTCCCTGGCACACTTAAGGTGCTCCCTCTCTACTTTAGTTAGCTCCGTCCATCAGCCCTAATAGACATGAGTACCTACTTGCAGTGCTTTTTTACTTACCTACCCTTCCTTGAAATGCAGCCTGACATAGCTGCACCCGGAGTTAGCATACTGGCGGCCGTGCGAGGATCCTACATGTTACTGTCTGGGACGTCCATGGCATGTCCTCATGTGTCGGCGGTCATCGGGCTGCTCAAGTCAGTTCACCCTGATTGGTCGCCTGCAATGCTCAAGTCCGCTATCATCACCACCGATAGATGCACTCACGAAAAGATAATATTCACTCCTTCCAAAACAATGGCTAACCTTATCCTTGTTTTTTGGGGATAATTGTTGCAGCATCAGTGGTTGATCGGTTTGGTATGCCGATCCAAGCAGAAGGCACCACAAGGAAGCTTGCCGACCCCTTTGACTTCGGCGGTGGCCATATGGACCCAAATAGGGCTGCCGACCACGGCCTGGTCTATGACATGGACACAGGAGACTACATCAAGTTTTTAAACTGCACCTAGCTTGGATTATCACTAGACGAATGCGATCAAAACCAGCTCCACCTCAATCTCCCGTCAATTGTGGTGCCAAACCTCAAGGACTACATTGTGGTCCGACGCACTGTCATGAACGTCGGGCCAATGGAAGTGACTTACCGAGCAGTGGCTGAGGCTCCAGCTGGAGTAGCATTCTCTGTTGTGCCATCCATGATCATTTTCACCAAAGGTGGTACCAAAAGCATGATGTTCGAAGTGGCTTTCATGGCAAGGCAGAAGGTGCAGGGTGGGTACACCTTCGGGAGCTTGAGATGGCAGTCGGTTGCAACTACCCACTCAGTGAGAATTCCGGTTGCAGTACGAACCGTGATCCAAGATTTTGTCGCAGATATGTCATAAATCCATCAGTAGTTAGCACTACTAGGGAAAACCCTAGTAGTAGCGCGGGTTTTGAGGCTAGCAGCAGCGCGGGTGGCCGCGCTACTAATAAGGCGCTACAGCTAACTCATAGTAGTAGCGCGGCCCTAACCAGCGCTACTACTGTTGACGATATCAGCAGCGCTTTTTAGGAACGCGCTACTATTAACTAGCTGTAGCGATTTCGCCATCCCTTGCTACTGCTATATCTTCATCATTTTCCCATTACCCCTTTCCCTTTCAGTTTCCCTTTCAGATACTAGATACTAGGTACTGCTAGTAGATATCAAATTCATAAGCCATTACTAGGTAGTACTCCCTTCGTTCCAAATTACTCGTCGTGGTTTTAGTTCAAACCACGACAAGTAATTTGGAACGAAGGGATTGGAGTACTAGATAACAATTTCATGCATAGTCAACATGCATCCTCAAGCAGTACAAGGTCATATCAACGGCCATCATCATATGTAGTTCTAGATGATATCGACGACGATCATCAAATGTAGTTCTAGATGATACAGCCACACACACATATGGAGTTCTAGATGATATAGCCACACACACACATATGTAGTTCTAGATGATATCGAAGACAATCATCATCCTCAAGCCTGGGCGGTTGGTGTTCCTGATAGTAATTAGGATGGCCTGTCCAACACGAAGATTCTTGCCATCGAGGAATTTCTTGCACCCAACCGAGTTTAAGTGTGTGCGACCGTCCGTGTCCACGCGGTAAGTACAGGTTGTGACGGAGCCCCTTGCAGTAAGGCGTAGTCCAGCTGAGCCTTCTTCATCAGGCTCGATACCATAACTCACAGATATGCTCTTTGCCAATTTCCGAATAAGAAAAACATATCAATTAATAAATAGCCTCGCAAATAAGTACATATGGATTATCTACACTATTAATAGTTTTCTTAGATTCTACACCAATAAGCATGTGATCGAACTCTACACTAAAACATATCATCGACTAGATTCCACACAACATACCATATCATTGGACTGTACACTAATAATCATTTGTAAGTATAACATACCATATCATGTCGATCAACCATGGTATTTGTCAAGCAGGTCACGAATGGCACCCCGACAAATTCAGCATGTGGCGGAATTATGTCCCACAGGTTGGACACCTCCTCCTCGCTCAGCCTTGTTCTTTGAGCTACGATGGCTTCATGAAGTGGGTCCTCATCATCTTCATTGAGTGGGTCCTCATTATCTTCATCATCTTCATCATCTTCGTCATCTTCATCATCTTCCACCAGGTTGAGATAAATGATAGCTAGCTTGGGTCTTGCTGCTTGGAAGGAGAAGCTAATCAACTCACCACCAGTAAGACGCATGCGAGCGACGAAACAGGCCCATCCATCTCCTCCAATCTGCGACATATTGCGTCCTTTCTCGACCTCCGTAGTGTACGGCCCCCCAGGAGCCTCAAATGTCACAGTGTCTCCTGTCATCTTGTTGAATTTCAACCTCACATTGCATGGGACGATCTGTGTAAAATAAGCAAAATGACACAATGCAATAATGCCAACACTAAATATAAAATAGTTATTACATTTCATCTAATTTCTTACCGCCGCATGACGAAAACTCGGCTGGAAGTAGATGCCGAACAGCTTGCCAGTTGCAAGGCTGCTGGCGCATCTTGACTTGCATAGTCAACATAGCGGCGGTGGTGGTGGCGCCATTTTTCCTAAAGCAATATGAGCAAAGGATTAACGATCAACTAAATAAAAATGTTCTAAGTGAACTAAATCAACTAGCCTACTAAATCAACTAAATCATATCAACTAAATCAAAATGTTGCATATGAACTAGCCTACTAAATCAACTAAATCAAAATGTTCTAAGTAAATTAAATCAACTAGCCTACTAAATCAACTAAATCATATCAACTAAATCAAAATGTTGCATATGAACTAGCCTACTAAATCAACTAAATCAAAATGTTCTAAGTCAACTAAATCAACTAGCCTACTAAATCAACTAAATCAAAATGTTCTAAATCAACTAAATCAACTAGCCTACTAAATCAACTAAATCAAAATGTTCTAAATCAACTAAATGAACTAGCCTACTAAATCAACTAAATCAAAATCTTCTAAGTCAACTAAATCAACTAAATAAATTAGCCTACTAAATCAACTAAATAAAAATGTTCTAAGTTAACTAAATCAAATAGCCTACTAAATCAACTAAATTATATCAACTAAATCAAAATGTTGCATATGAGCAGGAGGGAGAAGGAGGGACGACTCGAGGAGGGAGAAGAGAGTAGGATGGAGGAGGAAGGCGGGGCGAGGAGGGGCCGGCCGGCGCGGCCAGTTGAGGGAGGACGGAGGAGGAAGGCAGAGCGAGGAGGGGCCGGCCGGCACGGCCAGTTGAGGGAGGACGGAAGAGGAAGGCGGAGCGAGGAGGGGCCGGCCAGCGGCGAGTGGAGCGGGAGGACGGAGGAGGAGGCTAGTACCGAGTCCAGCAAGGAGGAGGAGGTGACGGCGCGCGGCGCAGACGGAGGAGGGGCGACGGGGGTGGACCGGCGCGCGGCGCAGATGGAGAGGATTGAGTGGCTGTGTGAGTGGATCGGAATAGAGTAGATGGGGAGATGAATGGATTAGCAGTAGCGCGCTCTAGGAAAAGATGCTACTGCTAAGCTATCTAGCAGCAGCGCCTTTCACAATAAAGCGCTACTGCTACGTGTCAGCATGTAAAAATAGACTTTGTTCAATATATCAAAAATACATTGATCATCAATGATCTTTTTGTGTACAATCTGATTTGTCAATATGAGTCCTCACCGGTTTAGGAACAGGTGAAGACTCATATTGCAGCCACAAATTCTACACATAGAGCTCAGCGAAGACCAAGTGCTTGTCAAAGTTTGAGAAGTAACATATTTAAGGTGGTAGAAACTCTCTTCACGGAGCGAGGTGGGACTAAATTGTTGTAGGAAACTTAGCAGTAGCGCTTATCTGAGAAATGCGCTGCTACTATGCTACGTAGCAGTAGTGCGCTTTGCTATAACTCGTTGCTGCTATAACTAGCCTCGGGGCGGCCTCGTGGGAATTATAGCAGCAGCGCGTCTTTGAGAGGACGCGCTACTGCTATATTTGTTTCAGCAGCGAGTTTCGTCCGGGCGCGCTACTGCTAGTTAGCAGCAGCGTGTTATTTTGAAGCGCGCTGCTGATAAGATTCTGTGTATAGGCTTTTCCCTAGTAGTGTAGTGTTCTTCCTATGTTCACGTACTCGACTTAGAAGAAATATATTTTGCACATTATTGTTAAGAAATACAGTCTATTAAAGTACAATCGCGCACATTTTTTTTCTGAAAGTTCGGGTCAATATTTTTTTCTATTGGTGTCAGGTGCACATATATTTGTATGAGTTCAGAGGATTGCATATATGATACACACTTATCTAGTTGTTTTCTCATTATTGTCATAACTTCTCAGCCTATCTTTTTTATCTTCCTTGACCCTGTATGGCTCTTTCCATTTCATCTATTTTTATTGAAATAAAAGTTGTGTCTGGATTTGTTTGAAAAATAGAATGAGCTAGCTTTATTTCACGTTGTGTTAATTATGATGGTGTTAAGTTCAGGGGCGTGGGTTTTCAAATTGAAAATCAACATTAAGTAAATACAAGTGCACCCGTAAGTTAGGCTATGTAGATAACAAACACAATAGAAAATAATTGTCATTGATACTGAATAGCACACCTCAAGCAGTTCAAAACCTCTTTTACTTAATGGCTGATGGGTCCAAATTCAGGTGGATGAGTCACAAGTAGTATAACACATTTGGTGGACAAGTACAGATTAATCACCACAGAGGTTGGGCTTTAGAGAACCAAACCAGTGCAAGTTGGACTAACCTCAAAGGTTCCAACGAATAGTTTGAGCCACCCACCTAACAGGTGAGAATGTAGGATCATTTAGCACATTTTTTTGTCAGGGATACAACCCATGCAAGGTGGGTTGCTAATCTATTGTTTCATCGTCATGCGGTCAGGACCCCAGTGAGAACTACTCTCTTTTTTAAAGGCGCCCAGTGAGAACTCTATGCTTCACAACGTTATCATCGCTGCTACCACTAAGGGCATGGCCAATATTCGGATCATGGTATATCTCAAGTGTGCCTGTGCGATATTAATTCCAGTTACCTTGTATCATGAGTTTAGTAACTGATTCGTTTGTTCAGTAGGCGGATCACCCTAAGATTATGGAACTCCTCCTCACAAGATTACATTCCACTCTTTGGTCCTACTTCTAATTTGCCACAACGTGGTCATCTACACAATTAAGGTTGTTAAACCAGAACTATGCATTATGTTCGGTGGTTCACCATTATCTCATATTATCTTCGATCCTTGTAGATGTCTCCACCTATCACCTGAAGGGCACGGATTCACTAAACAATAGGTGTTATCTATGTAGGTCATTAGATCATGTTGCATGGGCCCTTAAATTAGACAACACGCATAGTGATCACCATATTATAACTACTTACTAGACAAATTATAAGACCAAAAACATGAATGACGGCATATAAAATAGGCACAAATAGATCATACTATTTACCTACATCTCCCACGCCTAGGGGGAACTACTCACATATTGAAAGAGAATAGCCAATCATCATAGAGAATAATTCTGTCAATACCATATCAATAATACTGTGAAGAACCACAATAAAATGAATGATTCAACAAGTCTCAATCTCCAAATGAGTATGAATAGAGTTATACACCCCGATCTTACAACTTTTAATTCCTCTTACAATGGTGATGATGGAATGTAATGAATATAAAGGTGGAAGAACATAGCAAGAAAGATCTTCGGCGGTTCTTCTATCTCTTCTCTGTTTCTTCTGGATGGAGCGGCTAGGTCTCTCTCGTGCCCGTGTGTGAGACCAGGTGCAGCGACATGACTGTGCCATACCCGCTTGGCATGGGCCCGTCTTACTGCTACCTGCCGAGGTTCAAGTTGTCCACTAGCTCGCCACTGCACTCAGCCACTCATTGCGTCAGATCTCTGCTATCAGCCGAGACGAAGGCTGCATGAGGAATCGCGGTGGCCGTCGTGCCAGTCATGGCTGTGGTGAAGTTGACCTTGACATGCGTGGAGTGCGGGCTTTCACTGCCATTGGAGAGGCCACTTGAGGAAGGAGAACTAGAAAACACACACAAAACAAAAAATAGCGAACCGTAACAGGGTTTGGTGGTTACAGTGTTGAAGGAAGCCACAAATGTGTCCGAGCCCATGGATCCATCGCTGGGGCAATAGGATGAACCGCAGAAATTCTATTGTGGCGGAGTGAGTATTGAACTGGTATAGTCAAATATGTATTTGCTTCATTAGGCCAATCTCAAATACCAAATATACATGGTGCAAATAGTGGAGACGTGAAAACAGGTCCTCAGAATATGTGTTTTTCTAGGGTCGCGCTAACTGCCACACGTGTGGCAGGAAGGAAGACGCACCACACGTCTCTAATGTAAACAGATTGCCACGTCATCGCATGCATGCATCCAGGAATCTTTTTGGATTTTCAGTTTTTAAAATGTTTTATCTTTTAAATGAAAAATCCGATTGAAAATCCGTTTTCACCATTAAATCCCTCGCGATGAGATCTTCGAAACTAGATCCCATGTTGATATGTTTTGATGAAATTTTTTTTGGATTAAAAGTTGCCATGTCTATTGCATATGAATTGCCATGATGTTTACACTGAAGTTGCCATGATATGTTTCAGCTATTTTCTTCTACATTTAAAAAGTAAATTTTGACATTTATAAAACGGGAAATTAAGAAACTAGACTTGCCATGAACCATAAACTAAAATTGCCATGATACATGCACGTAAAATTGCCATGGTTCATACAAAAAATAATTTTAATGGTCAAAGTACTGGAGTTGCCATCATCAAAATACTAAAATTGCCATGATCTACAAACTAAAATTGCCACATGGCAACTTTAGTTTAAGCCCTATGGCAACTGCAGTGTAAACATCGTGGCAACTTCTGGCAAAAATAATAATTCGTCGAAACATATCAACATGGGGTCTAGTTTTGAAGATCTCGTCGAGACGGATTTAATGGTAAAAACGGATTTTTAGTTCGCCTTTTTATTTAGGAGATACAACATTTTTAAGCCGAAAACCAAAAAAATTCTGCTGATGTCATCTATTCATACGTGGCAAAATGAGTGGTGATGGAGGCGTGTGGGCGTTAACATTTCCGTTTTTCTAATAAAAAGGCAATATATTAACACTACTAGGAAAAGGGCCATAGATAGGATTGATACTAATGGCGCATCAGGCAAGCAGTGCGCCACTACTATATTCTAATGGCGCACCGGTTGGTGGTGCGCCATTAGTGTGGAAGACACTAATGGCGCACCAGGTACACGGTGCGCCACTAGAATCAATTTTTTTTCCATTTTTCCATACACTCTAATTGTGCATGATGCCAAAGTGCGCCATTACTAGTTAGAACTAGTAATGGCGCACCACCCATACAGTGCGCCATTAGTATATATATATATATATATATATATATTACTTTTTTGCAAACCTACTAATGACGCACTTTCCCACAGTGCGCCATTAGAATACATATGTTTTTTTACTATTCTGCAAAAACTACTAATGGCGCACCACCCGCAGGTGCGCCATTAGTAACCAGGGTTACTAATGGCACACCACAAGCAAATGCGCCATTAGTAACCAGGGTTACTAATGGCACACCACCAGCAAATGCGCCATTAGTAACCTGAGACCAACAAGATATTTTGGACAGCCCACCTACCCACTCACTTTCCCCACTTCATTCTCTCCACCTCCTCCTCCAAGCTTGTCTCGGCTGCCTCCTCCTCCTCACCTCATTTCCACCATAGATTCATCAAAATTAAGTGGTGAAATTACCTTTTTTTGATAGGTAAGTAAGGGGAAAGCTATCTTCATGATGTAGATCTACTTTTTTTCTCCCTAGCTCGCTCCAACAACGTGCACATGCACTTTTTGTGGCCTACCTAGATCTATGTATGTTTGTGGTGTTTCTTGTGTTTGTGGTGTTGCATATATGTTTGTGTTTGCAGGTACCGGTATTTGAAATGCGATAGTTGCCAATATTTTGCCGGAATGTTGATTCATTTCCGTTTCGGCGAGAATTTTGGCACTATGCATTCTTTTTGGTCCTATTTTTAGGGAAGGTCATGCCAAATTTTTTCTTGGTTCTAAAATATCGTTTTGCTCTGCCACGCAGGCGACCATGGTCCGCACGATGACCGAAGGTATCATGAATAGGTTTTTGAGCTCCGCGAAGGCCGAGATGCTTCAAAAGAACGAGACGGAGATAAGATGTCCGTGTCGAAGATGCAAGCTGAAGAGCCTTATTGCGGACCCGGATTCCGGGCAGGTGCGGGACCACCTGCTCTTGCGTGGTTTCATGGATGGCTATCGGTGGCAAGGTGATGAAGATGACTATGAAGTCGTCCATGGGGGCTGGGCAAGAAATGAGGAAGGGCAACAAGACAACCACCGCGGCGAGGGCGGGCGAGAAAATGAAGAATCTCCAGGACATGATCACGACGGTGATGATGTAAACAATCATCATGTACAAGATGTCGTATATGATGATGAGGAAGATCTAGACGAAGGGCATGATCATGAAGATGAAGATGCTGGAGCAGACAACGATGGAGGCTGGGTGCAGGACCCTCATATTCAAGAGCTGCTTTTCAAGCAGACGGATAACGCAAGAGCTGCCGCCCGAGAGAAAGCCAAGCTGGATCAACTGGAGATAGACGCGGTTACTCCATTGTATGAAGGATGCAGGTCCGAGGATACCCGCCTGAAAGTAACGCTCATGGCTCTGGAGATGAAGGTAAAACACAAAACGACTGACACATGCTTCGACGAGAACATGTCATTCTGGCACGAACGTCTTCCCAAGGGGAACAAGTGCCCGACCAGTTTCGAGGAGGTGAAGAAAATCGTGTGTCATCTGGATTTACCACACGTGAAATACCATGTGTGCATGAACAATTGCATCATTTATCAGGAAGAGCATGCGGAGTCTACCATATGTCCGGTGTGCGGCGTCACTCGATACAAGAAGAGGTAGAAAGCTCCTCGGAAATCGGTGTGGTACTTTCCGATCACTCCTCGTCTGCAGCGGTATTTCGCGGACCCTAAGGTAGCAAAGCTCCTGCGTTGGCACGCGGATAGGGAGGAGAAGAAGCGAGAAGATGACAAAAATGATCCGAAGATAAATAAAAAAGAGAAGATGCTGAGTCACCCTAAGGATGCGAGCCAGTGGCAAGCGTTGAACTTCGAATACCCAGAATTTGGGAAGGATCCAAGGAACATCGTGCTAGGATGAGCACCGATGGAGTCAATCCGTTTGGCAGCCAGAGAAGCACACATAGCACCTAGCCTGTGTTTGTGTGGATGTACAACCTTCCCCCCTGGTTGTGCATGAAGAGGAAGTACATTCACATGAGTATGCTAACTGAAGGGCCAAAACAACCAGGGAACGACATCAATCTGTATCTGGGGCTGCTGAAGGAGGAGCTAGACACGCTGTGAAAAATGCCAGCCAATACGTGGGACGTCGCAGAGAAAGAATATTTCCCTATGAGAGTTGCACTGCTCACGACGGTGCACGACTATCTCGGTTACGGATATCTCGCGGGGCAGGTAGTCCACGGATTTTCTGGATGCGTAAGGTGCATGGATGACACAACGTATCGCCAGCTAGATAGAGATCCCAGGTCTTCGAAAACCGTGTTCATGGGACATCGAAGGTGGCTTCGTGACAATGACCCGTGGAACGCAAGGATCTGTTCGATGGTGAAACCGAACCCCAAAAACGCCCGTGTACGAGGAGCGGCGAGGAAATAGACGAGCTGTTGAAAAATTGGAAAGACTGCCCACTACCGGGAAAGAAGCAAAAGGCGCCAGAGCCGGGAAAGAAGCGAAAGGCGCCAGAGCCGCTGCTGAAGGTATGGAAAACGAGGTCTGTTTTCTGGGACTTGCCGTACTAGAAGATCCACCGTGTGCCTCACAGCCTTGATGTCATGCATATCACGAAGAACGTGTGCGAGAGTCTGCTTGGTACCCTGCTCAACATGCCAGAGAGGACCAAAGATGGGCCGAAAGCAAGGGCAGACTTGAAATCAATGGGCATCAGGCAGGAGCTTCACGCTAATGATGATGATGATGATGATGATGATGACGATGAGGCGAAGCAGGACACAGAAAGTCGTCGCAAAGGCAAAAAGGCCAAGAAGACCGGAAATGACTACCCTCCCGCATGCTTAACTCTAAGTCAGGAGGAGATCGAGCAGTTTTTCACCTGCCTCCTAGGAGTAAAACTTCCTTACGGTTACGTGGGGAAGATAAGCAGATAACTAGACCCAGCGAAGCAGAAGTTCAGCGGCATGAAGTCTCACGACTGTCACGTGCTGATGACGCAGATACTTCTAGTTGCAATCCGTGGGATCATTGACGCGCACATCTGTGAAATGCTATTTGGCCTATGCAACTTTTTCGACGTCATCTCTCGGAAGTCCATTGGCGTGAGGCAACTCAGAAGGCTACAGGAAGAGATCATGGTGATACTATGCGAGCTTGAGATGTACTTCCCGCCTGCATTCTTCGACGTTATGGTGCATCTGCTGGTCCATATCGTGGAGGATATCATCCAACTCGGGCCAACGTTCCTGCACAGCATGATGCCGTTCGAAAGGATGAATGGTGTCATCAAAGGATACGTTCGAAACATGTCACGTCCAGAGGGAAGTATAGCCAGGGGCTTTCTGACCGAAGAGTGCATCTCCTACTGCACGAATTATCTAAGCATCGAGAACCCCATTGGTCTGCCCGTCAACAGGCACCTCGGCAGGCTCGCTGGATGGGGTCACCGTGAGGGTCACCGCGAAATGCATGTCGACTTCAAGGGTCGAATCGCCGACTTTGAAAGAGCAAACCTAGTCGCGCTACAACACATAGACGTGGTCGATCCTTGGGTGGTAGAGCACAAAACCTTTATTGAGAAGACGTACAATGACCGAGGCCAACAGAGGACGGACGGAGATATAATCAAAGAGCACAACTCATGTTTCACGCGTTGGTTCAAGCAGAAGCTTCTGTAGTACCCTCTACATGAGGATTCTTCCGCGGAAGAACAACTCATATTCGCCTTGTCACAGGGCGCCGAGCACAACCTGATGACCTATGAGGCGTACGATATCAACGACTACACATTCTACACCAAGGACAAGGACATGAAGAGCGATGGTTATCAGAACTCCGGGGTAACGATGGAATCTTACACCGGCAACGACAAGGACAGATACTACGGAAGGATCGAGGAGATCCGGGAGCTGAGCTATGCTGGAGAGAAGGTTCCGATGTTCCGTGTCAGATGGGCCAAGAGCGTCCTAAAAGAATACCGGTATTTCACCACCATGGTTATACCCGAAGCCAAATCCAAGACCGCGGGCGCAAACGTCACCGCAAAAAATGAGCCATGGGTACTGGCTTCCCAAGTGGACCAATGCTTCTTCATTACCGACCCGCCAAAGCCCAGTCGTGTTGTCGTGAGGAGAGGCAAAAGGAAGATCATCGGAATGGATGGAGTAGCCAATGAGCAAGACTTTGACAAGTACGGCGACCCGAAGATCGAACATGACGACGACGACGAAGTAGCAGCACACACCACAAGAAGAAGCAGGACCACCCTACCTAAAGGACGTCCGTTCCACAGAAGAACTCCATTTGCGAAAAAGAAGGGCAAGAAGATTGTGAACAGATAGCTAGCTAAGATCGATTGTGTTTAAATCGTAGTCTTCATTTCTTGATTGTATTTCATGGGCACTTTTTGATATCATGAATATTTTTAAATTTCATGGGCACTTTTTGAATTCATGAGGACACTTGATCTCGATCCCCCTCCATCTCGATCTCGATTCCCCCTCCATCTCGATCTCGATCCCCCTCCATCTCGATCCCACCCGCACCCTCCCCCGCTAGCTCCACCGACGCTGACGACCCACCGCAACCCTCCCCCGATCCACCGCCCCCGACGAGCACCCGGCCCCCCGCACCCTCCCCCGCTCCATCGCCGCCGCCGATGATATTTTCAAGTAACAAATTTGAACATATTTTAAAAAAATTATTACTGTTATGATTTAAAAAAGTTTGAACATATTTAAACACAAATAAATATAAAAAATAGCATTTAAAATGCATAAAAAATATTGGGGAGCCTGGGAATCGAACCCAGGACCTCCTGGTGTGTGTGCTGCGTGCTGACCAGTCGGGCTAGTGGGTGGGTTCTGTTGTAGATAGGGTTAGGTTGTAGATAGGGCTAGTGTGCTAGATTAGAACAAAATTCTAATGGCGCACCGAGCGCTGGTGCACCATTAGAATAGTTATACTTATGGCGCACGAGATGGTGGTGCGCCATTAGAATAGTCGTACACTAATTAAATCCCCAATCTCTCTAATCTCTCCCCTGCCTCATCGATCTCACCCGCTCCCCCCCCCCCCCCGTGTTCGCCGTCCCCCTCGCCGCCCCCCTTGCCTCCTTCGCCATCCCCGAATTCCTTTTTTTTACAAAAGATCGATCGGTTGAAGTTTTGGTTGCCGCTCTATCTAGTGTGAATAGTTTACGGCATGCTTCAGACTTACTTTGATGGTTGCAATATAACTTCTGATCCATCTTTGGTACTAATATCAAAGAGGTATACAGGTGGTGAGTACAAGATCTAAGAGTCTCAGGATCAGATCAATTTGCCTATGTTTCTTCCAAGGAGTTATCTCTGTCTGGTCCAATTCTGAAGAAATAAAAAGTGAATAGTTTGTTTGTTCCCTGTGTGGTCACTATATTTTTTGAGTACTGATATTAGTTATGTTTGTTAGCAGCAAGATATTTAAATGAAGCTTGTTCTTTTTCAACTGTTCAACTAATGCCATGAAACTGAATATAGTAGTTGAAAACCCTGTTGTTCTTCCTGATCGTGAAAATTTGATGTCCTGTTTGTGTTTTGGTTTTGTTGGTTGACAATTATGTTTAGTTTTTCATTTCATGGGTGCTGTAAAATGTGCAGGTGGTGAGTTGAGGCTCAGCATACAGCTTGTTTGGACTAACCAAGAGGACGAGGTATGTTGCTTGCCCAAGCTAAGTGACACGTACGCGCCAAGTTTTCTGTTATATAATTACCTGTTAGTGCTTAGTTAAACCTTGCTGCTATTAGATCTGGAATGGAAGCTCACATAAGTTGAGCTGAATTTTTTTCCATATGAAAGCAGAGGACCATATGGTATGTGGCCTTTTCATCCATATGAAAGTAGAGGCACATTGTGGTGCTAGTTTGCTGGGTTTTGTCTCCGACCATCGTGTCGTGATGAATTTGCAGGTACCCCGAGAGGCCCTTGAGTTTGCCGGAATGTTGATTAACTTCCGTTCCAACAAATTTGGGTACTCCTATGTCCTATTTTCAGCAAAGTTCATGCTGAATTTTTCCGTGAATTTTAGCATGACTTTGCTAAAAATAGGACATATGGGGTACTTGCGACTAATGCATGGGCCGGGGTATCTTAGTACTTAATTAAGTAGGATCAACTGCCCCTTTATTCTTGCTGCATTAAATCATAGGTGGCAATAGAGCCAAGTGATTAGGCCCAACTTAGAATTCTCCTTAGCATCGATAAACCCTAGATGATAAACCCAACATAGGTGGCAATAGAGCCAAGTGATTAGTGCCAAGTGATTAGGCCCAACCTAGGGTGCCGCGGCATCGATAAACCCTAAATGATGAAAACTTAACTTGGCTGCCCCTGATGCCTCGGTGTTGATGAGAACCTAAATGATGTATGCTTAGGCTTTTAGGGTGCCTCGGCGTCGACAAACCCTAAATGATGAAAGCTTAGGCTTTTAGGGTGCCTCGGTGTCGACAAACCCTAAATGATGAGACCATGATCTTGTTCCTTGACCAAACTTTTTTCCTATTTAGAGCGAAACATGGCCCACAACGATGTGGCCGGTGGTCCGGGCGGCAAGCAATTCTGGTAGCTGTCCCAGGAGATGGAGGAACAACCTCACCGCTATGAGGACGCCACGGAAGACACCGATCCTGATTACACAACCCCTAGTGGCGTCGGGCATGACACCACTGATGGTGCCGCCGAGGATGCCACCACTGATGATGGCGGCGCACACACAGATGGCAGCCAACCGAAGAAGAAAAGGAAGGACCGGCGTCCGAATGCGCTCCGCACCCTCAAGGAGGAATTCAGTCAAGTGGACTCCGACGGGAATCCAACGGAGCCCAAACATATAGTCAAGGGGTACTCGGTTCAGCTCGGGTGCATTCTCCGGAGCACCGTCTTGATCAACACCGAGAACCTTAGGCATAAGGACCGAGAGAATTTGCGCAACCTCCTCTTCACGAAGCTGCACGAACGATACAAGTTCCCCGCCGAATTTGAAAACACACGCCTTTCAGGGAATAAAGTGAACAGTGCCGCTCTCACGAAGATGAGCACGTCCCTGTCTACTTGGAGAAGCGCGGTGAAGAGAATGATTGATAAAGGTGATACTTATGAGAATATCAAGGTGAAATATCCTTTGATGAGCGAGGATGAGTACAAGGAGTTCAAGATCAAGTGCGAGAGCAGCGCAACCTCCGAATCAAGTCAGTGGGGGAAAGAAATGCGGGAGTTGAACTTAGGGGAACACAAACTCTGTCCCGGCGGTTACAGAGTGGCGGAGCCTATATGGGACAAGGAGGACGCGGAGCGTGCCGAGCAAGGCCTACCGCCCCGCTTCGAGAAATACAGCGGTAACAAGTAGACCAGGAACTATGTCAGGGCCCAGTACAAGGAGGACCCGATAACAAAGGAGCTTACCACGGATCCAAAGACCAGGGCGCTTGAGCTTGTTCTGGTAAGGAATACACCCCCGCGTAATTAGCTCCATATGGTTGCACTCTAATTAATCCCCAATATTTCTAAATGGTTCACGTTCCTTTCGCAGGACACTGAAAGCAGTAGCGCGGGGTCGTCTCAGATCTCCCCTTTCGACACCCCTTTAAATAGGGCGTTGAACATAATGAATAGCAAGGATAAGCTCACTAAGCCGACGTCAGCTGGTCGTGTGGCCGGCAAAGGCTTGTCCACAAAATGGGGGTCATACTATACCGCTGGTGTGCGGAAGGAGAAATAGGCCAGCTCGGAAAGCCAGACGCGAGAGGTTGAAGCACTCAAGGCACAAGTGGCGCGGATTCTGGAGCTTGTCCAAGAGCAAGTGGAACAACAACTGGGAACGAAGCTCAACGCCATGGTGCCTACGTTGATTCATGGGCTGACGACGTGGATTGCGGGCGGCCAACAGGGGCCTCCCCCGGTTCCCAGCTTCACGGTCAGCAACTCGCACAGCGCGCAAGCGGCGCCATTGGTGTCTCCGGCGGCGGCGCCATTGGTGTCTCCGGCGGAGGCGGTATTCGTGTCTCTGGCGCCGACACGGGCATTGGAGCTTAATGCACCCGGTTGTACGCCGGCCGGCACCTCGCCAGCAAGCGCCCCCTCCGTCAGTTGCACGCCCGCCGTTGGCGGTGCCTCGACATTGGCCGAGCTCGACGGCATCACGGTAACTAAGCCTCTCGGCCGATGACTTCATCTCCTTGCCTTTGACTGGGCATCCCTGACGCCCTGTACATGTTTTCGTAGGGCGCCGCCGACGTTCCTTGCACTCTTCTGCACTTCGTGGGCGCCGAGTTGGTCGATGTCGCCAAGGGCAGAATCGTTCAACCGGGCAACCGCATGTTCCACGATAATCCGATGGCACCCACAATGTATAGGGTTGAAGTGGTTCGGGTGCTACCAGGCTGCGACGAGCTGTTACCTCCGATTCGACCCGCTGGGGCCGATGAAGAAGATGAGATGACCCTCAGCGCCTGCGTAAACTGGCCCCTGCTTTGGCCGAAGAGCCAGATTCGTTTGGGGGCTGGGGACACCACCCCACAGTCAAGACCGCCAGTCGTGCCGGTGCCAAGCCATGGCAAGAACGCCGCAACGCTACCGGACCTGCCGGACATCCCTGTGCCGGACATCCCTATGGCACAGGATACAGACATCCCTATGGCACAGGATCCGGACGATGATGACAACGAGAACGGTACATTTACCAAAGTCGAAAAGTACTTTGCCGAACATGGGTACGCTGACGAGTTCTGCAGGCCTCTTTCTCAAGAACCCAACCAAGACGACCGCAATCTAGCTGGTACGGCGGAGAAATCCAATTGCAATAGGCGTCGTCTAGCGTTCAGTTCTCAGGACACGCCTCCAGCTCCCGCCTTCACCGAGCCTCAGATAGCTGAGGTGCGAAATATTATCAGCCCCAACACGCTCAAGAAGGCGGTCTAAGAGCAGAACTCGGTCCCATTACAGGAGATCAAGAAGAAGGGACGAAAGCGAAAGACTAACAAGGGCGCCGGTGCGAGCCAGCCGGCACCGAGTTCGATCCGTGCTCAGGACGGGCCACCTTCACCTAAGGATATCTCGAGGAGGGTGCATGTGGCGGGTAGGGCGATGCTACCGCCAAATATGCCGAATGCTGCAACCGATGCTATGCGGAGTCTGCACGACAGTGTTCTTTCTTTGGAGAAGCGGCGTCTCAGAGAGAATGATGTGGCATACCCAGTTTTCGTGACCAAGGTGCCAGAGGGCAAGGGCTTTGTGGATGGCGACATCGATGGTTCGATCGTCCTGCGGTTTGATGACATCTTTGCTATGTTTAACCTTCATCCATTGCACTACACCTTCGTTCGGCTGTTTTCGCTGAGTATGGAGATGTAGATCATTAGAGACAAGACCCCGAACATCGTGATAGTCGCCCCCTTCTACATGCGTGCCAAGCACTTGAGCAGCGCTGGGGACCGCCAAGTTGCGAGTTCACACCTCGAAGGCGTCATTCTGGCAAACCCAGATAAGGATAACTTCCTTGTGGCTTACTTTCCCGAGTAAGTCATCCCTTAACCGCCCCGTAATATATGATTTCTTAGATTTCGATCGTTCTTTTTTTTCTAACATTCCGTGTTCTGTGCAGTGACACACATTGCAGACTCATCCTCTTAAGCCCGAAATATTCCATGGCCACGTATTTCGACCCGAACCGTAACTCCAAGATAGACTACACAAATGTCAAGAAAGTTCTTGATGATGTTCTCCCCGGCTACGCCAAATCTGGAGGCACCTTCACCAGGGCAGTTCGTAAGTACGGCAAGCACACCTTCTCACACAATATGAATTTCTGCTGCGTCAAGCAGCCGCCTGGCGGTCAGAAGGATGCCTACTACGCCCTCCATCACATGCGAGCGATCGTAAGGGACCATCATCAACTTCTGCTACCAGATAGTCTCAAAGATTGGGCCGCGAGGTTGTCGGCAACCTAGGACGCGGACCTCAGACAAGAATTCTTTCGCATCTAGTCGGAGTTTGCGGACATCATCCATCAAGATGTCCTTCATACCTCGGGGCAGTTCTACCTTAGATATCAACCGTCCAACAATGAGATAGATGGAACGCTACAAATGCCGGGTGACAACGACCGCGATTTCATGACCATCACGACAGACGGCGGCTTCATCCACGCTCCTGTCCGATGAGTCGAGTCGAAAGTAGTGATGTGTAGTTCTGAAACATTGATTGGCTCATGTTGTAATTAAACTTTAATGAATTCGTATGTCTCTTTGGTTTGGACAGTCATTCAACTTAGATGTAATCGATGCTATTTATTAGTAGGAGCATGAATCGTGCTATTAATGTCTTGCTTTTCTCTTCCGATCCTTTTGTTGCATACTTACATATTCCTTATGTATTTTTTGTTGTTTGGCTTGTGCATAGAGATGCCGTCGTATGTCGTGTACAAGGGTAAGGTTCCCGGAGTCTACGACGACTAGGAGGAGTGTCGGAGACAGGTTCACCGTTTCAGCGGTAACAGTTACAAAGGGTACACCACTAGAGCGGAGGCCGAATCTAGATACGCCCGCTATCTAGCGGGAGAGAGAAGGGAGCGTTGGATGAACCGGATCAAGACCAGTTTGATCGCGATGATGCTCATCATGATGACCGCAGCTCTCTTTTATGTGATGGTAGTTTAGATGATCGATATCGATTGGTAATGTGAAGACAAACTCGATACTCGCGGTCTTGAGACTTGTAATGTTTTATCTTTGTTCGGTCTTTTGAATTCTTAGACTAATATGATGAATTGTATTCAGAGACTAATCTTCTATTGTATTCGATGAATCTGCTGTTGCTGTGTGCTGCTGTCTATATTCTGTCCAATAATATATTTTTTAACCTGTGCAAAAATCAGAAAAGCAAAGAAAAAAAACCAAATATTCATACTAATGGCGCATCAAGGCAGAGTGCGCCATTAGTATGCCAAAGGATACTAATGGCGCATCAAGCCAGAGTGCGCCATTAGTATGACAAAGCACATGATTACATATGGCCCCCCGGGAGGCATACTAATGGCGCATGGAGTAACATACTAACGGCGCACTGCTTGGTGCGCCATTAGTATACCAGATACTAATGGCGCACCAGTGGTGCACCATTAGTAAAAAATTCTAGTGGCGTGCTACTAATGGCGCACCGGTAGTGCGCCATTAGTAGGCAAAACCGGTGCGCCATTAGTAAGCCTTTTCCTAGTAGTGTAATATCAACATGATAAGAGCATCTACAGCCGGACTTTGCAAATCCGGCCCCTCAAACGTCTACGGACGCGCCCGACCAGGCGCGTCCGCGGACAGTGACCGGTCACGCCTCGAATTAGTAATTATGCATCCGAATCTCTCATATTTCAACTCTTAGATTCATACAAAGTATGAAAAAAAATTCTAGTACTACCCTACCTAATCTTCGACGTCATAGATGTCCACGACAATGATGCCGGGCGCCGGCTGGACGGGCGGGTAGGAGGGCTCCGGCTCATCCTCCTGCTGCTCGACCTCATCCATGAAGGCGGACATTTCTGCCTCCTCCGTGGCCTCCATCTCTTGCCGGCGACAGCGTCTCGCCTCCGCAGCTGACTCCGAGCGGAGGGAACCGAGGATGGTCTGCTGCTCCACCTGCTAACCCGCGTCGCCAGCGTCCCCCACATCCTCCTCCTCCGGCTCCTCCTCCTCCGCAACCTCCTCCTCGTCAGCCTCCTCCTCCACCACCTCCTCCTTCCCCAACTCCTCCTCTAGATCCACTGCATCCTAGGTAGCCGCGCGGCGATCCGGGCTTCGTGCCTTGCCCAGATATGCTAATGGAACTTGGGCCGGTGCTCCGGTGTTAGAAATAGGTGGCTCCTCGCCCAGCGGCGTGGGGGTGTGGCTACTAGGCGAACGGGGGGAGTGAAAGTGGCGGCGGCGGCGACCAGGCGGAGGAAAATGTGGATGGTAGGATTTTGGTGTGGCTGGTCTCTAGACACTATGCGACCCGCCGGAGTGGTGCCACGCTACGACATCAGTCGGATTGAGGAGACAAGCTTTGGACCGCCGGGTTTCTGGGCGTTTTCGTGTGGTACCCCGCAATCAGACCGACGTGGCTGACGTGCCCGGTTGCCCTCATATCCACCCCATATTTGGGTTGGATATGAGAGGTGTTGGTCAGTCCGGACATTTGAGGCCTCTTTAAGGCGCCCGTCTGGGTCAAAATTTCGCGACTGGACAGTGACCGGGGGAAAGATCGAGGATGTCGCCTAGAGGGGGGGGGTGAATAGGCGCTTTTAAATAATTATGGTTTAGGCTTGAACAAATGCGGAATAAACCTAGCGGTTAATTTGTCAAGCACAAAACCTACAACAACTAGGCTCACCTATGTGCACCAACAACTTATGCTAAGCAACATAAGAAACTATGTGATACCAACATATATGACAAAGAACAATATGGCTATCACAAAGTACAGTGCATAAGTAAAGGGGCTCGGGTAAGAGATAACCGAGGCACGCGGAGACGAAAATGTATCCCGAAGTTCACACCCTTGCGGATGCTAATCTCTGTTTGGAGCAGTGTGGAGGCACAATGCTCCCCAAGAAGCCACTAGGGCCACCGTAATCTCCTCACGCCCTCGCACAATGCAAGATGTCATGATTCCACTAAGGGACCCTTGAGGGCGGTTACCGAACTCGTACAAATGGTGACCTTTGGGGGCGGTCACCGAACCCATACACTTTGGCAATCCTTGGGGGCGGTCACCGGTACCCGTCAAATTGCTCGGGGTGATCTCCACAACCTAATTGGAGACCCCGACGCTTGCCCGGAGCTTTACACCACAATGATTGAGCTCCGAACACCACCAACCGTCTAGGGCACCAAGGCACCCAAGAGGAACAAGCTCTAGGGTGCCCAAACACCCAAGAGTAATAAGCTTCTCAAACTTCACTTCCACGTATCACCGTGGAGAACTCAAACCGATGCACCAAATGCAATGGCAAGGGCACACGGAGTACCCAAGTCCTTCTCTCCCAAATTCCACCAAAGCAACTAATGGTAGGGAGGAAAATGAGAGGAAGAACGCAAGAAGAACATGAAGAACTCCAAGATCTAGATCCAAGGGGTTCCCCTCACTTAGAGGAGAAAGTGATTGGTGGAAACGTGGATCTAGATCTCCTCTCTCTTTTCCCTCAAGAACTAGCAAGAATCCATGGAGGGATTGAGAGTTAGCAAGCTCAAAGAAGGTCAACAATGGGGGAAGAACACGAGCTCAAAGGATAAGGTTCATTGGGGAAGAAGACCCCCTTTTATAGGACCTCCCGAATCCAACCGTTATGTGCTCAGGTCGTGCACAAGCGGTACTACCGCTTGGAGGAGCGGTACTACCACTTAGCACGGTCAAAACAGCCCAACGAGAGAGAAAACACGAGTTCTTGGTCCCGAGCGGAAGTAGCCACGGAAGTAGCCGCGGTAGTACTGCTCCAAGCGGTAGTACCGCTCCCAAGAGCGGTAGTTAAAAATTACTTCCGCTCCTGTCCGCGGTAGTACCGCTGCAGCCTTTTCAGAACACCAAAACTGACACAACTTCTGCAAATGGACTCCGAATTCGACGAAACCAAGTTTGTTGGAAAGTTAGCAACAAGGGCTAACAAAATCTTGATAGAAATACCAATAATAAGAAAATGAGAAAAGGCCCAAAAGAAAATGGTGAGAACCCTTCCTCGGATAAGACCGGTAAAACCTCCAACATCGAAAACATCATAGAAGACGCATGCAAACTCCGTTTTCGATGAACTCAAGCTTGTCATCAATATGACCATAAGCTCTAAGAATCACAAAGAGAATCAAACAAGAACCAAGAAACATGATGCAAGGATGCAATGGTTTGAGATCTCTACGAACGATACGATCAAGCAACTCATCGAGAGCCCCCCTTGATAGTACGGCAGTCGATCCTATAACCCGGTCTCCCACAACTACCATGAGACCGGTAAAATAGAAAACCTATCAAGGGAAAACCTTTGCCTTGCACATGGTCCACTTGAGCTAGATGATGATGATCTTCACTCCCTCAAGTTGGACTACCTTTCTTGATTGCGTTGGCTCGATGAAGACTGGATGATTGCTCCCCCATAGTCCACTATGGGTGAGCCACTCTTCGGCTCATCTTCACAAGTCCATTGACACCACAATGGATGGCAAGATTCAAGCACTTGATCTCTTCGTGATGCTCCACTTGAACTTGCACACGACAATCTTGATGACGATCACCACTTGATGTCATCCTTTCCATGGGTTGTATGATATCTTCCTCTTGATGCAAGCCCATGAATACGTAACTAACCCCACATAGAACTCTCACATATACCATGGGTTAGTACACAAAGTGCAATGGACAATACTTACCATACCATGGGATCACTTGATCCCTCTTGGTACATCTTCTACGCTTTGTGAGTTGATCAACTTGATTCACTATTGACTTAGTCTTGATCAACCTTGAATATTTGCAACTCTCTTCATTTGGATGATGTATTGAAGGTAAACATGAATGATCACACAACCTTCTTCTTCAAGACATGCTTGCAATAAGCTCAACACTCGCATGACCAATCTTTGGATAATTCCTTAATAGCACCTTGGTCAACTCATAAACTCCTTGATACCAACACATGGACTTCTAGAAAAGCCTATGGACAAATCCTTCAAATATAACTCAAGACAACCATTAGTCCATAGATATTGTCATCAATTACCAAAACCAAACATGGGGGCACATCATGTTCTTTCAATCTCCCCCATTTTGGTAATTGATGACAATCACTTTCAAGAGAGTTTATATAAGGAATTATGCATCACCATGCAATGCAACAACAAATAGTGCATGCGAATGAGATGCAAATGCTAAGGAACAAAACCAAAGCAAGAAGAGATCACTCTCTAGACTTCTCCACAAAACTCTCTGAAACTTCTCCCCCATTGGCATCGATTGCCAAAATGGGCGAAAATCTAAGAAGGCCAATATAAATTGTGGTCCTCCATAAATTGTGTATTTCTCAACAAGAGAGTGGAATGCAATACACAAGTTTGACGGTAAATACTAGGAGGAAAACAAACTATATTTAGGCCCAAAGTTCACAAAAGAAAGATATGCCACAAAGACATAAGAAAGAGAGAAACAAGCAATCAAGCAATCAAAAGATACCAATTGAAGCAAGCAATCAACGAATATCAATTGAGCCAACTAGACCAATGATCCTACATGCCACATGAATGAATAAATGATATGAGCGAAGGAGTGTTCTAAAGAAACCGGAGAAGCTCCCCATGATTTGTGCACACATAAGAATTTTTGTAGCAGTACAAAGTGCACAAAATAGGATCATGGCTCCCCCAAAATCAATAGAAACTTACATCCAGTGCAAGTGAGCCTATTGGAAACAAAGCCTAGCGCTTGCAACAAGCACATGGTTGAGCAACATGTAAAAGAGGCAACTTAAGAATAGGCTCAACCAAAATGATGTGTGTGAGTCATGGAGTAGCACTTGAGAAGACTAAAATTAGGATGAGCATAAAGCATCAACATAGTCTTGAAAGAATGAGGCACACGGTGCAAGGCCTATCATTCCCACACACAACTGGCAAAAGGGTTCACAAGCTTACTAATAAGCAAAAGAGAACCTATGCTTGTGACAACCCGTGGTGAAGATTGACGAGGGGAGGCTCATCAAGACGAGGGATACCAATTAAGATGGCAAAAACCTCGTAAAGATAAGAAAGAGGAAAATAACCTTCACCACACAAGAGTGCATCAAGATGCAACGATAGAGGACACGCACTCATGGCACAAGCTTTCACGGAGCCACCAAAGAAATAACATAAGAAAGACAAGGTGGACGTGAAAGAAGGGATATCAACTAGAGGTGTAATTTCTCTCAAGTGTATAAGGTTCTATGTAGACGAAATCATGATGATATATATATATCTACAACGAAGGATGTACACACGAAATAGTTACAACACGAAGGAACAAGATATCCACAAGGAAGTCATAAATATACCAATAAGATATTTGCTTGAAAGCATATCACTTGGCTAGATATGGTCTTATTGTATATAAATGAAGTCCACACACACATCCATCAAGGGCATCACAACTAGAAACAGAGATCATCGTTGGGATGCTTTGAGAAAGGAAACAAGTATCACAAGATATGAAATGAATATTATGCCAAGATACAACCTACACAAGGTTGAATGCAAGAGGGGAAAGCATGAATAGATACTTGTTACCGAGATATCATTGGAAGGATGTAGTAGATACCAATTGAAGGTAGATAGTAGTTCATTGATCATCCTAGCTTGAATCCAATATGCACATGGTGACAACACCTTCCTTGTGAGTGAGCCGAGCATCCAATGCATCTCCAAATGTTCCTAGAAGAACAACACAAACTAAACGGTACCCAAACTCATCGGGACCAAATAGTTAGAAACACTAATACATAGGACAAACTCCACATAAATATGTGCATATAGATATGAAAGTGAATTTCATGCACATCTCATCCAAATTGAGACTAGGTGGAGTTTCCCCTATATATCGAGTCAAAGAAAGAAAGCATGCCAAATGAAATACATGAAGTAAACATGCATGCTCAAGACTTTCAAAACCCGAAACCAAAAACAAAGAAATGCCAAGTGAAAAGGATACCAAATGGAGAAACCATCACTTGGAAGATATCATTAAAGATACATCAAGGAATGAGATATCCATTGATACACACTAAACTAAAGATGTCAAACTCCCAAAGAGAGGATGGTTCCAAACAAACCAGGATCTCAACAAAGTTTCATGATGGCACAAAGTACCAAAAAGAAATGGCTTGCCTTCCACCAAAACACACTTGATAAGGATCACAAGAAGAGTGTTCTAAAGAAAATAGGATAGCTCCCCCATGAGATGTGCATTATATAGGATTTGCATTTGAATACAAAATGCACAAGGTGGTATCACCACTTTCACTATATCTAGAAAACACTAGACAAGAACAAGAAATAAACAAGATCCACAAGTGGTAGGGAAGACAAGGGAGTTGACACAAACCTTGGCAAGAGAAAAAGGCAAATAAACAAAAGCCAATCTAAAGATGATCAATTAAATTCTACCACACATAAGTGATTACCAATTGTCAAAAGACAAGAAGTATTTGGAAATAATTCCCGGTGGTAGATAGCAAGGATATCCGACATCATCTTCACTCCAAACAAAAAGTAAATTGCAACTTGTAGAGCTAACATGCCACCTAGGAACAAGATAATTTACAATATCAATTCACTACAAGAAATACGGTCAATTATGACTCCCCATATTGGTCGTTATTTTGTCATTGCTTTCGTTTATTGACCTTTTTTGACCAAAGTTGGAAGGTCAACAGTGGGCCATCAAGAACTAACAAACGTGACCTTTTTTGGAATTTTTGTCATAGCCACCCTTGACCAAAATTTTGGTCGCTAAATCTTTGACCAAAATTATGGTCATTACTAATGAGCCTATGCCATGTAGGATCTGATGTGGCTGAACCAACGTGGCAATGATGTGGCAAAAAATGATGACATGGATGCCATGTAGGATCAATCCAAATCAGTTGTTTTAATGGTTCGAGCCCAATAATTTAGCCCATTTTACATTTACTTTTGGACCATAGCCTATTAATGTTAGTTCTTATGCTCAAGCAATGTTCAGTCCATTTATTCAATCTACCATTAGTTGGGCCAGCCCTTCTCTCTACCCAAAAAGAATTTTGAATCTTTTTTCTATAAAAAACTACATTGGGACTTGAGACGAGCCAGCCCACTCATACAGTTTAGTATTTTCGGTCCAGCCAGTAACCAATAGTAGCTAAAAAATTCATTGCACAGTTTGGCAGTCAACCAATACAGGAGAATAAAATGATAATAATAATACAATTCTCCAAGATTTCATTAACTTAGGCCCAGCAGTATCATTACACCACAAGTTCATAAGATGCACCAATAAAAATAACATAGCCAGTAACACAGCCAAAGAAACACATCAACCCCAGGTCCAAACAACTCAGCATCAAAAGTCCCAAAGCCAACATCAACCACGCCATAGTAACTAATTTACCTTCGAACTGATCCATGAGACGTGCAAATCTAGCATCACTTGCTGCAGCCCTAGCATCGGTGGCCTCAACTCTTTGCAGTAACAACTGATACTCTACGACGCGTGCAGCTTCGGTCTCCTCTGATTTCTTCTTGACCTCAACAAGCTCCTCTTGCATCAACTCAGCGGCTCGCCTCTCCTTCTCAAGCTTTTACTCTAGTTCTTGTACATGAGCATCCAAAGCAACTGCAGATCTATTGAACTTCTTCTTGGAGCTCGACTCAAGGCCAACATTTTGAAGGAATGTGCTGGAGGGACATTCTTTAGTGAGAATGTCAGCAACAACAGTGGCAACATTCTTTGGTTCTCCACCTTCTGGTACCCCTTGTTCCATAACTTTTTCCATGTCAGCCTGACATTTAAAGAAAGATGTACACACATGTCATTGCAGTTGGTTCTGAATAACTAGGAAACTTTATAAGCAAACTACTCAAGAATGTTGACTAAATAATAATCCAGTCTCCGTGCTACTAATTAACTAGTTATTTGAAAACTTTGAAGCAGGCAAGCAGAATTAATCATCCTTGGGAATCACTTTTTTTTGCAAGTTACTATCAGCTACATGAAAGAAGCATGGCACCAGGTTTATTAAACATGTAAGCATACACAACAAACCATTGTTGAAATTTAAATTAGGCAACTATGTGCACCTCTGTTTAGCTTAAATGGGAACATGGAGCAGAGAAGAATGTAGTACGTTTCAGGAGCGCATATGCTGTTTCTTTAGTAAAGTATACCGTATCAGAGAAATCCACTTCGACAAGTCCTAAACATTTCATTCAGATTGTACATGAAATGACAGAGTTTCTCCACTCCGAAAGATGGGAAGATAGATGCTCCAGGCAATCACTAGACAAATAATCAAAGAGCAGACTTGTGTGCGGAGGATAAGCAAAAGCAACAGCACATGCTTTTCCTATTAGCATCTCCGGTCAAACAAACATGATGCAGCCAGTGATTACATTGACCCCGATTCAAACATTGTAAGTACTGGACAATCATAAACATCCAACAGTAGGCAAATCTAGCACTGTCTTACCAACAATCAACAGTATATCTATCTAGTAGTGAAGATTGAAGTTGCAACAGTAGGCAAATCCCACATCCAGTCAACATCCAGCAGTGGAATCCAAACAAAAGTATAAGAATGTACCCCTAAAATACATCTGGAACTGAAGTAAACAAGAAAGAGGTTTGCCGATATGCGGTCACCATCTGATGAAGTCGATACGGCTGGTGCCGTCGTCGAGCGCGAAGGACATGTTCGTGTTCCGCTCCGCCTTGCCGCTGACCATCCCCACAAGCCGGGCCTGCACATGTAGCAATGTTATACATAGCAAAACTTTAGTATTTCCGATTTCGTGGTACAATGAAAGAGCAGTTCAGTTGAAGAACTTAGCTTGCCATTCTCAATTTTACTACTTAAAGACATAATGTAACAAATATTGGATACTTCACAGCAAGCAAATAGTGCAATAAATTCATTGGTCTATGGATACGATCACAAATTCAAATGAGGCGTGCGTGGAATATAGTGCAAATAACAATGGAAATTTAAAGAAGCTCGCTTGCTAACGAAGTCCTACCAATCACTTTAACCTAACCTAAAAATAACAGTACATAGATTGTTACATAGTACTGCTACGTAATTGATATGCAAAAGAAGATACATCTCCAATGCTCAGCAATCAACATCAACCTGGTGCTTTGGAGACAAGAAGGTTGTACCTGGTATTCTGGTTCAGAACATATACCGAGGATGCGGTGGCATGTGGTTTGTGGTTTATCGGTTACGATCGAAAGCTACTGACCAATGATTTGGTTTATCAGGGTGCTCTTGCCGACATTTGGCTTCCCCAACACAGCAACATAACCTATGGAGACACACAACACAGACTCACAGTATTATAACATGGCAATTGTCATTTAGAAATTATAAAGCAAATAAGTTGTTTCATCTGAATTCTCCCAGAATCTTGTAAAAATTCTTTTGCAGGAGGCACTTTTCCTCTGAACTGTCATTTACTTCTGCTGCACAATGACAGATTCCTGAATTTTGCTGAACCAAGAATGCTACTGGTCACATTTGACGCTTCAGAAACACTAAACGCTGAAATAATCTACTTGGCCAGGGAGTGCTGAATGAAATATAGCTAGGTACGTACTACAAACAAAGCAAACCACAAAGAAGAAGAAGAAGAATGCTCACCACTGCGGTGGTTGGCGCAGAGCGCCGCCCCCAGCTCCTCCGACTCGTACTCGTCCAACAGCGCCAGGCACCGGTCCAGCTTCTCGATGAGCTCCAGCCGCGGCCTCGCCATCTCCTCCCCATCTTCAACCACCGCGTAGTTCACACCCCCACTCGTCGACACAGCCCCAGCCCTCCTACTCTCACGCCACCCCGCCCGGACTTTGCTCCTTACTGGCGCGCACGGCGATGCAATATACCCACGGGGGAGGCGCGCCGGCGGCGCGGCTAGCTGGAGCGTGAGGCCTAGCTCCATCGCGCAGAGACCAGAGCAAGCAGCCGAGGCAAAAAAGTGGTTATGGAGACTAGAAGGAGTGCACCAGGTCGGCCACTGCAGGGTACGGCGTGCTGCTCCCATATCCTACAGGAGGAGCCTCCCAGGTCACGGATCTGGCGGCTCTCATCACCGGCAGGTGCTGGATCCAGAGGGAGGAATGAGTGCACCATGGATCCAGATTGGAGTGGGCAAGGCTGCGGCCATCGTGGTCTGGAAGCGCCACCTCGCACTACCCAACATGGGGCCAGGGTGAGGGGAGGGCGCGGTGGTGTGCGGCGGCGGCATGGGTCGTCGACGGTGAGGGTGGAGCGGCGGCTGCGGGAGTGGATCCCATCTCACTTAACTGAGAGAGAGCAGCGACTGGGACGGAGGGGTGGTGGAAGTGGGGATGGCCGGGGATGGGGCCGGAGGAGGGATCAGGGAGTGGTGCAGGGGACAGGGAGGAGGTGGCGGCGGCGAGGTTGGCGACGAGGAGTGGTGCAGGGGACGGGGAGGATGTGGCAGCGGCGGCGAGGAGATGGGGACGAGGGAGGAGGGGTGCGATGGGGGATCTGAGCTAGGGTTTGGGCTGCGGGTGGGGATCTTTTTCTTTTCTTTTTTTGTAGATAGATGGATGGATGGATGTGGGGTGGAGAGATGGATGGATGGATGGATGGGCGCCATGTCATCGATCCGTGGGAAGAGTTCTCATTGGTTCGAAAAATCAATGATTTAAAATAGTCTTCAAGTATTAAAAATAGAGGGATTTTGTGAAGCAGCTATCAAAAATATTTTGCAAAAGGGCACCACACAAATTTTCACTAGAACTAGACCACATTTTATGGATAAGTACCAATTTGTATGCATTTCCGATCTTTCTAGCTATTTTAAATAATTTCCGAGTGGCAAAAATGGGGTTTTTTGTGAAGAACCTACCAAATAGTTGTTGCAAAATTGGATTACATCAATTTTATAAAATACTAGTCCATATTTAATATACAATTGACCAAATGGTTGGGTGTCTAAAGTTTTGATCCAACTCTGGTTAAAAGACAAATTTTCGCCGATTCAATAGGAAGCGGCTCAAATTTGAACTGAAGCTGCCTCATAGTTTGCTATTTATTTTTTCCAAAAAATATTTTTAGGTACATAAGTATCTATTTAATCATAGAAACACAAAAAAAATCCAAGATTCAAGCACTAGCTAGGAACGGTCATTACCGCCGTTTTGATCGCATTTTGAAATGGTATAAAAAATAAAATAAAATAAAAATGGAAAACCTTCGCATTGGGTCATTACATGTGACCAAGTTACCAGGAAAAATATAAACTTGTAATACAGTAATTGTTTTAAAAAAGTGTTCTCAGAAATGAGCTATCAAGTGTGAAGATGCACAACTTTCAACCCGGATGCTCAATCTTATGGCCACATTCATGGCATAGTTTGTTCAAATGATCTCATATTGTTCACAAGGGTGCATATTGGAAATGTAAACAATGTTGCCTAAGGGAGTTTTCATTTTCTTTTGAAGAAAATCAATTTTTCATTTTCCGAGTGCCCAAAATGAGTTTTTTTGAAGGACCTACCATATATTTGTTGCAAAATTGGACCAAAACAATTTTCTAAAATACTTGGACATATTTAATGCTCAATTGACCAAATGGTTAGGTGTCAAAAGTTTTGACCCACCTCTGGTGAAAAAGACAAATTTCTGCCGATTCAGTAGGAAACGAGTCAAATTTGAACTACAGCTGCCTCATAGTTTGATCTTTATTTTTTTCAATCATTTTTAGGTACATAAGTATCTATTTAATCATACAAACACCAAAAAAAAAATCTAAGATTCAACCACTAGCTAGGAACGGTCAAGCCCGCCGTTTTGACCGCATTTTGAAACAGGCATAAACAATTAAAAAAAATCAAAAAATTAGAAAACCTTCGCATTGTGTCATTATATGTGACCAAGTTTCTAGGAAAAATAATAAAATTGTCATACGGAAATTATTTAAGAAAAGTGTTCTCAGAAATGAGCTATCATGCGTGAAGATTCATGGCTTTCAAGCCAAATGATCAATCTTATGGCCACATTCATGGCAGAGTTTGTTCAAATGATCTCATATTGTGCACAAGGGTGCATCTTGAAATTCCAAACAATGTTGCCTAAGGGAGTTTTCATTTTCTTTGCATGGAAAATTCATTTTCCATTTTCTGAGTGACCGAAATGAGTTTTTTTGTGAAGGACATACCATATATTTGTTGCAAAATTGGACCTAATAAATTTTATAAAATACTAGGCCATATTTAATGCACAATTGACAAAATTCTCTACGAACGATACGATCAAGCAACTCATCGAGAGCCCCCCTTGATAGTACGGCAGTCGATCCTATAACCCGGTCTCCCACAACTACCATGAGACCGGTAAAATAGAAAACCTATCAAGGGCAAACCTTTGCCTTGCACATGGTCCACTTGAGCTAGATGATGATGATCTTCACTCCCTCAAGTTGGACCACCTTTCTTGATTGCGTTGGCTCGATGAAGACTAGATGATTGCTCCCCCATAGTCCACTATGGGTGAGCCACTCTTCGGCTCATCTTCACAAGTCCATTGACACCACAATGGATGGCAAGATTCAAGCACTTGATCTCTTCGTGATGCTCCACTTGAACTTGCACACGACAATCTTGATGATGATCACCACTTGATGTCATCCTTTCCATGGGTTGTATGATATCTTCCTCTTGATGCAAGCCCATGAATACGTAACTAACCCCACATAGAACTCTCACATAGACCATGGGTTAGTACACAAAGTGCAATGGACAATGCTTACCATACCATGGGATCACTTGATCCCTCTTGGTACATCTTCTACGCTTTGTCAGTTGATCAACTTGATTCACTATTGACTTAGTCTTGATCAACCTTGAATATTTGCAACTCTCTTCATTTGGATGATGTATTGAAGGTAAACATGAATGATCACACAACCTTCTTCTTCAAGACATGCTTGCAATAAGCTCAACACTCGCATGACCAATCTTTGGATAATTCCTTAATAGCACCTTGGTCAACTCATAAACTCCTTGATACCAACACATGGTCTTCTAGAAAAGCCTATGGACAAATCCTTCAAATATAACTCAAGACAACCATTAGTCCATGGAGATTGTCATCAATTACCAAAACCAAACATGGGGGCACAGCATGTTCTTTCAATCTCCCCCATTTTGGTAATTGATGACAATCACTTTCAAGAGAGTTTATATAAGGAATTATGCATCACCATGCAATGCAACAACAAATAGTGCATGCGAATGAGATGCAAATGCTAAGGAACAAAACCAAAGCAAGAAGAGATCACTCTCTAGACTTCTCCACAAAACTCTCTGAAACTTCTCCCCCATTGGCATCGATTGCCAAAATGGGCGAAAATCTAAGAAGGCCAATATAAATTGTGGTCCTCCATAAATTGTGTATTTCTCAACAAGAGAGTGGAATGCAATACACAAGTTTGACGGTAAATACTAGGAGGAAAACAAACTATATTTAGGCCCAAAGTTCACAAAAGAAAGATATGCCACAAAGACATAAGAAAGAGAGAAACAAGCAATCAAGCAATCAAAAGATACCAATTGAAGCAAGCAATCAACGAATATCAATTGAGCCAACTAGACCAATGATCCTACATGCCACATGAATGAATAAATGATATGAGCGAAGGAGTGTTCTAAAGAAACCGGAGAAGCTCCCCATGATTTGTGCACACATAAGAATTTTTGTAGCAGTACAAAGTGCACAAAATAGGATCATGGCTCCCCCAAAATCAATAGAAACTTACATCCAGTGCAAGTGAGCCTATTGGAAACAAAGCCTAGCGCTTGCAACAAGCACATGGTTGAGCAACATGTAAAAGAGGCAACTTAAGAATAGGCTCAACCAAAATGATGTGTGTGAGTCATGGAGTAGCACTTGAGAAGACTAAAATTAGGATGAGCATAAAGCATCAACATAGTCTTGAAAGAATGAGGCACACGGTGCAAGGCCTATCATTCCCACACACAACTGGCAAAAGGGTTCACAAGCTTACTAATAAGCAAAAGAGAACCTATGCTTGTGACAACCCGTGGTGAAGATTGACGAGGGGAGGCTCATCAAGACGAGGGATACCAATTAAGATGGCAAAAACCTCGTAAAGATAAGAAAGAGGAAAATAACCTTCACCACACAAGAGTGCATCAAGATGCAACGATAGAGGACACGCACTCATGGCACAAGCTTTCACGGAGCCACCAAAGAAATAACATAAGAAAGACAAGGTGGACGTGAAAGAAGGGATATCAACTAGAGGTGTAATTTCTCTCAAGTGTATAAGGTTCTATGTAGACGAAATCATGATGATATATATATATCTACAACGAAGGATGTACACACGAAATAGTTACAACACGAAGGAACAAGATATCCACAAGGAAGTCATAAATATACCAATAAGATATTTGCTTGAAAGCATATCACTTGGCTAGATATGGTCTTATTGTATATAAATGAAGTCCACACACACATCCATCAAGGGCATCACAACTAGAAACAGAGATCATCGTTGGGATGCTTTGAGAAAGGAAACAAGTATCACAAGATATGAAATGAATATTATGCCAAGATACAACCTACACAAGGTTGAATGCAAGAGGGGAAAGCATGAATAGATACTTGTTACCGAGATATCATTGGAAGGATGTAGTAGATACCAATTGAAGGTAGATAGTAGTTCATTGATCATCCTAGCTTGAATCCAATATGCACATGGTGACAACACCTTCCTTGTGAGTGAGCCGAGCATCCAATGCATCTCCAAATGTTCCTAGAAGAACAACACAAACTAAACGGTACCCAAACTCATCGGGACCAAATAGTTAGAAACACCAATACATAGGACAAACTCCACATAAATATGTGCATATAGATATGAAAGTGAATTTCATGCACATCTCATCCAAATTGAGACTAGGTGGAGTTTCCCCTATATATCGAGTCAAAGAAAGAAAGCATGCCAAATGAAATACATGAAGTAAACATGCATGCTCAAGACTTTCAAAACCCGAAACCAAAAACAAAGAAATGCCAAGTGAAAAGGATACCAAATGGAGAAACCATCACTTGGAAGATATCATTAAAGATACATCAAGGAATGAGATATCCATTGATACACACTAAACTAAAGATGTCAAACTCCCAAAGAGAGGATGGTTCCAAACAAACCAGGATCTCAACAAAGTTTCATGATGGCACAAAGTACCAAAAAGAAATGGCTTGCCTTCCACCAAAACACACTTGATAAGGATCACAAGAAGAGTGTTCTAAAGAAAATAGGATAGCTCCCCCATGAGATGTGCATTATATAGGATTTGCATTTGAATACAAAATGCACAAGGTGGTATCACCACTTTCACTATATCTAGAAAACACTAGACAAGAACAAGAAATAAACAAGATCCACAAGTGGTAGGGAAGACAAGGGAGTTGACACAAACCTTGGCAAGAGAAAAAGGCAAATAAACAAAAGCCAATCTAAAGATGATCAATTAAATTCTACCACACATAAGTGATTACCAATTGTCAAAAGACAAGAAGTATTTGGAAATAATTCCCGGTGGTAGATAGCAAGGATATCCGACATCATCTTCACTCCAAACAAAAAGTAAATTGCAACTTGTAGAGCTAACATGCCACCTAGGAACAAGATAATTTACAATATCAATTCACTACAAGAAATACGGTCAATTATGACTCCCCATTTTGGTCGTTATTTTGTCATTGCTTTCGTTTGTTGACCTTTTTTGACCAAAGTTGGAAGGTCAACAGTGGGCCGTCAAGAACTAACAAACGTGACCTTTTTTGGAATTTTTGTCATAGCCACCCTTGACCAAAATTTTGGTCGCTAAATCTTTGACCAAAATTATGGTCATTACTAATGAGCCTATGCCACGTAGGATCTGATGTGGCTGAACCAATGTGGCAATGATGTGGCAAAAATGATGACATGGATGCCATGTAGGATCAATCCAAATCAGTTGTTTTAATGGTTCGAGCCCAATAATTTAGCCCATTTTACATTTACTTTTGGACCATAGCCTATTAATGTTAGTTCTTATGCTCAAGCAATGTTCAGTCCATTTATTCAATCTACCATTAGTTGGGCCAGCCCTTCTCTCTACCCAAAAAGAATTTTGAATCTTTTTTCTATAAAAAACTACATTGGGACTTGAGACGAGCCAGCCCACTCATACAGTTTAGTATTTTCGGTCCAGCCAGTAACCAATAGTAGCTAAAAAAAATTCATTGCACAGTTTGGCAGTCAACTAATACAGGAGAATAAAATGATAATAATAATACAATTCTCCAAGATTTCATTAACTTAGGCCCAGCAGTATCATTACACCACAAGTTCATAAGATGCACCAATAAAAATAACATAGCCAGTAACACAGCCAAAGAAACACATCAACCCCAGGTCCAAACAACTCAGCATCAAAAGTCCCAAAGCCAACATCAACCACGCCGTAGTAACTAATTTACCTTCGAACGGATCCATGAGACGTGCAAATCTAGCATCACTTGCTGCAGCCCTAGCATCGGTGGCCTCAACTCTTTGCAGTAACAACTGATACTCTACGACGCGTGCAGCTTCGGTCTCCTCTGATTTCTTCTTGACCTCAACAAGCTCCTCTTGCATCAACTCAGCGGCTCGCCTCTCCTTCTCAAGCTTTTACTCTAGTTCTTGTACATGAGCATCCAAAGCAACTGCAGATCTATTGAACTTCTTCTTGGAGCTCGACTCAAGGCCAACATTTTGAAGGAATGTGCTGGAGGGACATTCTTTAGTGAGAATGTCAGCAACAACAGTGGCAACATTCTTTGGTTCTCCACCTTCTGGTACCCCTTGTTCCATAACTTTTTCCATGTCAGCCTGACATTTAAAGAAAGATGTACACACATGTCATTGCAGTTGGTTCTGAATAACTAGGAAACTTTATAAGCAAACTACTCAAGAATGTTGACTAAATAATAATCCAGTCTCCGTGCTACTAATTAACTAGTTATTTGAAAACTTTGAAGCAGGCAAGCAGAATTAATCATCCTTGGGAATCACTTTTTTTTGCAAGTTACTATCAGCTACATGAAAGAAGCATGGCACCAGGTTTATTAAACATGTAAGCATACACAACAAACCATTGTTGAAATTTAAATTAGGCAACTATGTGCACCTCTGTTTAGCTTAAATGGGAACATGGAGCAGAGAAGAATGTAGTACGTTTCAGGAGCGCATATGCTGTTTCTTTAGTAAAGTATACCGTATCAGAGAAATCCACTTCGACAAGTCCTAAACATTTCATTCAGATTGTACATGAAATGACAGAGTTTCTCCACTCCGAAAGATGGGAAGATAGATGCTCCAGGCAATCACTAGACAAATAATCAAAGAGCAGACTTGTGTGCGGAGGATAAGCAAAAGCAACAGCACATGCTTTTCCTATTAGCATCTCCGGTCAAACAAACATGATGCAGCCAGTGATTACATTGACCCCGATTCAAACATTGTAAGTACTGGACAATCATAAACATCCAACAGCAGGCAAATCTAGCACTGTCTTACCAACAATCAACAGTATATCTATCTAGTAGTGAAGATTGAAGTTGCAACAGTAGGCAAATCCCACATCCAGTCAACATCCAGCAGTGGAATCCAAACAAAAGTATAAGAATGTACCCCTAAAATACATCTGGAACTGAAGTAAACAAGAAAGAGGTTTGCCGATATGCGGTCACCATCTGATGAAGTCGATACGGCTGGTGCCGTCGTCGAGCGCGAAGGACACGTTCGTGTTCTGCTCCGCCTTGCCGCTGACCATCCCCACAAGCCGGGCCTGCACATGTAGCAATGTTATACATAGCAAAACTTTAGTATTTCCGATTTCGTGGTACAATGAAAGAGCAGTTCAGTTGAAGAACTTAGCTTGCCATTCTCAATTTTACTACTTAAAGACATAATGTAACAAATATTGGATACTTCACAGCAAGCAAATAGTGCAATAAATTCATTGGTCTATGGATACGATCACAAATTCAAATGAGGCGTGCGTGGAATATAGTGCAAATAACAATGGAAATTTAAAGAAGCTCGCTTGCTAACGAAGTCCTACCAATCACTTTAACGTAACCTAAAAATAACAGTACATAGATTGTTACATAGTACTGCTACGTAATTGATATGCAAAAGAAGATACATCTCCAATGCTCAGCAATCAACATCAACCTGGTGCTTTGGAGACAAGAAGGTTGTACCTGGTATTCTGGTTTAGAACATATACCGAGGATGCGGTGGCATGTGGTTTGTGGTTTATCGGTTACGATCGAAAGCTAGTGACCAATGATTTGGTTTATCAGGGTGCTCTTGCCGACATTTGGCTTCCCAAACACAGCAACATAACCTATGGAGACACACAACACAGACTCACAGTATTATAACATGGCAATTGTCATTTAGAAATTATAAAGCAAATAAGTTGTTTCATCTGAATTCTCCCAGAATCTTGTAAAAATTCTTTTGCAGGAGGCACTTTTCCTCTGAACTGTCATTTACTTCTGCTGCACAATGACAGATTCCTGAATTTTGCTGAACTAAGAATGCTACTGGTCACATTTGACGCTTCAGAAACACTAAACGCTGAAATAATCTACTTGGCCAGGGAGTGCTGAATGAAATATAGCTAGGTACGTACTACAAACAAAGCAAACCACAAAGAAGAAGAAGAAGAAGGCTCACCACTGCGGTGGTTGGCGCAGAGCGCCGCCCCCAGCTCCTCCGACTCGTACTCGTCCAACAGCGCCAGGCACCGGTCCAGCTTCTCGATGAGCTCCAGCCGCGGCGTCGCCATCTCCTCCCCATCTTCAACCACCGCGTAGTTCACACCCCCACTCGTCGACACAGCCCCAGCCCTCCTACTCTCACGCCTCCCCGCCCGGACTTTGCTCCTTACTGGCGCGCACGGCGATGCAATATACCCACGGGGGAGGCGCGCCGGCGGCGCGGCTAGCTGGAGCGTGAGGCCTAGCTCCATCGCGCAGAGACCAGAGCAAGCAGCCGAGGCAAAAAAGTGGTTATGGAGACTAGAGGATTGCACCAGGTCGGCCACTGCAGGGTACGGCGTGCTGCTCCCATATCCTACAGGAGGAGCTTCCCAGGTCGCGGATCTGGCGGCTCTCATCACCGGCAGGTGCTGGATCCAGAGGGAGGAATGAGTGCACCATGGATCCAGATTGGAGTGGGCAAGGCTGCGGCCATCGCGGTCTGGAAGCGCCACCTCGCACTACCATACATGGGGCCAGGGTGAGGGGAGGGCGCGGTGGTGTGCGGCGGCGGCATGGGTCATCGACGGTGAGGGTGGAGCGGCGGCTGCGGGAGTGGATCCCATCTCACTTAACTGAGAGAGAGCAGCGACTGGGACGGAGGGGTGGTGGAAGTGGGGATGGCCGGGGATGGGGCCGGAGGAGGGATCAGGGAGTGGTGCAGGGGACAGGGAGGAGGTGGCGGCGGCGAGGTTGGCGACGAGGAGTGGTGCAGGGGACGGGGAGGATGTGGCAGCGGCGGCGAGGAGATGGGGACGAGGGAGGAGGGGTGCGATGGGGGATCTGAGCTAGGGTTTGGGTTGCGGGTGGGGATCTTTTTCTTTTCTTTTTTTTGTAGATAGATGGATGGATGGATGTGGGGTGGAGAGATGGATGGATGGATGGATGGGCGCCATGTCATCGATCCGTGGGAAGAGTTCTCATTGGTTCGAAAAATCAATGATTTAAAATAGTCTTCAAGTATTAAAAATAGAGGGATTTTGTGAAGCAGCTATCAAAAATATTTTGCAAAAGGGCACCACACAAATTTTCACTAGAACTAGACCACATTTTATGGATAAGTACCAATTTGTATGCATTTCTGATCTTTCTAGCTATTTTAAATAATTTCCGAGTGGCAAAAATGGGGTTTTTTGTGAAGAACCTACCAAATAGTTGTTGCAAAATTGGATTACATCAATTTTATAAAATACTAGTCCATATTTAATATACAATTGACCAAATGGTTGGGTGTCTAAAGTTTTGATCCAACTCTGGTTAAAAGACAAATTTTCGCCGATTCAGTAGGAAGCGGGTCAAATTTGAACTGAAGCTGCCTCATAGTTTGCTATTTATTTTTTCCAAAAAATATTTTTAGGTACATAAGTATCTATTTAATCATAGAAACACAAAAAAAAAATCCAAGATTCAAGCACTAGCTAGGAACGGTCATTACCGCCGTTTTGATCGCATTTTGAAACGGTATAAAAAATAAAATAAAATAAAAATGGAAAACCTTCGCATTGGGTCATTACATGTGACCAAGTTACCAGGAAAAATATAAACTTGTAATACAGTAATTGTTTTAAAAAAGTGTTCTCAGAAATGAGCTATCAAGTGTGAAGATGCACAACTTTCAACCCGGATGCTCAATCTTATGGCCACATTCATGGCATAGTTTGTTCAGATGATCTCATATTGTTCACAAGGGTGCATATTGGAATTGTAAACAATGTTGCCTAAGGGAGTTTTCATTTTCTTTTGAAGAAAAATCAATTTTTCATTTTCCGAGTGCCTAAAATGAGTTTTTTTGAAGGACCTACCATATATTTGTTGCAAAATTGGACCAAAAAAATTTTCTAAAATACTTGGACATATTTAATGCTCAATTGACCAAATGGTTAGGTGTCAAAAGTTTTGACCGACCTCTGGTGAAAAAGACAAATTTCTGCCGATTCAGTAGGAAACGAGTCAAATTTGAACTACAGCTGCCAAATAGTTTGATCTTTATTTTTTTCAATCATTTTTAGGTACATAAGTATCTATTTAATCATACAAACACCAAAAAAAAATCTAAGATTCAACCACTAGCTAGGAACGGTCAAGCCCGCCGTTTTGACCGCATTTTGAAACAGGCATAAACAATTCAAAAAAAATCAAAAAATTAGAAAACCTTCGCATTGTGTCATTATATGTGACCAAGTTTCCAGGAAAAATAATAAAATTGTCATACGGAAATTATTTAAGAAAAGTGTTCTCAGAAATGAGCTATCATGCGTGAAGATTCATGGCTTTCAAGCCAAATGATCAATCTTATGGCCACATTCATGGCAGAGTTTGTTCAAATGATCTCATATTGTGCACAAGGGTGCATCTTGAAATTCCAAACAATGTTGCCTAAGGGAGTTTTCATTTTCTTTGCATGGAAAATTCATTTTCCATTTTCCGAGTGACCGAAATGAGTTTTTTTGTGAAGGACATACCATATATTTGTTGCAAAATTGGACCTAATAAATTTTATAAAATACTAGGCCATATTTAATGCACAATTGACAAAATTCTTGGGTGTCAAAAGTTTCGACCCACCTCTAGTGAAAAAGACAAATTTCCGCCGATTTAGTAAGAATCGGGTCAAATTTGAACTGCAGCTACCTCGTAGTTTGCTCTTTATTTTTTCCAAAAATCATTTCTAGGTACATAAGTATCTATTTAATAAGAGAAACATCAAAATGTTTCCAAGATTCAACCACTAGCTAGGAACGGTCAAGCCCACCGTTTTGACCGCATTTTGAAACGGGCATAAAAAATTTAAAAAAAATCAAAAAATTAGAAACCTTTGCATTGTGTCATTATATGTGGCCAAGTTACCGGCAAAAATAATAAACTTGTAATACGACAATCAATTTAAATACTAGGTCATATTTAGTGCACAATTGACCAAATGGTTGGGTTTCAAAAGCTTTTATCCACCTCTCGTGAAAAAGACAAATTTCCGCCGATTCAGCTAGAAGCGGGTCAAATTTGAGTTGTGGCTGCCTTATAGTTTGCTCTTTATTTTTTCCAAAAATCATTTCTAAGTATATAAGTATCTATTTAATCATATAAACACTAAAAAATTTCCAAGATTCAACAACTAGCTAGGAACGGTCATGCCAGTCGTTTCGACCGCATTTTGAAACGGTGATAAAAAATTCGAAAAAAAATCAAAAAATTGAAAAACCTTCGCATTGTGCTATTATATTTGACCAAGTGACAAGGAAACATAATAAACTTGTAATACGCCAATTCTTTAAAAAAAGTGTTCTCAGGATTGAGCTATCATGTATGAAGATTCATGGCTTTCAATCCAAATGATCAATCTTATGGCAACATTCATGGCATAGTTTATTCAAACAATATTGCCTAAGGGAGTTTTCATTTTTTTTGGAAGAAAAAAAATCATTTTCTATTTTCCATACAGCAATTTTGTGAAGGATCTACCATATATTTGTTGTAAAATTGGTCCAAATCAATTTTATAAAATATTAGGTCATGTTTAATGCACAATTGACCAAATGGTTGGGTGTAAAAAGTTTTGACCCACCTCTGATAAAAGACAAATTTCCGCCGATTCAGTTGGAAGTGGGTCAAATTTGAACTGTGCCTGCCTTATAGTTTGCTCTTTAATTTTTCCAAAATTCATTTCTAGGTACATAAAAATTATTTAATCAGAGAAACACCAAAAAAAATTCAACATTCAACTACTAGCTAGGAATGGTCATTCTCGTTATTTTGAGTGCATTTTGAAACGAGCATAAAAAATTTAAAAAAATAAAAAAAATTGGAAAACCTTCGCATTGTGTCATTATATGTGACCAAGTTACCACATTTTTATATACAACATTTAAATATTTTTTATACAACATTTAAATATTTTTTATACAACATTTAAATATTTTTTGAATACATGATTAATATTTTTGATACATGGTTAATATTTTTTTATTTACTCATTTTAACATTTTCAAATGCTTGATTTACATTTTTATATAATTATTTAACATTTTGAAATGCTTGATTTACATTTTTATATAATTATTTAACATTTTTTAAATGCTCGATTAACATTTTTAAATACATGATCAAATTTTTTCACACACATTGTATATTTTTTGTACATATGGTAATAATTTTCTTTATACACATGTAAGATTTTCAAATGCTTGGTTAACATTTTTTTCAAACGTTTTATGTGAAGTTTGCTTTTCATATATAAAAAGAATAATTGGAAGTATAAATAACAAACAAAAGTAAAAAAAGAATGAAAACAAACAAATAACAGACCAAAAAACGAGCCGCGGCCCAGTAGTTGGCCCACTCGGCGGACAAAAAATATAAAAGAAAAAAGGTGCCCTTGTCCCACCAAGGCCCAAGCCCACTCGATACTACCCATTAAATAGGTTATGGGTGAGAATGTACTAGTGTCTTTGTTACGGTGTGGTGGTTTGTCCCCTTAGGGGAACTCGACTGGTGGCTAATTCGAATCACGTGGTGTGGTTTCTTTTTTGCTTTATTCACCTTTGTGGGACGGGTCCTTTTTTCTTTGAGAGTGGTGTTTTGGTGCGGTGGCCTTTCTTTTTTGCTTTATTCACCTTTGTGGGACGGGTCCTTTTTTTCTTTGAGAGTGGCGTTTTGGATCTTAGATGTAGATACACCTATTATGAAATATGTATAGAAAAAATCCCATGTGTACATCTGGACATCCTATGTTTGCACACAAAATTTCGGTGAAGAAGGGCATTTTTGTTGCATGTGTAAAAAAGATTAAAAATGGCTTGTGAATAGCTGTAATCAAGCATCGAAAATTGTCTTTTTTACACAAGCCACAAAAATGTCATTTTTCATCGAAACTTGGTGCACACATAGTGTCCGGATTTACACGCGGGATTTTTTCTCGACTTTTTTTTAACTTTTTAAGATATGTATTTAGACAATGGGTGCATATACACCTATGAGCCAAAGTGAATTTTCGCCTTTTTCTGCTTTATTCACCTTTGTGGGACGGGTCCCACATGTCATTTGTACTGTGTTAGTTGGCCCTGTCTATAAACGTAGACCTAGTTTAGTCAACAAGTCAATCTTTGGACAGACTGACGCTACAATCGACACATAAACCAAAATGACGTGACACATAGGTAAAATTGATGATGTGGACGTCCAGTCATCCATGTTACAACACCATGACCATCTGGATTGGTCGTAATCAGCTAGAAATAAGGTTATTGACCACTGTTGTCTGCTTATGACCATTTTATGTAAGGAAATTATGACCTTTTTGACCAAAATAGTCACTATGGTTTATGGTTTCGACTCTCCTAAACATGACATGACCAATTGGATCGAAATGGTCATGGATTTATGGCGATTTCTTCCACGGTCACTGCCAGAAGGTCACAATTGAGCATATTTCTTGTAGTGATTCTAGGTGACAATATCTCAAATGTACACATTTTCTAGGCTTGTAATATGCACTTAGCATATTACTCCCCCATAATGCGATACCAATAAGAACTTAACAAGAGGCAATAAGAGGATCCAACACGAGATAATCAATGGAATTTTTAGAATTTGAATTTCTCATGAGAGATATACCACCTAGCGACTAGATAATCTTGTAATATCAATACTAGATGGTATTCCTCATGTACACACATTTATAGGATTGTGAGGTGCACAAAGCACATCACTCCCCCAAAATGGGATGTTCCATTAATCTCTCACACGAGCCAACTAGGATACAAACAAGAAGCATAAAGGCTCAACGCACGACACACACGTACATGATGTGCAAACCAACACACACATACTTGATTGCTTAAGATAAGCAAGTTGGAATTACAACATATACAAACACAAGCAAGGAACAAAACCAAAACATGCAAGGGGGCAAGTAACTTTCAGTGTAAGCAGTTTTAAGTACAAGTTACCGCAAGGAGGCACATTGGATATAAGATACAAACTTGATGATTCAATTGACTTGGCTTGAGTCAATAAGAGTGATGAAGTCCCCTTAATTCTTCATAATGTAGCCAAGTATCCAATGCCCTCCAACAACACCTATTGATCAAGTTTGATCTTGTTGGTCCCCAACCAAGTTGGGTCCTAAGAGGTTAGTCACAATAGGCTTGGCAACCCAAATGGTTCTTTTCTTGACACCACTTTGAGTACCAACAAACTTGGCAAACACATTGCCGACCTTATCCTTCCCAAGAGAATAGATATCATCAATAGTAATTGGGTTGGATAAGTTACCACTAGTGCATGAAGAAGCGATGTGGCCTTTCTCACGACATAAGTAGCAACGTCTACTCTTCACTTTCTTCTCACTTGATTTGTCAACAAGAGAAGCATTAACTTGAGTCTTCTTGGGAAGAGGCCTTTCTTCAACTTGTGGTTGAGCATGAGATTGAACTTGTGCCCTCTTCCCTTGTTGCTTGACACTAATGGCCTTCTTCTTCAATGGGCAAGATCTAACATGATGCCCTTCTACTTTGCACTTGAAGCAAACAATCTTGGCCGAATTCTTGACTTGTTCTTGACCCTTCCTTTTGTTCATCTTGGACTTCTTCTTCTTATTGGAGTTGAATCCAAGTCCACCTTTGTCATTGGGGGATTTTTGCACATTCAAGATATTGTTGAGTGTGGATTTCCCTTGATGACTCTTTTCCAAGTCTTTCTCCAAAGAGGTGACTTGGGCCTTGAGCTCTTTGATTTCCTCTACATGGTTAGTCTCAACACAAGTACTAGAGGAAGTATAAGCTTCATCGTTAGAGCAACAAGGCAAGGAAAGCAATTCATCACAAGATGTACCAACATTGTGAGTAGATGAATTACAAGGACTAGCACATGGCAACATACTATTTTGACTAGAAGTAGTGCTAGTATCCACATGAGGCTCACTAGATGTTACCTTAATAATCATGGCCTCATGAGCTATCTTTAGCACACTATGGGATACTAGAAGATCATCATGAGAGCTTGAGAGCTTTTCATGACTTTCTTCCAATTTCCCATAATTACTAGATAGCACCTCAAGTTGAGCCCATAGCTCAACATTCTCCTTCAAAATGGATGCTTCACAAGTAATAGATTTAGTAGCACAAGCATCATCATTTACAACAATAGGAGAGGACAACTTGGCAAGCTCTTTTAAATAAGAAGCTTCAAGTTGGGCATGAGACTCGGTGAGTTTGATGAGCTCACCCTTGATAACCCTTGAGCCATTTTCTAGGTGCTCAAAATCCTCAAGGAGTCTAGCATGAGAAACTTCAAGCTTAGCATTTTTAGTTTTGAAATCATTGGCCACCTCAAGATCCCTATCATGAGATTCCCTCACTCTAGATAATTCTAGAGCAAAAGTCTCCTCAAGAGATTCGGAGGTGGTTTGTTCATGTTCAAGAGCTTGAGATAGCTCCGCGATCTCATTTGTGTAATCACGCCCATGAGCTTCCATTTTCTCAATGGTGACCTCATGCTCCTCTAGATGAGATTCCAACTCCTCAATGTATTTCTTGCCATCAATGGCAATGGACATTATTTCCATGAAGTTGGAACGAGCAATTTTATTTTTATGAAGAGCTTTAAAAATCATTTCCCCCTTAGTTTTTAAGGAGGCAACATTATCATTCTCTTCATCATTATCCTCATCATCATTAGCATCAACATCATCATCAAGAGACATATTGTGGTACAAAGTAGGAGATACCTTTGACGCCTTAGCCATAAGGCAAAAAGCAATAGATGATGATGTAGGATCCCTTGAGGCATCATTAAACACCACATCTTGTTCCATGGAGTGTTTGGTTTCCTCTACATTGTTAGCACAACAATTCGAGGAAATAGATGCATTTTTATCATGGCAACAAGTCATAGCAAGCATATCATCATGAGATTTAGTCAAGCAATTTCTACATGATATGCAAGGACTATCAACACAAGCATGTGAAACATTTGGAGTGCTAGAAGTGTTAAAGTCCAAAGATGAAGTATTGCAATAAGAAAGTGATGAAGGATTATCAACAATAAGCCCATTATCATTATTGCAATGAACACCACTACTCACCATGCCATTACCTTGTGGCAAACCACATGTAGGTGAAGTAGAAGAAGTTGAGAATACAACACGTCCGGAGGCGGAGGGAGAACAATCATCCTTACAAATCTTGGACACGCCATATTTATCTTGAAGCTTAGTCCACAACTCATGAGCATCCCGGAATGGCATGAGTTGAAATATAACTACATTGCTCAAAGCATCGAAAAGCACATTAGAAGCTTGAGCATTGAGATAAGAGTTTTTCTCATCCTCTAAAGATAATCTTTGGGGATCCTTTGTAGGAGAAAAACCCATATCTACAATTCACTCTAAATTTGGGTCCATGACCCTAAAGAGATTAAGCATGCGAATTACCCAAACATCAAAATTTGTGCCATCGAAACTAAGAGTGTCAGAGAAACCTAAACCCCTACATCTTTACTCTCTAGACGGTTAAGCCCAACAAAGCGAGACGAGGCTCTGATACCAATTGAAAGATTGAGGATGTCGCCTAGAGGGGGGTGAATAGGCGCTTTTAAAATAATTACGGTTTAGGCTTGAACAAATGTGGAATAAACCTAGCGGTTAATTTGTCAAGCACAAAACCTACAAAAACTAGGCTCACCTATGTGCACCAACAACTTATGCTAAGCAAGATAAGCAACTATGTGATAGCAACATATATGACAAAGAACAATATGGCTATCACAAAGTAAAGTGCATAAGTAAAGGGGCTCGGGCAAGAGATAACCGAGGCACGCGGAGACGATGATGTATCCCGAAGTTCACACCCTTGCGGATGCTAATCTCCCTTTGGAGCGGTGTGGAGGCACAATGCTCCCCCAGAAGCCACTAGGGCCATCGTAATCTCCTCACGCCCTGGCACAATGCAAGATGCCGTGATTCCACTAAGGGACCCTTGAGGGCGGTCACCGAACCCGTACAAATGGTGACCCTTGGGGGCGGTCACCGAACCCGTACACTTTGACAACCCTTGGGGGCGGTCACCGGTACCCGTCAAATTGCTCGGGGCGATCTCCACAACCTACTTGGAGACCCCGACGCTTGCCCGGAGCTTTACACCACAATGATTGAGCTCTGAACACCACCAACCGTCTAGGGCGCCAAGGCACCCAAAAGGAACAAGCTCTAGGGTGCCCAAACACCCAAGAGTAATAAGCTTCTCAAACTTCACTTCCACGTATCACCGTGGAGAACTCAAACCGATGCACCAAATGCAATGGCAAGGGCACACGGAGTCCGCAAGTCCTTCTCTCCCAAATTCCACCAAAGCAACTAATGCTAGGGAGGAAAATGAGAGGAAGAACGAAAGAAGAACATGAAGAACTCCAAGATCTAGATCCAAGGGGTTCCCCTCACTTAGAGGAGAAAGTGATTGGTGGAAACGTGGATCTAGATCTCCTCTCTCTTTTCCCTCAAGAACTAGCAAGAATCCATGGAGGGATTGAGAGTTAGCAAGCTCGAAGAAGGTCAACAATGGGGGAAGAACACGAGCTCAAAGGATAAGGTTCATTGGGGAAAAAGACCCCCTTTTATAGGACCTCCTGAATCCAACCGTTATGTGCTCAGGTCATGCACAAGCGGTACTACCGCTTAGCACGGTCAAAACAGCCCAACGAGAGAGAAAACACGAGTTCTTGGTCCCGAGCGGAAGTAGGCACGGAAGTAGCCGCGGTAGTACTGCTCCAAGCGGTAGTACCACTCCCAAGAGCGGTAGTAAAAAATTACTTCCGCTCCTGTCCGCGGTAGTACCGCTGCAGCCTTTTCAGAACACCAAAACTGACACAACTTCTGCAAACGGACTCCGAATTCGACGAAACCAAGTTTGTTGGAAAGCTAGCGACAAGGGCTAACAAAATCTTGATAGAAATACCAATAATAAGCAAATGAGAAAACCTCCAACACCGAAATCCATATGACCATAAGCTCTAAGACTCACAAAGATAATCAAACAAGAACCAAGAAACATGATGCAAGGATGTAATGGTTTGAGATCTCTATGAACGATACGATCAAGCAACTCATCGAGAGCCCCCCTTGATAGTATGGCAGTCGATCCTATAACCCGGTCTCCCACAACTACTATGAGACCGGTAAAATAGAAAACCTATCAAGGGCAAACATTTGCCTTGCACATGGTCCACTTGAGCTAGATGATGACGATCTTCACTCCATCAAGTTGGACCACCTTTCTTGATTGCGTTGGCTCGATGAAGACTAGATGATTGCTCCCCCATAGTCCACTATGGGTGAGCCACTCTTCGGCTCATCTTCACAAGTACATTGACACAACAATGGATGGCAAGATTCAAGCACTTGATCTCTTCGTGATGCTCCACTTGAACTTCAACACGACAATCTTGATGATGATCACCACTTGATGTCATCCTTTCCATGGGTTGTATGATATCTTCCTCTTGATGCAAGCCCATGGATACGTACCTAACCCCACATAGAACTCTCACATAGACCATGGGTTAGTACAAAAAGTGCAATGGATAGTGCTTACCATACCATGGGATCACTTGATCCCTCTCGGTACATCTTCTACGCTTTGTGAGTTGATCAACTTGATTCACTATTGACTTAGTCTTGATCAACCTTGAATATTTGCAACTCTCTTCATTTGGATGATGTATTGAAGGTAAAAATGAATGATCACACAACCTTCTTCTTCAAGACATGCTTGCAATAAGCTCAACACTCGCATGACCAATCTTTGGATAATTCCTTAATAGCACCTTGGTCAACACATAAACTCCTTGATACCAACACATGGACTTCAAGAAAAGACTTTGGACAAATCCTTCAAATATAACTCAAGACAACCATTAGTCCATAGATATTTTCATCAATTACCAAAACCAAACATGGGGGCACAACATGTTCTTTCACCGGGCGGCCCGCCCAACCGTATGCGGCGGGTATGAGGCGCCCGGCTGTAGATGCTCTAAGAAGTACATTTGACCTCTGTAGCAACATAATGCCAAGAGCTAGTTGAGACAGCGATAGTACACACAGCCAAGTAAAAAAAATGAAAAACGTAAAACAAATAAATGTCCTCCAATAGTCATGCCGCAGCAATAAACAAGATGCGGCAGCAATTATCAACATCAACCCTCATCGTTGGCAACACCCAAACTGTGTGTGAAAGGAACTCCAACAACCGCAAACTCCTTTTTACCGGAGGTGGCAGGTACCAGAGCCGCATCCGCCATTGTCTTTGGTTGCGATTCGTGCGCTTCAATGGCCCACATGTTTGTATATCAGTGTATTCCATCTTCTGGACCGCTGTATTCATCATTACGTCAAACCAATGTCAGATTGATGGGACACATGTCAGGTGAGAGAGAGAGTCTATCGTGACATTGCATGTGGTGCCGTGGTACAAATCTTTTCCTTTTATTTTCTCTTTAGGATTTTCAATCATTTCTATCTTTTAAACCATACTGTTATTTTTGAAATATTTTATATATTTGAATTCCTGAAGCCAAGAGCTTTAGTACAAGACCAAATTTGGATGCATTTCAAACATGTTTTAATTTCAACATTTCAAATGACTGAAATTAGGTTACTGAAAAAAGCGAAATATGTTTTTTGAAATAATTGAAATTAGTTTTTTTTCATTGAGTGAAATCAATTTTGAAATATGTTTTCTCAACTGAGTGAAGTATGTTTTCTCAACCGTGTGAAATTATTTTCTTTAGATGAGTGAAATTTGTTTTCCATACACGTGACACATATTTCGGTGTGAAATACGTTAAATATAGTGAAATGTGATTTCTAAAATGAGTGAAATCTAACTTTGGTAAACGGGTGTAATGTGTTTTCTGAATCTAGTGAAACGTGAAACTGACTGAAAGATTTTTCAGAAACGAGTAAAATAGGTTATTGAAATAATTGAAATTAGTTATTTTCATTGAGTGAAATCAATTTTGAAATATGTTTTCTCAACAGTGTGAAATTACTTACTTTAGATGAGTGAAATTTGTTTTTATACACATGACACATATCTCGGTGTGAAATACGTTAAATATAGTGAAATGTGATTCAGAAAAAATATAGTGAGAAGGATGAGTGGAATCTATCTTTGAAACAAGTGAAATTGTTATTTCAATTTAGTGACTGTAATGACTTTTTCTGAATCTAGTGAAATGAGTGAAATATATCTTTTGTAATTAGTGTAATCAGATTTAACAAGTGAAATATAGTATTTTAATTGAGTGAGTGTAATGCGTTTTCTGAAATGAGTGAAATGTGAGCAATAAGATACTTGAAGAAAGTAAAATATATCCATTGTTCTGTGAAACTGTCTATTTCAATGTGTGAAACTGTCTATTTCAATGTTCTGAAACTAGTGGAATGGGTGAAATCTATCTTTTGGAATGAGTGAAATTAGTTTTTTGAAACGAGTGAAACATAATATTACAATGAGTGAGCGTAATGTGTTTTCTAAAATGAGTTAAACTAGTTTTGAGATCTATATTGTTTAATAAGTGAAATCATTTTTTTAAACCAGTGAAATATAGTACAGTATTTCAATTGAGTGAGTGTAATGTGTTTTCTGAAGTGAGTGAAATATATCTTTTGAAAATGAGTGTAATGTGTTTTTTGAAATTGTGAAATCTATGTTTGGATCAAGTGAAATTTGTTTTCTTAACTGATTTGTTTAAAAGAGTGAAATCAATTTTTTTGGTGTGGGGAAATATGTTAAATGGGTTATTTCAAATACATTCAAATGATTATTTAAAATATATAAAATTGGTATTTATGAAATACATGAAACATTTTTCAATGTGTTTGTCAAGTTATTTATTCAATGTGTGAAACTGATGTTTGTGAAATACAACTAGAACCGAAATATGAAAGCCATAAGATTCAAATTGTTTAAAATATATCCAAGATCGGTCTTGTTTCAAAGGTCTTGTCGCTCTGAATTCAAATATATTATTTTTTCTAAAAACAGAGTTTAGATTCAAAGCATATTTATCATCCAAAATTTTTTCAAAAAATTTAATGGACGTCTTGCGGTGGGAGAGAGAGGATAATATATGTACCATGCATGCAAAGGTCCTATCGCTGACAAAAGCTGCTGCATGCAAAAGGACCCACACTTGTATTACCAATGTATAGAGTTGGGGCTGTAATTACTAGTTTATACAGACAAAGGCCGCACGGATCTTGACGAAATGGATAAAGGGTGGATCCAACACAGAACATCCCGCCTCTTGATGAAGTAAACGGCGCTAAAAATATATAGGTGACCAACCATGATACGTCAACTCATATTGATCGAGAGAGTTGTCGTATTTGTAAATTTGCCAATTGGAGAAACAGATTAGCCAAGAAAATCTTTACCTTGGAACGTTTCAAAGAAAGTAACGCTTTATAAACACCTTGAGAAAACCTCACTTAATTATAGATGTGACCACATCACACCAGATGCGTCAGCACAAATTATTTGAGAGTGTCGCCATGGCCTTCAGCGAATTTTCCAGTCAGGGAAACGTATGAGCCAAACCAATTAACCTTTATTTTTCGAAAATGTTAACGCCCACACGTATGGACGTTGACCATCTCGACCACACGCATTCACCATCGTACAGTACTGTATGCACAAATCTTGGCACAATCTGGCCGATTTTCTGTGCCACGTAGGACAAGGCGCGTGTGGTGTGTGAGAGAGGTCGCCCACACATCCGTTTTACCACACGGAGGGGCCGGTGTGTGGGCGTTTAGCAGTTCGCCCACACACCAATTTTCAGTCACGCACAAGGACTGGTGTGTGGGCATTTGCCATCTCGCCAACACATCCGCCTCCTCTCCCACATCCAAGCTGCCAGTTGCCGAGCGTTTTGCAGTGTACATAGCAACTGCTCTAGTGTGATTGCAAGTAGATGGCAACTCTCTTTTTTTTACCCGAATATGTCAGTTGTCATATGTTTTGCATGGCACATGGCAAACTGCCCTAGCGTGCACGTAAGCAGATGGCAACTATTTCTTTTTACATGACAACTGCCCTAATGTGCTTGTGAGCACATGACAACTCTCTTTTACCCGAACATGTTTTTTTGCCATGCCATTTTTTGTAGCGCTACATGGCAACTGCCTAGTGTTAGTAGGTGGCAACTCCTAAAGTTTTGAAATTATGGCAACTGCAGTAGACCAGACCACACGTGGCAACAGCTGTAGTTGTCCAAAAAATGGCAATCTGGAACTTTGACCTGAGATGGCAACTGCAGTTGAGCAGACATGGCAACTGTAGTTGTCCGACATGGCAACTGTAGTTCAGCGACATGGCAACTGCACTTAAACGAACATAGACGAGGGTCCGGCGCATGGCAACTGCGTGCGCGTGGTAAAGTGTCACGTGGGGCGTGCGGGACCATGAGGTACGAGTCCTGACGTACCGGGCGTGTGGGCGTTATCTATTTCGCCCACACGCACGCGTATAAGAGGGACCGGGAGGAAAAAAAGGCGTGTGGGCGCTAGTTGTTTTGCCCACACACAAGCGTGTGGGCTGGTCCTCTTAGGCACCACACAGAACGTGTGGACAGATCCCTTAACGCCCACACGTGTGACAGTTATCGACGTCCTTATTTTTTGCGAGTGAAATGGAAGTTTTATTCCAAAAACGTAGAGTTACAATCAGCCCACATTGATGGATGAGACGCCTCTTTCCTTTCGTAAGGCCATACTCCACGTCATAACGCAACTAGCAATACATTTTCGCCCCCCCCCAGCGGCCCCCGCGTCGTCCGCTTCGGGCGACACGGGCTGCGTCTAGGGTTTCCCCACCGCGCCACCGCTCCTTCCCCTCCCTCCCTCGCCGCCACCTGAGAAGATTCGCTCGTGCAGCCACTGGTGATGGTGGCGGCGAGGCCTCGATCGCTCCTTCCCTCGAGGAGGACCTCGGATCTGGCGGCGCGGCCCTCCTTGGCGTGGCGGCGACGCCATCTTGGTTGGCGTTGTTCGCGGGTGCTCTCTGGCCGGCGGCCTCTACCACACGGGTGGTGAGACGACGGCGGGTGGCAGCGACGGCGCGGAGTTCTTCCTCTCCTCGTCAGATCTGAGGCTTGGCTCTCTTCCCCTGTCCCCCTCATCCCCGCCGCTTCCAGCCGGCTGCCGTTCGCGCGCCGGTCTTGTGTTGGTGGGTGACCGGTGGATTTGTTTTGGGCCGCGGGAAACCGTGGGTCGGCGTGGCCGGCCTGGCAGTAGCGACGTCCTTGACACCGTGCTTCGTCCTTGGAGGTGATGTAGAGGCTGTTCCCCTTTCCACCCCTGTTCCTCCTCCCGGGTGAAAGCCCAAAATCCGGCTTGGATTGGGCGGCGCCGGCGCGATGTGCGTCGTTTCTTCCTTGGGCGCCGCCTGGGGAGGGTTGCGTTCAGGTGAGGGGTTCAAAGTCGGAGCTTTGGGTGGCTTGGGTTGTCCGGTGACGGCGGTGCCAGTGAGGTTCGGCATGGTTGAAGGCGTCCCCGTTTCCTTCATGGGTGGTGTTTCTCTGCCGGTGTCGCGTCTGGTCCAGTTCCGGCGGTGCGGCGCCTCGACCCGGCGGTAGGGGATAGGGTTCCCCTACCCGGATGGACATGTGCCTCGCCAGCGGCGGAACCCAGGTCCTCTTCTTCAACGGCTGCCCAGCAATGCTCCTCGGTGGCCTGTTTGGTTCTACTTGATGACCTTGCGGCCTTTCTTCAGTAGCTGCACCTGGGGGTTTTCCTGCAGTCCTCAGGTGGTCTAGGATGTGGCGGTGCAGCAGTCGCGGAGTGCTCGAATGCTCAAGTGGAGGTGTGTTGTGGTTGCTCCAGGTCTCGAAGCTAGCACTTCTTCGGCTCAAGGGTGAGCATCTCTCAAGTCCGACGGTACGGTGCCTTGCGAGCCATGGCGAGAGGGAAGGGTCCCTCTGAGGCGAGAGAGACGGAGGATGTGTGTAGTCCTTCCCTCCTGGATGTTGGTCGGGCTCACTTCTACACTCTGCTGTAAGCAGATCCTCGTCGTGCTTGCGTGTCCCTTTCCTAGTTGTCTGTTTGGCTGTAGTCTTCGGCTAGTTCAAGCATTGAGCTTTTTCCTGTAATCTTTTGAGCTTGTGCGCTCCGTTGAGTTGTAAGCTTCCTAGAGTGTCCCCTTGTATCGTTTGGCCGAGGCGGTTTGTGTGTGTTTGTATTTCCTGGCCGGTTGATGGCTTTGTTAATTCAAATCCAGGCTTTTCGCGAGCCTTCGTTCTAAAAAAACAACCAGCCGACAAAAGTTCAGCTATACATGGATGGCCTCTTCGACGCCAGCAAGCCGTACTATGATCAGTTCTACCATGATTTGGCAGATGATCTGCTACTCTATTCTGGTCCCTAGAAATTTTCATAGGAATAAACTCCCTTTCTACCATCAGATCCTTAATCTCTAAGATGAGATGGTCCAACTCATTTTTTTCGATAAAGGAAATATATTAATATCAAGATGATATCAATTACACCCGGCCTCTGCAACAACATCATGTACAGAGCAAGTCTAGACATGATGGATGCACACAGCAAAAAAATCGTCAAAACAAAGAGAGACTCGCAACAACAAGAGCACCACCAATGGTGGCAACACCTAGACTCCGAAAAAGATTCTCCAAAAACGACGCCTTCAGGAAGGTTATAGTGCACAAACACCATCATCGTCCTGTCCGACCATCCTAGTCAGATCCTGGGTTTTCACCCTGAAGAAGGTCCAATCTCCAAACAATGCCTTCAACAAGGAAACGACTATGAGGCCGCCATTGCCAGGTAAAAGACCTAGGGCTTTCACCCCGAAACTGAGACCACCAAGAACAAAGTCTGTCAGTGTCGCCGCCCACTCGCCGAGATTACTGCTGCTAAGCTCCAATCGTCTGACACGCAAACTTCTTCCGATCTAGCCCATCCAGTCTTCTTCATACATCACCGCCATTACCAAGAAGTTTCACACAATATGAGTGCGTAGAACCTCTGGCCTTCGCTCCATAATGACATGCCCACCTCCGTTAGATCCCTGCCGACGAGGCGGATAGTGCGATGTGGTGGCGCCGCCGCTTGTACCTCGTCACGGTGAACCGTGCACAACACCGAAGATCTCAGGAAACGCCACACAAGGGTACCAGACAAGGAACATCTGTAGGCATCCGCAGATGGCATCATGCCCCTCACCTCCATCACAATGGACGACCGCGGCTGGAGGCGCGCGCGTCGGCAGAATGTGACCGAACCCCGTGGACACTGTCCACGCCGGGATCGCGCCGCGATCTTCGCCACGAGCTCCACAGGCCATCCAGGATCCATGCAACCGCCAACAGAGCAACCGCCCACGCGCTCCAAGCGTCACAACCACGGTCGAGCCTTTGGCAACCGTCGCCGTCGCTGTGAAGACAATGCCCATTGCCGAGCTGACTGGGCTAGCGGTGCGCCGTAGTGAGCACATATGGCGGACATGCTCTCTAATGTGCGCCAGCCAGCGATGTAAAGGAGGCACCCTCAGCACCAGAGGCCCATGATTGAGCCACCGTGGCAAGAGGTGGAGGGTTCGCCGTCCAGCAGGAGCACGCATGAACATGGAGCCGATGCAGTCCGCCTCAGATCCGTTTTCCGCTGCAATCAAATTACACGCACGGACGGGAGGAGATGCAGTCCATCTCACAAGGCATGGGATGATGTGGCTAACCATCATGAACACTGCTCAAATCAACCAGCCGCCGGTGAGGAGCGCCTTGGGCAGTTAGTTGTCGTCGGGCTAGAAGGGAAGATTAGGAAAAGAAAGACAACGTCCCGCCACCGCCATCGGCCGCGGGCTTTGCACGACGGCGTCATCCGGCGGCAGTGAGGGAAGAAGCACAGAGGAGGCGGCCGGTGGAGGAGATCGGGGGCGCCGCCCGTGCCGTCCGTCCAGACGACGCGGGGGCCGTTAAGAACTTGACTGATTGAAAATTAACAAGTCTATATGTCCTAGTTAGAACAGATAGTGCCGTCGTTGAATCCGATTGAACAACCATCGGAAGAGTAGTATGCTCGACAGACAGTGCCATCCCCTCCATTATCGCATCTAGCTCCGCCACAAAAGCATCGTTGCAATGAAATAAGTGACGGTGTGCTGAGAAAATAACACTCCCGTCCCAGTTCCGAAGTATCATGCCTGACCCTGCTGACCCGTCTTCTGCCAAAAAGGAGCTATCCACTAATAAAGCTACCTTGCCCGGCATCGGCAGTGGCCACGGTTTGTACGACGCTTGGGTTTTTTTAGTTGGTACCGTCAACCACTCCTCCTTCCCCATTTTTCCTTTCACAATCTCTTCTGTACTATACCTATTTGCCTGCTGAATTGATTTGAAATTACTATCCAGAAAATCTACTGAGACCTCCACCGGAGCACCCGGTCTTTGCCAGTGGAATGTTTCAATTTGCGGAAAGTCTAGTACTACTAGATCTATCACATTTGTCAACTCTAGTTCTAACGTAACACCTACTGGAGACCTATTAATTTAGCACCCACATCCTACGTCTATGCCCAATGATAAGCAGAAGCGTGTTTGGTAGAAATTACATCAAAAACCACAATATTTAAAGACGAGTAGTTTGTTTCATTTGTGGTAGACCTGATCAAAGCATGCGCCTTACAACACATGAACAAGTTCGTTTGAACTGTTCTAATATGTTGCACCACATCCATGGTTGTCCCTGGCTGCTATATATGTGTACAAATTAACGAGAACAGACATTTTACCCTGCAGAGCGACAACAGGTACATCGTAGTCTTCTCGAAATCAGACATGGATTTGAGGACAGTCTTTTCTTGTGGTCTGCTACTGGTTACCCTGCTGTCTCCTTCGGCTAATGCGGCCAGCAATGCAGTAAGATCGATGCTTCCTCTTCTTTTTACAAGATTTGGATGTGTTTCTCTGTGCTTACTACTTTTATTTACTATCTATTTTTTTCGAGAAATTACTTTTATTTACTCGGCTTGTTCTGAAATTATTTCTTGAAACCTTTCTGATCAAAAAATTTGATTCAGCTGTACATTGTGTATATGGGGGAGAAGAAACATAACGATCCGTCCATGGTCACCGTGTCGCACCATGACCTACTAACCTCAGTTTTTGGGAGGTACTAGATGCTAGTTGAAGTTGCATCCTGATAAGTACCACGAAACACAGGTGATTGCTCATACAATGTTTTTCCTTTGAAACAGCAAGGATGAAGCCTTGAAGTCAATGGTTTACAGTTACAAGCACGGATTCTCTGGGTTCGCAGCAATGCTCACCGAGTCTCAAGCAGAGACACTTGCAGGTAATAATCAATCAATCTATAGTTAAGAAGGCATCATGCAGCATGTTATTTTGCACTTTTCTTCTAAAAGGCAAGCATACTATATCATAATATATACCAAGGACATCAGACTACATACTTTTGATGGCTTGATGCGAACAGGTTTTCAAAAACACTATAAGAACATGTTGTCTTTTCTGATGGATACAAAGTTACAAACTAAGGAACATGTTCCAAGTGTAGAATTCCCGGAAGTTATCAGTGTGGAGCCTAACACTTACCACCAAGTGCACACAACTCGGAGCTGGGACTTCCTTGGTCTTGGCTATGATAACAACCATCAACAACAACAACCGGGACTCTTAAAAAAGGCAAATTATGGTGAAGATGTTATCATCAGTGTGGTTGATACAGGTTTGCAATCTCACATTTAACTCTACAGTTTTTTCTGAAAAGGAGGATACATGTGTCCTTTGGCTGCTCACGAATAATAGTCTTAGACGGGACATGCATCTACAACTACAATATACTGGCTGATCCGTGCCTGCATGTGTTGTTGTGGCCTTGTGGGCATATGGCCTGAATCACCAAGCTTTGATGACAATGGGTATGGACCTATACCTGCATCCTGGCGGCATCCTGGCGGCTGTGCGAGGGTCGTATGAGTTGATGTCGGGGACGTCCATGGCATCCCTCATGTCTCAGCAGTCACCGCACTACCAGAATAAACCCCTATGCCTACGGCTCAGGCCGTAGGCATAGCCCTGATTCCCGTCGGGATAGGCCTATGCCGACGGCCCCCGTAGGCATAGGGCCGTCGGCATAATATACGTCGGCGTATCTCGGGATGCCGTCGGCATAGAAAAGCCGTCGGCATAGATGATTTGCCGACGGTGTCCGTACATCTATGCCGACGGCCAGGGCCGTCGGCAACATTCCACGCTAACGGTGGCCGCCGTCAAGTGCTGCCCATAGAGGAGACGCCACGTGGCAGAGCTATGCCTACGACGTAGCCGTCGGCATAGATTTGAAACTATGCCTACGGCTAGGCCGTAGGCATAGCCCTGCCACGTGGCTGCGTTCACTAGCTCCGTGGGCACGGCTATGCCTACGGCGTGCCCGTCGGCATAGATTTGAACCTATGCCTACAGCTAGGCCGTAGGCATAGCCCTGCCACGTGGCGGTGTCTACTAGCTCGGTGGACACGGCTATGCCTACAGCATGGCTGTCGGCATATATCTAAAGCTATGCCTACGGCTATGCCGTAGGCATATGTTCCAGGCTATGCCGACAGCCAAACTGTAGGCATAGTTTAGATATATGCCGACGGCCTAACTGTAGGCATAGCCTCCACGTGTCGTCCTCTGGTAGCACATGGTAACCCTATGCCTACGGCTAAGCCGTACGCATAGTTTGCGTCTGATTTTTTTTCTTTTTTCTGTTTGCTTTCAATTCAAATTCACAGCATATATATATGATGAAATAGACATCCAGAACATATATAAGTATCATCCTCACAACAAACACCATCACAACAATATAAGTATCATGACAAACATAATCATCATCGCAAACATAAGCATCTAAAGAAGCACACAAGTCATCTAAAAGATCACAAGTCATCTAAAAGACCACCAAAAGACCACCACCACCAAAAGACCACCACCACAAGTCATCTAAAAGACCACCACCACCAAAAGACCACCACCACAAGTCATCTAAAAGACCACCACCACAAGTTTATGATCACCACCACTGTCACCCAAAGGCTTAAGCGCTAGGACATCCACCACCACCGCCAAGGTCATCACCGCCAAGTCCGATGAAGCCTAGGTCATCACTGCTAGTGGCAGCGCTACCGCCAAGACCGCCGCCGCCTCCGTGGATAGGAGTGACCGGGCTCTGTGACTCGGGAGTGATGCCAAGACCAGCACCACCACCAACGGTAGATCCACCAGTTCCCTGGATGTTAAAAAGACATGTTAAGGGGATATATGATTGTGTTGAATAAACAGTATGCTTTGGGTGAATAGTTTGAGATGTACTAACCGGCGAGGGGCCAGGGTTCTGTGTCAGAAACTCCTCAAAAGTAAGAAGCACTGGTTGTGGTGGAGGAGATGGTGCTGGTTGCAATTGAGGAACCCTGCCGGCCGCCATTTCCTCAAGGAAGTGTTGCAACGTGCGATCCCTCTGCTGATGGTATGCATGAAGGCTCTCGTGCCACGTCATGGTCTCCTGACGTGTGTACTCCAAGTAGGCCTACGGTATGACATGATGGAACTCACAAAACATCTCAATGCGGAAAATAAAGTGAGCAATGAAGATAAGAGGGAAAATACTTACAGAGTTGCGCTCAGCAATGAGGGACTGTGACTGCGCACTGGTCATGGACGTGCTCGTGTGCTGGCACAGGCTCGGGTTGGTAGCTCGGAGATGTGTGTAGGAGATAGAAGGAGTGATCACAGCATCCAGAAACGGCGACCGACCGTGCTTCTTCCCCATGCTCACCACCACCCTCTCGTCCAGATCCGCCGCAATGGGGTCAGGTGTGTCAGGATGTAAACTCAGATACCCTCAGAGTAGGCCTTCTTATACTCCGCGGTCTTGCCGTAGTACTTGGCCTCGCCAGGCTTGGGCTTCTTTCGTGTATGGGCGATCTCCCACGCCTCCATGTGTGAGAGCGGCCGCTTCAGTTTCTCCTTCTGCACCATCAAACAACCAAACAGAGGTTAGTCATACATAAGAAAGTGATGGTAAAAAGAAGAAGAAAAATGTTTAATGTACATAAATATACCTCAAGTGTCTTGTGAAGAAAGTGGTTTCGGTTTCCCTGAGCATGTACTCCCTCCCTGCCTCTGTTAGCCTTGTTTCTAATGCTCGTAGCCGCCCAAGCTCCATCGTTATCACACCACAGATCCACCAATGCCGCCCAGGACTCGTCTTTTCCATAACACCAATTTGGACACACCTACATAATGAAAGCATACTGACATGTCAACACGAAATGATGAAATGTACCACAAACATCGGAAATAAAAATCTTTTATACTTACCGCCAAGTACTGGTGCCTCTGCAAGGTAATGTCTGTCCTCCGCGCTTCTTCCTTGGTCATCTTCACACCAAGAGCGTCGTGATAGTATGTCGAGATGGCCACCCAATGCACCTCGTACTGCATCTGGCGGGCCTTACTCTTGGCTTGGCAAAGCACGATCTGGTCGGCAATGGCCTTGTGCTCTGGAAGAACTCGATAGTATTTCTACAATCATTCATGAAATCAGAATGGAAGAAGCCATGAGTTAAATCATTCATGAAACCAGAATGGACTTGTGCTTCTGAAGAGAACTCACCCAAAAGTTAGTGATCACGGCCTTAGCATGGGTCTCATAGTCCGCGTGGGGGGCTGCTACCCAGTGGTCCCAACTCGTGGCCAAAACCAGGCAGTCTGGGTGCCTGACTGGATCCGGACAGTACAGCCCCGGCCAGTATACCTTCAGCAAGACGGTGATGAGGCCGTTGGGAATATGGGCCCCTTTAGGATATATCCAGTTGCTGCAAAACAATGAAATATTAGCATGTGACAAGCAAAATAAAGAGAAATATAAGCATGTGACAAGCAAAATAATGAAATTATTATAAAGTGGCACTTACTCTTTCCCCGTGGGCTCGATGAGCCACTTCTGCTCTTCGGTAGCAGGAATCTGCTTTGGTACCTTTGCGTTACCACGCAGCCATCCCTTGTTGCCAACCCCCTCCACGCCACCACCATCACCCCCGCCACCACCATCATCCCCGCCACCACCCTCCTCCTCTGCCTCCTCCTCCTCGTTCCCCTCCCCCACCTCCTCCTCCTCGTCCCCCTCCCCAACTTCCTCCTCCTCCTCCTCCCGAGCCTCCTCGTCCTCTTCCTCCTCATCAGAGCGTACCTCACTAGAGGAGGGTACCTCGCTAGAGGAGGGCCTCGAAGGCAACACCCCTAAGTCGGTGAGGGTGCGCTGTTTCTGGCCGCGACCCCCTGTAGTGGCTCTCCCCCCACCCCCTCGCCCTCTAGGGGCTCTCCCCCCGCCCCCTCCTCCTCTGGGTGCACCTCTCCCTCGACCTCCCTGTGAGGAGTCATCATCAAGTAGTCGGGGGGGGGGGGGGGGGGGGAGGATTACGTGCTCGACCACTCCGACTAGGCATGTTGACGAACTTGCGTAGGAAACCCACGCCGTCAGCCTTCCCCTTGCCCATGTTCCACAAACCTGCATTGAAAACAGAATAAACAATCAGTACATTAAAAATGAAGGAAAAGGCATAATAATAAGGAATAATAAACACATTAATAAAAAGCATAAAAAGGCATATTCCTAAACCATAGAAAAAAAGGTACACTACGGATGGATATGCAAGTTTCAGAACATATCTGAAGATGATATTGCAGCTAGAGGTTCAATGTCGCCACCAACGAATTTTGGTCTTTAATTAATCTCCTGCTCCATGAAACCAGGTATGCCTTGCTTGGCGATTTAATTTGCTTGTGCGGCATGATTCATAATTAGGTATATCCCTGCTGATTTTGTGTTCAGCTCAATTGCAGAAAAACAGGAAAGTCTCAAGCATCACTTATTCTATCTCATATATTGCGGCTGACCTAGTTGTTTATACATCCTTCATGTTGAATCTTTGAGACCATAAGTTGGTTGTGTTGGCCTCAAATGGAGCAGAAAAAGGCAGATGCAGAAAAGGCTAATGAACCGTCTCCCTAACATTCATTCTACTTTAAAAAATTGTACTGTGAGAAATCCTGGATAATTGATTCAGACATCAACCACCAGACCTTAATACCATCATTAAATTTGACCTGACATTTGCAGGCGCATACCGTATCGAAGCACTATATATACAACCACACTACTATGTTAGAGAAAAAAAAACGTGTGTTAGGTGGTGTCTACAATTTCATGCTTGTAACCTGCCTGTGTGCGTGCTTTGATCGTTAGTCCATTTAATTAGGGGAAACCGAGTGACCGCCCAAGAACACAAAATCACAAAAAGACGGCGGAGCTTGGGATAGGGACTGGGAGAAGTGCCTCCAATGGAGAGCTGGCCCGCCCTCTCACTCAGAGCCAAGGGACAAGAGAGAAGGTATAAAGCGGAGGATCTCTCTCGCTGAATGCGTCAATGAAAACGCTGTCCAAGAAACAAAAAGCACCACAGGGAGGGATCATCAGCATCCCAACCACTTTGACACGCTGAGATGCCATTCTTGGCGCACACATCAAACAGCATGCCGTCTTCTCACAAGTGTTCTCAAGATGCTGCCTTCAGATTAACTAACACTATTGGTAGACAGCAGCAGCAGCAGCTCCACTAGCAAGCCAGTTTAGTTGCAAAAAAGCTAGGAAGCAACCAAGAGGCAGCCAAGCATGTCAAACGAACCGGCGGAAAACCAACGGCGCAAAAACGACACGCAAAAACCATGAAACTGCATTTTTAGTCCCTTATTTCTCATTCTCCTCCATCTCCATCTCCATGGGTGGGTTCACCCAACAATCCGACTAACGACCAAAGCACGCACACAGGCACGGACTAACGACTGTGATAGATGTATGGATGTGTAGGCTGTCATTTTATTTCTTGGAGTTACAAGCATCGGGAAAGATCTAGCCAGTGCCGTAGCATATCACAGTAGTAGCTTGCCTCACCCTCGACTATAGAGGACGGCAGCAGAGGACGCCGGACCGCCGGAGCCGGTGCTCACCAGTGGCAGAGGGCCGGCAAAGGGGCGCCGGACCGCCGGAGCCGCGGCCAAGGCCACGTCAGTGAGCAGCCGCGGGGCGGGAAGGGGGTGGGGACGACGGGGCAGGGAAGGGGGCGGGGACGGCCGGGGCGATGCGGGGCGGGCGGGGACGGCCGGCGGCGATGCGCGGCGGGGCGGGGACGGCCGACACCGGTGCAGGGCGGGGCGGGGCGGGGACGGGCCAGCGCCGATGCGGGGCGGGGCGGGGAAGGCCGGCGCCGGTGCGGGGCGATGCGGGGCGGGGCGGGGACGGCCGGCGCCGGTGCGGGCCCGGGCCGGGGCGGCGCCGGCGCAGAAGGGGGCGGCGGCGGCGTAGATCACGGCGGCGGCGGGGGTGGATCGAGAGGGTGGAGGTGCGAGCGGTCGAGCGACGGGAGTGGATCGAGAGGGTGGATAAGGCACGAGGGGTTTTTTTTTTGCGAGGACTTTTTTTTTGCGAGTACCTTTTTTTTAACGAAAATTGTGGTAATAATGTCAGCTTTGCATGAAAGGACTATATCATACAAGTATATTTGAAGAAAATTGTGGTAATAATGCCAGCTTTGTTCATCTGTACGCAAATGCTCAAATTCATGTAGCCAAGTCTTGGAACACATGAAAAATAAAATGTAGATATAACAGTAAACTATGGACATAATAGACATTAATTTCATAAGTAGAAAAATCTGTACGCGAGGGAGAAAAGATTAAAATAAGAGAAAATCTGGAGAAAAGAAAAGTTAAATTTTTTTGCGACAATAGTTTGACAATCTGATGTTATTTTCTTAATTTGTTTTAAATGTCTACCATAACCATCTATGCTTATTTCTTTTGATGTAAAAAAATAGATATCACAAGTTGGGAACGATCCAAAAGAACAACCAATGAACATGGATCATTGGGATGGAAAATAATACATTCTCTTTTTCTACATACATAATACAAACATTCATTCATCTATGTATATACAAAAGTATGGCATAAAACAATGGACGGATGATTTGGGACAAAGTCATAATATAGTAGGAATATATCAGTGGATGATTTGGGACAAACTCATAATATAGTAGAAATATATCAGTGGATGATTTGGAATAGAGCCAATGAGGAATTGGGAATAACCTGATACGAAGCGGATGTTCTTATGTTGTTAGGGCGTCTACGCATGACACAACACTTCCACACATGCATCAGGAGCCGTGGGATGTTTCGGTGGCATAGCTACGCCTCGAAGGCCACCCCGAATCCCAATTGACCAGGAGATCTAGCCCTTTGACTTTTGCCGGACGGGCTTTGACCAGTGGTCTCTTCCACCTGGTTCCGACAGGTCTGCCCATAGCAACATTCCCGAACACGGTCTGGACCCAACCCACCACTAGATTCCCTCCGGTTCTACCACACCCGCACGATTCCCCCCTCCAAGTGACGGCGGCGCTACCGTCCGTGGAGGGGGGGCCCACACCACGGAGCCCCAAGACGGGCGTCTACGCATGCCACAACACTTCCACACATGCATCAGGAGCCGTGCGATGTTTCGGTGGCATAGCTACGCCCCGAAGGCCACCCCGAATCCCAGTTGACCAGGAGATCTAGCCCTTTGACTTTTGTCGGACGGGCTTTGACCAGTGGTCTCTTCCACCTGGTTGCGATAGGTCTGCCCATAGCAACATCCTCGAACACGGTCTGGACCCAACCCACCACTAGATTCCCTCCGGTTCTACCGCACCCGCACGATTCCCCCCCTCCATGTGACGGCGGCGCTGCCGTCCGTTGAGGGGGGGCCACACCACGGAGCCCCAAGACGGGCATCTACGCATGCCACAACACTTCCACACATGCATCAGGAGCCGTGCGATGTTTCGGTGGCATAGCTACGCCTCGAAGGCCACCCCGAATCCTAGTTGAACAGGAGATCTAGCCCTTTGACTTTTGCCGGACGGGCTTTGACCAGTGGTCTCTTCCACCTGGTTGCGACAGGTCTGTCCACAGCAACATCCCCGAACACAGTCTGGACACAACCCACCACTAGATTCCCTCCGATTCTACCGCACCCGCACGATTCCCCCTCCAAGTGACGGCGGCGCTGCCGTCCGTTGAGGGGGGGGGGGCACACCACGGAGCCCCAAGACGGGCGTCTACGCATGCCACAACACTTCCACACATGGATCAGGAGCCGTGGGATGTTTCGGTGGCATAGCTACGCCTCGAAGGCCACCCCGAATCCTAGTTGAACAGGAGATCTAGCCCTTTGACTTTTGCCGGACGGGCTTTGACGAGTGGTCTCTTCCACCTGGTTGCGACAGGTCTGCTCACAGCAACATCCCCGAACACGGTCTGGACCCAAACCACCACTAGATTCCCTCCGGTTCTACCGCACCCGCACGATTCCCCCCTCCAAGTGACGGCGGCGCTGCCGTCCGTTGAGGGGGGGGGGGCACACCACGGAGCCCCAAGACAGGTGTCTACGCATGCCACAACACTTTCACACATGCATCAGGAGCCGTGCGATGTTTCGTTGGCATAGCTACGCCTCGAAGGCCACTCCCAATCCCAGTTGACCAGGAGATCTAGCCCTTTGACTTTTGCCGGACGGACTTTGACCAGTGGTCTCTTCCACCTGGTTGCGATAGGTCTGCCCATAGCAACATCCTCGAACACGGTCTGGACCCAACCCACCACTAGATTCCCTCCGGTTCTACCGCACCCACACGATTCCCCCCTCCAAGTGATGGCGGCGCTGCCGTCCGTTGAGGGGGGGGGGGCACACCACGGAGCCCCAAGACGGGCATCTACGCATGCCACAACACTTCCACACATGCATCAGCAGCCGTGCAATGTTTCGGTGGCATAGCTACGCCTCGAAGGCCACCCCGAATCCTAGTTAAACAGGAGATCTAGCCCTTTGACTTTTGCCGGACGGGCTTTGACCAGTGGTCTCTTCCACCTGGTTGCGACAGGTCTGCCCACAGCAACATCCCCGAACACGGTCTGGACACAACCCACCACTAGATTCCCTCCGGTTCTACCGCACCCGCACGATTCCCCCCCCCCCCCCCCCGCTCCAAGTGAAGGCGGCACTGCCGTCCGTGGAGGGGGGCCACACCACTGAGCCCCAAGACGGGTGTCTACGCATGCCACAACACTTTCACACATGCATCAGGAGCCGTGCGATGTTTCGGTGGGATAGCCACGCCCCGAAGGCCACCCCGAATCCCACTTGAACAAGAGATCTAGCCCTTTGACTTTTGCCGGACGGGCTTTGACCAGTGGTCTCTTCCACCTGGTTGCGACAGGTCTGCCTATAGCAACATCCCCGAACACGGTCCGGACACAACCCACCATTAGATTCCCTCCGGTTCTACCGGACCCGCACAATTCCCACTCCAAGTGACAACGACGCTGCCGTCCGTGGAAGGGGGGCCACACCACGGAGCCCCAAGACGGGCGTCTATGCATGCCACAACACTTCCACACATGCATCAGGAGCCGTGGGATGTTTCGGTGGCATAGCTACGCCTCGAAGGCCACCCGAAATCCCAGTTGACCAGGAGATCTAGCCCTTTGACTTTTGCCGGACGGGCTTTGACCAGTGGTCTCTTCCACCTGGTTGCGACAGGTCTGCCCATAGCAACATCCTCGAACACGGTCTGGACACAACCCACCACTTGATTCCCTCCGGTTCTACCACACCCGCACGATTCCCCCCTCCAAGTGACGGCGGCGCTGCCATCCGTGGAGGGGGGGGGCACACCACGGAGCCCCAAGACGGGCGTCTACGCATGCCACAACACTTCCACACAAGCATCAGGAGCCGTGCGATGTTTCGGTGGCATAGCTACGCCTCGAAGGCCGCCCCGAATCCCAGTCGAACAGGAGATCTAGCCCTTTGACTTTTGCCGGACGAGCTTTGACCAGTGGTCTCTTCCACCTGGTTGCGACAGGTCTGCCCACAGCAACATCCCCGAACACGGTCTGGACCCAACCCACCACTAGATTCCCTCCGGTTCTACCGCACCCGCACGATTCCCCCTCCCTCCAAGTGACGGCGGCACTGCCGTCCGTGGAAGGGGGCCACACCACTAAGCCCCAAGACGGGTGTCTACGCATGCCACAACACTTTCACACATGCATCAGGAGCCGTGCGATGTTTCGGTGGCATAGCTACGCCCCGAAGGCCACCCCGAATCCCAGTTGACCAGGAGATCTAGCCCTTTGACTTTTACCGGACGGGCTTTGACCAGTGGTCTCTTCCACCTGGTTGCGACAGGTCTGCCCATAGCAACATCCCCGAACACGGTCTGGACACAACCCACCATTAGATTCCCTCCGGTTCTACCGGACCCACACGATTCCCACTCCAAGTGACAACGACGCTGCCGTCCGCGGAAGGGGGGCCACACCACGGAGCCCCAAGACGGGCATCTATGCATGCCACAACACTTCCACACATGCATCAGGAGCCGTGGGATGTTTCGGTGGCATAGCTACGCCTCGAAGGCCACCCCGAATCCCAGTTGACCAGGAGATCTAGCCCTTTGACTTTTGCCGGACGGACTTTGACCAGTGGTCTCTTCCACCTGGTTGCGATAGGTCTGCCCATAGCAACATCCTCGAACACGGTCTGGACCCAACCCACCACTAGATTCCCTCCGGTTCTACCGCACCCGCACGATTCCCGCCCTCCAAGTGACGGCGGCGCTGCCGTCCGTTGAGGGGGGGCCACACCACGGAGCCCCAAGACGGGCGTCTACGCATGCCACAACACTTCCACACATGCATCAGGAGCCGTGCGATGTTTCGGTGGCATAGCTACGCCTCGAAGGCCACCCCGATTCCTAGTTGATCAGGAGATCTAGCCCTTTGACTTTTGCCGGACGGGCTTTGACCAGTGGTCTCTTCCACCTGGTTGCGACAGGTCTGTCCACAGCAACATCCCCGAACACGGTCTGGACACAACCCACCACTAGATTCCCTCCAGTTCTACCGCACCCGCACGATTCCCCCCTCCAAGTGACGGCGGCGCTGCCGTCCGTTGAGGGGGGGGGGGGGGCACACCACGGAGCCCCAAGACGGGCGTCTACGCATGCCACAACACTTCCACACATGCATTAGGAGCCGTGGGATGTTTCGGTGGCATAGCTACGCCTTGAAGGCCACCCCGAATCCAAGTTGACCAGGAGATCTAGCCCTTTGACTTTTGCCGGACGGGCTTTGACCAGTGGTCTCTTCCACCTGGTTGCGATAGGTCTGCCCATAGCAACATCCTCGAACACGGTCTGGACCCAACCCACCACTAGATTCCCTTCGGTTCTACCACACCCGCACGATTCCCCCCTCCAAGTGATGGCGGCGCTGCCGTCGGAGGAGGGGGGGCACACCACGGAGCCCCAAGATGGGTGTCTACGCATGCCACAAAACTTTCACACATGCATCAGGAGCCATGCGATGTTTCGGTGGCATAGCTACGCCCCGAAGGCCACCCTCTAACCAGATTCGCTCCGATGTCGACCAGTTCCCCCCTCCGTGACACGGCGGCAGCGACGTCCATGAGGGGGGCAATCGATATACCATTGGGGTATGATTTCTGTTTAGACAAGGCACATTTGTATTGTAAAAAAAAGACTCATAAAATACAGGTATGCCTACGGTAAGGCTGTAGGCATAGCTGCACACACAGATCTGAGGTATGCCTACGGTAAGGCCGTAGGCATAGTTGTGCACACGGTCATGGATCGATGATGTGGCGATGCACGCAGATTGATGACGTGGCAGAGGGCATGCGCTAGGCCTACGCCGACGGCTATGCCGTCGGCATATCTCTGCCACGGTAAACTAAAAAAAATACAGGTATGCCTACGGTAATTCCGTAGGCATATCTGCGCACACCGATCTGATGTATGCCTACGGTATGGCCGTAGGCGTAGCTGTGCACACGGTTGTGGATCGATGACGTGGCGATGCACGCAGATTGATGACATGGCAGAGGGCATGCGCCAGGCCTACGCCGACGGCTATGCCGTCGGCATATCTCTGCCACGGTAAACTAAAAAAAATACAGGTATGCCTACGGTAAGGCCGTAGGCATATCTGTGCACACCGATCTGATGTATGCCTACGGCCGTAGGCATAGCTGTGCACACGGTTGTGGATCGATGACGTGGCGATGCACGCGGATCAATGACGTGGAGGCGTCCAGGATCGGGGATGTCAATATATCTATGCCAGCTATGCCGACGGCCTAGCCGTAGGCATAGGCTCCACGTGGTAGCCCTATGCCTATGGCTAAGCCGTAGGCATAGTTTTTGTCTCATTTTTTTTTCTCTTTTTCCTGTTTGATTTCAATGTCGACGGCCGCCGTTAACCCCGTCGGCATAGTTCCTACACCGTCAAACGGTCGCCTCTGACCGGGTAGGCGGGCCTCATCTAAGCCGACGGCATCATCTATGCCGACGGCCCCCGTAGGCGTACCTCCAGAGGTCCCGACGGCACTAGTATGCCGACGGCCCCCATGGCGTAGATCAACATATGCCGACGGCTTTTCTATGCCTACGGCCTGCCCTAGGCCGTCGGGATATATCAATCTATGCCTACGGGGGCCGTCGGCATAGATGTGGCCGTCGGCAACTACGTTAATTCTGGACTCATAAACTCCTTGATACCAACACATGGACTTCAAGAAAAGCCTTTGGACAAATCCTTCAAATATAACTCAAGACAACCATTAGTCCATAGATATTTTCATCAATTACCAAAACCAAACATGGGGGCACAACATGTTCTTTCACCGGGCGGCCCGCCCAACCGTATGCGGCGGGTATGAGGCGCCCGGCTGTAGATGCTCTAAGAAGTACATTTGACCTCTGTAGCAACATAATGCCAAGAGCTAGTTGAGACAGCGATAGTACACACAGCCAAGTAAAAAAAATGAAAAAAGTAAAACAAATAAATGTCCTCCAATAGTCATGCCGCAGCAATAAACAAGATGCGGCAGCAATTATCAACATCAACCCTCATCGTTGGCAACACCCAAACTGTGTGTGAAAGGAACTCCAACAACCGCAAACTCCTTTTTACCGGAGGTGGGAGGTACCGGAGCCGCATCCGCCATTCTCTTTGGTTGCGATTCGTGCGCTTCAATGGCCCACATGTTTGTATATCAGTGTATTCCATCTTCTGGACCGCTGTATTCATCATTACGTCAAACCAATGTCAGATTGATGGGACACATGTCAGGTGAGAGAGAGAGTCTATCCTGACATTGCATGTGGTGTGGGGAAATATGTTAAATGGGTTATTTCAAATACATTCAAATGATTATTTAAAATATATAAAATTGGTATTTATGAAATACATGAAACATTTTTCAATGTGTTTGTCAAGTTATTTATTCAATGTGTGATACTGATGTTTGTGAAATACAACTAGAACCGAAATATGAAAGCCATAAGATTCAAATTGTTTAAAATATATCCAAGATCGGTCTTGTTTCAAAGGTCTTGTCGCTCTGAATTCAAATATATTATTTTTTCTAAAAACAGAGTTTAGATTCAAAGCATATTTATCATCCAAAATTTTTCCAAAAAATTTAATGGACGTCTTGCGGTGGGAGAGAGAGGAGGATAATATATGTACCATGCATGCAAAGGTCCTATCCCTGACAAAAGCTGCTGCATGCAAAAGGACCCACACTTGTATTACCAATGTATAGAGTTGGGGCTGTAATTACTAGTTTATACAGACAAAGGCCGCACGAATCTTGACGAAATGGATAAAGGGTGGATCCAACACAGAACATCCCGCCTCTTGATGAAGTAAACGGCGCTAAAAATATATAGGTGACCAACCATGATACGTCAACTCATATTGATCGAGAGAGTTGTCGTATTTGTAAATTTGCCAATTGGAGAAACAGATTAGCCAAGAAAATCTTTACCTTGGAACGTTTCAAAGAAAGTAACGCTTTATAAACACCTTGAGAAAACCTCACTTAATTATAGATGTGACCACATCACACCAGATGCGTCAGCACAAATTATTTGAGAGTGTCGCCATGGCCTTCAGCGAATTTTCCAGTCAGGGAAACGTATGAGCCAAACCAATTAACCTTTATTTTTCGAAAATGTTAACGCCCACACGTATGGACGTTGACCATCTCGACCACACGCATCCACCATCGTCCAGTACTGTATGCACAAATCTTGGCACAATCTGGCCGATTTTCTGTGCCACGTAGGACAAGGCGCGTGTGGTGTGTGAGAGAGGTCGCCCACACATCCGTTTTACCACACGGAGGGGCCGGTGTGTGGGCGTTTAGCAGTTCGCCCACACACCAATTTTCAGTCACGCACAAGGACTGGTGTGTGGGCACTTGCCATCTCGCCAACACATCCGCCTCCTCTCCCACATCCAAGCTGCCAGTTGCCGAGCGTTTTGCAGTGTACATAGCAACTGCCCTAGTGTGATTGCAAGTAGATGGTAACTCTCTTTTTTTACCCGAATATGTCAGTTGTCATATGTTTTGCATGGCACATGGCAAACTGTCCTAGCGTGCACGTAAGCAGATGGCAACTATTTCTTTTTACATGACAACTGCCCTAATGTGCTTGTGAGCACATGACAACTCTCTTTTACCCGAACATGTTTTTTTGCCATGCCATTTTTTGTAGCGCTACATGGCAACTGCCTAGTGTTAGTAGGTGGCAACTCCTAAAGTTTTGAAATTATGGCAACTGCAGTAGACCAGACCATACGTGGCAACAGCTGTAGTTGTCCAAAAAATGGCAATCTGGAACTTTGACCTGAGATGGCAACTGCAGTTGAGCAGACATGGCAACTGTAGTTGTCCGACATGGCAACTGTAGTTCAGCGACATGGCAACTGCACTTAAATGAACATAGACGAGGGTCCGGCCCATGGCAACTGCGTGCGCGCGGTAAAGTGTCACGTGGGGCGTGCGGGACCATGAGGTACGAGTCCTGACGTACCGGGCGTGTGGGCGTTATCTATTTCGCCCACACGCACGCGTATAAGAGGGACCGGGAGGAAAAAAAGGCGTGTGGGCGCTAGTTGTTTTGCCCACACATAAGCGTGTGGGCTGGTCCTCTTAGGCACCACACAGAACGTGTGGACAGATCCCTTAACGCCCACATGTGTGACAGTTATCGACGTCCTTATTTTTTGCGAGTGAAATGGGAGTTTTATTCCAAAAACGTAGAGTTACAATCAGCCCACATTGATGGATGAGACGCCTCTTTCCTTTCGTAAGGCCATACTCCACCTCATAACGCAACTAGCAATACATTTTCGCCCCCCCCAGCGGCCCCCGCGTCGTCCGCTTCGGGCGACACGGGCTGCGTCTAGGGTTTCTCCACCGCGCCACCGCTCCTTCCCCTCCCTCCCTCGCCGCCACCTGAGAAGATTCGCTCGTGCGGCCACTGGTGATGGTGGCGGCGAGGCCTCGATCGCTCCTTCCCTCGAGGAGGACCTCGGATCTGGCGGCGCGGACCTCGGATCTGGCGGCGCGGCGTGGCGGCGGCGCCATCTTAGTTGGCGTCGTTCGCGGGTGCTCTCTGGCCGGCGGCCTCTACCACACGAGTGGTGAGACGACGGCGGGTGGCGGCGACGGCGCGGAGTTCTTCCTCTCCTCTTCAGATCTGAGGCTTGGCTCTCTTCCCCTGTCCCCCTCATCCCCGCCGCTTCTAGCCGGCTGCCGTTCGCGCGCCGGTCTGGTGTTGGTGGGTGACCGGTGGATTTGTTTTGGGCCGCGGGAAACCGTGGGTCGGCGTGGCCGGCCTGGCAGTAGCGACGTCCTTGACACTGTGCTTCGTCCTTGGAGGTGATGTAGAGGCTGTTCCCCTTTCCACCCCTGTTCCTCCTCCCGGGTGAAAGCCCAAAATCCGGCTTGGATTGGGCGGCGACGGCGCGATGTGCGTCGTTTCTTCCTTGGGCGCCGCCTGGGGAGGGTTGCGTTCAGGTGAGGGGTTCAAAGTCGGAGCTTTGGGTGGCTTGGGTTGTCTGGTGACGGCGGTGCCAGTGAGGTTCGGCATGGTTGAAGGCGTCCCCGTTTCCTTCATGGGTGGTGTTTCTCTGCCGGTGTCGCATCTGGTCCAGTTCCGGCGGTGCGGCGCCTCGACCCGGCGGTAGGGGATAGGGTTCCCCTACCCGGATGGACATGTGCCTCGCCAGCGGCGGAACCCAGGTCCTCTTCTTCAACGGCTGCCCGGCAATGCTCCTCGGTGGCCTGTTTGGTTCTACTTGATAACCTTGCGGCCTTTCTTCAGTAGCTGCACCTGGGGGTTTTCCTGCAGTCGTCAGGTGGTCTAGGATGTGGCGGTGCAGCAGTCGCGGAGTGCTCGAATGTTCAAGTGGAGGTGTGTTGTGGTTGCTCCAGGTCTCGAAGCTAGCACTTCTTCGGCTCAAGGGTGAGCATCTCTCAAGTCCGACGGTATGGTTCCTTGCGAGCCATGGCGAGAGGGAAGGGTCCCTCTGAGGCGAGAGAGACGGAGGATGTGTGTAGTCCTTCCCTCCTGGATGTTGGTCGGGCTCACTTCTACACTCTGCTGTAAGCAGATCCTCGTCGTGCTTGCGTGTCCCTTTCCTAGTTGTCTGTTTGGCTGTAGTCTTCGGCTAGTTCAAGCATTGAGCTTTTTTCTGTAATCTTTTGAGCTTGTGCGCTCCGTTGAGTTGTAAGCTTCCTAGAGTGTCCCCTTGTATCGTTTGGCCGAGGCGGTTTGTGTGTGTTTGTATTTCCTGGCCGGTTGATGGCTTTGTTAATTCAAATCCAGGCTCTTCGCGAGCCTTCGTTCTAAAAAAACAACCAGCCGACAAAAGTTCAGCTATACATGGATGGCCTCTTCGACGCCCGCAAGCCGTACTATGATCAGTTCTACCATGATTTGGCAGATGATCTGCTACTCTATTCTGGTCCCTAGAAATTTTCATAGGAATAAACGCCCTTTCTACCATCAGATCCTTAATCTCTAAGATGAGATGGTCCAACTCATTTTTTTCGATAAAGAAAATATATTAATATCAAGATGATATCAATTACACCCGGCCTCTGCAACAACATCATGTACAGAGCAAGTCTAGACATGATGGATGCACACAACAAAAAAATCGTCAAAACAAAGAGAGACTCGCAACAACAAGAGCACCACCAATGGTGGCAACACCTAGACTCCGAAAAAGATTCTCCAAAAACGACGCCTTCAGGAAGGTTATAGTGCACAAACACCATCATCGTCCTGTCCGACCATCCTAGTCAGATCCTGGGTTTTCACCCTGAAGAAGGTCCAATCTCCAAACAATGCCTTCAACAAGGAAACGACTATGAGGCCGCCATTGCCAGGTAAAAGACCTAGGGCTTTCACCCCGAAACTGAGACCACCAAGAACAAAGTCTGTCAGTGTCGCCGCCCACTCGCCGAGATTACTGCTGCTAAGCTCCAATCGTCTGACACGCAAACTTCTTCCGATCTAGCCCATCCAGTCTTCTTCATACATCACCGCCATTACCAAGAAGTTTCACACAATATGAGTGCGTAGAACCTCTGGCCTTCGCTCCATAATGACATGCCCACCTCCGTTAGATCCCTGCCGACGAGGCGGATAGTGCGATGTGGTGGCGCCGCCGCTTGTACCTCGTCACGGTGAACCGTGCACAACACCGAAGATCTCAGGAAACGCCACACAAGGGTACCAGACAAGGAACATCTGTAGGCATCCGCAGATGGCATCATGCCCCTCACCTCCATCACAATGGACGACCGCGGCTGGAGGCGCGCGCGTCGGCAGAATGTGACCGAACCCCGTGGACACTGTCCACGCCGGGATCGCGCCGCGATCTTCGCCACGAGCTCCACAGGCCATCCAGGATCCATGCAACCGCCAACAGAGCAACCGCCCACGCGCTCCAAGCGTCACAACCACGGTCGAGCCTTTGGCAACCGTCGCCGTCGCTGTGAAGACAATGCCCATTGCCGAGCTGACTGGGCTAGCGGTGCGCCGTAGTGAGCACATATGGCGGACATGCTCTCTAATGTGCGCCAGCCAGCGATGTAAAGGAGGCACCCTCAGCACCAGAGGCCCATGATTGAGCCACCGTGGCAAGAGGTGGAGGGTTCGCCGTCCAGCAGGAGCACGCATGAACATGGAGCCGATGCAGTCCGCCTCAGATCCGTTTTCCGCTGCAATCAAATTACACGCACGGACGGGAGGAGATGCAGTCCATCTCACAAGGCATGGGATGATGTGGCTAACCATCATGAACACTGCTCAAATCAACCAGCCGCCGGTGAGGAGCGCCTTGGGCAGTTAGTTGTCGTCGGGCTAGAAGGGAAGATTAGGAAAAGAAAGACAACGTCCCGCCACCGCCATCGGCCGCGGGCTTTGCACGACGGCGTCATCCGGCGGCAGTGAGGGAAGAAGCACAGAGGAGGCGGCCGGTGGAGGAGATCGGGGGCGCCGCCCGTGCCGTCCGTCCAGACGACGCGGGGGCCGTTAAGAACTTGACTGATTGAAAATTAACAAGTCTATATGTCCTAGTTAGAACAGATAGTGCTGTCGTTGAATCCGATTGAACAACCATCGGAAGAGTAGTATGCTCGACAGACAGTGCCATCCCCTCCATTATCGCATCTAGCTCCGCCACAAAAGCATCGTTGCAATGAAATAAGTGACGGTGTGCTGAGAAAATAACACTCCCGTCCCAGTTCCGAAGTATCATGCCTGACCCTGCTGACCCGTCTTCTGCCAAAAAGGAGCTATCCACTGATAAAGCTACCTTGCCCGGCATCGGCGGTGGCCACGGTTTGTACGACGCTTGGGTTTTTTTAGTTGGTACCGTCAACCACTCCTCCTTCCCCATTTTTCCTTTCACAATCTCTTCTGTACTATACCTATTTGCCTGCTGAATTGATTTGAAATTACTATCCAGAAAATCTACTGAGACCTCCACCGGAGCACCCGGTCTTTGCCAGTGGAATGTTTCAATTTGCGGAAAGTCTAGTACTACTAGATCTATCACATTTGTCAACTCTAGTTCTAACGTAACACCTACTGGAGACCTATTAATTTAGCACCCACATCCTACGTCTATGCCCAATGATAAGCAGAAGCGTGTTTGGTAGAAATTACATCAAAAACCACAATATTTAAAGACGAGTAGTTTGTTTGATTTGTGGTAGACCTGATCAAAGCATGCGCCTTACAACACATGAACAAGTTCGTTTGAACTGTTCTAATATGTTGCACCACATCCATGGTTGTCCCTGGCTGCTATATATGTGTACAAATTAACGAGAACAGACATTTTACCCTGCAGAGCGACAACAGGTACATCGTAGTCTTCTCGAAATCAGACATGGATTTGAGGACAGTCTTTTCTTGTGGTCTGCTACTGGTTACCCTGCTGTCTCCTTCGGCTAATGCGGCCAGCAATGCAGTAAGATCGATGCTTCCTCTTCTTTTTACAAGATTTGGATGTGTTTCTCTGTGCTTACTACTTTTATTTACTATCTATTTTTTTCGAGAAATTACTTTTATTTACTCGGCTTGTTCTGAAATTATTTCTTGAAACCTTTCTGATCAAAAAATTTGATTCAGCTGTACATTGTGTATATGGGGGAGAAGAAACATAACGATCCGTCCATGGTCACCGTGTCGCACCATGACCTACTAACCTCAGTTTTTGGGAGGTACTAGATGCTAGTTGAAGTTGCATCCTGATAAGTACCACGAAACACAGGTGATTGCTCATACAATGTTTTTCCTTTGAAACAGCAAGGATGAAGCCTTGAAGTCAATGGTTTACAGTTACAAGCACGGATTCTCTGGGTTCGCAGCAATGCTCACCGAGTCTCAAGCAGAGACACTTGCAGGTAATAATCAATCAATCTATAGTTAAGAAGGCATCATGCAGCATGTTATTTTGCACTTTTCTTCTAAAAGGCAAGCATACTATATCATAATATATACCAAGGACATCAGACTACATACTTTTGATGGCTTGATGCGAACAGGTTTTCAAAAACACTATAAGAACATGTTGTCTTTTCTGATGGATACAAAGTTACAAACTAAGGAACATGTTCCAAGTGTAGAATTCCCGGAAGTTATCAGTGTGGAGCCTAACACTTACCACCAAGTGCACACAACTCGGAGCTGGGACTTCCTTGGTCTTGGCTATGATAACAACCATCAACAACAACAACCGGGACTCTTAAAAAAGGCAAATTATGGTGAAGATGTTATCATCAGTGTGGTTGATACAGGTTTGCAATCTCACATTTAACTCTACAGTTTTTTCTGAAAAGGAGGATACATGTGTCCTTTGGCTGCTCACGAATAATAGTCTTAGACGGGACATGCATCTACAACTACAATATACTGGCTGATCCGTGCCTGCATGTGTTGTTGTGGCCTTGTGGGCATATGGCCTGAATCACCAAGCTTTGATGACAATGGGTATGGACCTATACCTGCATCCTGGCGGCATCCTGGCGGCTGTGCGAGGGTCGTATGAGTTGATGTCGGGGACGTCCATGGCATCCCTCATGTCTCAGCAGTAACCGGGCTGCTCCGTGCACCCGCAGTGGTTACCTGCGATGCTCAAGTCTGCTATCCTCACCATCGGTATGTCTGCACACACCGCACAAGACATTAACGCATCCATGCAGTACACAACTAACTCGACCATTGTTTTCTGGGTCCTTGACCATTTTTGTAGCTTCAGTTGTTGATCGGTTTGGTATGCCGATCCAGGCAGAGGGCGCCCCAAGAAAGCTCGCCGACCCCTTTGACTTTGGCGGCCGACCCTGGCTTGGTCTACGACGTGGATACAAGAGATTACAACAAGTTCTTCGAGTGTACCCGGCTTGGATCATCGCTAGATGGCTGCGAGGTAAATCAACTCAACCTCAACCTTCCATCCATAGCCGTGCCGAACCTCAAGGACTATGTCATTGTCCGACGCACTGTCATGAATGTTGGACCAATGGAAGCAACGTACCGAGCGGTGGTTCAGGCTCCAACAGGAGTAGCAGTGTCTGTGGAGCCATCGTGATCAGTTTCAGCAGAGGTGGTAGCAGCAGCATAACATTTACAGTGGCATTCACGGTAAGGCAGAGGGTACAAGGTGGCTATGCCTTTGGGAGCTTGACATGGCAATCAGATCGAAGTGCCCACTCAGTGAGAATTCCAATTGCAGTACGAACCGTGATACGAGATTTTGTTGCAGATACATCATAAATTCGTCGGTAGTTGGTGTTTGCTTCCTATGTTCTTGTACTTGCCTCCAGAAAATGCTGGCAATATATGCTGTACATTATTATTGAAAACCCTTAAATCAACATATATTGTATAGATTTTTCTCTGGAGATTGTGTTACTTCTTAAAAATTGGAGTCTTTCACAAGACATACAAAAGCACATTTATTGGAAAAGCCTACGGAGAAAATTCAGTTTTTTTAGGACATGAAAAAAACAGTTTTGTAATTTTGTTTTGAGCAGGAAAAAAAATCAGTTTTGTAGACTACGAGGAACGCACGTGCAACCCCTAAACAGGAGGCCTAACAACATTCCAATCAAAGGTCCTATTGCACAGGGCCAGCCCTGTGTTTCGGGAGGCCCTAGGCGAACTCGACAACATGGGCCCCTAAGTCCTAAGACCATATATATGTATGTATCTATGTATTTGCATGATAAATAAACAATATATATATATATAACTTCATCTGCATAATATTAAAAGTAAACTTTCAACCACGCATCTTTAGTTTGAAATTTGACTACAATAATAGTGTACAATGCAAAATAAAACTAACATGACATGATTACCTCAAATAGGAAACAAATTTGTTTGCTCCTCTGTACTTATACTATCTCATTGACCTTAACATCTGAACTTTCATGCTTGGGATTAGTTCCTTGCCTATGCTCTTCATTGACATCGACGATACTTGAAGATGTAAAATACTTTGTCTAAGAACCCTTCAGTGGTTGAATTTTCAGATCTATTTCTTTCTTTCTTCTCCTTTTTCAGCACCCGACAAATGCTTCTTAGGCAACATGGTATGCTAATGTCCTAATATTATGAAGCAAAGAGTAGATAATGAATTAGAAATTTATGGATCGTATGATCAAAACCCTAGACATGTACACAGAATGACATAAAATTAGGATGGTTTAATACATACTATGAAAGATTGACTTAGAAAATTATACATAAATTTTTTGATACTTCATAGGATGGATCATGGATGAATAGTTTAATGTACGTGCTAAAGAAACTACTGAAATTGGGGCATGGATGAATGGATCAGGAACATCGGAACATTGATATTGGATACGTACCTGCATTCACATATATATGTATTGCCGTATTGCTGGAAGTTCGAGTTGCCGGACTGCTGTGTGCCGCGGCGGCAACGAGCGGCTGAGGCACCGAGCGAGGAACGATCGAGCGACGGGCTGATGAGACGAGGAAGACGAACCAACGAGCGACGAACAGGAAAAGCCAGATATTCCGATTGATTTGTTTCACACGTACGCGTGCGCCGCGCGGCCGTGACTTGCGTGCCGACGCTTCGCTACGCATTACCAGGCGATCTGATGGGCCGAGCCCATATCGTTTTCTTCCTCTCATAATTTTTTTCCTTGTCTATTTTTTGCTGGGCTATACTATACGTGTGTACTACATCATGGGCCCCCATCCGGCCTGGGCCCTTGGCCGTCCACCCCCCCCCCCCCCCCCCCCCGGGGCCATACCCCCAGGGCCGGCCCTGCTATGGCAACTTGCAAGGAAACAGGCCAGCTCATCGTACAACACAAAAAAGGCAACAAAAGACCCGACCCAAACCCTATTATGCGCCAGTTACAGTTTTATTTGCAAACTGGAGCACACCCACTGTTCATCCCTGAGCTTGGCCTATTTACCTTCTTTATTTTGCACTATAGATGCCATGAACTAATTGAGGAGCTCTCGAACCCCTCAAAAAAACAACTTGAGGAGCGCTTGTTCTAGATCCTCCCAAAGGGTCACTTGGATGCGCTGAGAGCGCACTACTTGGCTCACTCTCAGCCGCCACCATATGTCGCGCTTTGGGCACTTCCTTCTGATTTTGCTTTATATTTTATTTTTTCGCATGCATTTTTGGTTTCTCAAATGGTTTTTTCGGCTTTTAGGTTTTTCACCGGTCTTACCTAGCTTTTGGGAAAAAATTGTGTTTTTTTCAAAAAAAAACACATGTTTTTTTCCTTCCGCGGGAGGCACGTTTTACTTCCGCTAGAGGTACGGTCATACCTCTCGGAAAGGAAAGAAAACATGTTTTTCCTTCTTCCGCGAGAGGCACGGTTTGGCTTCCGCGTGAGGCACATATTTGCTTCCGTTACAGGCACGGTCGTGCCTCTCGAAAACGAAAAAAAATGTGTTTTCTTTTCCTTCTGCGAGAGGCACGGATTTGCTTCCGCGAGAGGCACGGCCGTGCCTCTTGGAATGAAAAAAAGCATAATCTTTTTTCTCTTCCGCAAGAGACACGGTTTTGTTTCCATGAGAGACACGGCCGTGCCTCTCGGAAATGAAAAAAATGTGTTTCATTTTTTTTCTTCCGCGAGAGGCATAGTTTTGTTTTCGCAGACGCACGGATTTGCTTCCGTGAAAGGCATGGTCGTGCCTTGCAGAAACAAAAAAAACGCATTTTTCCTTTCGCGAGAGGCACGGGTTTATTTCTCATGGAGGCATGGATTTGCTTCCGCGAGAGGCACAATCGTGCCTCTTTCAGAAAGAAGAAAAATGTGCTCCCGGTTCGATTTTCCTGTCCGGTTTTTTGTGTGAACAGAAAGTTTCTCAAAACCTCTCAACATGGGACGTAGTTTTGAAGATATCAACACGAGGTATTCAATGATGAAAATGGTTCGAGATGTGGATGCTCGGTTTAAGAGATAAAACATGTTAAATAAACTAATCTACAAAAAAGAAAAAACTTTCAGATTGTGACAAGTGGCGCACGTTGCTACCTAAGAAAGTGGGAGTAACGTTTGCAATGAGTGGCCTTTAATTAGTGATTTCGTGTCCCATGCTAGTTCTATCGATCGGTGCATGCAGTTTTTATTCTCACCGATTTTGGGGAAGGTTCCACCGGTTTTGTTCGTCTTTTGTTGGTTTTCAGTTTTTTTTCTTTATTATCTTTTTCCCTTTTCCTATTTGTTTCTTCTTTTTTTGTTTTATATTCTTCTTTTCTTATTTCAAATTTCATGATTTTTTACTTTTTTGTTCTTTAAATTGCAAACATTTTTGAATTCATGATTCTTTTCTGAATTCAGGAATTTTTCTAAATTTTCATTTATTTTTCTGAAACAATTTTCAAATTCGAGATTTTTTTTCAAATTCATGTACTTTTTTGTGAATATCGTGAACCAAAATTTCTAATTCACCCGTATTTCCAAATTCATGAACTTTCTCCAAACTCGTGAACTTTTAAAAAATTTAGGATATTTTAAGAAAATTGTGATCCATTGTTAAATTCTTGCACTTTTTTCAAATCTGTGAACCTTTTTAGAAGTTTTCATTTCTTTAAAATGCGAAGATTTTTTTGGAAATTTTATGAACTTATTTGAAATCAAGAACTTTTTTCAAACTTTGTGAACCTTTTCATATTCGTGGTTTTTTTTCAAAATCCATGAATGTTTTTTGAAATTTCCGAATATATTCAGAATAAAAAAGGCTAAGCAGTTTTCCCCCTAGACCAGCAACACAACACCGCCAGCAAACAACAGGAACCGTGGATTCTGAGTTGGGCGAGCGAAAGTAGAAGCGAAGCGAGAGCGAGCGAAGCTTAATAGGCCGCGGCCGCCCCTATTCGCGTGAGCGCTAGTTCTTGTTTTCGGCGCTATAAGCGTAGGTGAGGAGGTCTCAAGGCCGGACACATGAGTTTTTGATTTGAAGAAACACAGAGACAACGCAACTGATGTTACTAATAAACCATGAAACTGTGTAAAAAACCAATAAACTATGAAAATCCTAAAAATTCTAACAGTCAACATGATAGTACTCTCTCCGCTCAAAAATATAGGTTGTTTTGGATAGTTCAATATGTACTACATACAGATTGAAATGGGCGAAACACACTAAAACATGTCTATATACATTCAAGTCAGAAAAAAGTTAGAACATCTTATATTTGCAAAGGGAGGGAGTAATTTTCAATCCACTACTCTTCGTCCAAGCTATAAAATTTCCCTGTTGGTCTCACCAGGACGCATGCACCTGCTCCACATGCATGCACCCCTCAATGAAATCAGAGCAGACTTCGTAGCTACGCGGTGGTGACTGAACGACACTGCCGCGGCAGAGTGCAGACCATCGATGGCATGGTACGACAGCCGACCGGCTGGGCACATCCATCAGGGATCACGCGTCCAGCAGAATCCAGACGACATTCGTGCCACTAGCTCTCTCGCATGCCGCGGCCAGCTGAAGATCGATAATGTGAAACCAAGTACTCGATTCGTCCGTGGATGCAGTGCTTCGATGATTCACCGCTTGCAGCAATGATAGACGAAACTAGCAGTCTAGCATTGCAGTACAAGAGCATCCAGCTCTCTAAAGAAGCTCGAGGTCTCCGGTAGAAGGACAAACGTGATAGTAAGGTTTTTCCGTGTTGTCAGAAGTTCAGAGCAGAAATGATCTTGCCATGTGGTCTTATATGCTACATATTGTTGAGTAACGTGATTGTATTAGGAAACATAGGTTAGACTAGGAATTATTCTGGCTTAACTTGTACTCCAAGATGACCATGTACTCCTATATATATGCCCATGAGGCTCAAGCAATACAACAAACAACAATTCCACCAAACCCCTCTCTTCCTTCCAACACATATGATGTAGACTTTTTAACATATATACTCATGACTCTTTCAGCACTAATGTCCTCCCTGGCCCGGCAGACGCAGGTTCCGGATAGGGTCACACAACACATTGACGTCATCGTCATTACTTCTCCCGAACAAAGCCAATCCAACCTCGTCGCAATCAATCACCGACAGAGGCCAAACCGCAAAGACTGTGAGGAGCCACATGAAGATCAAAGCCGTGCAATCAGCCACACGCCAAGAATAGTGCAACTCCAGATCTGAGTATGAACCAAGACAAAGAACTATGCAGGCTGGCTTGGCACCATGAAGGATCACCAGGAACATCATTCTTTTTCATTTGCACAGCTGAACCAATGTTTTTGTGTTGATCAGACCATTAGTTTTGCTCAAGCACAAGCTGCCATGAGCAACGAGCACAAAACTTTAGGTTCATAATCCTCCGGAAAAATGGATCTTTGATTAATCCATGGCTGAAACAACATAGAAGATTGTTGAATATATATGTGTTGCATGCCTGGCCCACCTTCTAGTTGAGGTTGAGGCCTACTTGTACTCTATATATACGTGCACCTGCACCCAATCAATACAACAAACATTGCATTGCCAAACTATCTCTTAACAAAGATAAATATGTGAAGATTGATAAATTGTCGGCGATGGACGTGCTTGCATGGGCATCTTGGACCGAAATGAGGTAGTAGTAGTACTGACTGGTACTGGCTGCATGTGCTTGGTAATTGTACTTCACAGAAAAATAGAAACTTAAGCATAGGCACCGAAATTCATATAAAACAATATGTTTGTTCAACATTCATACATCACACTCAAAAAACAGAGTTTTTTTTTTTTGAGGGAACACTCAAAAAACAGAGTTAAATATAGATCAACGTCACAATCGATCACTGATGTTCCATAAAAGACATACTACATCGTAGGCCTTCTCTGAAACATCGTAGGCCTTAAGCGTAGGCTCCTACGTCACCGCTGACTCTAGCACCTCCTCCAGCATCAGAGTTATAACCATCGTCATCCTAGAAATCTACAGGAGTAGCCAACACATGTACTAGTCCTAAAGCAAGTTTTGGGCCATTACAGGCCGCCTCACCATATGCTATTACCTTTTAGCACTAATGGTTTGTAAAAAATTCCCGCTAGCTTTTCCCATTCTACTCCCTCCGTCCAGGTGCATAGGGCATCTAAGAAGAGGCACTGTGATTTAGGCGCGTAGAGATTGGGTGAGGTGAAAATTAGATGATCTATTTTATGGGCAGCTAGCGCGCCATTCAAACATGGCAGCCAACCAACTTGCTTGTTAATAGGTGGATTGCATGCAAACACAATTAGTGCTCTTTGCATGGACGGGAAGATGGGTAGGCTATTTGCATGCACTGGACGTGCAGATTCATGTCCTATCTAGGATTGGTCACATAATTAATTACTGCCTCTTGCGAATTGACAATAACGACTTACACTCTTAGAAAACTTGAATTCTCTAAGATGCCCTATGCACATGGACGGAGGGAGTACCAGGATTTGTTTTGCCGAATCTGTACATAGGGAATTAATTTAATACACTGACATACTAGTTAAGCAAGCATTAATCACGTTTACCCTTCCACCAAGTCATATACTATTCCTTCTGCCAATTCAACACTCAGTCACTAGTAGAAAACAAGGCTATCGTTCGGGCCTGGCCAGCCCATTAGTCCCGGTTCTTCATTAACCGGGACCCATGGGTGGTATTAGACCCGGTTCATGAGCCCAGGGGGCCGGCCGGGGCCTCGTGGGCATTGGTTCCGGTTTGTCTGGATCCATTTGTCCCGGTTCTAGGCACGAACCGGGACCAATGGACCTTGCTCCTGGCCCACAACCATTGGTATCGGTTCATGCGTTGAACCAGGACCAATGGACCTTGCTTTAGTCCAGCTTCATGCCACGAACCGGGACAAATAATTTGCCTATATATACCCATCGCCGCGGCAGAGCACTCCATAGTGCTCTGTTTTTTCAATTTGACGAGGAGAGGGCATTTGGGTGCTCTAGTTCACCTCCTATGCACATGAGGTGTTCGATGAAATGCTCGAGCCACACTAGTTAAGCTTTCTCCTCTCGAAGCTCGACCTCGGAGCTCCAGTTTTACCGAGATTTGTCTAGGTTTTGCGGTCTGTCACGCCCCGTCCCCGTTTTCACCGCCGTTGATCGCCCGCGCCGATCTCGTCACCGGCACCACCTTGGTGAGCCTCTTGTTCTTATCTTCTTTCTGGTACTTGTCTGATTTTCTTACTTTAGATAGATATTTGTCTGGTTTTCTTACTTTTGACACACATAATTATATATAATGCATGCAGATGAACCGGCAATGGATGTATGGTGACAGACACACCTCCGACTACATTAAGTGCGTGCATAATTTTCTCGAAGTGGCTGAGGCAAACAAGCAGAATGGTTTTATGTGTTGTCCATGCACTAAATGTGGGAATACGAAGTCTTACTCTGACCGGAAAATCCTTCACACCCACCTGCTTTACAAGGGTTTCATGCCACACTATAATGTTTGGGCGAGACACGGAGAAATAGGGGTTATGATGGAAGACGGCGAAGAAGAAGAGGATGATGACAACTATGTGCCCCTGAATACGGTGATGCTGCAACGGGGGGGAGCTGCTGAAGATCAAGAGGAACCAGACGATGTGCCCGATGATGCTGCAACGCGGGAAGCTGCCGAAGATCAAGAGGAACCAGACGATGTGCCCGATGATGATCTCCGCCGGGTCATTGTCGATGCAAGGACGCAATGCGAAAGTCAAAAGGAGAAGCTGAAGTTCGATCGCATGTTAGAGTATCACAAAAAAGGGTTGTACCCCAATTGCGAAGATGGCAACACAAAGCTGGATACCATACTGGAATTGTTGTAGTGGAAGGCAGAGAATGTTGTGCCTGACAAAGGATTTGAAAAGCTACTGAAAATATTGAAGAAGAAGTTTCCAAAGGATAATGAATTGCCCGACAGCACGTACGCAACAAAGAAGGTCGTATGCCCTCTAGGATTGGAGGTGCAGAAGATACATGCATGCCCTAATGACTGCATCCTCTACCGCGGTGCATATGAGGATTTGAACGCATGCCCGGTATGCGGTGCATTACAGTATAAGATCAGACAAGATGACCCTGGTGATGTTGACGATGAGCCCCGCAGGAAGAGAGTTCCTGCGAAGGTGATGCGGTATGCTCCTATAATACCACGGTTGAAACGACTGTTCAGAAACAAAGAGCATGCCAAGTTGATGCGATGGCACAATGAGGATCGTAAGAAAGACGGGAAGTTGAGAGCACCCGCTGACGGGTCGCAGTGGAGAAAAATCGAGAGAGAGTACTGGGCTGAGTTTGCACGTGACCCAAGGAATGTATGGTTTGGTTTAAGCGTGGATGTCATTAATCCTTTCGGGGAGCAGATCACCAATCACAGCACCTGGCCCGTGACTCTATGTATGTATAACGTTCCTCCTTGGATGTGCATGAAGCGGAAGTTCATTATGATGCTAGTTCTCATCCAAGGCCCTAAGCAACCCGACAACGACATTGATGTGTACCTAAGGCCATTAGTTGAAGAACTTTTACAGCTGTGGAATGGAAACAGTGTACGTGCATGGGATGAGCACAAACAGGAGGAATTTAACCTGCACGCGTTGCTGTTTGTAACCATCAACGATTGGCCCGCTCTTAGTAACCTTTCAGGACAGACAAACAAGGGATACCACGCATGCACGCACTGTTTAGCTGACACCGAAAGTATATACCTTGGAAGCTGCAGGAAGAATGTGTACCTGGGCCATCGTTGATTTCTTCCGACCAACCATCAATGTCGAAAGAAAGGCAAGCATTTCAAAGTCAAGGCAGATCACCGGAAGAAGCCCGCCATGCGTATCGATGATCACGTACATGCTATGGTCAATGATTTACACGTAATCTTTGGAAAGGGTCCCGACGGACTAGCTGTTCCGAGTGACGCTGAGGGACACGCACCCATGTGGAAGAAGTAATCTATATTTTGGGACCTACCCTACTGGAACGACCTAGAGGTCCGCTCTTCAATCGACTTGATGCACGTGACGAAGAACCTTTGCGTGAACCTGCTAGGCTTCTTGGGCGTGTATGGGAAGACAAAAGATACAGTTGAGGCACGGGAGGACCTACAACGTTTGCACGAAAAAGACGGCATGCCTCCAAGTAGTATGAAGGTCCTGCCAGCTACGCTCTTACCAAAGAAGAGAAGGAAATCTTCTTTGAATGTCTACTTAGTATGAAGGCCCCGACTGGCTTCTCGTCGAATATAAAGGGAATAATAAATATCACAGAGAAAAAGTTTCAGAACCTAAAGTCTCATGACTGCCACGTGATTATGACGCAACTGCTTCCGGTTGCATTGATGGGGCTTCTATCGGAAAATGTTTGATTAGCCATTGTGAAGTTATGTGCATTCCTCAATGCACTCTCTCAGAAGATGATCGATCTAGAAATCATACCAAGGCTAAGGAGTGATGTGGTGCAATGTCTTGTCAGTTTTGAGTTGGTGTTCCCATCATCCTTCTTCAATATCATGACGCACGTCCTAGTTCATCTAGTTGACGTGATTGTCATTCTGGGCCACGGATTTCTACACAATATGTACCCCTTTAAGAGGTTCATGGGAGTCCTAAAGAAATATGTCCGTAACCGCGCTAGGCTAGAAGGAAGCATCTCCATGGGCCATCAAACAGAAGATGTCATTGGGTTTTGTGTTTACTTCATTCTTGGCCTTAAGAAGATAGGTCTACCTAAATCGCGGTATGAGGGGAGACTGACTGGAAAAGGCACGCTTGGAGGGGAGACAATAATATGCAGGGATGGATATTCTTGGTCTCAAGCACACTACACAGTTCTATAGAACTCTACCTCGGTGACCCCTTATGTCGATGAACACAAGAACAGTCTGCGCTCCAAACACCCAGTGGAGTGCGACGACTGGATAACATGTGAACACATCAGGACTTTCAGCAGTTGGTTGGAAACACGTCTCAGAGGTGAAAACACTGTTTGTGATGAGTTGTACTCGTTGTCTAGGGGACCATCTTAGACTGTAATGATTTGGAAAGGAAACGAGATAAATGGGAATACATTTTACCCGATCACCCAAGATCAAAAGAGCACCAACCAAAACAGTGGTGTCCGCTTTGATGCAGCAACCGAGAGGGGAAAGGACACATATTATGGTTACATAGTGGACATATGGGAACATGACTACGGAGTATATTTTAAGGTCCCTTTGTTTAAATGCAAATGGGTCAATCTGTCAGGAGGTGGGGTACAGGTACACCCATAGTACAGAATGACAACAGTGGATCTGAACAATCGTGGGTACACTGACGAACCGTTCGTTCTAGCCAATGATGTGGCACAGGTTATCTATATGAAGGACATGTCTACCAAACCGAGAAAAAGAAAAAATAAGGAAGCGAATACATCATACGATGAGCCAAAGAGCCACATAGTTCTTTCAGGAAAAGGGACATCGTTGGAGTGGAGGGCAAGACAGACATGTCCGAAGATTGTGAAAAGTTTCATGAAATTTCTCCCTTCAAAGTCAAGGCTGACCCAAGCATCCTGATAAATGATGAAGATTATCCATGGTTACGGCACAATAAGGAAGGACACAAGCGAAGAAAAAGTGAAGACTTTGTCCACAACTATTATGATGATACCATGCCAACTTTCAACCTTTTTGTAGTACATTTGAAATGCCTATTGTAACAGACAAGTTTCCGTATGAAATCCTGATACATCGAAAGAGATTGTCCGTTTTATATCTGAAGTGCATCCAGTTTTTGCTGTAACCCTCTCAACTTTCTTGCACATGCTATGTGGATGAAATGATGATACCATGCCAACTTCCAACCTTTTCAGAGTTCATTTGAATTGCTTTTCAATTTCAGGGTCTTATAGCTCAAAATAGTCAGTAAATGCATGAAAAATAACAAATGAAGTTAGAAAGGGTTGAAAATTGACGATGTGGCTTTGAATGGTGCATTTTGAACACACAAAAAGTCAGGAGTTCAAATAAGTTTTAAAAAATGAAATCCCTGTGAAACAGATGAGTTTCCGTATGAAACCCTGATACTTCGAAAGAGATTGTCCATTTTGTACACGAAGTGCATCTAGTTTTTCCCATAACCCTCTTAACTTTTTAGCACATGCTATATGGGTGAAATGATGATACCATGCCAACTTTCAACCTTTTCAGAGTCCATTTGAAATGCTTTTCAATTTCAAGGTCTTATAGCTCAAAAAAAAAAACAGTAAATGATTTTATAAAACTCTAATACACTACTAGGGAAAACCCTAGCAGTAGCGCTGGTTTTGTGCTCACTAGTAGCGCGGGTAGGCGCGCTACTAATAAGGCACTATAGCTATTGCTTATCAGTAACGCGTGCCGGCACGCGCTACTGCTAGGACAAATAGTTGCAGCGTTTGTTCACTCCCACGCTACTGCTAATGTAACTAGTGGTAGCGTCTTTTCTCTCCATCGCTACTAGTATTCTTTTTTATTTTTTATTTTTAGTGTATTTATGCTCCATCGTACAAATATTGGTACAATACCAGTTATGAGGTTAACATCATTATGTCCATAACAGTGTGTCAAATGAAGGTGGATTAGGTTAAAGTGGAGGCAATATGTGGTGCATGTCAAAAGTATACTACTAATCCAAACTTGATCTAGTTTGGACTAGTAGTACTTTCAATGTGCACCACATGTTGCCTCCACTTGAATATAATCCGCCAGCACAAGCTATTTAATCATCATCATAGTCATTACCACCAACAATATTTATTTAATCACCACTAACACTAGCTAATAATAATCATCATAGTCATTACCACCAACACTAGCTATTTTGTCATCATAGTAATAGTGTAGCACATCATCATCTTCAAACTCATTTCTAGCTAGCTAATCACTCCTGCTGCTCTCTCTTAGGTAAAATAACATAAAACATGTATAGCTCTCCTCCTTGATCAAGTTGGAGCATGCAGATGAACCTGTCTCCCAATCGTGGGTAGCGCATCTGTTTCTGCCCTCTAGTACTTCTTTGCGCTCCCCCATCACATATTTGGTCCAGTCTTGCACTATTAAGCATCCGTCGCTAATCTTGAATGCACTAAACTAATCTGTAGGATATCTTGGCCGTAAGCTAATAATACTCATGGTACCTTTAGTCTCGATCCCATAAGGCACAACATTCATCGGGAGTCCCTGTTGAAGAACATCGTATGGTAACATACTTAGAAATGAAGTTTAGCTTCAAAAATAATGTATGGAAAAGATGCACTGAGGACAAATAGTAAAAAATCTTATCATCCTTCCTAAATAGATGTGACCGTAGTTCATTACGAACAATATTGGTCGCACGTTTTTAGTAATAACATTTTTAAATGCAGGAAGAAAATTTGTCTTGACAGTATCAAGATCCGCAAGCCATGAAACATAATGACTGAGCTCCTCACAGTTGAGTTCAGCCCCGACACAGTATACGGTCCTGTCTACCAAGTGTTGTACATCTTTGCTTGCACCGAAATAAGCTGACAATACAAATTAGTTGTCAACTATTTTTGAATAAACAATATCAAAGACATAAATATGGTTGAGAAACTTACATAATGGTATAACTGGAGGCGTCTGCACATCGATCCAGATGTCGGTATTACCTTCCATATCATCTTCCGGACGAATATCAAAGGTGATAACCATATCAGGCTGAAATGAATAAGTCTTGCATAGTGCCGCCATGTTTTGCATCCAAAATAGGTGTAGTCGTCTGAATTGTATAATTTTATGTTGAAAATATAACCATGCTCGGTCTTCAAGTAAACTTTCTTTACCTCCATAGTACGACTGAAACCTATCTTATCCAATACAAAAACTCTTGCATAGCAGAGGATACGCTAGTAGAATAGTAAAAATAAATAAATTATAAGTTCAAGCAAATGAAGCATATGTCATGCTTAATTACGAAAAAAACTTGTCGTTGTGACTTACTGTATCCACTCCGAAGTTCTCGTCCAGCTTGATGTTGAAGCGCCTATCATCATCTAGGAAGATTCCGTCGCACATGCCGCGCTCGTCTTCGCAGTATTTGCAAGTACCGAAATCCTTTTCGTCGTCAGACATTTCCTATATTCATAGTTGAAATATTAATTGAAAATCGATCGAAGACAACTACCAGGATACTCAACACACAAATCCGGGGCACTCGATATTTCCTACATATTCTGGCACAAGTCATGCCAAAATTCACGGAAAAATCCGGCATGACCTTTGCTAAAATAGGACATATCGAGCGCCTGAAATTTGCCGGAACAGAAATGAATCAACACTCCGGCAAAACATAGGCCACTCGGAGGTGTAACCTGCAAACATGACCGGCCACTTGGGCAAGCACATATCCTATTTGAGCAACACAAGATATACATTTCAAAATATCTTATAGGACTCAAATTAGCATGCATTCAATAAGCAAAAGTAAATCATCTCATGCGTCCGTACGTCGTCGAATATTATCACTAATACATCCCGAATAGTTTCATACATATACCATCACTAATACAACTTAAACCCTAGCACACGACGGGTATCGGCGCGGGCGGTGGGGACACCCACAGAGAAGGAACCATCACGGGATCATAGCTTCACTGAGATCCCTGGAGAACCTGCCAGGTATTAGAGAACCTGCCAGGTATTGGAGAACCTGTGCTCCAACGCAAACAAGTAGTGACGGACATGCGCGTCCTCCTCACTAACACGGTGACGCACCACCCCCGCGGGGTCCTCGAGCCTCCAGACCGTCACTGGCCCACGTGACCACCACCAAAGAAGGTTCGGGTCAACGACAGGCTGGCTCCTCACCATCCTGCGTCCCCTGGTAGGTAGCGCCTCCCAGTACCACCCCGGCGGAGCCCAGTCCCGGACATGGCCCATCTAGTCAAGCAGGTGTCGTCCTCCGCTGACTCGACGACGAGGATGCGGGATAGGCATCGTCCACGTTGATGCGGGAAAAATTGCTTTAACTAAAAAAATAGCAACAAGTTCTTACTAATTAGTTCTATTAATTCAATTAGTTCTTACAAAAAATAAACTTACTATAAATAAAAATAAACAAGTACCTAATTAGTACCTAGTTCTTACTAACTAATTAGTACCTAGGAACTACTGCCCTAATTACCATATAAGTATCCATTTTTAACTAGGGTTCATACTACCTAATTAAATAGGGTTAATACTAATTATAATTAACTAACTAGCACTAAAAATAGCCTAGAGTTCATACTAACTAGCACTAAATAGCTAGGGTTCATACTAAGCAAACAAGAGGGATCGGAAGGGGAGAGTGCTTACCGAGGGCGGGGATAGAGATGGGGTCGGGGGAGACGGCGGCACCGAGGCGCGGCGAGGCGGGGTCGGGGGAGACGGCGGCGAGACGGGTCGAGGGAGATGGCGGTGAGGCGGGGTCAGGGGAGATGGCGGCGAGGCGGGGTCAGGGGAGACGGTGGCGAGGCGGGGTCGGGGGAGACGGCGGTGAGACAGTGGTGAGGCGGAGGCGACAAGGGGGAGAAGAGAGAGTGGGGAATTGGGTGAGGAAGCAGAGGAGAGGGAATCATGCCGCGCGGGGGATTAGGTAAAAATAACTTTAACAGTAGTGTGGGGAGGCAAAACGTGCTGCTGCTAAAATGGGTAGTAGTAGCGCTGTTTCTAGAAGGGCGCTACTACTATACCTAGCACGTCGAGAACGGTGTCGCAGTTATAGTAGTAGCGCATTATGTTCCTGCCGCGCTACTGCTAAGCGGGTTACAGTAGCGCCGTTTTAGCCGACACGCTACTGCTAAGTAGCAGTAGCGTCTCATTTTAACAAGCGCTACTGGTAAGATTCTGTGTATAAGGTTTTCCCTAGTAGTGATAGCAAAAGGAATCAACTAAAAAGCTTTTATAAACCTCTAGTATTTTTTAAACTAAAATTATATAAAATTTATGCAACTAAAATTATCAAAGTATTTTCTGTTCAAAACATGAAAAGCAGAAAGAATTATCATAAATAATTTTTGTTAGAATCTTTAGTAGCAAAAAGAATTTTCATAAATATTTTTTTGATAGAAACTAAAATAACAAAATCTGTTTGTGAATATAATGATAAAATGCAGTAATATTAAATAGCAGGAAAAAGAATCACTCAAAATATATGTTTATAGTGAAGTTATTCACAAACTAGTGATTCACACAAATTTCAAAGAATTAAAATTTAAACTATTCAAAATTGGAAACTAATGGAGTAACAGAAAGATTATAATTATACTGAGCTAAAAGCAAAAAGAATAAAAAAAATAAAGCAAAAATCAAAAGAAAATAAATAATTCAAAAAACAAAAGAAAAACTAGAAAAACAAATACCGCCTAATGGGCCACACGGCCTGCATACGACTAGAAACCCATTTGTACATGGGCCAGGATGCAGGCCCGTAGGCACAATAGGCCCAACACTGCAGTGACAAGGGTAGGCAACTAATGCCTGCATATTAGAGAGGAGCTCAGCACCTGAGCTGCACCGCATCTTATAAATAGGTGCTGAGCTCCCTCAGCTAGCAAGGTGGCACTAAACTTCCCACCGCACCGTGCCAGCACGAGGCCTTTGGTCCCGGTTGGTGCCACCAACCGGGACTAAAGGGGTGCATTGGTCCCGGTTGGTGGCACCAACCGATACCAATGCCCCCCCCCCTTTAGTCTCGGTTGGTGCCACCAACCAGGACCAAAGCCCTCTGCTTCCCGCCCTTTGGGCTGCTGAAAAGAGGCCTTTGATCCTAGTTGGTGGCACCAACCAGGACGAAAGGTCGCATTAGTCCCTGTTTGTCTCACGAACCGGGACCAAAGTCCTCGTCTATATAACTGGCCCTCGTGAAAATTTCATTCAGTTCGTTCTTCCCCGCCCCGACGCCGCCAGGCTGCCCCTCTCCGCCTCGCCGTCTCGTCGCCGCCCCGCGCCGTCCCGCGCCATCTCGTCGCCGTCGCCGCCCCGCGCCCCATGCCCCGCGACGCTGCCGACCCTGCCCCGCTCATCGCCCGTCGCCGCGCTGCCCCTAACCGTCGCCCGTCGCCGCACCGCCCCTCACGCACCGTCGCCGTCGTCGTCCCCTGCCCGCCGCCCTCGCCGGGCCCCTCACGTCGTCGCCATCCCCGTGAGATTGTATGAATTTTGCTAATTTAACTAGATATGTAGTAATTTAGATGTGTAGTTAATTGAGTTAGATTTTGTTCATAGATTTTTTTGTTAGATTTTTTTATATTGTGTAATTTGTTCATATTGTGTTAGATTTTTTTTCTGTTCATAGATTTTTTTGATGATATTATTGTTGAATATGCATGTTTGTATGTTCATATATATGCAAGGATCGAATATGTCAATTTCTTATGATTTTTTTTTCTGTTCATAGAGTTTTTATGATTTTTTTCTGTTGTAATTTTGTTCATAGAATTTTAATGATCTTTTTGTTCATAGAATTTTCTTTGTCAATTTATGTATATGTTCATATTGTGTATGTATAGGAAAATTGTGTATGATCAAAGTTATTTATGTATATGTTCATATTTAGAAGAAAAGGCAGGAGAGGAAAAAGGAAAATAAGAAGAGAAAATGTTTAATATAATTAGTTAGAAAAATAATAGAAACTAGTTAAACTAGTTTATTTTTAGTAAGTACTACTTTATTTTATTTATAGTAAGTGCTTAATATATAGTTGAATTAGTTGATTTAATAAACTAGTTTATTTTACTACAGAAGTAGTTTATTTTTATTAATTACCACTTTATTTATTTATAGTAAGTGCTTAGTAGTTGAATTAGTTGATGTAATAAAACTACTTTATTTTACTATATATAAAAGTAGTTTATTTTTAGCAAGAAAATTAATAGAACTAGTTTATTTTTTTAGTTCAAACAATTAATCCCGCATCGACGTCGATGATGCCTATCCCGCATCCTCATCGTCGACTCAGCGGTGGAGGCCTGCTTGATCAAGGCCATGTCCGGGACTGGGCTCCGCCGGGCTGGTATAGGGAGGTGCTACCTTCCGAGGTGCGTAGGTTGGTGAGGAGCCAGCCCGTTGTTGACCCGATCCTTGTTTGGTGGCGGTCGCGTGCGCCAGTGACAGTGCCGAGGCTTCCATACACCGCGGAGGTGGTACGTCACCGTGTCAGCGAGGAGGATGAGCACATTCGTCGCTACATGGTTGCGTTGGAGGGCAGGTTCGACAATACCTGGCAGGTTCTTCAGGGATCTCACTGGAGCTATGATCCAGTGATGGTTCCTTATCTTTGTGTGTCCACTTCCCGTGACGATACCCGTTGGGCGCTACGGTTCTAACTGTGTATTAGTGATGCTATATGTATGATAGTATTCGAGGAGTATTAGTAATAATATTCGACGATGTACGGACACAAGAGATGATGTACTTTTGCTCATAATTGAATGCATGCTAATTTGAATACTACTTTATTTTACGGTTTGGTTTTGCTTATTGAATGCTCATATTGGAAAAGTACTACTTTGAATGCTAAAATTGGATAGCACTATGGAGAAATCTAGGAGCCCCCTCCATCATCCACGCCGTTGTGGGGGTAGCTTCTCTTCATTCCCGTGTGCTAGATAATTTGGTGTAATAATGCAGTCAGGAAGGAAAGGAGGAGCTATCATTACCGATAGTCAACCCGTGATTAATAATAATGATCTAATTTAGGTTTTTAGTACATATATTTAATTGTACAAGTTTAATATTTGAATTATGAACATAGGCCGGAAATGTCGTACTCGGACGACGAAAACCGTCCGGGGAGTGCGACTGGTGCCACGACGGCCGAGGTATGTGCGACAGGTTCCTTGAGCTGGACGAAGATCGGCGCTTCAGCATTAAGCTCGAGGAGACCTTCGATGTTGAAACTGTACGCAACGACGACAATAGTTTTATTTTCGTAATTAAGCACGACTTCAACTATTTTAACGTGTAATTTTCAAATTTTTTTCAATTCGACTAACTTATCCCATGCTATGCAAGATGCTATTTCTTGGAGAGGATGAGTTTTCAAGACCATGAAAGTATGGAAACCAAAAAATCACCTAAGGACCCATCATGGTGTGGATTTTAAAGTAAAGATGTACAATTCTGAGAGTGTAACCCATTTTGGTTGCAAAAATTGGGATGCACTTTGCAAGATGTATGGTTTTGATGAGGGTATGCTTGTCACCATGGATCTTGGAGATCCTACAATCGAGCAAGACAATATGGACATTTGGGACCTTGTTGATACACTTCCAATTCTTTGCCCATGTGAGGTTCTCAAACATAGTTATTAAGTAATTTATATTGTTTATTTCAAAATAGTTGACAGCTTATTTCTATTGATAGCTTATTTTCATTCTTCAAAGAATGTGCGGAAGATGGTAGACAAAAACCCACTACACCGATGGCTCCGAATTAACTTATAAGGAGAAAAATCATCTGATCGCATTTTGAACTGATCTTGAGAATTACAATATCTATAATCGAACTCCTCAACATTATGGTCAATACATGCCACTAGTGCACGTGTTGAACTACGGTAACTACCATGAAGATACCCTGGTAAAATTTTTACTATTACGACATCGGTGCATCTTTTGCATACTTCTAAAACTAGTACATATCATTGCTAACTACAAAGTTATTAGTTATTACTATGTTTTTCAACAAATAATCCTGAATGATTGTGTGCCTCACCTGATGTATACGCACGGTCGCCCGATGTTTTGAACATACAACCAGGTCGTCCTACGAATCTCAACTGTCCATACTGAATTTTTAAAAGAAGTGGAGACATGACAATCAAAGAATGGAAAAAAATGTATGGACAGTCGTAAGGAGCTTCTTGGAAGCAAAAGGAAGCGAAGCGCAATAATTGGAGACAGGATGATCTCCATTCTCCATAACGGAGAGTCAGGGTCTATATTGTTTTATGCTATTTTACCTTAAAGAGGGTATATTTATACCTCATAATGATGATCATGTGCTAATAACAATTAAGTAGTGTTGGTTCAATGACTATGAGGATGATGATCGTATGACTTGTTATTAATAATGAGTAGAACACTACTAGGAAAAGGGCTATAGATGGGATGGGCTCTAATGGCGCACCTGTCAGGTGGTGCGCCACTACTATATACTAATGGCACACCATTTCGCGATGCGCCATTAGTATGGAAGACACTAATGGCGCACCAGGCAAATGATGCGCCACTAGTAATATTTTTTTTCATTTTTCCATACATACTAATGGCGCATCCGAGTGAAGTGCGCCATTACTAGTTCTAACTAGTAATGGCGCACCAGGCAGAGAGTGCGCCAGTACTGTATTCTTTTTTTATTCCTTTTTTTGCAAAACTACTAATGGCGCACCGTGTCACAGTGCGCCATTACTAGTTTAAACTAGTAATGGCGCACTGTGACTCGGTGCACCATTAGTATATATATATATATTTTACCTTTCTACAAAACTACTAATGGCGCATTTGCAGGTGGTGCGCCATTAGTGACCTGGGACCCCAACAAGATATTTTGGACAGCCACACCTACCCACTCACTTTTGCCACTTCATTCCCTCCACCTCCTTCTCCAAACTTGGGGAGTCCTTTCCGGACTGGATCCGGAAGGGGAGCATCGTCAATATAAAACCATTCTGAAGCCCAGTTATCCGGTGCCTTCTTGGGAGTGCCAGATAGGTATCCGGTCTCAGCGATACGCCATACTTCGGCCCCACCCACTTTACATAGTGATTCTCCTTGGTTGCGGGGGACAAGGCAGAACAGCTTTTTCCACAATCCGAAATGAGCCTTGCAACCTAGAAATAGCTCACAAAGGGCGACATACCCAGCTATATGTAGTATGGAGGCTGGGGTAAAATTGTGCAACTGGAGGCCGTAAAACTCCATGAGCCCGCGAAGGAATGGATAAATAGGGAACCCGACGCCCCTTAACAAATGCGGGATGAGGCATACGCTCTCCTCTGGAGATGGATTGGGAGATCTCTCCGCTTGTTCTCCGCCATTATAGGTGGCCACCCCGGCTCGGACAGGGACCATGAATGCCGGCGGGAGGAGCCCTTGGGTTTGTAACTTTATCAGACGGCTATGCGAAACTGAACACTCTCCCCAGTCCCCTGGCTTGGGGCAAGGGGAGCAAGAAGAAGAGCTGGGACGACCGGCCATGTTGGAATGGTTTTGGGCACTCTGTTGGATGCTTGCTCGAGGAGGGAGAGTGGGGTTTGGATCCGAGAATCCCCATCTCTTAAAATAGACGGTTAGCCCGAAGGACCGAGGGTGGCAAACGCAAAAATGCCTTGACTCCTCGCATTCGCTTGACATGTGGAAATGGTCATTATTGAAGCACTGAAGCCGAGGAGTACAAACATTGATGAGATGTTGGACACTGTTCGTCATGATGGGTACATTGGAGTATTCGGAGAAGGAACCCACCTTGCAATGCCGAAGACAAGACTGCGCGCCGGACTCATCGTCATTGAAGCCTGGTTCAGGGGCTACTGAGGTAGTCCTGGATTAGGGGGTATCCGGACAGCCGGACTATATACATTGTCCGGACTATCAAAGCGTGAAGATACAAGACTCAAGACTTCGGCCCGTGTCCGGATGGGACTCCCCTTTGCGTGGAAGACAAGCTTGGCGATTCGGATATTAGATTTCCTTCCTTGTAACCGACTCCATGTAAACCCTAGCCCTCCCCGGTGTCTATATAAACCGGAGAGGATGGTCCTTAGAAGGCCGATCACAATTACAATCATACCATCATAGGCTAGCTCTTAGGGTTTAACCTCTACGATCTCATGGTAGATCTACTCTTGTACTACTCATATCTTCAATATTAATCAAGCAAGAAGTAGGGTTTTACCTCCATCGAGAGGGCCCGAACCTAGGTAAACATTGTGTCCCTTCCTTCCTGTTACCACTACTAGGAAAAAGGCTATAGATGAGATGGACACTAATGGAGCACATGTCATGTGGTGCAGCACTACTATATAGCAGTGGCGCACCATGTGCAGGTGCGCCACTAGTAACAATTTTTTTCCGAACATACTAATGGCGCATCATGGCACAGTGCGCCATTACTAGTGCTAACTAGTAATGGCGCACCGGCCACACAGTGCGCCACTACTGTTGTTTTTTTATTCTTTTTTTTGCAAAACTACTAATGGCGCACCGTAGCATAGTGCGCCATTACTAGTTTAAACTAGTAATGGCGCACTGTGCCACGGTGCGCCATTAGAATATATAGTTTTTTTTTGCAAAACTTATAATGGCGCACCAGCAGCAGGTGCGCCATTAGTAACCAGGGTTACTAATGGCGCATTTGCAGGTGGTGCGCCATTAGTAACCTGGGACCAACAAGATATTTTGGACAGCCCACCTACCCACTCACTTTCCCCACTTCATTCTCTCCACCTCTTCCTCCAAGCTTGTCTCGTCTGCCTCCTCCTCCTCACCTCACTTGCACCATAGATTCATCAAAATTAAGTGGTGAAATTACCTTTTTTGATAGGTAAGTAAGGGGAAAGCTATCTTCATGTTGTAGATCTACTTTTTTTCTCCCTAGATCGCTCCAACAACGTGCACATGCACTTTTTGTGGCCTAGCTAGATCTATGTATGTTTGTGGTGTTGCATATGTTTGTGGTGTTGCATATATGTTTGTGTTTGCAGGTACCGATATTTGAAATGCGATAGTTGCCAATATTTTGCCGGAATGTTGATTCATTTCCGTTTCGGCGAGAATTTTGGCACTATGCATTCTTTTTGGTCCTATTTTTAGGGAAGGTCATGCCAAATATTTTCTTGGTTCTAAAATATCGTTTTGCTCTACCCCGCAGGCGACCATGGTCCGCACGATGACCGAAGGCATCGTGAATAGGTTTTTGAGCTCCGCAAAGGCCGAGATGCTTCAAAAGAACGAGAAGGAGATAAGATGTCCGTGTCGAAGATGCAAGCTGAAGAGCCTTATTGCGGACCCAGATTCCGGGCAGGTGCGGGACCTGTTGGGGAACGTAGCAGAAATTTAAAATTTTCCTACGAGTCACCAAGATCTATCTATGGAGAGACTAGCAACAAGGGGAAGGAGAGTGCATCTACATACACTTGTAGATCGCTAAGCGGAAGCGTTCAAGAGAACGGGGTTGAAGGAGTCGTACTCGTCGTGATCCAAATCACCGGAGATCCTAGTGCCGAACGGACGGCACCTCCGCGTTCAACACACGTACAGCCCGGTGACGTCTCCCATGCCTTGATCCAGCAAGGAGATAGGGATAGGTTGAGGAAGACTCCATCCAGCAGCAACACAACGGCGTGGTGGTGATGGAGGAGCGTGCCAATCCTGCAGGGCTTCGCCAAGCACCGCGGGAGAGGAGGAGTACTTGGGAGAGGGGGAGGGCTGCGCCAGAACTTGTGGTGCGGCTGCCCTCCCACCCCCCACATATATATAGGGGCAAGGGAGAGGGGGGCCGGCCCCCTCAGATCCAATCTGAGGAGGGGGAGGCGGCCAAGGGGGGGAGGAGTGCCTCCCAAGTCAAGTGGAGGCCCTCCCCCTTAGGGTTTTCCCCTTCCCATGCGCATGGGCCTTGGGGGGGGCTGGTGCCCCTGGCCCATTAAGGCTAGGGCGCCCCCCTACAGCCCATGCTACTGTATTGGACGTGGTGAAACAATTTCCGGACCCCCGGACCCTTCCGGAATCCTCCGGAACCTTCTGGAAGCTTCCCGGTACAATACCGAAAAAACCCGAACTTTTTCCGGAACCCGAACAACAACTTTCCATATATAAATCTTTACCTCCGGACTATTCCGGAACTCCTCGTGACGTCCGGGATCTCATCCGGGACTCCGAACAACATTCGGTAACCACATAGAAACTTCCTTTATAACCCTAGCGTCATCGAACCTTAAGTGTGTAGACCCTACGGATTCGGGAACCATGCAGACATGACCGAGACGTTCTCCGGTCAATAACCAACAGCGGGATCTGGATACCCATGTTGGCTCCCACATGTTCCACGATGATCTCATCGGATGAACCACGATGTCAAGGACTCAATCGATCCTGTATACAATTCCCTTTGTCTAGCGGTATAGTACTTGCCCGAGATTCGATCGTCGGTATACCGATACCTTGTTCAATCTCGTTACCGGCAAGTCTCTTTACTCGTTCGGTAACACATCATCCCGAGATCAATCCCTTGGTCAAATTGTGCACATTATGATGATGTCCCACCGAGTGGGCCCAGAGATACCTCTCCGTTTACACGGAGTGACAAATCCCAGTCTCGATTCGTGCCAACCCAACAGACACTTTCGGAGATACCTTTAGTGCACCTTTATAGCCACCTAGTTACGTTGTGACGTTTGGTACGCCCAAAGCATTCCTACAGTATCCGGGAGTTACACAATCACATGGTCTAAGAAAAAAGAGACTTGACATTAGAAAAGCTTTAGCATACGAACTACACGATCTTTCTGCTAGGCTTAGGATTGGGTCTTGTCCATCACATCATTCTGCTAATGATGTGATCCCGTTATCAATGACATCCAATGTCCATGGTCAGGAAACTATAACCATCTGTTGATCAACGAGCTAGTCAACTAGAGGCTTACTAGGGACATGGTGTTGTCTATGTACCCACACATGTATCTGAGTTTCCTATCAATACAACTATAGCATGGATAATAAACGATTATCATGAACAAGGAAATATAATAATAACTAATTTATTATTGCCTCTAGGGCATATTTCCAACAGTCTCCCACTTGCACTAGAGTCAATAATCTAGTTCACATCGCCATGTGATCAACACTGATAGGTCACATCGCCATGTGACCAACATCCAAAGAGTTTACTAGTGTCTTAAACTAGTTCACATCACCATGTGATTAAGTCTCAATGAGTTCTTGGGTTTGATCATCTTTTGCTTGTAAGAGAAGTTTTAGTAAACGGGTCTGCAACATTCAGATCCGTATGTACTTCGCAAATCTCTAAGTCATATTGTAAATGCTGCTTCTACACTCCACTTGAAGCTATTCCAAATGGTTGCTCCACTATATGTATCCGGTTTGCTACTCAGAGTCACTCGGATAGGTGCTAAAGCTTGCATTGGCGTAACCCTTTACGCCGAACTCTTTATCACCTCCATAATCGAGAAACATGTCCTTATTTACTCCAAGGACAATTTTTGACCGCTGTCCAATGATCCATTCCTGGATCATTCTTGTACCCCTTGACTGACTCATGGCAAGGCACACTTCCGGTGCGGTACACAACATAGCATACTATAGAGCCTACGTCTAAAGCATAGGGGACGACCTTTGTCCTTTCTATCTTTCTGCCGGGGTCGAGCTTTAAGTCTTAACTTCATACCTTACATCTCAGGCAAGAACACCTTCTTTGACTGATCCATCTTGAACACCTTCAAGATCATGTCAAGGTATATGCTCATTTGAAAGTACCATTAAGCGGTTTTGATCTATCCTCATAGATCTTGATGCTCAATGTTCAAGTAGCTTAATCCAGGTTTTCACTTGAAAAACACTTTTCAAATAACCCTATATGCTTTACAGAAAATTCTACATCATTTCTGATCATCAATATGTATACAACATATACTCATCAGAAATTCTATAGTGCTCCCACTCACTTCTTTGGAAGTACAAGTTTCTCATAAACTTTGTATAAACCCAAAATCTTTGATCATCTTATCAAAGTGTATATTCCAACTCCGAGATGCTTACTCCAGTCCATGGAAGGATTGCTGGAGCTAGCACACCTTTTAGCATCCTTAGGATCGACAAAACCTTTCTGATTGTATCACATACAACCTTTCCTTACGAAGACTGGTAAGGAAACTCATTTTGACATCCATCTGCCAGATTTCATAAATGCAGCTAATGCTAACATGATTCCGACGGACTTAAGCATCGCTACGGATGAGAAAATCTCATCGTAGTCAACTCCTTGAACTTGTGAAAAACTCTTCGCCACAAGTTGAGCTTCATAGAAGCTGACATTACCGTCCACGTCCGTCTTCTTCTTAAAGATCCATCTATCTCAATGGTTTGCCGATCATCGGGCAAGTCCACCAAAGTCCATGCTTTGTTCTGATACATGGATCCTATCTCGGATTTCATGGCTTCTAACCATTTGTCGGAATTTGGGCCCACCATCGCTTCTCCATAGCTCGTAGGTTCATTGTTTTCTAGCAACATGACCTTCAAGACAGGATTACTGTACCACTCTGAAGCAGTACGCATCCTTGTCACCCTACGAGATACGGTAGTGACTTGATCCAAAGTTTCATGATCACTATCATAAGCTTCTACTTCAATTGGTGTAGGTACCACAAGAACAACTTCCTATGCCCTTCTGCACATAGTTGAAGTGATGGTTCAATAACCTTATCAAGTCTCCACCATCCTCCCACTCAACTTTCCGAGACAAACTTTTCCTCGAGAAAGGACCCGATTCAAGAAACAATCCCTATTGCTTTCGGATCTGAATTAGGAGGTATACCCAACTGTTTTGGGTGTCCTATGAAGATGCATTTTATCCGCTTTGGGTTCGAGCTTATCAACCTAAAACTTTTTCACATAAGCGTCGTAGCCCCAAACTTTTAAGAAACAACAACTTAGGTTTCTCCAAACGGTGTCGTCTCAACAGAATTACGTGGTGCCCTATTTTAAAGTGAATGTGGTTGTCTCTAATGCCTAACCCATGAATGATAGTGGTAATTCGATAAGAGACATCATGGTACGCACCATATCCAATAGGGTGCAACTATGATGTTCGGACACACCATTCACACTATGGTGTTCCAGGCGGTATTAATTGTGAAACAATATCCACAATGTCTTAATTGCGTGCCAAAGCTCGTAACTCAGATACCCATCTCTATGATCATATCATAGACATTTTATCCTCTTGTCACAATGATCTTCAACTTTACTCTGAAATTACTTGAACTATTCAATAATTCAGACTTGTGTTTCATCAAGTAAATATACTCAACATCTACTCGAATCATCTGTGAAGTAAGAACATAACGATATTCACTGCATGCCTCAGCACTCATTGGACTGCACACATCAAAATGTGTTACTTCCAACAAGTTTCTATCTTGTTCCATCTCACTGAAACAAGGCTTTTCAGTCATCTTGCCCATGTGGTATGATTTGCATATCTCAAGTGATTCAAAATCAAGTGAGTCCAAATGATCCATCTGCAAGGAGTTTCTTCATGCGTATACACCAATAGACATGGTTCGCATGTCTCAAACTTTTCAAAAACGAGTGAGTCCAAAGATCCATCAACATGGAGCTTCTTAATGCGTTCTATACCAATATGACTTACATGGCAGTGTCACAAGTAAGTGGTACTATCATTACTATCTTATATCTTTTGGCATGAAAATGTGTATCACTACGATCGAGATTCAATAAACCATTCCTTTAGGTGCAAGACCATTGAAGGTATTATTCAAATAAATAGAGTAACCATTATTCTCCTTAAATGAATAACCGTATTGCGATAGACATAATCCAATCATGTCTATGCTCAGCGCCAACTCCAAATGACAATTATTCAGGTTTAATACTAATCTTGATGGTAGAGGGAGCGTGCGATGTTTGATCACATCAAACTTGGAAACACTTCCAACACATATCGTCAGCTCACCTTCAGCTAGTCTCCATTTATTCCGTAGCTCTTTTATTTCGAGTTACTAACACTTAGCAATCGAACCGGTATCTTAATACCCTGGTGCTACTAGGAGTACTAGTAAAGTACACATTAACTTAATGTATATCCAATATACTTCTATTGACCTTGCCAGCCTTCTCATCTACCAAGTATCTAGGGTAATTCTGCTCCAGTGGTTGTTCCCCTTATTACAGAAGCACTTAGTCTCGGGTTTGGGTTCAACCTTGGGTTTCTTCACTAGAGCAGCAGCTGATTTGCTGTTTCATGAAGTATCCCTTCTTTCCCTTGCCGTTCTTGAAACTAGTGGTTTCACCAACCATCAACAATTGATGCTCCTTCTTGATTTCTACTTTCGCGGTGTCAAACATCGCGAATACCTCAAGGATCATCATATCTATCCCTGATATTTTATAGTTCATCACGAAGCTCTAGCAGCTTGGTGGCAATGACTTTGGAGAAACATCACTATCTCATCTGGGAGATCAACTCCGACTCGATTCAAGTGATTGTTGCACTTCAGACAATCTGAGCACAAGCTCAACGATTGAGCTTTTCTTCCTTAGTTTGCAGGCTAAGAAAATCGTCGGAGGTCTTATACCTCTTGAGGTGGGCACGAGCCTGAAATCCCAATTTCAGCCCTCGAAACATCTCATATGTTCCGCGACGTTTCGAAAAACGTCTTTGGTGCCTCAACTCTAAACCGTTTAACTGAACTATCACGTAGTTATGAAAACGTGTATGTCCGATGTTCGCAACATCCACAGACGACGTTTGGGGTTCAGCACACTGAGCGGTGCATTAAGGACATAAGCTTTCTTCTGTTCGCATAATCGCTACTGTCAACTTTCAACTAATATTTTTCTCTAGGAACATATCTAAACAGTGTAACTAAAACGCGAGCTTACGACATAATTTGCAAAGATCTTTTAACTATGTTCAGGATAATTAAGTTCATCTTATGAACTCCCACTCAGATAGACATCCCTCTAGTCATCTAAGTGATTACATGATCCGAGTCAACTAGGCCATGTCCGATCATCACGTGAGACGGACTAGTCATCATCGGTGAACATCTTCATGTTGATCGTATCTACTATACGACTCATGCTCGACCTTTCGGTCTCTTGTGTTCCGAGGCCATGTCTGTACATGCTAGGCTCGTCAAGTTAACCTAAGTGTTTCGCGTGTGTAAATCTGGCTTACACCCGTTGTATGTGAACGTAAGAATCTATCACACCCGATCATCACGTGGTGCTTCAAAACGACGAACTTTCGCAACGGTGCACAGTTAGAGGGAACACTTTCTTGAAATTTTAATGAGGGATCATCTTATTTACTACCGTCGTTCTAAGCAAATAAGATGCATAAACATGATAAACATCACATGTAATCAAATAGTGATATGATATGGCCAATATCATATTGCTCCTTTTGATCTCCATCTTCGGGGCTCCATGATCATCATCGTCACCGGCATGACACCATGATCTCCATCATCATGATCTCCATCATCGTGTCTCCATGAAGTTGTCTCGCCAACTCATTACTTCTACTACTATGGCTACCGATTAGCAATAAAGTAAAGTAATTACATGGCGTTGTTCAGTGACACGCAGGTCATACAATAAATAAAGACAACTCCTATGGCTCCTGCCGGTTGTCATACTCATCAACATGCAAGTCGTTAATCCTATTACAAGAACATGATCAATCTCATACATCACATATCATTCATCACATTCTTTTTGGCCATATCACATCACATAGCATACCCTGCAAAAACAAGTTAGACGTCCTCTAATTGTTGTTTGCATGTTTTACATGGCTGCTATGGGTTTCTAGCAAGAACGTTTCTTACCTACGCAAAACCACAACGTGATATGCCAATTGCTATTTACCCTTCATAAGGACCCTTTTCATCGAATCCGTTCCGACTAAAGTGGGAGAGACTGGCACCCGCTAGCCACCTTATGCACCAAGTGCATGTCAGTCGGTGGAACCTGTCTCACGTAAGTGTACGTGTAAGGTCGGTCCGGGACGCTTCATCCCACAATACCGTCAAAACTAGATTGGACTAGTAACGGTAAGCATATTGAACAAAATCAACGCCCACAACTACTTTGTGTTCTACTCGTGCAAAGAATCTACGCAATAGACCTAGCTCATGATGCCACTGTTGGGGAACGTAGCAGAAATTCAAAATTTTCCTACGAGTCACCAAGATCTATCTATGGAGAGACTAGTAACGAGGGGAAGGAGAGTGCATCTACATACCCTTGTAGATCGCTAAGCGGAAGCTTTCAAGAGAACGGGGTTGAAGGAGTCGTACTCGTCGTGATCCAAATCGCCGGAGATCCTAGTGGCGAACGGACGGCACCTCCGCGTTCAACACACGTACAGCCCGGTGACGTCTCCCATGCCTTGATCCAGCAAGGAGAGACGGAGAGGTTGAGGAAGACTCCATCCAGCAGCAACACAACGGCGTGGTGGTGATGGAGGAGCGTGGCAATCCTGCAGGGCTTCGCCAAGCATCACGGGAGAGGAGGAGTACTTGGGAGAGGGGGAGGGCTGCGCCAGAACTTGTGGTGCGGCTGCCCTCCCACCCCCCACATATATATAGGGGCAAGGGAGAGGGGGGCCGCCCCCCTCAGATCCATTCTGAGGAGGGGGCGGCGGCCAAGGGGGGGAGGAGTGCCTCCCAAGTCATGTGGAGGCCCTCCTCCTTACGGTTTTCCCCTTCCCATGCGCATGGGCCTTGGGGGGGCTGGTGCCCCTGGCCCATTAAGGCGAGGGCGCCCCCCTACAGCCCATGCTACTGTATTGGACGTGGTGAAACAATTTCCGGACCCCCGGACCCCTCCGGAATCCTCCGGAACCTTCTGGAAGCTTCCCGGTACAATACCGAAAAAACCCGAACTTTTTTTGGAACCCGAACAACAACTTTCCATATATAAATCTTTACCTCCGGACTATTCCGGAACTCTTTGTGACATCCGGGATCTCATCCGGGACTCCGAACAACATTCGGTAACCACATACAAACTTCCTTTATAACCCTAGCGTCATCGAACCTTAAGTGTGTAGACCCTACGGGTTCGGGAACCATGCAGACATGACCGAGACATTCTCCGGTCAATAACCAACAGCGTGATCTGGATACCCATGTTGGCTCCCACATGTTCCACGATGATCTCATCAGATGAACCACGATGTCAAGGACTCAATCGATCCTGTATACAATTCCCTTTGTCTAGCGGTATAGTACTTGCCCGAGATTCAATCGTCGGTATACCGATACCTTGTTCAATCTCGTTACCGGCAAGTCTCTTTACTCGTTCCGTAACACATCATCCCGTGATCAACCCCTTGGTCACATTGTGCACATTATGATGATGTCCTACTGAGTGGGCCCAGAGATACCTCTCTGTTTACACGGAGTGACAAATCCCAGTATCGATTCGTGCCAACCCAACAGACACTTTCGGAGATACCTGTAGTGCACCTTTATAGCCACCCAGTTATGTTGTGACGTTTGGTACACCGAAAGCATTCCTACAGTATCCGGGAGTTGCACAATCTCATGGTCTAAGAAAAAAGATACTTGACATTAGAAAAGCTTTAGCATACGAACTACACGATCTTTGTGCTAGGCTTAGGATTGGGTCTTGTCCATCACATCATTCTGCTAATGATGTGATCCCGTTATCAATGACATCCAATGTCCATGGTCAGGAAACCATAACCATCTGTTGATCAACGAGCTAGTCAACTAGAGGCTTACTAGGGACATGGTGTTGTCTATGTACCCACACATGTATCTGAGTTTCCTATCAATACAATTATAGCATGGATAATAAACGATTATCATGAACAAGGAAATATAATAATAACTAATTTATTATTGCCTCTAGGGCATATTTCCAACAGGACCACCTATTCTTGTGTGGTTTCATGGATGGCTATCGGTGGCAAGGTGATGAAGATGACTATGAAGTCGTCCATGGGGGCCGGGCAAGAAATGAGGAAGGGCAACAAGACAACCACCGCGGCGAGGGCGGGCGAGAAGACGAAGAATCTCCAGGACATGATCATGACGGTGATGCTATACACAGTCATCATGTAGAAGATGTCGTACATGATGATGAGGAAGATCAAGACGAAGGGCATGATCATGAAGATGAAGATGCCGGAGTAGACGATGATGGGGGCTGGGTGCAGGACCCTCATATTCAAGAGCCGCTTCTCAAGAAGACGGATAACGCAAGAGCTGCCGCCCGAGAGAAAGCCAAGCTGGATCAACTGGAGATAGACGCGGTTACTCCATTGTATGAAGGATGTAGGTCCGAGGATACCCGCCTGAAAGTAACGCTCATGGCTCTGGAGATGAAGGTAAAACACAGAATGACCAACGCATGCTTCGACGAGAACATGTCATTCTGGCACGAACGTCTTCCCAAGGGGAACAAGTGCCCGACCAGTTTTGAGGAGGCAAAGAAAATCGTGTGTCCTCTAGATTTACCGCACGTGAAATACCATGTGTGCATGAACAATTGCATCATTTATCGGGACGAGCACGCGGAGTCTACCATATGTACGGTGTGCGGCGTCACTCGATACAAGAAGAGGAAGAAAGCTCCTCGAAAATCGGTGTGGTACTTTCCGATCACTCCTCGTCTGCAGCGGTATTTCGTGGACCCTAAGGTAGCAAAGCTCTTGCGTTGGCACGTGGATAGGGAGGAGAAGAAGTGGGAAGATGACGGAAATGATCCAGAGATAAATAAAAATGACAAGATGCTGAGTCACCCTAAGGATGCGAGCCTGTGGCAAGCGTTGAACTTCGAATACCCAGAATTTGGGAAGGATCCAAGGAACATCGTGCTGGGCGCGAGCACCGATGGAGTCAACCCATTTGGCAGCCAGAGAAGCACACATAGCACCTGGCCTGTGTTTGTGTGGATGTACAACCTCCCCCCTAGTTGCGCATGAAGAGGAAGTACATTCACATGAGTATGCTAATTGAAGGGCCGAAACAACCAGGGAACGACATCAATCTGTATCTGGGGCTGCTGAAGGAGGAGCTAGACACGCTGTGGAAAACACCAGCCATTGGTGTCTCCTGCGGCGCAATTGGTGTCTCCGGCGGCGCAATTGGTGTCTCCGGCGGAGGCGGTATTCGTGTCTCTGGTGCCGGCACGGGCATTGGAGCTTAATGCACCCGGGTGTACGCCGACCGGCACCTCGCCAGCAAGCGCCCTCTCCATCAGTTGCACGCCCGCCGTTTGTGGTGCCTCGACATTAGTCGAGCTCGACGGCATCACGGTAACTAAGCCTCTCGGTCGATGACTTCATCTCCTTGCCTTTGACTGGGCATCCCTGACGCCCTACATGTTTTCGCAGGGCGCCGCCGACGTTCCTTGCACTCTTCTGCACTTCGTGGGCAGCGAGTTGGTCGATGTCGCCAAGGGCAGAATCGTTCAACCGGGCAACCCCATGTTCCATGGTAATCCGATGCCACCCACAGTGTATAGGGTTGAAGTGGTTCGGGTGCTGCCAGGCTGCGACGAGCTGTTACCTCTGATTCGACCCGCTGGGGCCGATGAAGAAGATGAGATGACCCTCAGCGCCTGCGTAAACTGGCCCCTACTTTGGCCGAAGATCCATATTCGTTTCGGGGCGGGGGACACCACCCCACAGACAAGACCGCCTGTCGTGCCGGCGCCAAGCCATGGCAAGAACGCCGCAACGCTACCGAACCTGCCGGACATCCCTATGCCGGACATCCCTATGGCACAGGATCCGGACATCCCTATGGCACAGGATCCGGACGACGACGACAACGACGACGGTACATTTACCAATGTCGATAAGTACTGTGCCGAACATGGGTAAGCTGACGAGTTCTGCGGGCCTCTTTCTCACGAATCCAACCAAGACGACCGCGATCTAGCTGGTACGGCGGAGAAATCCAATTGCAACAGGCATCGTCTGGCGTTCAGTTCTCAGGAGACGCCTCCAGCTCCCGCCTTCACCGAGCCTCAGATAGTTGAGGTGCGAAATATTATCAGCCCCAACACGCTCAAGAAGGCGGTCTGTGAGCAGAACTCGGTCCCATTACAGGAGATCAAGAAGAAGGGACAGAAACGAAAGACTAACAAGGGCGCCGGTGCGAGCCAGCCGGCACCGAGTTCGATCCGTGCTCAGGACGGGCCACCTTCACCTAAGGATATTTCGAGGAGGGTGCATGTGGTGGGTAGGGCGATGCTACCGCCAAATATGCTCAATGCCGCAACCGGTGCTATGCGGAGTCTGCACGACAGTGTTCTTTCTTTGGAGAAGTGGCATCTTAGAGAGAATGAAGTGGCATACCCGGTTTTCGTGGCCAAGGTGCCAGAGGGCAAGGGCTTTGTGGATGGCGACATCGGGGGTACGATCGTCCTGCGGTTTGATGACATCTTTGCTATGTTTAACCTTCATCCGCTGCACTACACCTTCGTTCGGCTGTTTTCGCTGAGTTTGGAGATGCGGATCATTAGAGACAAGACCCCGGACATCATGATAGTCGACCCCTTCTACATGCGTGCCAAGCACTTGAGCAGCGCTGGGGACCGCCAAGTTGCGAGTTCACACCTCGAAGGCGTCATTCTGGCAAACCCAGATAAGGATAACTTCCTTGTGGCTTACTTTCCCGAGTAAGTCATCCCTTAACCGCCCCGTAACATATGATTTCTTAGATTTCGATCGTTCTTTTTTTTCTAACATTCCGTGTTCTGTGCAGTGACACACATTGCACACTCATCCTCTTAAGCCCGAAATATTCCATGGCCACGTATTTCGACCCGAACCATAACTCCAAGATAGACTACACAAATGTCAAGAAAGTTCTTGATGATGTTCTCCCCGGCTACGCCAAATCTGGAGGCACCTTCACCAGGGCAGTTCGTAAGTACGACAAGCACACCTTCTCACACAATACGAAGTTCTGCTGCGTCAAGCAGCCGCCTGGCGGTCAGAAGGATGCCTACTAAGCCCTCCATCACATGCGGGCGATCGTAAGGGACCATCATCACCTTCTGCTACCAGATAGTCTCAAAGATTGGGCTGCGAGGTTGTCGGCAATCCAGGACGCGGACCTCAGACAAGAATTCTTTCGCATCCAGTCGGAGTTTGCAGACATCATCCATCAAGATGTCCTTCATACTTCGGGGCAGTTCTTGCTCAGATATCAACCGTCCAACAATGAGATAGATGGAACGCTACAAATGCAGGGTGACAACGACCGCGATTTCATGACCATCACGACGTACGACGGCTTCATCCACGCTCCTGTCCGATGAGTCGAGTCGAAAGTAGTGATGTGTAGTTCTGAAACATTGATTGGCTCATGTTTGTAATTAAACTTTGATGAATTCGTATGTCTCTTTAGTTTGGACAGTCGTTCAACTTAGATGTAATCGATACTATTTATTAGTAGGACCATGAATCGTGCTATTAATGTCTTGCTTTTCTCTTCCGATCCTTTTGTTGCATACTTACATATTGCTTATGTATTGTCTGTTGTTTGGCTTATGCATAGAGATGCCGTCGTATATCGTGTACAAGGGTAAGGTTCCCGGAGTCTACGACGACTGGGAGGAGTGTCGGAGACAGGTTCACCGTTTCAGCGGTAACAGTTACAAAGGGTACATCACTAGGGCGGAGGCCGAATCTAGATACGCCCGCTATCTAGCGGGAGAGAGGAGGGAGCGTTGGAGGAACCGGATGAAGACCAGTTTGATCGCGATGATGCTCATCGTGATGACCGCAGCTCTCTTCTATGTGATGGTAGTTTAGATGATCGATATCGACTTGTAATATGAAGACAAACTCGATACTCGCGGTCTTGAGACTTGTAATGTTTTATCTTTGTTCGGTCTTTTGAATTCGGAGACTAACATGATGAATTGTATTCGGAGACTAATCTTCTATTGTATTCGATGAATCTGCTGTTGCTGTGTGCTGCTGTCTATATTTTGTCCAATAATATATTTTGTAACCTGTGCAAAAATCAGAAAAGTAAAAATAAATAAATATTCATACTAATGGCGCATCACCTCCAGGTGCGCCATTAGTATGCCAAAGGATACTAATGGCGCATCACTACAGAGTGCGCCATTAGTATGACAAAGCACATGGTTACGTATGGCCCCCCCGGGAGGCACACTAATGGCGCATGGTGTTACATACTAATGGCGCACCAGTGGTGCGCCATTAGTAAAAAATACTAGTGGCGTGGTACTAATGGCGCACTGGTAGTGCGCCATTAGTAGGCAAAACCGGTGCGCCATTAGTAGGCCTTTTCCTAGTAGTGGAAGTTGTATGATGATGATTAATTAGTAGGACTTGTTATTATATATGATGATGCATGATGCGAGCGGGTGAAATGAACATGGATTGGATTAAAGTGAAGGCAACATGCATGTGGTGCATGTCGAAAGTAGTACAATCCAAACTTGATCAAGTTAGGATTAGTATTACTTTCGACATGCACCACATGTTGCCTTCACTTCAATGTAAGTCATGTTAACGTTAGGCATAGCTAATAACAACCCAAAAATACTAATAGCGTTGGTAAACCAAGCACGGAGATATATAAGAGAGGACACTTCTCTCTATTAGCTAGCTAATAACAACCTAAATTAACCCTCCAAAACCCCCTAAACCCCCACCCCTTTCAAAAAAAAAAAACCCAACCCCTGAAATGCCGACGCGTGGATGCCTATTGGTCCCGGTTGGTGCCACCAATCGGGACCAAAGGCCCCGCTACCTGGGCTGGCCGCAGCGGCCACGTGGAGGCCCATCTGTTCTGGTTCGTGTAAGAACCGGGACTAAAGGCCAAGGGCATTAGTAACGACCTTTTAGTCCCGGTTCCAAAACCGGGACAGAAGGCCCTTACGAACCGGGACAGAAGGCCCTTTCTCTACTAGTGAGTGTCCATTTGTTGAACCCTTGAATTTGAGAACATGCTCCGCCCCCACGCTCCGTGTCTTCGAAAATCGGCCTCATCATTGTTGTTTCATAATCATCTTCATTCGACGAAGACGAATCCATGAACTCGGCGTAGAAGTACTCCTTATATTAATCGAATGTGATTGCTTCAACGTAAACAATGAGAACACAATTTTTTTTGTCTATGGCATTTAGCAAAACACTTGACTTGCATGTGTCTGCCATGGAAGGGCCGGAGGGCACCTGGACGGCGACATGGTCGGGGTGGAATAGCTGCGGACCTCCGGCGAGGCCTGGGCAGCGGGCGGTGGAACGGGGGGTAGGGGGGCATCGGGAGGGGCGGGCTTTCATGCAGGAGGACGGGGAGGATTGTAAGCATGCGCGGTCTCCGGCTCAGTTTTGAGTGTGTCCGTGTTATTGGAGTCTGACGTGACGGACCTTTGGACTCTCCCAAAACCTTCCCTCGGCTTGGTGCTAATTTGTAGGATTTCAGACTTCCGGACCAGTCCAAACTGTTTTGGCGACTGTCGTTGGATGACTAAAAAAGTCCGAATGATTCAGTCCAGACATTTGCAGGAGGTTTGTCCGCGTTGGAGTTGCCCTTATGAAGTCGACGAAAGCGGGTGATGTTTCGTAGTCTAGCAACTCAAGCAGAAAAGCTAGAGCCAGCAGTGCATGCTGAACATTAGCAGTAGCCAGTAGCCACAATACTCAATGTCATTGTTAGCGTTGTCATACCCGATGGTGGCGGTGATGGCGGCAGCGGCATTCGTGGTAGTAGCCGTCGGAGCAGCAGCACCGGCGCCGATAGGTAAACGCGGCTGCGAAATGCGGTGCGGCGACGTGAGCGTGCCGTACCCGTTCGGCTTCGGCCCGGACAGGTGCTCCGCAGCGCCAGGCTTCAAGCTCGCCTGCGTCCACGGCAACAGTACCGGTACCAGCTCCGGACCAGGCACACGGCTCCTCCTGGGAAAGGATGGAGTCTTCGAGGTCAAGGAGATCTCGCTGGAAAACAGGAAGGTTCGTGGGCTCATGCCCCCTATCTTCAGAAACGGCGCCATGAGGTCTATGGGCTTCGGTGACAACCACTGTCAGTACTCCCTGCCGACCAGCACCGAGCTGGTGGTCACGGGATGCAACGTGCAGGTGACGCTCCTCTTCACGTCTCGTACTAGCACCTACGGCTACACCACCGGCTGCTGCTCTCACTGTAACCGCAGTGGTGTGCTCACCGCCGACGACGTCTGGAACAACTACATGGTCGGCTACTGCACTACAGCACTAGCCCGGTCTTCTCGTACCTTGAGTCCTATAACGTGGAGCTCAAGCGGCTCGTTGGGAACAGCACCATAAACGACGATCTGCCCGTGTACGCGTTCATCGCCGTGGAAGGTTGGTTTGATTCGGGCCGGGCGGTTCATCTTATGAACCTGGGCGCACGATCGCTCCGGACCCAAGGCCGTGGATAATAATCTTGTGGTTCCCCTGACCATTGACTGGGCATGCCGGAACGACGGATCCTGCAACGCATCCGTCAGCGCTAACTCCAACTGCAGCACCCACTTTGCAGACTACGGGTGTCACTGCAATCCTGGATACAAGGGAAACCCTTACATCACTGATGGATGCCAAGGTAGGTACCCTATCTACATATGATCGATTTCGATTTCAAAAAAGAATCAGGCATACCATTACCACTAGTACATTTTGAAATATTTTTCTTCATATTACTTCCTCCGTTCCTAAATATAAATCTGTCTAGAGATTCCACTATAAAGAGTATATTCGGATGTATATAGACGTCCATTTTGTTCCCTATGTAGTCTATGATGCAATCTCTAGACAGACTTATATTTAGGAACGGAGAGAGTAGAAGATAAAAAGTATGTCAAAATTGTAACCATTCGGAAAAAATAGGGAAAATCCTGTATTTTGGGACTGAAATGTCAAGCACACATTGCATTTCGGAACTGAAAGAGTAGTTATAGCCATGCATGCGCACGATTATCATTTCTTAGATCACTGGTCAAGTTTGATTAATCCATTCCTTTGCAATATATAGATATCGACGAGTTCAAGAAGCCAGAAGACCATGGGTGTTTCGGCGAATGTCGCAATAAGCTTGGATCATTCGACTGCTGGTGCGCGCGAGGAGGAAACGCAAGCCAACCTAATGGATGCCACAAGACCACATCGAATAGAGGTGCCCTAATATATTGTGCGCTTGTTTTGGACTAAAAAATGTGCCCCCCACAGAAAATACATATTATTATATTAATTACCGATGTACTCTCTTCGTTCTAAAATAGATGACCCAATTTGTACTAACTTTAGTATAAAGTTGGGTCATCTATTTTAGAGGGTGCTTGGATACGTTTTAGTCCCATGACTAAAAGCAGTGGGACTAAAACTTTCTAGTCTCACCCATGCTTGGATCCAAATACTAAAGAGCATAAAATCAAGTTAATGAGCATTTATTATCCTTCACACCCTCCAATACAGAAGTCGCCTGTGTTAAAGGAGAGGAGTTAAATGAGGAGAGAGAGGACTAATCCATATTTTAGTAGGGGTACCCCTGACTAAATTTTTTTACTCCCAAGACTAGTTTTAGCCCCTCTTTAGTCAGGGGTGCTTGCAACTTTAGTCTCTTAAAGAGACTATTTTTAGTCAGACTAAAATAAGTCCCTTGGATCCAAGCACCCTCTTAGAACGGAGGGAGTAGAATTTACACTTGGCCCTGGCACATAGAAGTAGGAACACAGACAGCGACCACCACCTCTCCCTAACATGTGCAAGTATATGAGCAATTATTCTTATAATTACTCCATGGAAAGGAACCGATCAATGGTTATGATTAATCTTATAGTTTTTTTATTCCCACCTATAGTGGATTAGATTTTTTTTATTTAACTGGCAGCAAGTCCACGATATAATTCCACTGGCCAAATCTGCTATAAATCAAATTAATAAAGATGTATGTATTGATTTTTGCAGGTTTAGTTATTGGTCTCTCCGTTGCACTTGGCCCATCCCTCATTCTCTTCTTTCTGGGTGGATTGTTAATAGTTCGTAAGCTTAAGCATCACAGGGCTGAAAAGTTGAAACGGAAGTTCTTCAATCAAAATCATGGACAGCTATTGCAACAGCTAGTATCTCAAAGGTCTGACATTGGTGAGAGGATGATCATCCCTCTAAAAGAAATAGAGAAGGCCACAAACAATTTTGATCAAACTTGCAAACTCGGTGGTGGAGGGCATGGTACTGTTTACAAAGGAATATTGTCAGACTTACATGTTGTGGCCATTAAAAAGTCAAATGTTATGGTCCAGAGAGAAATTGATGAGTTCATAAATGAGGTTGCCATACTATCACAAATCAACCATAGGAATATTGTCAAGCTTCATGGTTGTTGTCTCGAGAGAGAAGTCCCACTGTTGGCATATGAATTCATTTCCAATGAAACCCTTGGTGATCATCTTCATAATGAATCACCAAAATCAATATCTTGGAGTGACAGGCTAAGGATTGGAAGTGAAGTAGGAAGAGCTATTGCTTACCTTCATTCTGCCGTTTCAGTTCCTGTGATACATAGAGACATCAAATCTTCTAACATACTTCTTGATGATGCTTTCACGGCAAAATTATCAGACTTTGGAGCTTCAAGGTACATTCCTATCAATCAGACTGGTAGAACAGCAACAGCAGTGCAAGGAACTATAGGATATCTGGATCCTATGTACTACTACACGGGGCGGCTGTCAGAAAAGAGCGATGTTTATAGCTTCGGAATCCTTCTAGTGGAGTTGCTTACGAGGAAGATGCCAATCATGTATAGAACTTCAGAAGGTGATGGAATTGTTGCACAATTTGTTGAACTCCTAGAGGAAGGCAAACTAGTTGTCATACTAGATTCCCAAATTGTAGAGGAGGGAGGTAGTGAAGTTGATGAAGTAGCTGCTCTCGCTGCATCATGTATAAAGTTAAGAGGAGAGGAGAGGCCTACCATGAGGCAAGTTGAGATGGCACTCGAAGGCATTCAGGCAAACAACCAACTCGTCCTAAATGATTTGACGGGCGAGCAAAATGAAGAAAACGAGTCAATTTCAACCAATTTCAGCTTATAGGAACTGAGCTAAAGATATGACCAAAAGGCATTCTCGTTATCTAGGTGGTGCCCCTTTAAGTTTTTTTAGAACTATTTAAGTTTGTTTTGATCCAAGGTATTTTCAGATCGTTAGCTTGGAGTTCTTATTTGGTGTCAAATGCATTTATTCTCCTACCAATTAAATAAAATTTCCGTAATACTCAGAAGACCTTGATTTTGGCGATTCTCCCCGCTCCCGGTGGAGTTTGAACGAGTGAGCTCATTAAAAAAGCTGTACCCAGTGCTGGAATAAAAAAAAGTTGAGCCATTAATTCAACATCTTCTTAGTTCCTTGGGCCGTGATGTGGTGTTCCCCAAAAAAACCTTATTACTTGCTATTTTTGCTTTGGACCTTGTGTTCTTTTCTTTGTTCGAACTCGTGCTATGTTGTTGATGTCGTGAATTTATACTATAAAGCCCCGGGAGGGGACCCTTTTTCGTCGTATTTCAACATCTTCACGGTCAGAGCGAATGCAAGTACGCATGTCACATCCTTTTTGGTTACCGACCAGGAACCCTAGCCGACGCCACCAAGAGAGCCAACCCTTCCTGCGGCTCCCCTCTGCAGGTGACCTCTTGGTCATAGGCGGTTAGGGGGCTCTTTGGATTCCGCGCATGCGGATCGTTCTAAGTTTAGGTTCTTGGGCCCTTGTGATTTAGGTTTTTGAATCATTCAACATCTTGGCTTCGGCGGCGACGATGCTGAATAAAGAAGCTTCAGATTCTTTTCTGGTGAGGCGAACGTCTCTATGTCGGTGATGGATTTGAGAACCAGTCTCGTGATGGATGTGCCGGCCGGGCGTCATGTCATCCATCGTTGGTCTGCGCTCTCACAAAGCTTGGCTTTGATCGATCGTGTGTGCAATGGTGCATGCGGAGCACACATGGCAGGAAAAGCATACATAGGTTGGACAAGGAGTAGTGACGCTCCAGTACTGGTGTCAGCAGGGACAGCATATACAGCTAGCTTCATATGGTGTGTGGATGATTGTCCAGCGCACTGTCATGTTGGCCCAGTGGAAGCGACCTATCAAACAGTGGCCAAGGCTCCACCCGGAGTGGTGGTGTCCGTGGAGTAGTCTGTGATCAGTTCACCGCAGATGGTAGCAGAAGTGTGATATTCGCGGTGGTGTTTAAGACAAGGCAGGTGACGGGTGTTGGTGTCAAGCTCAAAGGATTCTTTGGACTTGATTAAAAATTTTCTTCTGGGCTGGTTTCCTTTGTGCAAAGGCTAGCGTTTTGCTTTCTTTTCAATTTTATCATGTCGGTGTTTACGAGGCTTGTACTATGATCATTATGATGTAAATGTGACACATATTACCATGCAAAAGAAAATCATGTTTTATCCATTCACACCGCTTGCTATAGCGATGTGGCTTTGTCATGGTGGGCGCACGACAGATGTCAAGGGATGGCTAAAGAGAGGAGGAGGCTCGAGGGCGCTGGTGGGCTTCGCAGGCGAGGTTGATATGCGCGGGCGCGGGACGCCGGACATACCCAGGTTCAGGGCTCTCCGGAGAGATAACACCCCTAGTCCTGCCGAGTTTAGTTAGATGGCTGATAGTACAATGATGCTCCTGGAGCTGTTCGGAGGAGGAAGGAAGCTGGCCAAGGCTCCGGCTGCTCCTTCTCCTTGGTGTTGCTATGTAGTGGCTAGTCCTATCTTGCTTGTTCTATCTCGTGTTCATGCAATGCTCATTCTCGCAATCTCTCTGCTGCTCTCGCCGCTCCCTGTAGGCGTGGACTCCTGGGGGATTTTATAGATCAACCCACCCAGGGTTACAATGGTAATATGCCGAGTCGGTGGGTCCGTATTGTCGGCGTCCGGGGTATCGGGCTGGGTCCCGCTTGGGGGCTTGTGGTTCGCCGGGTTCCCTAGGTGCGGGCCCCGCGTGCCTAGGGGGACTGTGCGCCGTCTTGTCGATCGTCATGGCATGGCCGAGTCGAGCCGCGCACAGTGTTCTCCGCCAGGCCGCCGCTTGCTGTCGTCAGCGGTGAGGGCGGGAACACTGTTGCCGTGCCAGCCCTGGTCAGCGGGTAGGTAAGGGGCACTGTTGCCATGCTCTACTTGACCACGGGCATGGGCGGGGGCACTGTAGTCTTGGTCATCAGTGATTGATGTCTCGTCCCATCGTACGGCCTGGATGGGACAGGAGCTGACCCGTGGCTGGGTTGCCGTGTACGCCACGGGTGGGTTGGCTTGCTGGGGAAGCCAAGGTTGCGGCGGGTTGAGTTGCCTTGCGCCAGCCGCTGCGGCCGGGTTGACGTACATTGCCGAGTCGAGGTTCTTGGCCGGGTTGCGCGCCTTGCCGGGTCGAGCGAGCCGGCCTGGCGCACGCCGGTTTTGTGGGGCGATGCGGGCCCCGCTGTTTTTGAAATAGATCCGGATTCCGTTGCCTGCCTGGGGTTCATCCCCCCGACAATAGTCCCCGAAGCTGTGAAGGTCCGCCGTCTTGGGATGAGTGGGCCTTCGCAGCTTCCCCCTTGAGCAAGGCGGAATCTGCGAACGCCGGGTCCGGCAACACCCACTGTGTGTCGGTTTTTTTGGAAACCGGATCACGGCATCCCGGCCGTGGCGGGAACCGAGGAGTCCGTCGAATCTTGAGGCGATCCCTCGGTGAGGCAGTTCCGGACTAGGGGTTGTCCGGATAGCCGAACTATCATCATCGGCCGGACTCCAAGACTATGAAGATACAAGATTGAAGACTTCGTCCCGTGTCCCGATGGGACTTTCCTTGGCGTGGAAGGCAAGCTTGGCGATATGGATATGTAGATCTCCTACCATTGTAACCGACTCTGTGTAACCCTAGCCCTCTCCGGTGTCTATATAAACCGGATGGCCTTAGTCCATAGGACGAACAACAATCATACCATAGGCTAGCTTCTAGGGTTTAGCCTCCTTGATCTCGTGGTAGATCTACTCTTGTAACCCACATCATCAATATTAATCAAGCAGGACGTAGGGTTTTACCTCCATCAAGAGGGCCCGAACCTGGGTAAAAACATCGTGTCCCTCGTCTCCTGTTACCATCCGCCTAGACGCACAGTTCGGGACCCCCTACCCGAGATCCGCCGGTTTTGACACCGATATTGGTGCTTTCATTGAGAGTTCCTCTGTGTCGTCACCGATAGGCTCGATGGCTTCTTCGATCATCAACAGCGATGTAGTCTAGGGCGAGACCTTCCTCCCCGGATAGATCTTCGTATTCGGCAGCTTCGCACTGCGGGCCTATTCGCTTGGCCAGCTGGAGCAGATCGAAAGCTACGCCCCTGGCCGTCAGGTCAGATTTGGAAGTTTGAACTTCACGGCTGACATCCGGGGACTTGATCCTCGACGGATTCGAGCCACAGCCGAGCGTGCTGTACTGTCACGATGCGCATGATTTAGCTCTGCGGCCGGACAGTACCCTGGAGGCTGCACTCGAACCCGCTCCGATCTTCGACTCGGAGCCGGCTGCGCAGACCAAGGATGGATGGCTAGACACCACCTCGGGGGCTGCAACCTCTACGGCTATAGAGCCGAACACCGATCTTGTCCCCCATGAAGCTCGTGACTCCGAGGTGCCGGACTCCTTGCCGGACTCCGGACCTCCCGCGCCCCCTCCAGTCGAATCCGATTGGGCACCGATCATGGAGTTCACCGCGGCGGACATCTTTCAACACTCACCTTTTGGCGACATCTTGAGTTCGCTAAAGTACCTCTCGTTATCAGGAGAGGCCTGGCCGGACTGCGGCCAGGACGGTTGGGATGCGGACAACGAAGAAATTCAAAGCCCACCCACCACCCACTTGGTAGCCACTGTCGATGACCTAACCGACATGCTAGATTGCGACTCTGAGGACATCGACGGTATGGACGACGATGCCGGAGACGACCAAAAGCCAGCGCCTAATGGGCGCAGGAAAGCCACCCCATCCCACAACATATGCATGGTGGACACACCAAAAGGAAGCGACAATGAGGAAAAACGGGACGTGGCGAAGGACAACTCCCCCAACAGACAAACAAAGCGGCGACGCAAGCGCCGCCCGAAGACCGGTATCGACAAAAGCGGTACCCATATGAACCCGGCCCTAGAGCAGGGCGAAGCAGTGGACGATGCACACATCAACAAGCAGCCAGCCGGACATGAACCAGACAAGCAACCCATCCCCGGCGAAGATGATCTCACATCACCAGAGCATATGAATCTCCATAACAGGCTCGTCGCCACTGCAAGAAGTTTGAAGAAGCAAAAGCGGAAGCTCAAAACAGCGGAAGACACACTCAGAATAAGATGGAGCAAAGTACTCAACACCGCATATAAATATGGCACTAGTCACCAGACAAAGAGCTACCCGAAGTGCAAGTTGTTGCCCGAATTTGACGAGGAGGCCTTTGAGCCCCCGCAGTCAAAAAAGAAAGGGGCCGCCTGGCCGAATAGACGACCAGACGACAGGCCAAGAGCAACACAGGGCGCCACACACAAACCGGCACATGATCAGCCTAAAGATCTTCAGAAAAAGGATAACCCGGCCAGGTCTATCTATGGGCCAAAAAAGAAGACTCCAGGAAGTAACACAACCAGCCGAGCATTTGAAGACAACGGCACACCCAAATACAGGGGCGCCGCACACCCACTATGTTTTACCGACGAGGTACTAGATCATGGATTTCCAGCGGGATTTAAACCCATAAACATAGAGGCATACTACGGAACAACAGACCCCGGAGTCTGGATTGAGGATTATATCCTACACATACACATGGCAAGAGGAGACGATCTCCATGCCATAAAATACCTTCCCCTCAAGCTCAAAGGGCCAGCCCGGCATTGGCTTAAAAGCCTCCCAGAAAATACGATTGGGAGTTGGGAAGAGCTTGAGGATGCGTTTCGAGCAAATTTTCAGGGGACTTATGTCCGGCCTCCGGATGCAGATGATTTAAGTCATATAACTCAACAGCCCGGAGAATCAGCAGGCAAATTCTGGAACAGGTTCCTCACTAAAAAGAACCAAATAGTCGATTGTCCGGACGCTGAAGCCTTGGCAGCCTTCAAACACAACGTCCGAGACGAATGGCTCGCCAGACACCTCCGCCAGGAAAAACCAAGAACAATGGCCGCACTAATAAGTCTCATGACCCGCTTTTGCGTGGGGGAAGACAGCTGGTTGGCTAGATGCAGCACCAGCGACCCGAGTACATCCGAAATCAGGGATGGAAATGGGAAATCACGACGCAAAAAAGATCAGCGCCGGAACAAGGAGAATGGCCCAAATAGTACGGCGGTAAATGCCGGATTCAAAAGCTCTCGGCCGAACAACAAAACACTGCCCTTAAAGGATAATAGTGATGAGTTATCCAACCTCAACAAGATTCTGGATAGACTGTGTCAAATACACGGTACCTCCGAGAAGCCTGCAAACCATACCCACAGAGATTGTTGGGTCTTCAAGCAGTCCGGCCGACTTAACGCCGAACACAAAGGGCTCGACACACCAAGTGACAGTGACAAAACCCAAAAGCAGCGCTCCGGAAACCAAAAGACTTTCCCATTAGAAGTCAAAACAGTGAACTCACTTCACGTGATAACACGCAGCGCGGCCCCTGCTATACCAGGACACCGTCCGCAGACTGGGGATAGAACCCACCAAAATTCGTTATAGCAGCACTTCCTTCAAAGGAGTGACGCCAGGCCTTTTTAGCCAATTTTACAGGCTCTGTAGCACTAGGGGTCGTGTTCGGTTCATCCGACAACCTCCGTCGCGAAAAGCTCACCCTCCATTGCCCCATTTAGTAGTAGCCCTTAAGCACTACTGGGGCGTGCAGCTTTCGCGCGCGTTCATGCAATACCGCATTGCGCGTCTCTTACGCTTAAAAATGCCCGGTCGACGTAGCATATTCTTAAAACTCCAGGTGTCTCTCGACCACGGAGAATGTGCGGCTGCCTAGACAGCCACACATTATTCCGACCTTGCAGGTCAAAGCCCCTAAAAACAGGTCATTTAGACCTCGGACATGGTTAGACGAGTCCGGCAAGGGGCTTCCCAGCCGCATACCCCTTTTTTTTAGGGGGCCGCGCGCATAAATGATGAAAGCCAATAAAGCTCAACTTCCTTCATGTTCCAAATTATAATTTATTTTGATACACTTTTTGCACGATATTTCTTAGAAACTAAGTCCTTTTCTTTTACAGATGAAGCACGTGCTACACCTGTCCAGGATACAGCACAACGGAGACACATGCGCAGACGTGCAGTAGGGACCCGTTGCAAGGATTCTTTTCAGATTAAGACCCTGCGTAAACCTTTCTCACTGTCTCTTGTTGATACACATCCCCCGGTTTCCTACCAGAGCCGAGGAGGAGGCTGGCATTTTGGCATCGGCCGCGTCAGAAGTTCCCGCCTGTACCTGGACACTAGGGGCTTAGGGCTTTATTCTGCCCGATATCATAAAGACCGAACACCTCAGGGAGTGTCCGACGTCTCGAGTTAGGCCTTATATGCATCAGCTCCGAATCATGTCTTTGGTCAAATCACTAGTAGAAAAAGGGCCTATAGTCCCGGTTGGTGAGGGCCTTTAGTCCCGGTTCATGAACCGGGACTAAAGGGTCGGTACTAATGCCCTGACCCTTTAGTGCCGGTTCAATCCAGAACCGGGACAGATGGGCCTCCACGTGGCCTGTCCACTGAGCCCAGGTAGGAGGGCCTTTGGTCCCGGTTGGTGGCACCAACCGGGACCAATAGGCATCCACGCGTCAGCATTTCCGTGGCAGGGGTTTTTGTTTTTTTTAAAAGGGGGGGGGGGGGGTTGGGGGGTTTTGGGGGGTTAATTTAGGTGTTTCATATATTGTGCTATAGCTAGCTAATTAATAGAGAGATGTGTCCTCTCTTTTGTTCGTGCTTGGTCGACGCTACGTACCATACATACGTATAGATAGGACTAGCTAGACACGCTAGCTAGCTAGTAAGCAAACAGAAGATCGCCATGAACATATATGCATACAGAGAGAAGTGATATCGACCACCTCTCCTTCTCCGAGAGATTGGTCGAACAACAAGTTCTCGTATATCTATCCGACACTACGGGCTACATATATACAATAATTATCTTTTACAAATATATAATCTCCTAAAATAAGACGTATGGTCCACATAGTATTCTCCGTCTTCAGCGATCACGTGGTCAAGAAAGAATGCTGCCAATTCCTCTTGAATTGCTCGCATGCGATCTGGTGCTAGGAGTTCATCCCGCATCTGAAACATCTAATTTTAAGAAGGGGGTCAATACATATATATATATATATATATATATATATATATATATATATATATATATATATGAATGAATGAAACTCAACACAAATGATGGTAATAAAATAAAATTGTGAATATTGTTATTTACGCACTTCATATTGTTTGTCGGAGTAGCCCCGCTCACGGGTCGTGTGGCGGATGGACTCGCAAATGTAGTATCCACAGAAATCATTCCCTTGTTCCTGCCACAACCACTTTACAAGAAATAGAGGTCAATCAAACTGATAATTAGCAAGCATGCTAAATGGTATTGATGAAACTAGCGCTTGAATCACTAGGAGATGCCTGGAATATGCTACTATATAGTACTTACTTTCGGGTGCCTAAATTGCAGCTTCATCGATAGTCCCGGAGCTTTTTTGGTGAATTTTCTCCAAGCCCTGCCATACAAAGAAAACAATTACTTGATATCAGAAATGAACAAAGTTGCTGATATGGTGGATAATGATCGATTTAACTTACTTCTCGAGCATTTCAGTCATGTCTGCATACTCCTTGGGATCTTTTCGCTTGGAGTCTAAGACAGTTACTACTCCCATCTCAAGCTTAATCTCTAGGAGAATATAGTGGTAGCTGCGCACACATGCATAACTCATCAATACTACATTACTATAACCTGGACTAATAAGGAAACCGAATATGCCACAAGACAGTAACACTCACTTGAAGTTGTAAGGAAAGAGTATTATATCTTTGTGTTCATTTATTTCCAACGATCGTAGCAAGTTGGCCTCGGTTTCTTGGGCACGATATTGAACCTCAGTTGCATCTATGAGATACGTGTTAATGAACCCAATATCTCCCACTTGTCTTTTCTTCAATTCGGCGATCTTCAATCTGCATAATATAGTGAGGATAATTATAAATACATGCAATGAAAGGGCTGAGTTATAGAGAGACTTAATGACGGAAGTAGTACTACTTACAGACAGTAGGAGGTGACCGTTGCTTTATTGATGGCCAATTGATTGAAAAACCGATAGAACTCCTCAAATGGAATAGGCAACAGTTCAATTCCAAGGAGGTCATGCTCCTTTTTAACTCTCACATACAAAGTACTCCTCCCCTCAGACTCTTTGCAGGTTTTCATGTACCAATCATGCAATCTTCGCATCATCGTTGATAGAGAACTTTCATCTTTGACGAGAGGCTTCCCATACTCGTATCTTTTGTATCTGCACCTCCAAGATACATCGTCGGGCAGGTAATCTATAGGATTGCCATAACCGGGCACCATCCTCGGATCGACGATGTCGCTAGCAGGCACCTTGAGCGGGGGGCACGATTGCTTCGCTTGTTCGCCGAGCTGGGCAATTTGTTTCCCAGCTCGTCGTTCTTTCATCCTTTGATCACTTTTAGTACTTCCCGACCTCTCCGCTTTGGCAAATGCCTTTCCAATAATGCGCTCATAGTTGCCTTTCGGGGGAGACTTCGGTGGTTTTGTCAGGGCAGCCAGAGTGCGCTTCGCTTTCACCGGATCTACCTTCTCCTCCGGAGGTGGATGTCTCTTTGCTTTCAACCCTCGAAACCAGTCATCCACTTCGGTCTGCGCGATCTTCGCGTTTTCCTCCTCGCTCCTCTCGTATGGTAACTTCTCTGGAGTCTTCAGAGAAGGACCGAATCTGTATCTCCTCCCGCCTTTGGCTGTACTGCTAGACGCCGGCAGAGTAGACGGAGCGGATGTCTTCTTTCCTTGCTTACGAGGCGGAGGAGAAGGACTGCGACGCGCCGGAGCAGCCGGAGCGGCGGCGGGTCTCTTCCGCCCTTGCTGACGAGGCGGAGAAGGAGGAGGCTGGCTGCTCGGGCCCGCCGGCGCAGGCGGAGAAGGAGGCGGAGTGCCGCCACGCGCCGGAGAAGGAGCCGGCCGAGTGCCCTGATCGTCACTCACCGGAGGAGGAGGCGGTGGAGGAGGCGGAGTGCCCTGACTCGCCGGAGGAGGGGGGGAGGCGGAGGCGTCCAGTTCGGAAGGTTGATGAGATCCTTCCGCCATAGGCATGGAGTCTTCAGAGCAGAACCCAGCCGATACTCCCCTTCACCGGTAGGGTGGTCAAGCCGGAGGTCCTCAAATCCCTCCGTTATTTCATCGACCATCACCTTAGCATATCCTTCTGGAATCGGCCGGCAGTGAAAAGTTGAGTCGGGTTTAGTAGGGTAAACAGAGCCAACAGCCGCCTTGACCTTCAAATTGCTCCATTACGCCATAAGGTGGCAATTTTCAGCATCCGTGATAGCATCCACGGGATAGCTGGCAGGAGCCGTCAAGGCATGCTCTGGCTGAAGCAGCTCGGTGGAAGCCACGCTGCTTCTCCACTGAGATGGCGGGTTAGCTTCGGGGGAAGCTTCGGCAGGTCGTTTGCTGCGATCTGCTTCTCGTTCCTCTAGCCCCATTACCCTTTTGTGCAGCGCCTGCAGTTGGCTCTGCTCCAGTTTCTTCCTCCTCTCCTGGGGTTTTGTAACCCCATGCGTCCGGAAATCCAGCCTTCCACGAAACGGAGCCTGGCGTGCCTCATGTCCATCTAGGGTGCTCAGGATTGCCGAGGGCCATTGTGAGCTCGTCCTTCTCCCTGTCTGGAACGAACGTCCCTTGCTGCGCTGCTTCGATATATTGCTGAAGCCTCTTGACTGGTATGTCCAATTGTTCGTCCGTCCAAATGCACTTCCCTGTTATAGGGTCCAAGGATCCGCCGGCCCCAAAGAACCAACTCCGGCAACGTTCTGGCCAGTTCATTGTCTCTGGTTCGATCCCTTTATCAAGCAGATCATTCTCAGCCTTGGCCCACTTAGGCCGGGCTACGAGGTAGCCACCTGACCCCGTGCGATGGTGAAGCTTCTTCTTCTCGGCATTTCTCTTGTTTGTCGCCGACATCTTTTTACTCTTTTCCGATGTCTTGTGGGCCACAAATGCGGGCCAGTCATCTCTGATCTTCTCATATTTGCCAATGAATTCTGGTGTCTCATTTTTTTCGACATACCTATTGAGGTCTTTCTTCCAATTCCTGAATAGGTCTGCCATCTTCGTCAGAGCAAAAGACTTGATTAATGGCTCTATAACTGGCTTCTCCGGATCATCCTCCGGCGGTAGGGTGAAATTTGACTTCAGCTCAGTCCAAAGATTCTTTTTCTGCATCTCATTGACATAAGACACCTCGGGGTCTTCCTTCTTAGGCTTATACCATTGCTGGATGCTGATCGGGATCTTGTCCCTAACCAGAACCCCGCACTGAGCAACAAATGCCTTCTTTGTCCGGTAGGGTTCAATCGGTTGGCCGTCACGCGTGATTTGTATGATCTCAAACTTTTTATCTAAGCTCAACTTTTTCTTCGGGCCTCGTCTCTTTACCAAAGTTGTGCTCGATCCGGAGGGCTAGAAAAAAGAACAAAGACGAGAGTTAATTAATATGTGTACATACCAAAACAATGAATGCATCAATTAGCTAGTTAACACAGGCTTAACTAATATATATACCTGGTCGGACTCGGTTTGGTGATCACCGGAGCCGTCCTCACGGTCTACTTCTTCACCCTATCCTTCTTGCACCGGCATTGGGTCATCGGAGCCATGTAAATCATAGCCAGCTGTTTCTTCACCCTCTCCTTCCAGACCATCGTTGTCGTTGAGAAACAACAACGAGGAGACGACATCACTTCCTTGTGCGATTATGTCCCTCAACAACGCTTCTTGTGCTTCGTCTCGGGGGGTGTCCATAGTTTCTACAAATATTTACAACATGGCAATTATTATTCAAACATGACAGATATGGATATATTAGTGGCAAACGTAGAACTAGCTACCTAATCACAATAAGGAATCATATTAGTGGCCTCGACGCTGCTTCTCTAGGGTTTGGGGTGGCCTCGACAACGCTTCAAGGGTTAGGGGGTGGCCTCGAGAATGCTTCAAGCTAGGAGGGGGTAATATCGACCCCCCCCCATGTGTTGAAGCTATCGGGAGGGGGTCGGCGTTGAACACTACATCTATGTCCCACAAGTGACGTGGGCATCAACGCCCGCGGTAGGGTAGAGGGTCGTGGATCGCCGAGCGGTCGAGGGTCAAGGGGTCGAGGATCGCCGAGGGGTCGGGAGGTTGCCTAGTGTCAAAGGATTCAACAAAACCATGTCTTCATCATTAGGCGAAAGTAACAGGTGCATGATGGTACGAAGCTCTCCAAAGTTATTTTGGAACGGAGTCCCAGATAGGATAATTCGCTTTTTGGTACAAAGTTCAGCAAGAACCTTCCGAATATCGTTATTTGGAAGGCCTTCGCTGAAATTCGTACAAAAAGGCAAATTATCCTATCCGGGACTCCATTCCAGAATAACTTTGGAGGACTTCATACCATCATGCCATGGTTACTTCTGGCTAATGATGAAGCCATGGATTTCTTCAATACTTTGACACTATAGGAACCCTCTCGACCCCACGGTGATCCTCGACCCCTTGAACCCTCGACGACCCTGGAACCCTCGACCCCTAGACGATCCTGAAACCCTCGATCCCTCGACCCTAGAACCCTCGACCCGGGATAATATCGACAACGCTTCAAGGGGGTAATATCGACAACGACGAGATACATACACGGGAGAAATTAATGTTATCGGGGAGGGGGTATATCGACCCCCCCACGTATTGAAGTTATCGGGAGGGGGTATATGGACCCCCCTCATGTTGAAGTTATCGGGAGGGGTATATCGACGATGACAGAGGAGAAGATCAAAGAAAAAAAAGAGGAAAAAAAAGAGGAGAAGAAGAAAGGAATAGAATATTCTATTTTTTCTTCTTCTCCTCTATTTCTTTCTTCTTCTCCTCTTCTTTTTCTTCTTTTTTCCTCTTCTTATTTATTTCTCCTCTTCTTCCCCTCCTCTTCTTCTCCTTTCTTCCTCTTCTTATTTTCCTTTTTCCTCTCCTTCTTTTTCTTCTTCTTCCTTCTTTCTAGCTAGATATATAAAACTTTTCTAAAAATGTAACTTTTGCATATATAAAACTTTTTTCTTCTTCTTCCTTCTTCCTTCTCTTCCTTCGTCCTAAATATATAAAACTTTTCTAAAACTGAAACTAACCTAAAATTAATGTACTAAATCAGAGAACAATTGAAAACACCATGCATATTACAATTGAAAAAATACATACATTCATACAAAAAAAATATAAAACAAGCATATATATATGAAAAAAAAATGAAAAAGGAGGGCGCCGGCGGCCGGACCAAGCTGCGGCAAGGATGGAGGGGTCGGGGCAGAGGCGCGGATGACGGCGAGGGCGGGCCGAGGCAGCGCGCGTCGGGGCAGGGGCGCGGGCGACGGCGACGGTGGTGGGCCGGGGCGGAGCGCGTCGGGGCAGGGGCGGGCAGGGGCGGCGCGCATCGGGGCAGGGGCGCGGGCGACGGCGAGGGCGTGGGCGACGGCAACGACGGGCACGGGCGAGGCGACGGCGACGGCGGGGGCGACGGGCGGCGTCAGGGCAGCCTGGCGGCGTCGATGTGCTCGACATCGTCGGGGGGAAACTGGCGAGGGAAATCTGAAATTTCCCAAGTGTTTTCTTATATAGCAAGGGCATTAGTCCCGGTTCGTGCCACGACCCGGGACTAATGCCCCCCTTTGGTCCCGGTTGGTGCCACCAACCGGGACCAATGGCCAATTTCCAGCAGCCCAAAGGGCGGGAAGCGGCGGCCTTTGGTCCCAGTTGGTGGCACCAACCGGGACTAAAGGGGGGCATTAGTCCCGGGTCGTGGCACCAACCGGGACTAATGCACCCCTTTAGCCCCGGTTGGTGCCACCAACCGGGACCAAAGGCCTGTGCTGCCCCGAACCTAATATTTAGTCCCACCTCGCTAGTTGAGAGGGAGGCGCACCTGTTTATAAGGTGCGGTGCGCCTTCCCTCTCGAGCTCCTCTCTTAAGCAGGCTTTCGGGCCTAACCCTGCAATCTGTGCCTGTCGGCCTACTGGGCCTCCTGCGGGCCTGAATCCTGGCCCATGGTAGGGTTTCTAGTCGTATTCAGGCCATGGGGGCCCAGTAGGTGGCACTTTTTTTCCAGTTTTTTGTTTTGTTTTCTGCATTATTTATTTTCTTTTGTTTTTTTCTTTATTTTTTAATTCTTTTTGCTTTTAGTTTTAGAAAAATTATAAACTTTCTGTTAGTGCCATTAGTTTTCAAATTTGAAAACACTTTTTTTGTTTTCTTTGTTGCTTTATTCATTTTATTTTGTTTCTACTTACGATAAAATACTTATTGTTGCTATTTTTATTTTTTTTCCAGTTTTTTGTTTTGTTTTCTGCATTTATTATTTTCTGTTTGTGCCATTAGTTTTCTTTGAAATTTGTGTGAATCACAAGTTTGTGAGCTCAACAAGGCGTGTAGAGGGACGGGCTTATAAACCGGTGTGAGCGCCCTTCGGTTGGCGAGGTTTTCAAATTCATAGTTTTCAAATGAACTCTGAAAAAGTTGGCATAGCATGTGCATGTACAAAACGGACAATGGTATCATACTCGTCTGTTACAAAGTTGGCATGGTATCATCATATATAATAGTTGCGGGAGAAAGTCTTCACTTTTTCTTCGCTTGTGTCGTTTGCTTATTGCGCCGCAACCATGGATAATCTTCATCGTTTATCAGGATGCTTGGGTCAGCCTTGACTTTGAAGGGGGGAATTTCATGAAACTTTTCATACTCTTCAGACATGTCTGTCTTGCCCTCCACTCCCAGGATGTCCCTTTTTCCTGAAAGAACTATGTGGCGCTTTGGCTCATTGTATGATGTATTCGCTTCCTTATCTTTTCTTTTCCTCGGTCTGGTAGACATGTCCTTCACATAGATAACCTGTGCCACATCATTGGCTAGGACGAACGGTTCGTTAGTGTACCCAAGATTTTTCAGATCCACTGTTGTCATTCCGTACTGTGGGTCTACCTGTACCCCGCCTCCTGACAGATTGACCCACTTGCACTTAAACAAAGGGACCTTAAAATCTACTCCGTAGTCAAGTTCCCATATGTCTACTATGTAACCATAATATGTGTCATTTCCATTGTCGGTTGCTGCATCAAAGCGGACACCGCTGTTTTGGTTGGTGCTCTTTTCATCTTGGTCAATCGTGTAAAATGTATTCCCATTTATCTCGTATCCTTTCCAAATCATTACAGTCGAAGATGGTCCTCTGGATAACAAGTACAACTCATCACAAACAGTGTTGTCACCTCTGAGACGTGTTTCCAACCAACTGCTGAAAGTCCTGATGTGTTCACATGTAATCCAGTCGTCGCACTGGTCCGGGTGTTTGGAGCGCAGACTGTTCTTGTGTTCATCGACATACGGGGTCACCAAGGTAGAGTTCTGTAGAACTGTGTAGTGTGCTTGAGACCAAGAATATCTGTCCCTGCATATTATTGAGTCCCTTCCAAGCGTGCCTTTTCCAGTCAGTCTCCCCTCATACCGCGATTTAGGGAAACCTATCTTCTTAAGGCCAGGAATGAAGTCAACACAAAACCCGATGACATCCTCTATTTGATGGCCCATGGAGATGCTTCCTTCTGGCCTAGCACGGTTATGAACATATTTCTTTAGGACTCCCATGAACCTCTCAAAGGTGTACATATTGTGTAGAAATACGGGCCCCAGAATGACAATCTCGTCGATTAGATGAACTAGGACGTGCGTCATGATATTGAAGAAGGATGGTGGGAACACCAGCTCGAAACTGACAAGACATTGCGCCACATCACTCCTTAGCGTTGGTACAATTTCTGGATCGATCACCTTCTGAGATATTGCATTGAGGAATGCACATAGCTTCACAATGGCTAATCGGATGTTTTCCGGTAGAAGCCCCCTCAATGCAACCAAAAGCAGTTACGTCATAATCACGTGGCAGTCATGAGACTTTAGGTTCTGGAACTTTTTCTCTGGCATATTTATTATTCCCTTTATATTGAGCAGGCATTGAAAGAATATTTCTTTCCCTTCTTTCGTAAGAGTGTAGCTGGCAGGACCTTCATACTGCTTCGGAGGCATGCCCTCTTTTTCGTGCAAGCATTGCAGGTCCTCTCGTGCCTCAGGTGTATCTTTTGTCTTCCCATACACGCCCAAGAAGCCTAGCAGGTTCACGGAAAGGTTCTTCATCACGTGCATCACATCGATCGAAGAGCGGACCTCTAGGTCTTTCCAGTAGGGTAGGTCCCAAAATATAGATTTCTTCTTCCACATGGGTGCGTGATTCTCAGCGTCATTCGGAACAGCTAGTCTGCTAGGACCCTTTCCAAAGATTACGTGTAAATCATTGACCATAGCAAGTACGTGATCACCGGTACGCATGGCGGGCTTCTTTCGGTGATCTGCCTCGCCTTTGAAATGCTTCCCTTTCTTTCGACATGGATGGTTGGTCGGAAGAAATCGACAATGGCCCAGGTACATATTCTTCCTGCAGCTTCCCAGGTATATACTATTGGTGTCAAGTAAACAGTGCGTGCATGCGTGGTATCCCTTGTTTGTCTGTCCTGAAAGGTTACTGAGAGCGGGCCAATCGTTGATGGTCACGAACAGCAACGCCTTTAGGTCAAATTCCTCCTTTTTGTGCTCATCCCACTTATGTACACCGTTTCCATTCCACAGCTGTAAAAGTTCTTCAACTAATGGCCTTAGGTACACATCAATGTCGTTGCTGGGTTGCTTAGGGCCTTGGATGAGAACTGGCATCATAATGAACTTCCGCTTCATGCACATCCAAGGAGGAAGGTTATACATACATAGAGTCACGGACCAGGTGCTGTGATTGCTGCTCTGCTCCCCGAAAGGATTAATGCCATCCGCGCTTAAAGCAAACCATACGTTCCTTGGGTCCTTTGCAAACTCATACCAGTACTTTCTCTCAATTTTTCTCCACTGCGACCCGTCAGCGGGTGCTCTCAACTTCCCGTCTTTCTTACGGTCCTCACTGTGCCATCGCATCAACTTGGCATGCTCTCCGTTTCTGAACAGACGTTTCAACCGTGGTATTATAGGAGCATACCACATCACCTTCGCAGGAACCCTCTTCCTGGGAGGCTCGCCGTCAACATTACAAGGGTCATCTCGTCTGATCTTATACCGCAATGCACCGCATACCGGGCATGCGTTCAGATCCTTGTAGGCACCGCGGTAGAGGATGCAGTCATTAGGGCATGCATGTATCTTCTCCACCTCCAATCCTAGAGGGCATACGACCTTCTTTGCTGCGTATGTACTGTCGGGCAATTCGTTATCCTTTGGAAGCTTCTTCTTCATTATTTTCAGTAGCTTCTCAAATCCTTTATCAGGCACAGCATTCTCTGCCTTCCACTGCAGCAATTCGAGTACGGTACCGAGCTTTGTGTTGCCATCTTCACAATTGGGGTACAACCCCTTTTTGTGATCCTCTAACGTGCGATCGAACTTCAGCTTCTCCTTTTGACTTTCGCATTGTGTCCTTGCATCGACAATGACCCGGCGGAGATCATCATCATCGGGCACATCGTCTGGTTCCTCTTGATCTTCAGCAACTTTGCCCGTTGCAGCACCATCGTGCACATCGTCTGGTGCATCTTGATGTTCAGTAGCATCACCGTATTCAGGGGGCACATAGTTGTCATCGTACTCTTCTTCCTCGCCGTCTTCCATCATAACCCCTATTTCTCCATGCCTCGTCCAAACATTATAGTGTGGCATGAAACCCTTGTAAAGAAGGTGGGTGTGAAGGATTTTCCGGTCAGAGTAAGACTTCGTATTCCCACATATAGGGCATGGACAACACATAAAACCATTCTGCTTGTTTGCCTCAGCCACTTCGAGAAAATCATGCACGCCCTTAATGTACTCGAAGGTGTGTCTGTCACCGTACATCCATTGACGGTTCATCTGCGTGCATTATATTTAATTAAGTGTGTCAAAAATCATTATAGAACATCATGAATAGATAATTAAGTGAACAAATTAATAGAAGTTCATCATCACATAAAAACCAAAGTACATACATAGTTCTCATCTAACAACATAAAGCTCTGCAGAGCATCTAAATTAATTAAACCATACATTGAAACTATGTAAAACATTTCAATGCGAAAACAAATGCGATCATAATCGCAACCAAGGTAACAACTGATCCAACGGCATAATGATACCAAGCCTCGGTATGAATGGCATATTTTCTAATCTTTCTCATCTTCAAGCGCATTGCATCCATCTTGATCTTGTGATCATCGACGACATCCGCAACATGCAACTCCAATATCATCTTCTCCTCCTCAAGTTTTTTTATTTTTTCCTTCAAGAAATTGTTTTCTTCTTCAACTCAATTTAACTTCTCGACAATAGGGTCGGTTGGAATTTCCGGTTCAACAACCTCCTAGATAAATAAAATTTATGTCACGTTGGTCGGCATAATTTTCATAAACAATAAATGAACCAATAGTTATGAAAAGATAATATATACCACATCCGAATCATAGACAGGACGAGGGCCGACGGGGGCGGATACCAAAACCATCGCACTATATAAGATGCAATAATAAAAGTAAGAAAATAATACAAGTATCTATCTAAACAAACAAGTAATAATATTTTTCCTTTCAGAAAGAAGATTAGAACAAGAGGCTCACCACGGTGGTGCCGGCGATGAGATCGGCGCGGGTGATTGACGGCGATGAAGATGGGGACGGGGCGTGACGGACCGCTAAACCTAGATAAATATTGAGGAAAATGGAGATTGGCGGTCGAGCTTGGAGAGGAGAAACCTTAAGTAGTGCGGCTCGGACATTCCATCGAACACCTTGTGTGCATAGGAGGTGAGCTAGAGCACCACCAAGCCCTCTCCCCCTCGGCCAGAAAAAACAGAGCAGTGTGCTCTGCTCTTGCGCGAGGGGCTATATATAGGCAGCACCATTAGACCCGGTTGGTGGCATGAACTGGGACTAAAGGGAACCCTTTGGTCCCGGTTCATGCCACCAACCGGGACCAATAGTGGTGGGCCAGGAGCCAGGACCATTGGTCCCGGTTCGTCCCACCAACCGGGACCAAAAGGTCCAGACGAACCGGGACCAATGGCCCACGTGGCCCGGTCGGCCCCCTGGGCTCACGAACCGGGGCAAATAGCTCCATTGGTCCCGGTTCTGGATTGAACCGGGACTAATGGGCTGAACTGGCCTGGGCCATTGCCCCCTTTTCTACTAGTGAATGTTGGTTTTGCCCGGCTCCTGTGTTTTGCTGCCTTACGTTCCGTATCATCGGCTAACGCGGCACCAGGAGAACTACTGCGATTGTGCCTCGGTTCGGCCGGGAGAGCACCTCAGTAGAGAAAGCCGAAAACTGACTGTCGTGATATAGCGAGAGACTGGTCAACCACTCGATCGACCATTGGAATGTTTAGAATTCCTCCGCTTTGACGAAGGACCGCTTCCCGGTCAGGCAAATACGCGCCACAAGTTCGGAGAAGCGCGGTGCCATCAGGGGCTATATAGTAGCCCCACATTCGAGCTCCTATGGCTAAGTGAAAGTGATAAAGCATTATAGTCTGGTTGCCTAGTTTTCTATGCTATCACCTGCTTAAAAGGACCAAGACGTTGAATTAAGTGTCAAAAAGCATTTTTCTTTTTGCAAACACCCCCGCACCATGTGCGTGGGGGCTGAAGCCAAAGACTGCCATCTTTCAGATTATACATACATATACGGCCGCACAGGAGATAGTTCAATACTTGAACACACAAGTATAAAAAGTCATTGCATTATAAACATGATCTTAGAAATCATACATGTCATTCAAACATAACATCTTTCGAGCACTGCGACTCTATTATACGAGCGCCCTGCAGGACTTCCTCAAAGTAATGCTCGGTGGGGAATCGGCTTTTGTCCGAACCACGGGATGCAACAGCGGTGGCATCCATCTCCGCCCAGTATGTTTTACCACGGGCGAAAGCCATCCGCGCACCTTCTATGCATGCCGACTGCTTCATCGCCTTAATATGCAGCACTACCCCAAGGAATTGCTGCAACAAGCCAAAATAACTCTTCGGCTTGGGGCTTTTCGGCCACAGATGAGTTACCACATCCGTCATGGCCAGTCCGGACAATTTATTCAGCTCAGCCCACTCAACCAGCCGATCACTCAACGGAAGTGGACGCTCCGGACTAAGGAATTGAGACCAGAAAAGCTCTTCCATTTCATGATCCTCCTGGCTTCGAAAGTGCACGACTGCGTCAGCCGCACTAGCCGCCAAGTCCAGATAAGGATCCTCCGCACCGTACAATCGGCCCAGCTGAGCGTATTTCGGATCCGTGAACTTCCTACGCAGCATAAAGGGCTTTCCAGCCACAATGTCTCCGACCTGACGCAGTTCCTCCTTCATAGCCCGCATCGCACTGCGGGCATCCTTGGCTTCGGCATCGGCCTTCTTCAGGTCCTCTTGCTCCGCTCGGCGTTCTCCTTCAAGAACCTCCAGGCGGTCGGTAGCAACTTTTAATTTCATGGACATTCCGGCCATCTCCTCCCTGCTTCGGCAGTGAGCAGCCTTCTCGGCTTCTAGCTCTTCCGCTGCCTTCAAGGCAGCCGCCTCGCTTTTTCTGGCTTGCTCCTTGGCCCGAGCAAGTTCTGCTCGAAGGTCTTCCACAGCAGCAGCACCATCTGCATCAAGCATACAACTTGTAAGGAATGGGCATCGGCTCCCTCACTAAGCGACCGCGGCGCAATCACATACCTTGTGACTCATCAAGTCGTTTATTGACCAGCGAGATGTCCGCATTTGCAGCGTCGAGTTGCTTCTTCAGCTCGGCGAATCCATCCGTCCGGCTGGCCACCGAACGTTCCGCCACCTGCACAGGAAAGGCGACAGTTAATAACTGAGACTATGAGCCTAGGCACGCTGCCGTTTTCGACAGCATACCAAGTCTCAGGGGCTACTATACAGGGCGCACTTCATGTGCAAAACTGTCAACAAGTATGTCATTTTTTGCGTACCTTAAATCCCGTCAGTAAACATCCGACGGCCTCATACAACCCGCTTTCGGCGGACGAGATCCTCTCAATCACATTACCCATTAATGTGCAGTGATCTTCTGAGATGGACGCCCTATTAAGCAAATCCTGCAGCTCCACCGGCCTTACTCCAACGGGTGCCGAACTCTCCGGACCCGCCGGACTCGGGGAGACCCTCTGCGACGACACCTCCGGGTCGTCCGCCCCGTGAGATGGGGCGGCAGATGGAGGCGTTTCGCTCTCCATCATCTCTGGACGAAGGTCTCCCGAAGATGAGCTGTGCTGAGATGGGCTGAGATCTGAACTACAAGGTAAAAACTTCGGTTACCTTTAGACATTAAGCAGGGGTGTCTAATAAAATCCCCCTTTTTACTTACGGCTCGTTAGAGGGCTGATTCCTCTGAGGAGACAGTACGGCCGGGGCGCTTTCTGGCGCAGGACCTTCCGGTGCAGATTTCTTTCCCCGCTTTGAGGCCTTGGCCTCCGGGTGTTCGACAGTGTTCCGCTTCGACCCCTGGAAGGAGGGACTCTCGATTCCTCCCTTACTAAACGCCTCCTTGGCAGAGGTGACAGTTTCCCCGTGCCCCCCTTCACCCTCATTTGAAGGTGCAACCTCCAACATTTTGATTAACACGGGATCCTGCATGGTCTCAGGGAGGGGGGCCGGACACCGTATCAGTTTTGCTTGCGCTATCAACTCCTATCTAGGGATAGCTGGTTAAAAGGCAAGATCACAATAAATAAATGGATGGTGTGTCCGGACACAGGGCTACTTACTTGAGTATCCGGGCGATTGCAGCTTAGGCCAGCGTCCTCGGTCAATTCCGGATGCGTCTCTTGCGATCTGAAGAACAGTTTATACATCTCCATGGGAGTCAAACCCATGAAGTGTTGAAGAGCTCGCAGCCCCTCCGGATTAAATTCCCACAGGCGGAGGGGGCGACGCTTGCAGGGCAGTAGGCGCCAGATCAACATGACCTGCACCACTGCGACCAGATTGATCTCCCTTTCTTGGAGGACTCGAATCTAGTCCTGCAACAGGGGGACGTCTTTGGGCGGCCCCCAGTCACGCCCCTTGTTGACCCATGACGTCAGCTGCTGTGGAGGGCCCGAGCGAAAGACTGGCGGCGGCTTCTGCCTGCTGCCCCGGGGAGCGGTGATATAAAACCATTCCTGTTGCCACAAGCCGAGCTCCTCTTGGAAAGAGCCCTTGGGCGATGGAGCTTCGGCCCTCTTGCTTATAACCGCCCCGCCGCACTCTGCCTGATGCCCCTCAATTATCTTCGGCTCCACGTTGAAGGTTTTGAGGCATAAGCCGAAGTGAGGGGTAGTGCGCAGGAAGGCTTCACAAACGACAATGAATGATGAGATATGGAGGATGGACTCCGGAGCCAGGTCGTGGAATTCCAGCCCATAGTAAAACATGAGCCCCCTCATAAAGGGATCCGTCGGGAAGCCTAAACCCCGACAGAAGTGAGACATGAACACGATGATCTCGCTAGGCTTGGGAGCTGGGGTAACTTGCCCTTGGGCAGGCAGCCTATGCGAAATCTCGTAGGTTAAATACCTGGCATCTCTTAGCTTTAGCACGTCCTCCTCCATGACGGAGGAGGGCATCCACCGGCCTCGTAGATCAAGACCGGACATTGTCGAGGATCGATGGTACCTGAATTCGGAGCCCTGGGTGTTGGAACTCAGGGAGAGGGGCGGATTCGATAGAAGATTGAATAAAAAAATGGGCCTTGGTCTCATTATAAAGAGGAAGAATACCAAGAGCCGTCCCCGTGACCGTTTAGAACCCGCCTTCGATGGAGGGGGCGTGGCAACGGGCGCGGTTGGGTTACCCACGTCCGTATTGATGGGAATCCCGGAATAAGGGGAACACGATCTCTGCTTCGACAGGACGTGCCAAGGAAACCGCTTCGCTAAACGCGGTGAAGTGGTACAATAAAAACGTTTCAAATAAAGGCTTGGTTGTGGTGTGACGTCACACCACGGAATACGTCAGCAGATTGAACTTGTGTGAATATTATTCTCTCTACGGTGGTATGTGCAAATTATTTTGCAGAGCCGGACACTATCCTGGTGTTCACAATCTTCTATAAATTATTCGGAGGAGGAACCCGCCTTGCAATGCCGAAAATAATATGCGCGCCGGACTAGTCGTCATTGAAGCCTGGTTCAGGGGCTACTGAGGGAGTTCTGGACTAGGGGGTGTCCGGATAGCCGAACTATCATCATCGGCCGGACTCCAAGATTGAAGACTTCGTCCCGTGTCCGGATGGGACTTTCCTTGGCGTGGAAGGCAAACTTGGCGATACGGATATGTAGATCTCCTACCTTTGTAACCGACTCTGTGTAACCCTAGCCCTCTTCGGTGTCTATATAAACCAGATGGCTGTAGTCCATAGGACGAACAACAATCATACCATAGGCTAGCTTCTAGGGTTTGGCCTCCTTGATCTCATGGTAGATCCACTCTTGTAGCAAACATCATCAATATTAATCAACCAGGACCTAGGGTTTTACCTCCATCAAGAGGGCCCGAACCTGGGAAAAAACATTGTGTCCCTCGTCTCCTGTTACCATCCGCCTAGACGCACAGTTCGGGACCCCCTACCCGAGATCCACCGGTTTTGACACCGACACTCGGGCTTCGCGTTGGCGCCACGTGGTGCCCGGAAGCCGGAGGGGCCTGACAGGCCACGCGCGTGACGGGACTGGGCGACGGGCCGGGGGCCCACCGCCGCGCGTCCTTGGCCACGCGTGCAGATTTATTGCAGCGTCTGGGGGCCGCTTGCACTTCCCCACGCAGTTAGTGCGTGTGTACGTGCGCACTTATTGCGGGGTAGTGGAACGGGCGTGTGCAGACGGTCCCACTTCCCCACGTTTAAACCGGGGCTTATAAATTGAGTGGGGCAAGGGGGCGGCAGGCATTATTCTCGCTCGCGCCCTCCTGTCCCCCTGCTCTCGCTCTGCTCCTTGCGACTGACGCACAGCCACGCCCGCAGCCCCGAGCAGAGCTCTTCTTCGTCGTCCTTCTTCCTTCCGCTTCCATCCATGGCGCTGCCATTGGGCTCTTGGATGGGCTCCAACATCACCAACGATGACATCACGCAGCTTCGAGCTTCGCAACGCCTGCCGCGGGAGACAGACGTTGGTGTCTGCTTGTCGCGCGGCGAGCAGTGGCCCTGACCCGAGGGGTAGGAGCGCGTCGTCTTCCTTACACACTTCGAGCGCGGGCTCGGGCTGCCGGCGAGCACCTTCTTCCGCGCCTTCCTGGAGTTCTTCGGTCTTCAACCGCACCATCTCGGCGCCGGTGCCATCGTCCAACTCTCCGGCTTCGTGACCCTGTGCGAGGGGTACCAGGGCGCACTTCTTCTCCTTGAAGCAGCAGGGCCCGTCGGTCGAGGAGTTCGCTGACTGCGGCGCCGCCGTCATTTCCAAGCGGTCGGGGGCAGATTTCCCCAAGATTCCGCTCGATGATTCTGCAAAGAAGTGGCAGAATTCCTTCTTCTACGTCCGCAATCTTGGCGCGGACCACATCAATCTTCCCCCTTTCGCCATCGCGCCGCCACGGGTGAAGACAAACTGGGGCTACTCGCCTCGTCGCCCGTCACAGGAGATCGTCAACCTCTGCGAGCGGGTGACGGTGATGAGGACGCAGGAGGGGCTCACCGGCACGGACCTTCTTGCCGCGTTCATCACCCGCCGGTGAGATGATCGGCCTGCAGGACCCCAACCGAATGGGGTCGACGCGGCTGTCTGGGGAGCAGGCCGCGCGCGCCGTCAACGCCATCTCCAGAGCATTGGCGATTCGGCAAGGCGCCGTATAGCCAGGCGAACCCGGCGCCGCAGGTGAGCATCTCGTCTCCTTACTTTGCCGCCGCGCATCTTGTTATTCATCCCGATGCGTCACGGGAGGTTCTCCTGAATGCGAGCCAGCATCCTTACGCCCGGGCTCTGCTGCAGGTGGCGCCGGTGGCACCAGAGGAGCCCGCGGCCCAAGGCGGAGAGGAGGTGGCTGAGTCCGACGCTGGTGCTGCACGCCGAGCCGGTAAGCTTTGAGTCTTTCTCTTCTTCATTTTGTCTTGAATTGTTGCTCGTGTCGCGGTGAAGGCGACGCTGACGCCGGTTGCTTGGTGTAGCGGCGTTGGGAGAGGGAGGCGGCGACACGGGCGGAGCCGGGTCCTCGCATGGGGCGGCGTCGAGCCGCCCGCATGGCAAGGACAGCGTCGCGCTGCGACCCCGCAGATTGAAGCGCGTAGCGGACCCGTCCGAGCCAGGAAGGCCGGCCAAGAAGAAGCGCGCGAAGCCGACTCCGGCCCAGTCTTGACGGGGTAAGTCTTGTTCGCCCCTTGCGCTTGGATTTCTTGTCTCTTTTGCTTATTTTGCCTTCTTCTTCAGGTCGCCGATCGCGCTGGCGAGGGCGGCGGCGGAGGCCGCGGCCACCAAAGGGACCGCGTTCCGCAAGAGCCGGTCCGACCTCACCGGCCTGCCCGGGGAGGAGGGACGAGGCGACTCGGACCTCGGCCTGGACCCAGACGACGCCGAGGCCTTGGCCTGGCATGACAGGAACCGGGCCGAGGCAGAGCTAGAGGCGGTGTCGGTCCGGGCTTGGACCGACGCGGCGGCGGCATGGGCGCGAGGCGGTGCGGAGCCGGCCTCGCGCGAGATGGCGGAGGGCATGGTGGTGGAGGCGACGGTTTTTGAACCGTTGTCGGTGAGGAAGCGCGACCGTGGGGGCCGGCCCAAGGTGGTGCTCCTCGACCAGCAGGTCGTGGAGGTGGGGGGCGATACCCTGCCGCAAGCCGACATTGTCGAGCGCGCGGGGGCTGATGGTGGCGGAGACGGCGTCCTGGAGGGGGCGCCACAGGCGGCGGCGCCGGAGGCTATGGAGGAGGCACCGTAGGCGGTGGTGCCTGAGGTGGCGACGCAGGGCGCCCCGGCGTCGGAGGAGGTGCTGGCCGCATCGCAAGCGGCCAGCGGGGGGCATGCCTTGGTGCCCCGGCAGGGCGGGCGCCGAGCTGTCGTGCCGCAGCCCGCGCGGAGCGGGGGTGCGGCCGTCTTCGGGCCCCAGACCCAGGAGGAGGCGGCGCTGGATGCCGTCATCCGCCGTCTGCGAGGCCAGACAGAGCGCCTTGACGCCTTCGCCCAGGCCGAGACAGAGTGGACGCGCGACCTGGAGTGCGTCGTCCTGGTAAGTCCTTCTTCTTGTTTTCTTGTGATTTTATCTCTGTGGGGGCGCGCCAGCGTACCCACTGGGTGTAGCCCCCGAGGTTCGGGCCAACTATGTAGTAGTCGGGTCGAACCTTAGGAGCGTTGGCCTTGTGTTGACTTTGGTCTTCTTTTCAACACCTTGACGCCTTCCGGGTTGTCGCCTACAACCGGCTCCTGGGCAAGCATCGGGAGCTCAAGGAGCAGCTTGCTGCCAAGGAGGAGGAGCTTCGCGCCGCTGCAGGTACTTTGTTGAGTTCTTTTCTTCTAGTCGGGGTGCGCTAGCGCACCCACTGGGTGTAGCCCCCGAGATTTTGGCCAACTGTGTAACAGTTGGGCCAAATCTTAGGCCTTTTCTTGTTTTTTCCTTCCTGCTGAGTTCTTCTTCTTTGCAGCCGAGGTGCTGTCTTGGTGGACCCGGTTGTTCCGGGCTGGTCATCACTATGACCGGCTCGTTGCTGATTCGCTGGTGCACCGGTGCTTCACTGGACCCGGAGGACACCGGTGCTTCGCTGGACCCGGAGGCCGGCCGGGGGGAGCCGTCGACATCACGACGCGGCATTGGGAATGCCTGAGCATCTTTTGTAGGAAATTCTGTTAAGTAGCAGGTTCACCCACCCACTGGGGGTTTTCAGGGTGTAATGAACTCGGGCCGTGGGCCTTTGCTTGAAACATTTATGTGTAAATGTTGTGAGTGTTTATTTGCTTTTTGCCTTTTGCTTTTTTCGAACTTATTTCATGCGTTGCTCCTCTCTGAAGCTCCCCCCCCCCCCGCGCGAGTCATACGGCCGAGGCTCCAGTCCGTGACAAGGGGTTCGGCTCTTCGAGAGGCGGCCCCAGGAGTTGGGTCCTTAAAAACGTTGAGCGCGAGCGAAACACCCACTGGGCCCACTGGCGGCAATACGGCTTGGCCGGTTGGTGAGCAGCCGGTCATGCGGCTAACTTAGTTGACGAGCGTCGGGCCGGGTTGGTCGACTCGGCGGCTTTAACTTAGTGTATGAATCGTAGGGGAGCTTTAGCCTGTTGTGCTTGCCCGCCGTCAGACAGAGCTGGATCTGCAATTTTAGGGCGAAGTGGGAGGCCGCGGCATCCTAACTTATCAGGAATTACTAAGTGAAGCAGCGGGGTGATGATCAAGACGGCCAGCCCCCGAGCCCCGGGTCGAGCTTGTCGAGCCGGCAGCCAGGTTCGGTAGTAAAGTGGTGTGAAATATGGACGCAATAAATTGGTCGGCAAAAGACAGCCCCCGAGTCTCGTTCGGGGACCCCCTAGTTTCATATGCTTACAAAAGGCGTTGATACATACATTCGTTCGGCTAACTGTAAAATGTACGGAGGAGTTCCGTGTTCCACGGCCAGGTCGTTTCTTCGCCGGCGGTGTCCCTCTTGCGCTTCTTCGACTTGCGTGCGTCGATGAGGTAGTAGGCGTTGCGATCGCGCAAAGCCGTGCTCACAATGAACGGGCCTTCCCATGGAGAGGACAGCTTGTGCTGGCCTGCCTGCTCTTGGACGAGTCGGAGGACGAGGTCGCCTTCGCGGAATGCGAGAGGCTTGATCTTCTTGCTGTGGTAGTGCCTCGGTCCTTGCTGGTAGAAAGCCGAGCGGCTAAGTGCCAGAAGGCGTGTCTCTTCGAGCAGGTCGACGCCGTCTTCGCGTGCTTCTCTTGCTTCTGCTTCGGTGTACATCGTGATGCGCGACGAGTCGAACTCGACATCGGCCGGGATGATGGCTTCGGATCCATAGACGAGGAATAACGGGGTGAACCCGGTCGACCGGTTTGGTGTCGTGCGCTCTCCAAAGAACCACGGGCAGCTCGTCGAGCCAACTGCCGGGTGAGCGGACAAGTGGCTCGACGAGTCGCGGCTTGATGCCGGACAGGATGAGTCTGTTGGCCCGCTCGACCTGCCCGTTGGACTGCGGATGTGCCACGGAGGCCAGGTCGAGGCGGATGCCGGAGATGGAGCAGTATTGCTCGAGCGCGCCCTTGGCGAAGTTGGTATTGTTGTCGGTGATGATGTTGTTCGGCATTGCCGTAGCGCACCGCTATGTCCTTGATGAACCGGACGGCTGTTGGCCCGTCCAGTTTCTTGATTTGTCTTGCCTCGATCCATTTGGTGAACTTGTCCACTGCCACCAGCAAGTGCGTCATGCCACCTCGAGCGGTTTTGAAGGGTCCCTGTCGGTGTCAAAACCGGCGGATCTCGGGTAGGGGGTCCCGAACTATGCGTCTAGGCAGATGGTAACAGGAGACGAGGGACACGATGTTTTTACCCAAGTTCGGGCCCTCTCGATGGAGGTAAAACCCTACATCCTGCTTGATTAATATTGATAATATGGGTAGTACAAGAGTAGATCTACCACGAGATCAAGGAGGCTAAACCCTAGAAGCTAGCCTATGGTATGATTGTTGTAATGTATGTCGTCCTACGGACTAAAGCCCTCCGGTTTATATAGACACGGGAGAGGGCTAGGGTTACACAGAGTCGGTTACAATGGTAGGAGATCTACATATCCGTATCGCCAAGCTTGCCTTCCACGCCAAGGAAAGTACCATCCGGACACGAGCCGGAGTCTTCAATCTTGTTTCTTCGTAGTCTTGGAGTCCGGCGGATAATGATAGTCCGGCTGTCCGGACACCCCCTAGTCCAGGACTCCCTCAGTAGCCCCTGAACCAGTCTTCAATGACGATAAGTCCGGCGTGCATAATGTTCGGCATTGCAAGGCGGGTTCCTTCCTTGAATAATCCAGACAAGATCATGAACACCAGGATAGTGTCCGGCTCTCCAAAATAAATTCCACATTCCACCGTAGAGAGAATAAAATGTACACTCAGTTCAATCTGCTGACGTATTATGCAGCGTGACATCACACCGCCACAAGGCCTTCGTTTGAATTACTATACCACCTCAGCATGTTTAGCGAAGCGGTTTCCTTGGCACGTCTTGTCGAAGCAGAGATCGTGTTCCCCTTATTCCGGGATTCTCATCAATACGTGCGTGGGTAACCCAACCGCGCCATTGATGGTGGCGCTTGGGAGATAAGCGAGTTTTACCAGGCTGGTGGGGGACGCATAGTTTTGTCCGCCTATATATAAGGGATAAGGATTCACCTTCTCACCTACGCCTTCTTCCTCCATTGCCTATCCATCCCTGCAAACTCAAGCTCCAACGCCCGAGCTCGCGCATCTCGCCTCAACCTTCTCCGAATATGTCCGGAGCAGGAGGTAAATGGTTAGCCTCCACCGTCAAGGAGGAGGACATCACCAAGCTGCGCAGCGCCGGATACCTTTCCGGCGATATCGCGCATCGGCTGCCCGAGAAGGGGCAGCTCATCCCTACCCCCGAGCCTCATGAGAGGGTCATCTTCCTCCCCCACTTCCTCCGCGGACTGGGCTTTCCGCTCCATCCATTTGTCCGGGGGCTCATGTTTTACTACGGCCTGGATTTCCACGATCTGGCGCCGAACTTTATCCTCAACATCTCGGCGTTTATCATCGTGTGCGAGGCCTTCCTCTGCATCCGGCCCCACTTCGGCCTGTGGCTCAAGACCTTCAACGTCAAGCCGAAGGTTGTGAAGGGTACGCAAGCGGAATGCGGAGGCGCCATGTTGGGAAAATTGGCCAACGTCCCTTGGCTGGAAGGGACCTTCGTGGACTCTGTCAAGGGGTGGCAATCGGGGTGGTTCTACATCACCGAGCCGCGCAAATCCACAAGGGCGGCGGCCCCCGAATTTAGATCTGGCATCCCCACGCAGGTCACCTCCTGGAAAGAGAAGGGCTTGCAGTGGGGGAATCCGGTGGAGGTGACGGGACTCCGAGCATGTATCAAGAAGATGGTGAGCAACAGGCTCAGGCTCGTCGACGTGGTCCAAGTCATGCTCATCCGGCGGATCCTCCCGTGCCAAGAACGGGCATTTAATTTGTGGGAGTTCAATCCGGAACAGCACCAGGCGCTAAGCGGGCTCTTCGATACAACATACAAAGGCGTCTGGAGGGTGCTGTTCAAGGGCGCCGAAGCCCCCGCGTCCGCGACCAAAGACCGCGGATTCAGCTAGCAGCATCCAACTGATGAGGTAAGTTATTCAACCCCACTACGGGACACTTGTGATAATTAGATTGACTCTAGTGAGGTTTCATTTTGCCTCTTCCTTTGACAGGAATGGATGGAGAAGGCCAATCTGCTCATCAGCCCGGCTCCCATGCCAGAAGACCCAGCGGACGCCCGCTTAACAGGGCTGCTGGTTCCGGCACCGCACCTGGTGCCGGAGAAGAAGGCCAAGAATGTGGCCGCGGGGACTCGAAAGAGTTCCCGCAATCAGGCGTCTGACGACGACGAGGACTCCTCCCCCGAAGAGCAGGAGTACTCTCTCCCAGAGGAGGGAGAGAAGAAAAGGAAGGCTTCCCCCATCGGGGAGGCCGAAGGGTCCAAGAGGGGGAGAACTATCCCCCCGGACAATTTCGCCAACATCAGCGTTGGTGAGGATGAGTGGCCTCCAAGGGCCAGGCGTCCGGCAAGATCGTAAGTATCCGGATCCTTGATGTGTAATTTCTTTTATGTCGTGTAGTATCCTTCTAACGCCACATTCTGCCCGTAGTCCGGCCAATGATGATCTCTCCGACTCATCGAGCGGGTCATTGGCCTCGTCGGATGTGAATTCCATCCCGACTGCCTCCACCCCACGTGCCGACGAGGACGTCGAGGTGGGATCCCAAAGAGGGACCCATCAGGAGGAGGCTCCGGAGGCACCGTCAGGCAGCCCCCCGGACTTCATGCCAGACTCTACATCGGAACCCGCAGTGGTTCCAGAGTCCGGCAAGCGGCCCCTTCGAAAGAAGGGCAGGACCGTGACACCGGCGGCCTCCGTCCAACCGGAGGTGCCGGATAACCTGCTGGAGGCGCTTAAAGGCGCTTCCATCCAGGAAGAACACCGCACTATCATGAGTGTGGTGATTGAGAAGGTTCAGCTTGCTAAGAGCGGGCTGACCGAAGCCTGCAGCAGCCTTTTAACAGGCTTTGAGATAAAAAAGTTAAAATTACGTAATGTAATACCGCATAGACAGTAGCCCCTGATGCTTAGTCCGGTGTTCGGAAAGAAAAGCCGGACTAAGGATCTATAACAAGATATACGCAGGGTTACCTAAAATATGTCAATATGGGTTTGCAGGCTGCACTGCTGACCTCTGCCGCACTAACGGCGAAGGTTGACGTGCTGAAGAAGGAACTCGAGCGGTCCGAGCAAGAGCTCGGCCATGCAAAGAAGCAGCTCGAGGAAAAAGAAGGTGAGTAACACCTCTTTGAATAAGTACCTTACAGAAAAGGATTTTGGTTGCAAATAAAATTAACAAGGATAATATGTGCATTGCAGGGGCCACTAACGAGGTGGCAGCCCTGAAGGATGCTGTGTCCGCGGCCGAACGCAGTGCGGCCGCGGAACGGGCTGAGCGAGAAAAGCAAGAGGCACGGGTGGCGGAAGTTCGGCAAGAGCTCCAGGTTCTCATGGAAAAACATGAGAGTTTGGAGTGTGACTCCAAGACTCGAGAGTCCGAGCTTGCCTCGGCTCTCGAAAGTGCCAAGTCCGCCAAGGCCGAGGCCCATAAGGCCCTTCAGGAGGTTGAGGACATAAAGAAGATAGCGGCGGGTAAGGCGTTTTTCATGCAAAGCAGGCATGTTAATGTGAACTACCTGACACTTACCCGAATTCGGAGCTCTCCAGGGGCGTTTGCAGATCTGCCGCGTAGTGCGTCTGATGCCGCTGCATTCTATCGTGGCGAGGAGGGGAGCTCGATGGAGAAGGTCTTCTAGTCTCAGTATACTGAGGCCGGCCATCAGGTGCCCCCAAGCGACCAGCTGAAGCAGCTGGTCGAACTCCACAAGGTAGCTGAGGAGGCCATGAAGGGCCTCATAGTCCGGCTGTGGCCTGGACAGGCCATGCCTGGTAGCTACTTTGGCCTCGTGCGGCGATTGATGGATGCATGCCCCAGGCTGGATGTAGTCAAGCGCTCCGCCTGTATCGAAGGTGCTCGTCGGGCCCTTGCCCGCATAAAGGTGCAATGGGGCAAATTGGATGCGGAGAAGCTTCTCACGGACCCACCGCCGCCGGGCAAGGAGTATCGCACAATGGAGAAGTATTATAAAATTGTCCTGAAGGGAGCCTGCAATATTGCAGATGAGTGCTCCCGAAATGTAATCTTTGAGTGAACTCGCTGTTTATTTATCCTGTCCGCTGAAAACTTCGTTCATATGCGCCATGAGCAACGCTTGTTTAATTTAAAATATTACCTTCTGTGCGGCCGTTTGTAAAATCTGAGAGATGGCAAGTCGTTGGCTTCAGCCCCCAAGCTACAAGTGCTGGGGTGTTCGGGATAAACTTGAGCACTCTTGTTCCCATTTTTGGGTCCATCTAGGGAGGCGCTCAACACGACGAACAAGGCAACCGGACTTATAATGCTTGAACACTCTCACTTAGCCATAGAATTCTATAATTTTAAATTTCGGCGAAGCCCCTGGTATTCGGAAGACCGAATCCGGGGCGCTATCCACGCCTTCGTCGGACATTATCCGGAACTTCGCTCGAAGCGGCGTGAGTCTTTAAGGACCCGAAAAAACCTCTTGAACAGCGACCAGTCTCTCGCCTTATCATGCCAGTCAGTTTTAGCTTTCTCCACTGAGGCGTTAACCCGGCTCAACCGGGGCGCAATCGCAGTGGTTCTCCCAGTGCCACCTTAGCCGACAGAACGGAACGTAAGGCACCAAAACGTGGGAGCCGGGCAAACCCAACTATTGAACCAAGACATGATTCGGAGCCGATTCCTATAATGCTATAAGTTCGGGGTGCCGCACTTGTGAAAGTGTTCGGACTTTATCACACCATAGAGTGGGGAACATAAGCCCCTAGTGTATTATGCCGTACCAAAATATACGGGTGCCAGATGTCATATAATGAGCATATATATATATAAAATGTAACGCAATTGCTATCATAAAGGTGCTGCATTATTAATGAAAGAAAAAGTCTGCTAGTAGAGCGGACTGATACAAATAGTGCGGTAAGCAAGGGATTTGGACTAAATAAACATGTCCCCCTCCAGGGATGAGCTGCGGATTTGGTGTATATAATCGAATTTAATGCTCGTAATTGAGACCACCTGAGTGTTCGGCGCGGCCTTCTTTAGCCCCTGACTGTTGCATCATGAGTTCGGCAGGTTCACCACCGGACAGGGCTTCTGGTTAACAGAGTCCTGTGTTCAAAGAAGAAAAATAATAATAATAAAAAAGAGAGGCACATTTGCGAGCCCCTGGTGTGGTCGAACCGCACTCTGGGTCTGTTGTGATCGTGCCCCCTCCCCTGTGCCCATGGTATCTCCAAAGCGTAATGATGTACGCGGAGTATTATTCTTGCGATCATACGCGGGCGAGGGTTGGGGCCTCATTGCTACGCGTGCTCTGATCGCGCCAGGTGGTCTTGGTTGACATTGCTCTAGGCGCGCTTTGCTGTATCCGACCGTTTAACGGCCGGACTCGAGAATTGCCTTAGAAGGCTGCTCTGTACTTCTGCCGCGAGAGCCGCTGTATGTTCCTCCGTTCGGAGGGAGCGTTCCGTATTTCCATTGACCGTGATGACTCCACGAGGGCCTGGCATCTTGAGCTTTAGGTATGCATAGTGCGGCACCGCGTTGAATTTGGCAAACGCGGTTCGCCCGAGTAGGGCGTGATAGCCGCTGCGAAACGGGACTATGTCGAAGATTAACTCTTCGCTCCGGAAATTATCCGGGGATCCGAAGACCACTTCCAGTGTGACTGAGCCTGTGTAGTTGGCTTCCACTCCTGGTATGACACCTTTGAAGGTTGTCTTTGTAGGTTTAATCCTTAATGGGTCTATGCCCATTTTGCGCACAGTATCCGGATAAAGTAGGTTCAAGCTACTGCCGCCGTCCATCAGGAATCTCGTGAGGTGAAACCCATCGACGATTGGGTCTAAGACCAATGCGGCGAATCCGCCATGACGTATGCTGGTCGGATGGTCTCTTCGATCGAAAGTGATCGGACAAGAGGACCATGGGTTGAACTTTGGGGCGACTGGCTCCATCGCATAGACGTCCCTTAGTGCGCGTTTCCTCTTCCTCTTGGGTATGTGGGTCGCGTATATCATATTCACCGTCCGTACTTGTGGGGGAAAACCCTTCTGTCCTTTATTGTTCGGCGGCCGGGTCTCTTCCTCGTCGTCGCTATTTAGCCCCTTGTCATTGTTTTCGGCAATTAACTTGCCGGCCTGCTTGAACACCCAGCAATCTCTATTTGTGTGGTTAGCTGGCTTTTCAGAGGTGCCATGTATCTGGCATGAGTGGTCGAGTATTCGGTCCAGATTGGACGGACCCAGAGTGGTTCTTTTAAATGGCTTCTTCCGTTGACCGGGTTTAGAGCCTCGGAATCCGGCATTGATCACCGTATCCTCCTTATCGTCACCGTTAATTCGGCGCTTGTTTTTGTTTCGATGTGACCTGCCGTTGTTCTCCTTAGTATCTGGACTGCCAGAATTTTTATGGAAGTTGTTGCTGCGGGCTAGCCAGCTGTCCTCTCCCGCACAAAAGAGGGTCATTAACGATGTGAGGGCTGCCATGGATTTCGGCTTTTCCTGCCCCAGGTGCCGGGCTAGCCATTCGTCCCGGATGTTATGTTTGAAGGCTGCAAGCGCCTCTGCGTCCGGACAATCGACGATTTGATTTTTCTTTGTCAAGAACCGTGTCCAGAATTGTCTTGCCGATTCGTCTGGCTGCTGAATGATGTGGCTTAGGTCATCGGCGTCTGGTGGTCGCACATATGTGCCTTGGAAGTTATCAAGGAATGCGGCCTCCAGGTCTTCCCAACACCCAATCGAATCTGCGGGCAGGCTGTTAAGCCAATGCCGAGCTGGTCCTTTAAGCTTGAGTGGGAGGTACTTTATGGCGTGGAGATCGTCGCCGCGGGCCGTATGGATGTGGAGAAGATAGTCTTCGATCCACACCGCGGGGTCTGTTGTGCCATCGTAAGATTCGATGTTTACGGGTTTAAACCCTTCGGGGATCTGATCATCCATTACTTCGTCAGTGAAGCATAACGGGTGTGCGGCGCCCCTATATTGAGCGATATCGCGACGCAGCTCGAGAGAGCGCTGTCTGCTGTGTTCGGCCCGGCCGGGGTTATTGTATCCGGCACGACGGTATTCGTCGTGAGTCGTAGGACGCCCACGTGATCCATAGATGGATCTGGATTGCCTTGCTTTGTCCTCCAATATGTCTCGCAAGTCCGGCGTGTTCCCTCTTGGCTTCGTACTTTTGGAGCAATGCCGGGGTATGGTCTTGGCTGGGGGCCTGGATGCCTCTCTGTCACGACCACGGGGTGGTCGGTCAGCCATATCCTGCACTGGTGATGGATGTACGTATGCTTCCTCCTCTAATCGGGGGAGCAACTTGCGTTTTGGGTAACTTTTGGAGGGACGTTCGAGTTTATACTCTTCGGCCGCGAGGACCTCGGTCCATCGATCGGCCAGCAGGTCCTGATCAGCTTGAAGCTACTGCTGCTTTTTCTTTAGGCTGTTTGTTGTGGCGATAAGCCTGCGCTTGAAGCGCTCTTGTTCGACGGGATCCTCGGGTACGACGAATTCGTCATCGTTGAGGCTTGCTTCGTCTTCGGAGGGAGGCATATAATTATGATCCTCAACCTCTTCGTCTGCCGCCCCCTCATGAGGGCTTGCTTCTGCATCCTCCTGCGCTGAGTCTTGCTGGAGGGGATTGTCTTCGGCACTCTCTGGAGTATTATTATCTCCGGTGCCGGAATCTCCATTCTTGCTGTGGCGAGATATAGAGCGGCGCCGCTGACGCCGGCGCTTGGGTTGTTTCTTTAAGGGATCTGCCTCCGCTGTTTCTTCGACGTCCCCATCTTTTGGGGTATCCACCATGTATACGTCATATGACGAGGTGGCCTTCCAGTGCCCTGTGGGCGCTGGTTCCTGTTCGTCTCCGGCATCGTCGTCCATAGCGTCGATGTCTTCGGAGTCGTAGTCTAGCATGTCGGTTAGATCATCGACAGCGGCTACAAAGTGGGTGGTGGGTGGGCTCTGAATTTCTTCGTCGTCCGTATCCCCACCATCCTAGCCATAATCCGGCCAGGACTCTCCTGATAACGAGAGATGCTTTAGTGAATTCAAGATATCGCCGAAAGGCGAGCATTGGAAGATGTCCGTGGCGGTGAGTTCCATAACCGGCGCCCAATCCGGATCGATTGGTAGGGGCGCGGGAGGTTCGGAGTCCGGCGAGGAGTCCGGCGCCTCGGAATCACGAGTTTCGCAGGGGACAAGATTGGTGTTCGGCTGCATCGCCGTGGATGTTGAAGCCCCCAGGGCGGCGCCTATCCACCGACCGTCGATCTGGGCGATCGGCTCCGGGCTAATGGCCGAAGCGGATCCGTGTGCGGCCACCAAGGCACTGTTCGGCGACAGAGCTAGATCATGCCCATCGTCACAGTGCGGCGCGCTTGGCTGTGGCTCGAGTCCGTCGAGGATCAAGTCTCCGCGGACATCGGCCCTGAAGTTTAAGCTTCCAAATCTGACCTGACGGCCAGGGGCGTAGCTTTCGATCTGCTCCAGATGGCCAAGCGAATTGGCCCGCAGGGCGAAGCCGCCGAATACGAAGATCTGTCCGGGGAGAAAAGTCTCACCCTGGACAGCGTTGCAGGTTGAAGATGCCATCAAGCCAATCGGTGACGACACAGAGGAACTCTCAATGAAAGCACCAATGTCGGTGTCAAAACCGGCGGATCTCGGGTAGGGGGTCCCGAACTGTGCATCTAGGCGGATGGTAACAGGAGACGAGGGACACGATGTTTTTACCCAGGTTCAGGCCCTCTCGATGGAGGTAAAACCCTACGTCCTGCTTGATTAATATTGATGATATGGGTAGTACAAGAGTAGATCTACCACGAGATCAAGGAGGCTAAACCCTAGAAGCTAGCCTATGGTATGATTGTTGTAATGTATGTCATCCTACGGACTAAAGCCCTCCGGTTTATATAGACACCGGAGAGGGCTAGGGTTACACAGAGTCAGTTACAATGGTAGGAGATCTACATATCCGTATCGCCAAGCTTGCCTTCCACGCCAAGGAAAGTACCATCCGGACACGAGCCGGAGTCTTCAATCTTGTATCTTCATAGTCTTGGAGTCCGGCGGATAATGATAGTCCGGCTGTCCGGACACCCCCTAGTCCAGGACTCCCTCAGTCCCACCATGTCGAGTCCCCAGACTGCGAAGGGCCAGGCGATTTGTATGGTGCGGAGTGCTGATGCCGGCTGGTGGCTGCGTTTGCTGAAGCGCTGGCATCCTTCGCACTTGAGGACGAGTGACTCAGCGTCTTCGAGGGCCGTTGGCCAGTAGAAGCCGTGGCAGAACATCTTGGCCACGAGGGATCGAGATGCGGCGTGGTGCCCGCACTCGCCCTGGTAAATGTCGAGGAGGATGTTGATGCTGTGGTCCTGCACGACACAACGCTGGGACACGCCAGTAGAGCTGCGCTTGATGAGCTCGTTGTTGATGATGCTGTAGGCGGACGCCCAGCGCTGAACTTGCCGAGCCTCGGTCTCGTCCATGGGGATAACCCTATTCTCTAGCCATTCTGATATCGGCAAGGCCCAAGAGGGGGCCATGATGGCGGTGAAGACGGCCACCTGGGTGGGTTCTGAGTCGGCGGCTCCTGGGCCGGGTTGAGCAGCCCCCGGGTTGGTGACGGCGACGGCCGG